>ONZH01010837.1:0-664617 GCA_900303285.1 Rhinella marina | reverse complement strand
GAGACTCATTTAATGCTCCAGCAGAGGACTGTGTATATACTGCTGGAGGCACACGAAGTCCACAAACTTGGGAGGAGAAATTGAGGGGGTGAGATACATAATAGAGAGTGTTTAACAGAAGAACATGGGGCGGAAAGAACCTGAAAATTAAAGTGGCGGTGCCGCTGAAGAGTTTCTTTAACAAGAGACTTGATTGCTCAACTGGATTGGCTAAGTCTCAATGCTGCCCTTCGGTGTGTCACTGGGGAACACTGACATAAAAAGGATCCTTGGATCACAGAAGCTATATTAGTGGATATCTTCAGAACCAGAGACAAAAACACTAGACACCAGGGTCTAGGATACTAAACCACTGGACATCAGAGACCGACGAAGTAAACCACTTGCCACCAAAGGAGACTGAGGAACAAAAGGTTGGGGCACTAAACCACCAGCAACCAAGGACTGAGGCACAAAACCATAACCCACCAAGGACTCAGGTCCTAAACCACAGGACACCAAAGAATTTTGTAATTTTTTTAAACACTGGCCACCAGAGAATGAGACACTAAACCTCTAGCCTACCAACTAAGGCGCTAAACCATCTGCCTCCAAGGACTGAGGCACTAAACCAATGGCCAGCAGGAACTGAGGCAGTAAACCAAAGGCCATGAGGGACTGAAGCAATAAACCCCTGGCCAGCAGGAACTGAGACACTAAACCAATGGCCATGAGGGACTGAAGCAATAAACCCCTGGCCAGCAGGAATTGAGACACTAAACGACTGTCCAGCAGTAACTGAGGCACTAAAGCACTGTCTAGAAGATACTGAGGCACTAAACCATTAGGCAGCAGTAACTGACGCACTAAACCACAGAACCGTAGTAACAGAGGCATTAAACCACTGGCCTGCAGGAACTGAGGCACTAAACCAATGGCCATAAGGAACTGAGGCACTAAACCACTGGCCTGCAGGAACTGAGGCACTAAACCACTGTCCTGCAGGAACTGAGGCACTAAACTAATGGCCAGCAGGAACTGAGGCACTAAACCACTGGCCTGCAGGAACTGAGGCACTAAACCACTGGCCTGCAGGAACTGAGGCACTAAACCAATGGCCATGAGGAACTGAGGCACTAAACCACTGGCCAGCAGGAACTGAGGCACTAAACCAATGGCCATGAGGAACTGAGGCACTAAACCACTGGCCTGCAGGAACTGAGGCACTAAACTAATGGCCAGCAGGAACTGAGGCACTAAACCACTGGCCTGCAGGAACTGAGGCACTAAACTAATGGCCAGCAGGAACTGAGGCACTAAACCACTGGCCTGCAGGAACTGAGGCACTAAACCAATGGCCAGCAGGAACTGAGGCACTAAACCAATGGCCTGCAGGAACTGAGGAACTAAACCACTGGCACTGGGTATATTGGAGTAATAAATCAGTTTACGCTATGACATGAGGATTAAACAACCTCAACACCAATGATTGAATACCTAGGACACTGAACAGCAGAGTTGGCAGAACTATATCACTGAACAACCGTAAGAGGGAAACTAAACCAGTGAACGCCAGGGATTATGGCACTGAACTGGTAGACACCAGGGATTATGGCACTGAACTGGTAGACACCAGGGATTATGGCACTGAACTGGTAGACACCAGGGATTATGGCACTAAACTGGTAGACACCAGGGATTATGGCACTAAACTGGTAGACACCAGGGATTATGGCATTGAACTGGTAAACACCAGGGATTATGGCACTGAACTGGTAGACACCAGGGATTATGGCACTGAACTGGTAGACACCAGGGATTATGGCACTGAACTGGTAGACACCAGGGATTATGGCACTGAACTGGTAGACACCAGGGATTATGGCACTAAACTGGTAGACACCAGGGATTATGGCGCTAAATCTGTGAACGCCAGGGCAACTGAGTTTCCATTACAATTATTCACCATGCGGTGCTGCATTGTACGGTACTTCACTCCTCATTATCTATATATTATTCTAATATTTGTGACGTAGATCCCATTAAGACATCTATGATGTTATAGCCCTGAGTCCTCTAGATTGTGAACTCCGACGGTCAAGGTCGTCACTTCTTATTTTTGCTAAAATGGTCAATTTTCATTTTATTCTTCAGAAGGAAAGGTGTAGGGTAAGAAATATACACCAACCTCTTAATTGTTTGTACACTAATGCCAGAAGCCTAGCTAATAAAACTGGTGAACTGGAATTAGTGATGTGTGAGGAGGACTATGACATAGTGGGAGTAACTGAGACATGGCTGGATGATAGCTATGACTGGGCAGTTAACGTACAGGGTTACAATCTTTTTAGAAAGGATCGTCAAAACCGGAGAGGGTGAGGGGTCTGCCTTTATGTAAAGTCATGCCTAAAGCCCACACTCCGGGAAGATATAAGTGAGGGACATGAAGATGTGGAGTCACTGTGGGTAGAAATAAATGGAGCCAAAAACAATAATAAAATACTAATAGGGGTTTATTATAAACCACCCAATATATCAGAGACCACAGAAAATCTACTTCTAAATGAAATAGACGAGGCGGCAAATCATAATGAGGTCGTTATTATGGGGGACTTCAACTACCCAGATATAGACTGGGAAACTGAAACCTGTACATCTCATAAAGGAAACAGGTTCTTGGAAATAACCAAAGACAATTACCTTTCCCAACTGGTTCAGGACCCCACTAGAGGGACGGCCATACTGGACTTAGTATTAACCAATAGACCTGACAGAACAACAGATGTGCAGGTCGGGGGACACCTGGGAAACAGTGACCATAATATAATAACCTTCCAATTGTCATTCAAAAGAGCGTTTCCTCAGGGAGGAACAAAAATACCAAACTTCAAAAAAGCAAAACTTAGCCAACTAAGAGAGGCCATAGGCCTAACTAACTGGGACAAAGTCCTCAAAAATAAAAATACAGCAACAAAATGGGATATTTTTAAAAGCATCCTAATATCTAATTGTGAGAGGTACATACCATATAGGAATAAAATAATAAGAAACAAGAAAAAAACCAATGTGGATAAATAGAACTGTAAAGAAAGCAATAAATGACAAAAAGAAAGCATTTAAATCACTAAAACAGGAGGGGAGTGAGGAAGCATTGAAAAACTATAAGGAAAAAAATAGAATATGTAAAAGACACATAAAAACAGCCAAACTAGAGACCGAGAGATTAATCGCCAAAGAGAGTAAAACTAACCCTAAAATGTTCTTCAATTATATAAATACTAAAAAGTATAAACCTGAAGGTGTCGGCCCCTTACAGAGTAATGAGGGGGGAGTAGCAGAGAGCGATGAGGAGAAAGCGAAGCTGCTAAATAACTTTTTCTCCACCGTATTCACTGAGGAAAATAAAATGTCAGATGAAATGCAGAGTATAAAAGTAAATTCCCCTTTAAAAGTGTCCTCTCTGACCCAGGAAGAGGTACAGCAACGTCTTAAAAATATTAAAATAGACAAATCACCAGGACCGGATGGCATACACCCCCGTATCCTAAGAGAATTAAGTAATGTAATCGACAGACCCTTATTTCTGATATTTAAGGACTCTATACTGACGGGGAGTGTTCCACAGGATTGGCGCATAGCAAATGTGGTGCCAATATTCAAAAAGGGTCCAAAAACAGAGCCTGGAAACTATAGGCCGGTAAGTTTAACGTCTGTTGTGGGTAAACTGTTTGAAGGTTTTCTGAGAGATGCTATCTTGGAGTACCTCAATGAAAATAAGCAAATAACTCCATATCAGCATGGCTTCATGAGGGATCGGTCATGTCAAACCAATTTAATCAGTTTCTATGAGGAGGTAAGTTCTAGACTTGACCGCGGCGACTCAATGGATGTCGTATATCTGGACTTCTCCAAAGCGTTTGACACGGTACCACATAAAAGGTTAGTATACAAAATGAGAATACTTGGCCTGGGAGAAAATGTCTGTATGTTGGTAAGTAACTGGCTTAGTGATAGAAAACAGAGGGTGGTTATTAACGGTACATACTCAGATTGGGTCACTGTCACTAGTGGGGTACCACAGGGGTCTGTATTGGGTCCTATTCTCTTCAATATATTTATTAATGATCTTGTAGAAAGCTTGCACAGTAAAATATCAATTTTTGCAGATGACACTAAACTGTGTAAAGTAATTAACACAGAAGAGGACAGTGCACTGCTACAGCAGGATCTGGATAGACTGGAGGCTTGGGCAGAAAAGTGGCAGATGAGGTTTAACACTGACAAATGTAAGGTTATGCATATGGGAAGGAATAATGCAAGTCACCAGTACATACTAAATGGTAAAGCATTGGGTAACTCTGACATGGAAAAGGACCTAGGAATTTTAGTGAATAGAAAACTAAGCTGCAGAAACCAGTGTCAGACAGCTGCTGCCAAGGCCAATAAGATAATGGGTTGCATCAAAAGAGGCATAGATGCCCGTGATGAGAACATAGTCCTGCCACTTTACAAATCACTAGTCAGACCACATATGGAGTACTGTGTACAGTTCTGGGCTCCTGTGAACAAGGCAGACATAGCAGAGCTGGAGAGGGTTCAGAGGAGGACAACTAAAGTAATAACTGGAATGGGTGGACTACAGTACCCAGAAAGATTATCAAAATTAGGGTTATTCACTTTAGAAAAAAGACAACTGAGGGGAGATCTAATAACTATGTATAAATATATCAGAGGTCAGTACAGAGATCTCTCCCATCATCTATTTATCCCGAGGACAGTGACCATGACGAGGGGACATCCTCTGCGTCTGGAGGAAAGAAGGTTTGTACATAAACATAGAAGAGGATTCTTTACGGTAAG
This sequence comes from Rhinella marina, assembly GCA_900303285.1. NCBI lineage: Eukaryota > Metazoa > Chordata > Amphibia > Anura > Bufonidae > Rhinella > Rhinella marina. The sequence continues at coordinate 659,778 of ONZH01010837.1, read as the reverse complement.
AGCAGTGAGACTATGGAACTCTCTGCCTGAGGAGGTGGTGATGGTAAGTTCACTAAGAGAGTTCAAGAAGGGCCTGGATGTTATAGTTACTAGAGAGGGGTCGTTGATCCAGGGAGTTATTCTGATTGCCTGACTGGAGTCGGGAAGGAATTTTTCCCCCTAAAGTGAGGAAAATTGGCTTCTACGTCACAGGGTTTTTTGCCTTCCCCTGGATCAACTTGTAGGAAAACAGGCTGAACTGGATGGACAGATGTCTTTTTTCGGCCTTACAAACTATGTTACTATGTTACTTTTGGGCTCATTCTGCATACAGCAGCACATCCGTTCCCTTGCGACTCACGATCCTGTCTTTGGCATCGACATTAATTTCGTGCTGCATCGGTGGCCAATACAGAGCGCTATTATCTGCAGCCCTTGGCTATGATATTGTGTTATTTACAGCAGGACCTGATGGCAGGCTGAGGCTGAGCAAGATGTAAAACCAGGGCCTGCCGACACTGGAAAATGGATTCCAGGGACTTTGTACAAGTGTATCTAAGCCCATCATCAGTGACACGATCTGCCGGACTGGTGTATCTAAATTTACCATGTTTAAAACTGCCTGCTGAGCTGTATACCTAAGCCATATGTGATACCATCTGCCCAGCTGGTGTACCTAAGCCATTTATATGTGATACCGTCTGCCCAGCTGGTGTACCTAAGCCATTTATATGTAATACCGTCTGCCCAGCTGGTGTACCTAAGCCATTTATATGTGATACCGTCTGCCCAGCTGGTGTACCTAAGCCATTTATATGTGATACCGTCTGCCCAACTGGTGTATATGTGACTCTGTTGACAGTATGTCCCAGAATGTATGCATGGTATATGACATATTTACCAGTCACATTCGCATACTGGGAGACATACTTCACCGTATAGCATACATCTGGAATACGTCCCAGGTTGCACACCAAACATGGTGTAGCCAGAGGCTAATGTCCCCTATATACATCAGGCTGTTGGCAGTGGAACTTGTCAATTTTGGTGGAACCAGCTAACAATCGTATGTGTATGGAGGGCTTCCGACTCTCCCCTCAACAGATGATGTTGAGGAGAGAAGGATCGGGCATATTAAATTTCAACACTCAATTTCTTTTTTTCTCCCGGGAGATAATTCTCTAAAGGTGTCTGGCAGCTTTCTTCTCTCTCCCCATCGAAAACATGGCCAAACTGAGCACTTATGTGTATGGGGAGGGGGGGGGGGTGCAGGAAGCAAACATTTAGCCACCAGCTATTAAAAGTGTATGTCCACCTTAAAGGGGTTGTCTCATCTTGTGAAGATATGCCATCAATGTCAGTAAGGTGCAGGTTCCAGAAGTGGTAAGGTGCGGAGCGCTCTCCTTCGCTTTGGGGGCCCTGTTCTGGAGATAGGAGTGGGTCTCTGATGTGAGACCTGCAACTATTTGACTTTGACGACATAACCTCTTTAAAGGGTTATTCCCATCTTAGACAATGGGGGCATATCGCTAGGATATACCCCCTTTGTCTTATAGGTGCGGGTCCCACCTCTGGGACCCGCACCTATATCGAGAACAGAGCCCCAAAGTGAAGGAGGGTGCGTCCTCCATTCATTTCTATGGGGCCGCCGAAAATAGCCGAGCACTGGCTCGGATAATTCCGTCGGCTACATAGAAATGAATGGGAGCGGTGGCCATGCATGCGCGGTGCACTCCCATTCATTTCTATGGGAGCAGCGGGAAGCTGCGCCTGGTGGTGGCCGGACCACGGGAAATCCAGGGTTCTCCAGGTGCAGCGCTCCCCACTCCATTCTCGATAAAGGTGTGGGTCCCAGCGGATATGCCCCCATTGTCTAAGATGGGAATACCCCTTTAAGCTTACCAGGTGTGACCTGGTCTACAAGAATCACACAGCACTACTCTCCTCATGGTTTCTGTTGATCTGGTAGGTTGGTTGGGCCCACAAACTGGTCATCACTAATGATAATCACCTCCAATCGTTACCTTGCCCTATCTAGGGGGCCTATTAAAGAGCTGAGAAGAGTGTAAAATAATAAAATAGGTCATATCTTACCGATCTCTGGATGTTCCTGTTCTGAAATTTGCTTGTCCTTCACCAGTTTTTACTTCATGGACCTTCTCAACAGATAGGAAATGATCTTTCAGCCCATCACTGGTCTCAGTGGTGAACCACCTCAACCAGTGCTCGGCTGGACGACCATTTACTGTGTGTTGAGAGGAACCAGGAAGCAGATACCGGCGTGGGAACGGGAAGTGTCTGAATGGGAACGTCCAGAGATTGGTAAGGTATGACTTGTTTTCTACCGTTCTGATGCTTTAAAAAATGTGATCAGTTGGAAAACCACCTTAATCCTTAGCCCTATGTTTCACGAATAGAATGCAAGAACTAAAACAAAGGTTGACCCTCAATAGGGGAAAGGATAACAAAGCGGATATATATGACATGAGGAACTTGAGGAAAGTTGGAGGATGACCTCCAAAGGACACTGCAATGGCTGTTATAGGACATGAAGGTCACCCAGAGGCAGGGGTGAGGAGACGTCACACAAGAAGACCATGACTGGTTGGACAATGATGAAGAAAAGAAGACTTTACATCATTTATAACAATACAATAGGGTTGACTGGCGTCAAAAGAAGATCTTGAAGATGGAAGTGTATTATTTAAGCGGTGACTCTTCCATCCACGTTACTTCACGCAGACTCCCACTGGCAGAAATGCTGAACATAATCTCTTGGCTCAGTTCCCGAGTTCTCAGAAACCATATAAGGACTGCGGGGCTCCGAGCGCTGATGTCACCGGCAGCGTGTGACAAGTGGGTGGGCTACAGGTATTACATCGATGTGTCACCACCGTGATCTGTCACATTAAACACTAAGCGCAGAGTGTAAAATCTGAGAGTCGGAAATGAAGAAAAAAGGAAAACAAGGATGAGGGGAGGGAGCGATGTCAGCGCTGCAGATCGTATGTTCAGACTCAGGGCGACGCAGAAGACGGCAGCTGCATTGTGTAAGAGGGGAAGTGGAAAAGGCTCATGTACAGAACATGAAGTGTGTACAGGGCTCTGTACTGAACAGCTGCATCTGTGCTGTAAACCCCGAGGCTCTGAACAGACAGATCATGTCCACAGGGGCATAAAGAGACAAGGTGGGGATGGTGAGGCTAGGCAAAAAACCTGTGCTAGGAAAACCCTTGAATCTTTAATGAACAATTCAATTCCCTATTAATATCATGTACAGTGTTCTATTATTGTACATAGGAGGCAGTGTTATAGTAGTTATATTCTTGTACATAGGAGCAGTATTATAGTAGTTATATTCTTGTACATAGGAGCAGTATTATAGTAGTTATATTCTTGTACATAGGAGGCAGTATTATAGTAGTTATATTCTTGTACATAGGAGGCAGTATTATAGTAGTTATATTCTTGTACATAGGGTACAGTATTATAGTAGTTATATTCTTGTACATAGGAGCAGTATTATAATAGTTATATTCCTGTACATAGGCAGTATTATAGCAGTTATATTCTTGTACATAGGAACAGTATTATAGTAGTTATATTCTTGTATATAGGAGGCAGTATTATAGTAGTTATATTCTTGTATATAGGAGGCAGTATTATAGTAGTTATATTCTTGAACATAGGGGGCAGTATTATAGTAGTTATATTCTTGTACATAGGAACAGTATTATAGTAGTTATATTCTTGTATATAGGAGGCAGTATTATAGTAGTTATATTCTTGTATATAGGAGGCAGTATTAAAGTAGTTATATTCTTTGTACATAGGAAGCAGTATTATAGTAGCTATATTCTTGTACATAGAGGCAGTTTTATAGTAGTTATTATTCTTGTACATAGGAGCAGTATTATAGTAGTATATTCTTGTACATAGGAGCAGTATTATAGTAGTTATATTCTTGTACATAGGAGCAGTATTATAGTAGTTATATTCTTGTACATAGGAGGCAGTATTATAGTAGTTATATTCTTGTACATAGCAGGCAGTTTATACAGTTATATTCTTGTCATAGGAGCGTATTAGTAGTTATATTCTTGTACATAGGAACAATATTATAGTAGTTATATTCTTGTACATAGGAGCAGTATTATAGTAGTTATATTCTTGTACATAGGAGCAGTATTATAGTAGTTATATTCTTGTACATAGGAGAAGTATTATAGTAGTTATATTCTTGCACATAGGAGGCAGTATTATAGTAAATATTTTCTTGTACATAGGAGGCAGTATTATAGTAGTTATATTCTTGTACATAGGTGGCAGTATTATAGTAGTTATATTCTCGTACATAGGAGGCAGTATTATAGTAAATATTTTCTTGTTCATAGGAGGCAGTATTATAGTAGTTATATTCTTGTACATAGGAGGCAGCATTATAATAGTTATATTCTTGTACATAGGAGCAGTATTATAGTAGTTATATTCTCGTACATAGGAGGCAGTATTATAGTAGTTATATTCTTGAACATAGGGGGCAGTATTATAGTAGTTATATTATTGTACATAGGAGCAGTATTATAGTAGTTATATTCTTGTACATAGGAGGCAGTATTATAGTAGTTATATTCTTGTATATAGGAGCAGTATTATAGTAGCTATATTCTTGTACATAGGATGCAGTATTATAGTAGTTATATCCTTGTACATAGGGGCAGTATTATAGTAGTTATATACTTGTACATAGGAGGCATTATTATAGTAGTTATATCCTTGTACATAGGGGCAGTATTATAGTAGTTATATACTTGTACATAAGAGGCAGTATTATAGTAGTTATATCATTGTACATAGGAGGCAGTATTATAATAGCTATATTCTTGTACACAGAGGGTAGTATTATATTGGTTAAATTCTTGTAGCAGCAAACCAGTGGTTCACTTCTTAAAGGGTTAAATTATGCTGTATACAATGTTTGTATCTCAAAGGCTGAATACAGAGAGTTGAGGGTTAATGCCCTGGCCTCTTAAAGATAGTTGATGGGTGGGGGTCTAGTCCCACCCCTTGGGCCAGGAACTTGAGCTAGCGAGTGTGCAGCCAGCAACTGATGTGTCAGGAGCTACAGTGAGAAGCTGGTGTTACCGAATTGCAATGTATGCAATTCCTAGATAGTAGCAGTAGTGTAGTTCCAGCCCTGACTTCCAGCATCAAAGCTTTGCGTACTGGAGGTGCAAGGTGTTAGACACCATCTGATCAACTTGTTTATCTCCTGAGGAGCACCATGTTCATGGATGAGACCACACAGGTTATGCAGTAAAGAAGACTCATCCGTTGAGAGGTTTCTGACATTTTGGGGTGGTGTGGGCTCCTCATCCCTGAATGTTGTTACAATTTTGCTTACAGGTTTCTGCTAGATTTCTATCGCACCTGCCGGATACTTCCATAGCAATTTGCAGCGATGAGTCAGAGAACCTTTTATGTGACCTTTATTACTCACATGTGACATTAGAGGACTTAAAGAAGAACTCCCGACAAAAATTTCATTCCATGTCCTGCTAGAAATGTACATGATGTAATCTGTAGTGAATGTCATTTTCTTACCAGTGTCTGAATTTTTGACTTATATCATCCTGAAGTTTCTTATCTGTGTCATGTGACCAACAGTTAGACCCACCAACTCACACAGCGTCTTATGTGTGGACAGGAAGTCTAATTCTCTATGTATTCCTATGAGACTGAAAGTGAGGCTCCCATAGGAATGAATAGAGCAGTTACTGGCTTTCTGTCCTAGGTCAGTTGGAGGTCAGGGAGTTGGTCACATGACCCAGCTACAATAAGAAGAGAGGTTATTACTCACAGAAACAGTCACTGATAAGAAAATGACAATCACTACAGATTATATCATGCACCTTTCTAAGGCTACTTTCACACTAGCGTTTTAAAATTCCGGTATTGAGTTCCGTCATAGGGGCTCAATACCGGAATAAAACGCTTCAGTTTTGTCCCCATTCATTGTCAATGAGGACAAAACTGAACTGAAGACAACGGAATGCTCCTGAAAGCATTCCGTTCCGTCTTCAGACCGGAGAACAAACCGCAGCATGCTGCGGTTTGCTCTCCGGTCCAGGCATCCGCACCAAGACGGATCCGGAATGACCCCCAATGCAAGTCAATGGGGACGGATCCGTTTGGTGTGACACACCAGTAATCCGGATCTGTCCTCCATTGACTTGCAATGGGGGGTCATTCTGGATCCGGCTACAGAGAAACATACAGACAGACATACATACCTAGACATACATACACATACATACTCACATACTCCAGTCAGGGACGCCGGCAGCATGTCTTCACGCGCCTCCTGCGCGCAGGTATGACGTTTCCCCACTGCGCCCAGCAGAGGGCGCTGTGGGGAATCGTCATCACTGAGCGCAGGAGGCGCGTGAAGACGTGCTGCCGGCGTCCCGGGCTGGAGTATGTAAGTATTTATGTTATGTGTGTGTATGTATGTTCTCTGTGTATGTGTCAACATGTGTGGGGCCGGAGTGCTGCTCCGGCTCCACACGTGTCAGCGGCAGTATGGATCCGTGCTGCCGCTAGTGTGAAAGTAGCCTAACAGGTCAGAGAATGAAAGGGAATCTTTAATGGGAATCTGTCACCAGGAAATTCACTGATAAACCAGGCACAATGTCTTGTAGGACTATATACCTTTAACTTTGCAATCTATTGGTTCATTCTAGACAAAAGAAATACTTTTGATCCATATGCAAATGAGAAGTTAAGTTAAAAATGTTGAGCCCCTTTCTCTGTACAGCAATATCTGTGTTCCGTCAGGCAGCTCATCTGATGGCTCCCTATCTCCGATCTAACCTTATAAACACTCATTATAGCTTAAAGGGGTTTTCCGAGTTATATATATTGATGACCTATCCTCAGGTCATCCTCCATAGGTCATCAATATCAGATCGGCGGGGTCCGACATCGGGCACCCCGCCGATCAGCTGTTTGAAGAGGAGGCGCGCGCCGTATCAGCGCTGCCTCCTCTCCACTGTTTACATGCTGGCGGTAACGTGGTAGTGGTGAGTAGGTGTAATTACACCTCACCGCCCCATTCATTTCTATGGGAAGAATCGCTTCCATAGACTTGTATGGAAGCGATTCTTCCCATAGAAATGAATGGGGCGGTGAGGTGTAATTACAGCAGCGCAGAGGAGAGGTAGGACAATCCCTCTCCTCTTGTTTCAAAGCGCAGTTTTACGATCCCCCTGCCCAACGACCCCCCCCCCCCCCCCAGACTGGGAGAGACACGAAATGTAAAATAAAATAAATGAAAACAAATTATTAGAAATATTGCCCTGCTGATTAGCCACATCCCTGCTACTGCTCCCAGCCCCCTGCTGAGCTCAGGCCCCGAAGCAGTCGCTTCCCCTATCTCTACACCACTGCTACTTTTGTCAGTTTGGACCAACCTACACTATGGGGCCACTGTATGTTTTTTTCCGGGGCCACTTTAAGTTCCTAATCCACCCCTGGGTGACTCAGTTTTCTTTTGTGTCCGAGAAAACAGATGTGGCACCATTTACTTACATTGTACATCCCAGGACACATTCAAAAACGCTGCTTGCAGTGTTTTTCTGTCCACGATGGGGACGCAACCAAACGGAACGGAATGCATTCTGGTGCACTCAGTTCAGTTTTGTCCCCATTGACAATGAATGGGGAAAAAATGGAAGCGTTTCCTTCCGGTATTGAGATCCTCTGATGGAAAAACGCAGGTGTGAAAGTAGCCTAATTCATTTCTTTGTTGGAAGAAAGCGGGTGTTTCACGATCCTGCCCCTTACAGACAAGGTCTGCCCAATTTATTTTAACTGTGGGCATTACATGCTTCACACTCACCATCTGGGCAGACCTTTATTGCTATCCATGGTACAGGACAGAGCTTTTTGGCGCAACAAGGTCTGAGGGTTGCACCAAAGAGCTTATTTGCATATGCTTTTTCTGAAAAGAAGCCACAGACCTGGATGGGGGCAGAAACGTTTGACTCAGCAGAACAGAAGGAGTCTGACAGTGCTCTTCGTTTAATATTGAGGTATGTGCTGACAGATTTCATTTAACTTGCTTTTACTAATATCAGAAAATGCAGTTGTTGACTTAATAAGAGCTTATTAAAATGAGAAGTGCCTAAATTGGAACTTCAAGGACATTTAAAAATGTATTTGGAGCTTAGGTCGGGTTCACATAACCATTTATTTTTCTATTCTGATCCGTCAGAAGAACAGAAAAATAATGAAAAAAAAAACTACTGTAACCTAGGTTTTAGAGGAGGACAATAAGAAAAAATATTTTTCATTAGACCTCAGGTCAGACCAGCAATCAGACCCCCTTATGTTGATAAGTCCCCAATAAGACCTCAGATCAGACCCACAATCAGACCTCAGCTCACACCCTAAAGTGAATGACCCCAATCAGACCTCAGATATGAGCCCCAATATAAATAAAACCCCATTCAGACCTCAAATCAGACCATCAGTCTCAAATCAGCCCCCCATGTCTCTTTTGATCAGCCCCCAGTCTCATATTAGCCCCATGCCCTCTTTTGATCAGCCCCGAGTCTTATATTAGACCCCGTGCCCTCTTTTGATCAGCCCCCATTGCCTCAGATGTGCCCCATGCCTCAGATGACATAAAATAAAAATCACTTACCTCTCCTGCTCCAGATGCTGCTGCTTTTCTCCTCCAGCACTCTTCTTTCTCCTCCTCCGTCGGCTGTGCTGTGAACCGGCGCGCACAGCATGAAGTCAGAGAGCACCCTCACGCTGTGTGCAGCCACAGCACAGCCGAGGACCAGGAAGTGGTGAATACAGAGCCTTCACCGCTTCACGGTCCTCCGGTACTAATGAGCGCTTCCATAATGGAAGCGCTAATTAGTATTCACTTCATAAGACGCAGGGACATTTTTCCCCCAAAAACTGCGTCTTATGGAGCGAAGAATACAGTAATCCTGTATTTAAAGCATCAGTTATGCACATTTGGCATCTGTTTTAGCCATTTCTGGCTGAGACCTGTTATTTTACACACAAAAAAGTCCTGCATACAGCCTACGAGTGTGCAGGATCTACAGGCCCAGGGTTACACTGGTAAGCCATGCCCACCACTGTCAGGCTCCTCCAAGTCAGCCTTGTGTTAAAATAAAAAGGAAATTAAAGTTTTACCCTATGGTTCTGCAGTCAATGCCCCATCATGAGAAAGTGAAAACAGAATGTGAGAAATCTTTAGTAATTTATTAAAAAGGAAAAACTAAAATCCTGCGTTGACATAAATATTTGGATCCTTTACTTAGAACTTAGCTGAAGCCCCTTTGGCAGGGATTACAGCCTCCAGTCTTCTTGGGTATGGTGCCACAAGGTTTACACACCTGGATTTGGGGATTTCTCCCATTCTTCTCTGCAGATCCTCTCAAGCTGTGTCAGGTTGGATGGGGACTGTCGGTGGACAACCATTTTCAGATCTCCAGAGATGTTCGATTGGGTTCAAGTCAGGGTTCTGGCTGGACCACTCAAGGACATTCAGAGAGTTATCCCTAAGCCGCTCCTATATTGTCTTTGCTGTGTGCTTAGGATCATTGTCTTGTTGGAAGGTGAACCTTCGTCCCACTCTGAGGTCCAGAGCACTCTGCTTTAGGTGTTCACGAAGAATATCTCTGTACTTTGCTCTATTCATTTCTCTCAACCCTGACAAGTCTCCTTGTCCCAGCCACTAAAAAAAACACCCTCTCCCCAGCATGAAGTTGCAACCGTCATACTTCACTTTAGAGATGGTATTGAGGCCACAAAGTTCAGTCTTGGTTTCATCAGACCAGAGAATCTTTTTTTTTCCTCACAGTCTAAGAGTCCTGAGGTGATTTTTTATTTTTTTTTGCAAACTCCAGGTGGCTTTCGTGTGTTTGTTACTAAGAAGAGGCTTCTGGCCACTCTTCCATAAAGCCCAGATTGGTGGAGTGCTGGAGTAATGGTTGACCTGGATGTTTCTCCCACCTGCACACAGGATCTTTGGAGCTCAGCCATTGGGTTCATGGTCACCTATCTTATCAAAGCCCTTCTTTTTTGCTACTGATCAGTGGGGATCTCTCAGCACACAGGCTGTGACAATCAAAGAGGCTAACTTGTTAAAACCGAAATACCCCTTTAAACAGCAATTCCCAAGTATCTTATAATTAAACTAAATGCTTGAATTGGAAGAGCCGGCAGACATTCTGATGAATGTGTGTATTTCTACATACTTACTAAATACGTGTGGGACTGCTGTTGTCAACCTGGGTAGATTTTTATTCCTAGTCCGGCCATAATATACATTCTTCTTTATTTTTGTGTGTGGAGGTCATGTTTCTCATAAGTTCTGGATTCAGTGGGACAGTATAAATTTTGTTGTGCTGTCCCATGGTCTCTAAATGGCTGCTACATGTCCTGACTCCAACCAGCTCCTTGATCCACCTTTCCCCTGTGAACAGTGGTTCGGTGTGGGTATGTGCGATGCAGTGATGTCATCACGACTGCTGTGCCTGGCTACAGACATCAGAGACAGGAGAGGGGAGCAGACCTGCTGCCTTAGGGGGCATCACTACTGTGTGGAGGTCAGTATACAGGGATTATACGTTGTGTGGACACTTATAGGGTCATAATACTGTGTTAGGAGCACCATACAGGGGCGTAGCTAAAGGCTCATGGGGCTTGGTGCAAGAGTTCAGCTTGGGGCCCCCCTGCCCAGTACTTTGTGTGTCTTCTTATGTAGCACAAGGGTCTTTGGGCCCCCTCAGGCTCCTGGGGCCCGTAGCGACTGCTACCGCTGCACCCCCTATAGCTACGCCCCTGGCACCATACTGTGTGTGGATGCTAATATGTCAGAGGCACTAAAGGGGCATCATACTGCCTGAGGAGCACTAAAGGTGAATCATTATTGCCTGCAGGGCACCTGTACTGTGTGGAGGGCACTAAGAGACATTGCAATTGTTAGGGGGACACTAAGGGGACATTCTTACTGCGTTGTGACTCTAAGTCCTTAAAGGGGTATTCCCATCACAGACAATGGGGGGATATCGCTAGAGACCACCTCTGGGAGCCGCACCTACGCAGAGAACGGAGTGGGGAGAGTGGTGGCTGGAGGACCCCAGGTTTCCAGGAGGCTGGCCACCACCAAGCGCTCTCCCCATACAAGTGAATGGGAGCACACCACGCTTGCGTGGCCACTGCTCCCATTCATTTCTATGGAAATAGCCGAGCCAGCGCTCGGATATTTTTGGTGGCCCCATAGAAATGAAAAGGACGGCTGCACATGAGCAGTGTGCCCTCCTTTCCCCGCTCTGTTCTCGGTGAAGGTGGGATCTGCATCAGAAGATATGCCCCCATTGTCTAAGATGGGAAAACCCTCTAAGTCCTTAGTGTATGGAGGGCACTGGGTGGGATTGAGTGTATATGGATAGGTACTGGGTTAGAGGCGTGACAATGTAAGAAAAATAAACCCGTGGCAAATTGTCATCCTTTACATTTTGGGAGGTATGATGTGTGTCGGTGCCATGTCAGTGTTATCATAGCGATCAATAGTTGAGTTTCTTCAAATATTCATTTGAACAGAGTAAAAAATACAGGTGCCATTTTGAAATCTTGTCCTATTAGAGGAATGGCGAATACCACTTGCTATGGTGGTATGAAGGCATAAGTGTTCCTAAAGACATCAAATATGTTCCTCTTTGCACAAAATGCCGCCATTTTGTATAGCAGATATTACCGTATATATCTGCAGGGTCTGATCTCATCAATACGTATCAATCAGATACAATTAGGACACTGCGCTATCAGCTCCCGGAGGCTCGGACATGTATCCGCATTTCAATACATCATATATTGGGTCTTTCTGTCCGCACGTCCCTGGCAGAGCACATCGGCTCCCCTCCAGTTACCACCTACTCATTTCGGATACTCTGGTCTATTCTGGTACACACCATAAGCGGTTCCGGCGGATCAGACTGAGCACTATCTGTACTGTTTTCCTGGAGCCTCTTACCTGTTACCATGGAAACATTTGCAGCCGTTACAAATTATAATACAACATGGAAAAAGAGGAAGGAAGTGGATGAATGGAGGGGACAAGGTGGGATGGAAACAGAGGGGGTGTCGGAAGGCGCTTGCAGCTATGGGGGCCATGTCTACTAAGCAGAAAGTGATTCTGGGATACAGCAAACATGGTTCATATTATAGAAACTGTAAACTGATGGCAAATATCTACATTACTCAGGCACAGGTCACCTACATCATACCTCCCAACCGTCCTGGATCCGGTGGGAAAGTCCTGGATTACAGTGGCTGTCCCAGTACAGAGGAGGTATGTCCTGCTTTCTCGTAGCTTGTGCCTGTGTCCATAGGAAGCAGAGACAGTTGCCTTAACAAATTAGAGAGCTGTCCGGCATCAGTATCCTGCTTCATCATTTGCCCCCCCCCCCCTTCCCCCGGCCGGCTTGCCACACCTCTGGTTTGTGCAGGGGGCGGAGACATCTGGTAGTCAGCCCCGACTCCACCTCCTTCACAGACTAGAGCAGCTGATGTGTATCCTGTTGCTAGGAACAAGGTAAGTATATGGTGTTTATTTTTTTTACTTTCTGTGAAGGCATAATGTGGACATATTACTAGGAGCACAGAGTGGGCATATTACTGTAGGCATATAACTGGGCATAATACTGGGGGCACAACAGGGCATAATTCTATGAAGGAGACACAATGTGGACATTTATACTGTTCGGTGGCATGAAGGGGGAATAGTTTCTGTGTGGGGCATTAAGGGGACTGGGTGGGATTAGGTGTATAGATTTGTTTTGGACCAGTTAGAGGCGTGGCCTAGCACGAAAAAAATATGCGCGCAATGCACAATGTGTCCCTCTTTGTTCGTTTACAAAGTTGGGAGATATGCTACATTTCTGTAACTCAGCTATGTTTTAGGACTTAGATTGTGTCCACAACATCCAGAGCCCTTGTACCTACACCACCATAGGGTTATAAGAGGATCCAAGATTGGAGGTAACGGCAATGAAGAGATGGAGCATTTTGGCTGTAACACAAAGGCATCCATGTAAAACCAGACTTTCCATACACTGCTGTATCCTCATGAAGACAGTGCTGTAATCACTGCTAAAGGATCTTCAAGTGATTGGCTGCAGCGGTCAGAGACTGGATTGTGTGGAGGCACAGATCTGGAGAGGGGAACAAAAAGATTTCTGCTGCGCTGAAAGTTCCCAAGAGCACAGTGGCCTCCATAATTCTTACATGGAAGTTTAGAACAACCAGGACTCTTCCTAGAGCTGGTCGCCCCGCCTAACTAAGTAATCAGGGGGAAAAGCCTTAGTAAGAGAAGTTACCAAAAAAAACAATGGTCACTCTGGCCAAGCTCCTTCAAAGATCCTGTGTACAGATGGGAGAAACTTCCAGAAGGTCAACCATCACTGCAGCCTCCACCAATCTGGGCTTTACAGTAGAGTGGCCAGAAAGAGGCCTCTCCTCAGTAAAAGATACATGAAAGCTTGCAAAAAAAAAAAATCACCTAAAGAATTCTCGGACTGTGAAAAACAAGAATCTGCTCTAATCTGGTGAAACCAAGATTAAACTTTTTGAACTCATTTCTAAGAGTCATGTTTGGAGGAAACCAAGCACTACCCAATAACCTCTCTACAGTGGCCTTCCATCTAGCACCCTCCCACCCCTTCAATCAATCCTCAACTCTACTGCCCGAATAATCCATCTTCCCCCCACCTCCTCCATTGCTTCTCTGTCAATCCCTTCTCTGGCTTCCCATTGCCCAGAAAATTCAGTTTAAAATACTAACAACTACATAGAAGGCTGTCAACAATCTGTCCCCTCCATACATCTCTGACTTCCTTTCCCGATACATCCCCACTCGTAATCTCCGATCTCTGATCTCCGATCTCTGAAAAGACCTCCTCCTCTCCTCTTATCATCTTCCCATAATCACCTCCAAGATTTCTCCCGTGCATCCCCCATACTCTGGAATTCTCTATCCCAACATATCAGACTCTCACCTACAGTGGAATCCTAAAAAACCCACCTCTTCAGACAAGCCTACAACATACAGTAACCCTGTTGCCACCATACTGCCATATGAACAGCTTTACCCTCACCTACTGTATCCTTCACCCATCCCTTGTCCTCTCTCCTTCTGTACCAGTTTGTAACTTGTCTTATTCATGCGTATTGTTCTATATTATTTATGTATACCCCTTTTCATATGTACAGGGCCATGAAATGAATGGCACTTTAATAATAATTAAAAATAATACAATGAAGCATGATGGTAGCAGCATGATGCTATGGGGGTGTTTTTCAGCAGCCGTGATGGGGAGACTGGTCAGGGTTGAGGGAAAGCTGAATTGAGCAAAGTACAGAGATATTCTTAACAAAAATCTGATCCAGAGCGCTCTGGGCCGAAGCTTCACCTTCCAACAAAACAATGACCCTAAGCTCACAGCCCAGACAACACAAGAGCAGCTTAGGGACAACTCTGTGAATGTCCCTGAGTGCCCCAGCCAGAACCCTGACTTGAACCCAATGGAACATCTCTGGGAGACCTGAAAATGGCTGTCCACTGAAAGTCCCCATCCAACCTGACAGAGCTTGAAGGGATCTGCAAAAAGAATGGGTAGAAAATCCCCAAAGCCAGTTATGTAAACCTTGTGGCATCATCTCCAAGAAGACTGGAGGCTGTAATCACTGCCAAAGGGGCTTCAACTAAGTCCTGAGTAATGGGTCTGATACTTAGGTCAGTGCAAGATTTTAGTTTTTCTTTTTAATAAGATTTTGAACATTCTGTGTTCCTTTTCTGATTATAGGGGCCTGAGTACAGATAGGCCAAGAGTAACATAATTTTTACCATCCAGGAACCTAGTAACATAGTTTATAAGGCTGAAAAAAGACATCTGTCCATCCAGTTCAGCCTGTTATCCTGCAAGTTGAACGCTGTAAAAACGAAACCCATACCATGATGCAACTGATTTTTTTTCCATTTCCACCCCATTAATATTTTCTTTCCAGTTACCCAATACATCATACGGAAAAATAAATGGTACCATTGGAAAATACAACTTGTCCCACAAAAGAACAAGCACCCATGCTGCTATGTGAATGGAAAAGTAAAAAAAGCTATGGCTGCTGAACAGCAGAGAGGAAAAAAATGAAAAATAAAAATTGCCCTGGTTAGGAAGCCAGTCACGTGACGCTCTTCTTCATGGAATCTTACATGTGCCAACATCATGTCCTTTACCAGGTTTCCAGGGAGACATTACTTCTTCAGCCCAAGACGGGGGATGTGCTTGGGACGGGACAGAACTATTTGTCTTCCTGGCACACGCGCAGATAAGATGGTTTCAGGACTTTGCACATGTGCCAGGGGGATGAGTAGTTCTGACCAAGTTCATGGCACCTCCTCTGTCCTGTGCGGTAGAGATGACATCCATAGACCAGACTGGAAAACTGGCAAAAAACATAAGGTTGGCAGATATAGGATTTTCCTGATCTTGGTCTTTAACTCCTTAGATGCCGCTGTCGATAGCGGCTGAAGTATCTGTGGGGTTAGACAGAGGGTGGGGGCTCCTGCCGATCTAAGCCCCTGTTGCGACATTGCAGGGCTACGATCACTTGCAATGACAACCTGTGGCCTTCTGAACGTTCCCATACCTGTCATGGCTAAAGGCCAAAAAATCGTTGTTTTTCTCTGCCGTCCGTAGCGTCCGGCAGAAAAAAACAACGTCCGTTAATTTTAGTGCCGAAAACCCGAAGTCTGTACTGCGCATGCGTACAGACTTCGGGCATTGCAGTGAAAGTTCCGGCGGCTCTCCCGGCCGCTCTGAGAGGGCGGGCCAATGCGCCATAAGCGCGCAAGGATCTAGTTACCTGGAGGCTGGAGGCCAGGGGCCGGGCAGGCTGTCAGCACCTTTGCCGATGGTGGAGACTGGAGAGCAGATGGCGCACTGCGCAGGCGCAGTCAGGCAAGGTAAGCAAAGGAACCCGGCGGGTTGGGGGGGAAGGACTCAGGAGGCCTGCCGCCTGTATGGGGTGATGATGGATGAGCTGAGGCAGCCTGAGCCACTGCACTCACTGCTGAGTCACAGGGGCACTATATGGGGGCTATCTAACTTCTGGGGGCACTATGGGGACTACCTGGACTACAGGGGTGCTATCTAAACTACTGTGGCACTACAGGGAGTACCTGAACTAAAGGGGGCTATCTAACTTCTGGGGGCACTATGGGGACTACCTGAACTACAGGGGGGCTATCTAAACTACTGTGGCACTACAGGGAGTATCTGAACTAAAGGGGGCTATCTAACGTCTGTGGCACAATGGGGGCTATCTAACGTCTGGGAGCTATCTGTACTAAAGGGGGCTATCTAACGTCTGGGGGCACTATGGGGGCTATCTGTATTAAAGGAGGCTATCTAACGTCTGGGGGCACTATGAAGGCTATCTAACGTCTGGGGGCACTATGGGGGCTATCTGAACTACAGGGGGCTATCTAAACTACTGGGGCACTACATGGGGCTATCTAATCTACTGAGGGCACTATCTGAATTAAAGGGGGCTATTTAACTTCTGGGGCACTATGGGGCTATCTAAACTACTGTGGGGCACTACATGGAGCTATCTAAACTGTGGGTTCTATAGGAGGCTACCTAAACTACTGGGGGGACTAGAGTGGGTCGTTTAAGCTACTGGGGGCACTATAACGGGTATTATAATTACTGGGATGTTTACAGCGGGTCCTTATTATTTCTGGTAGCACTACTGAAGGCATGGGAAAAATGATTTCTATTATGGGGAATTATTATTACTACCAGGGGTACTATTGGGGGTGTTACTATTATTAGTACAATATGGAGGGCACTACTGCTAAAAGGGCTACTTGTGGAGCATTATCACTATTGGGGCACTATTACTAATGAGGGCACGCTGGGAGAGAATTATTAGTATCAGTGGGACTTTGTGGGAGCCCTGTAACTATATGGGGTCCTACCTATATGGCACTGTTATATCTGCAGTATAGTATTTGGGGACATTGGGGAGCACAGTGGGCACAGTATTTTAGGTAGCAGCAGGATAACAGAAAAGTGGGTAATCTAAGGTATCTTTGTGGCAAACTCTGCAGAGAGAAGATGGGGCTGAAAGAACTCGTCATGGTGTTCTGGGCCAAATAGAGAAGATGAGAAAAGAGAACATCTACATCAGGGAGACCTTACTGTATTTAAGAGGTATGTGGTGTGTATCATCTTGTATGTTTGGTAATGTCCTATGTCCTCAGAGCCATTTTATGCAGCTCTGGTCTGTTAAACTGCAGCAAGGACTTGCCGGTATATGGTATGTTACTGCTGCAGGCAATCACCAATCGGTGATCTAATGGCTGCAGTGGACACATGCCATACACCTGCACATCAGTGTGCACATCACCAGCACTGTGACAGATGTGCACACTTGCCCATTACATGCCTGTTCTTCTTTGCTTACATGGCAGCAGCAATGATGCCAGTATCATCACTGCAGCCATATAAACAAAGCAGACTAGAATGGCACGGATGTAACAGCTGAAAATTGTTGATTTTGTTTCCATAAATATTTTGGGCTGTCCGTAAATTTTCGTTCTGTTGTCCAGAAAAATTTGAAAGAAAGGTTGGCAACCTTATGCCCGAGGCAGGGAGTGAAGATCCCGCACACTGGAATAGTGAGGACACACAGCTTTAAGCAGAACCAAAGGTCTGGATTTTCTAGGACCTGATATGACCCAGGGGCCCCAGCCATCTTCTAAGGGAAGCATTGTCACCTGAGCTGATTTCTGACAATCAGAACAAGTTGTCTGTTCAGCACTGAGAAAACCTGAAATAGATCAGACAGAGGTTTGGAGAAGATGAGGACAAGAGACAAATTCGGCAGTTGAAATGAGGACATGAGATTTATTAAATCCACCCACACAGAGTAACACCGGTCTGCTCCTCACAACCCAGAAGGACAATTATATATCACCATATTACCAGTATACTGCCATATAACCTCACACATCACTATATAACCAGTATACCACCATATAACCTCACACATCACTATATAACCAGTATACCACCATATAACCTCACACATCACTATATAACCAGTATACCACCATATAACCTCACATATCACCAGATATACCACCATATAACACACATATCACCATATAACCAGTATACTGCCATATAACCTCACACATCACCATATAACCAGTATACTGCCATATAACCTCACACATCACCATATAACCAGTATACCGCCATATAACCTCACACATCACCATATAACCAGTATAATGCCATATAACCTCACACATCACCATATAGCCAGTATAATGCCATATAACCTCCCACATCACCATATAACCAGTATACTGCCATATAACCTCACACATCACCATATAACCAGTATAATGCCATATAACCTCACACATCACCATATAACCAGTATACTGCCATATAACCTCACACATCACCATATAACCAGTATAATGCCATATAACCTCCCACATCACCATATAACCAGTATACTGCCATATAACCTCACACATCACCATATAACCAGTATACTGCCATATAACCTCACACATCACCATATAACCAGTATAATGCCATATAACCTCACACATCACCAGATAACCAGTATAATGCCATATAACCTCACACATCACCATATAACCAGTATAATGCCATATAACTTCACACATCACCATATAACCAGTATACTGCCATATAACCTCACACACCACCATATAACCAGTATACTGCCATATAACCTCACACATCACCATATAACCAGTATAATGCCATATAACTTCACACATCACCATATAACCAGTATACTGCCATATAACCTCACACACCACCATATAACCAGTATACCGCCATATAACCTCACACATCACCATAAAACCAGTATACTGCCATATAACCTCACACATCATCATATAACCAGTATACCGCCATATAACCTCACACATAACCATATAACCAGTATACTGTCATATAACCTCACACATCATCATATAACCAGTATACTGCCATATAACCTCACACACCACCAGTGTATTATCAGGACCCCATGGCACTGACCCCATCATCCATCATCTGTACTTTCTTTGCTGGCAGTAGGTACCCAGTGATCAGTAAGATGACACAATGAGGATGATACCGCCTCCCCCCCTCCGCGCGCTGCGCTCTATTCATCGTCCTAAGACTTCAGCTTTGCCTCGCTCTCCGCACTCATTGTCACTTAATGAGATCATGTCGTTAACAATCGTTGTTAATCCCACGCGTGACATCCCACAATTGTGGGGGACATCAGCACATTACACAACTCTTCTGTCTACTGTCTCCAGCAGATACAGAAGTGATGCCCCCTACTCCTCAGCTCTAGTGCTGAGGGCTGACAGCACAGATACAGCACCCAGCGAGGAGCAAAGTACACATATAGCATTCAGTGTACCACCGACCACCAGACACTAAATGTACCACTGACCACCAGACACTGAATGTACCACCGACCCCCAGATACTGAATGTACTACTGACCCCCAGATACTGAATGTACTACTGACCCCCAGATACTGAATGTACCACCGACCCCCCGATACTGAATGTACCACTGACCCCCAGATACTGAATATACTACTGACCCCCAGATACTGAATGTACCACTGACCCCCAGATACTGAATATACTACTGACCCCCAGATACTGAATATACTACTGACCACCAGATACTGAATATACTACTGACCCCCAGATACTGAATGTACCACTGACCCCCAGATACTGAATGTACCACTGACCCCCAGATATTGAATATACTACTGACCCCCAGATACTGAATATACTACCGACCACCAGACACCGAATGCTCCACTGACCCCCAGATACACAATGTACTACTGACCCCCAGACACCAAATGTACCAACGACCACCAGATACACAATGTACAGTCATGGCCAAAAGTTTTGAGAATGACACAAATATTATATTTTCACATGATCTGCTGTCCTCTGGTTTTTATGTGTGTTTGTCAGATATTTTTATCACATACAGAAATATAATTGCAATCATATTATGAGTAACAAAAGCTTATATTGACAGTTAGAATGAGTTAATGCAGCAAGTCAATATTTGCAGTGTTGACCCTTCTTCTTCAGGACCTCTGCAATTCTCCCTGGCATGCTCTCAATCAACTTCTGGACCAAATCCTGACTGATAGCAGTCCATTCTTGCACAATCAATGCTTGCATTTTGTCAGAATTTGTAGGTTTTTGTTTGTCCACCCGTCTCTTGATGATTGACCACAAGTTCTCAATGGGATTAAGATCTGGGGAGTTTCCAGGCCATGGACCCAAAATCTCTGTTTTGTTCCCTGAGCCATTTAGTTATCACCTTTGCTTTATGGCAAGGTGCTCCATCATGCTGGAAAAGGCATTGTTGATCGCCAAACTGCTCTTGGACGGTTGGGAGAAGTTGCTCTCAGAGGACATTCTGGTACCATTCTTTATTCATGGCTGTGTTTTTAGGCAAGACTGTGAGAGAGCCGATTCCCTTGGCTGAGAAGCAACCCCACACATGAATGGTTTCAGGATGCTTTACAGTTGGCATGAGACAAGACTGGTGGTAGCGCTCACCTCGTCTTCTCCGAATAAGCTGTTTTCCAGATGTGCCAAACAATCGGAAAGGGGATTCATCAGAGAAAATGACTTTACCCCAGTCCTCAGCAGTCCACTCCCTGTACCTTTTGCAGAATATCAGTCTGTCCCTGATGTTTTTCTGGAGAGAAGTGGCTTCTTTGCTGCCCTCCTTGAGACCAGGCCTTGCTCCAAGAGTCTCCGCCTCACAGTGCGTGCAGATGCACTCACACCCGCCTGCTGCCATTCCTGAGCAAGCTCTGCACTGCTGGTAGCCCGATCCCACAGCTGAAACACTTTTAAGAGACGGTCCTGGCGCTTGCTGGTCTTTCTTGGGCGCCCTGGAGCCTTTTTGGCAACAATGGAACCTCTCTCCTTGAAGTTCTTGATGATGCGATAGATTGTTGACTGAGGTGCAGTCTTTCTAGCTGCAATACTCTTCCCTGTTAGGCCATTTTTGTGCAGTGCAATAATGACTGCACGTGTTTCTTTAGAGATAACCATGGTTAACAGAAGAGAAACAATGATGCCAAGCACCAGCCTCCTTTTAAAGTGTCCAGTGGTGTCATTCTTACTTAAAGGGGTTGTCCGGGTTCAGAGCTGAACCCGGACATACCTTTCAATTCACCCAGGCAGCCCGCCTGAACAGGGCATCGGAGCATCCTATGCTCCGATGCCCTCCTTTGCCCTGCGCTAATTAGCGCAGGGCAAAGGAATTTAGCCCGGTTCCGGTGACGTACCGGGTTCTGCCAGGCGGAGGCTTCCGCCCGGCAGTGAGCCCGGTGACATCATCGACGCTGATGGGCAGGCTTTAGCGCTGTCCTAGCCATTCAAACGGCTAGGGCAGCACTAAAGCCGGCCCATTACGGCCGGTGACGTCACCGAACTCACTGCCGGGCGGAAGCCTCCGCCCGGCAGTGAATGTTTATAAACGAAAGAGCCCTTGCCCTGCGCGATCCAATTCTGCGCCGTGATTTCATGCTCCGATGCCCTGTTCAGGAGGGCTACGGGAGTCAAAACCTGGGTATGTCCGGGTTCAGCTCTGAACCCGGACAACCCCTTTAATCATGACAGATTGATCTCCAGCCCTGTCCTCATCAACACCCACACCTGTGTTAATGGAGCAATCACTGAAACGATGTTAGCTGGTCCTTTTAAGGCAGGGCTGAAATGATGTTGAAATTTAAAGTTCATTTTCTAGGCAAATATTGACTTTGCAAGTAATTGCTGTTAAGCTGATCACTCTTTATAACATTCTGGAGTATATGCAAATTGCCATTATAAAAACTGAAGCAGTAGACTTTGTAAAAATGAATATTTGTATCATTCTCAAAACTTTTGGCCATGACTGTACTACTATCGGTCAGTGGTTATTAACAAACTACTACTACTCAGAAACCAAACACTGAACGTACCATTTTTAATAGTTCATGGTGAGAAGAGGAATCACTGGAAACCATGTATGAAACATCAACCCCCTTCACTACTCTAGATCACCAGGGATATTACTAATATTAACCCTTTCACCAGCTTAGCACATTAAAAAAAAGTATTACAGGGAACACAATAGTGTAGTAAAACAGACATGTCCGGAGAGGTGACAGCTCCTCTAAAGGGGTAGCGGACAGCTACTGACAGGCAGCGGCTCTTGCTATGTATAACATAGTTCTATAGCCTGCTGAATTTTATTTCACAGCAAAACCAGGGGGTCTTTGGGGACTCCTATATTACAGGGAATGTCTGTCATGAGACCACCCTCCTTAATTAGCCAAAATATGCTGGGACCAACAACAGCAGCCACAATTTGACGTCAAGAAGTAACAGTTTCAAGGACTAGAACCAGTATCAATGTATACATAATGAGTATAATTCTTAGACCTGTAGTTCCACAGCAAGAAAGCCTAACTTTCTCTAGCTATATGTGTTATTTGACGTCACCCATCATCTATTGCAAGCCCTACACCATGACATCACGTTCCACGATTACGTCACCGAAATATCTTCACGTCCACGTGTAAACGAAATAGCACGCGACCTCATAACCCAGCCAATCAGAAACACGAGCTCCTTACTCAAACGCAAGCAAATCACGGCGCAGAATTAGTGTAGCCAATCAGCAGCGCCTCTGTAACTGTTTCTGAATAAAAACTGACGTGACCACGCCTCCCAGAAAGAGAGTGTGGCTACGGCTCGGCTAAGCTGTGATTGGCTTTCTGTGACCGCCTGCAGCCAATGGGAAGCGACTTATGTCTCTGAGTGCGGGGGCGGGTTTCCCGTGACGTCACGGCTGCTGCTAGTTGCCGGCTGTCCCTTGACTCTGGGATTCAGTTGGGCGCTGAGAAAGCAGCCGGGCGGCAGACGGGTAAGAGAGCGCTGTTCTGCGCATGGGTATGACTGTCTGTACTGTCTAATTTAACCATTCGTCCCCCGCATGTTAATGACCATCATTCCCTGCGGTGTGTCAGGTCACCTGTGAGGGAGGAGAGAGAGGTTGTCACCCGCTGCTTGTGGATATTGGCAGGACTTTATGACCCTTGTAGGACACCATATGGTGGAATATCTGGAATCTGTCCCTATCTAGGTCTCAAGCCCTTATAGTTGGGGTCATTCTACTGGAGAGGAGACACCCTTTAATTTAAATCTTACAAACCCCTCTCATGTTACTATTCTTCTATGACCGCCTCTTATCCTTGTGTCCCCATACCATCACCCCCATTATCTACACTATCACCGCTGTCGCTGTCATTTCCATGCTGTTCAATGTGATTTTCTTCAGCCTGGAGGTCAGTGTGGCTGTCACCATGTAGATGGGAATGAGCAGGTCACTAACGAACTATCTGAAAGTCGTGTCATGTGACACAGCACCCTTTGGCGCATACGGTGGGATGAACCCCCCCATCGTCCATTATTTTACAGCTCTAAGGGTCACCTATAGGATTCCTCGGGCTGTTCTATTGGGATCCTTCCCATGACCCCCCTTTTTAGGACAAGTGTCTGGTGTCTTCTATAGGTAGCTGCCGGTATCTGGTTCCCTGGGGACCATAGCGAGAAGGTCTTGGGTGCATCTCAACAGTCAGGAGTGTGAACCAGTGCCCTCTAGTCATTGCAAAAGTCATCACCCCCTCCCGTTCTTAGGATGTCCCCGTTCCGCTGCGACCGGCTCCCTGCTAGCCTCATTTTCCGCCATGTCCTCACCAAGGAGTTCACGCCTGGTAACGTGACTGCTCGAGGGCTTCATTGATAGAGAAGGCGGCGGGTGGCGCTGCCATGGTGCTGCCAGTCCATTCATGGACCACAGGATGAATGGCATTTGTGCTGGGGGAAAATCCTAACCCCCCCTGACCTCATCCCTCTAATTACAGAATAGGGTGGGGGGTCATCGATGGAGTGATGATGTCATGTTTTATTCTGAGAGAGAGAGGGGAGTGGGAGAGGCTGAATTAACCCTGTACGTGCCCGGCTCTGGGCTGACACCCTCTTTCAGATGGAGCTATGAAATGCATATATAGCAGAGCCGAGTCCGTGCACTGGCGTTGAGCGCTGCTACATCCATCGCTATCGATCTTGCCGTCTTCTATTTCCCGCTCGGTAACCATGGCATTAAAGGTTCCTCTTTGTCATCTCCGCCGATGCCATCCAGATTGTCGGTGCCATGTGGACCCGGCGAGGATCCAGTGTAGCCTGGCGCAGATTGTAGGTCGGATGAATCACTCGGTGCGGAGCGTCTGCAGAGCTTTCCGTGTCCGTCTGTGACATGCAGAGCGAGCGGGCTGTGCCTCCATTCTGTGTCGAGCACTGGAATGTCTTCCCATCCCCCTCACGTTCCCACAAATCCCAGCTGTGGAGTCTTAATCCGGATGTTTTCTGACCCACATCTGCATGAAAACCTCCTAATTCCGCCATTCAGTCCTTGGCTATGCTGAGACTTGTAGTTCCACCTCCACCGACAATGGGCAACAAGTATGCGAAAATGACACCAAAACAGAGACCGTTGTCATCTCCTTTAAGGCTTTTTTTTAACGCAGCCTTTTTTGCCTTTTTTTTGTCTTGTAGTGATTGTTTTTGCCCTTTTCGGCATTTTTTTTCCCAAATGACAGCGTGCTCAGGTGTGGCTTTTTTTTTTAGCATTTTCTCTATAGGGAAAAAAAAAAGGCAGAAAAACCGCAAGTAAAACGTGACTTAAAAAAAATGCTTTAACCCTAACATTGAAGGCCATTTTAATTAAAGGGGGTTGTACAGGATTAGAAAAACATGGCCGCCTTCTACCAAAAATGACGCCACACCGGGCTGTGGGTTGTGTCTGGTATTGCAGCTCTGCTCCATTGAAGGGAATAGCAGTGCAATACCACACACAACCTGTGGACAGAGGTGGCGCTGTGTAGCTCTGTTTTTCTAACGATGGACAAACCCTTTAAATCCAGTTCTGGGAAAGCTGGGTACCTAAGGCTATAGGATCAGTATCACAGATCCCAGCCGGCCAGCCTCATGACTAGGACTGTGAGAAAGCTGAGCAGGACCGCGTACAGCTTTTGCATCTGTTTTATGGGAAAGCTGGGTGACTACCAGTGGCTGCCAGTACATGTCCCTACAGTCCTGTGCATGGGGGATACAGGAGAGGGGGCATCTGACTACAGACTTGACGTTCAGGGTTGTAGGAAAGCTGGGCGAGCAGCACTACTGCTGCCGGTGATGATACAGTCCTGACACTTGACGTTATCTGGCGGCGCCCCCTGTGGTCCGCTGTATCCATTATCTGTGATGAATCAGCCCTCGCTGGCGTCTGTATTCACACTGCCGTGCTCGGTGGCAGACGAGCGCCTGTCACTGTGACTCACAGGCAGAATGCCATCCATTGCTGCACAGAGCAGGAATCTCGTTCTTCCGGTTTCTCCTTTTTAGGGCCACGCTCCCAGCTGGCAGTCAGCTGCTGATCGCGGGGGTGGAACGGAAGACGCTAATTGTCTGTAAACTGCTGGCTGGTTTAAAATGCTGAAATACGAAAAGGCTTGAACTTCAGTGTCATGGGGAAATCTGCAGATATTATATGGAGGGTGTGGTGGAGACTAAAGGGGGTCCCTGGAGTATAGCCCTAAAAAGACCGATCCATGCTATGCCCCCATCAGGCTTATCATAGAGGTTGCTCAATGGCAGGGGTCAGCAACCTTCAGCACTCCAACTGTTGTGAAACTACAACTCCCAGCATACATACTTCCGCTACTCTTCTCAGAACTCTCATAGAAATGAGTGGAGCATGCTGGGAATTGTAGTTTCACAACAGCTGCAGCTCCGATGGTTGCCCACTGGATTCATACAGCTCCCATCTTCTCCCACAAACCTCAGGTTTTGGTTGAAATCTTAAAGAAGCACTCTTTTTCTTATTGTAAACTACAAGAGGGATAGAGTAGTTCAGTCAATCATCTTACTGGCCGCTTTATTGTAGCATCATGTGGCCCGCAGCCTGACTTCCCGAGTCCTGTTGTTTTACAATTAGAAAACAGCGCCACATCTGTCCACAGGTCGTGTGTGGTATTGCAGCCGGGCTCCATTCACTACCATGAAGCTGGGCTGCAGTACCGGACACAACCCATAGACAAGAGTGGCGCTGTTTGTAGAAGAAAGTAGTCTTCTGATCCAAGGATAGTCCCTTTAAGTGCACTCCATTTAATTCACCCTGGGAGATTCCAGCGGTCGCTTCTGTAATTCCCAAGAATTTATCATCCATTTTCCCCACATTATATATGACCACTTACGTTACTTTTTTAGAAAAACACCCAAACATGTTCAGTCTCAGCAACTTTCTAATGTGCTTTGCGTTTCCATTCGTCACTATTCTCAAGATCTCTGCTTGCTGTCTGTGGACGGAACAACTCACTGTTTACCTCCTTAGGCCAGTTTCACACAAGCGTAAGGGCAGCAGGAGCACGGACGAGCATCCTGACCCAAACTCTCAGCATTGCAGGTCCTTGTGATGCTGAGAGTTCAGTTCAGTAGACCCATGGTCAGGTTTGGACCAGCCAGAGGCAGAAAAGCCATCCTGACCTAGTCCTGCTCACACAGCTGAGGGTTTGCTGCAGTAGTCCTCCCTCTAGGAGGTCCTCTGTGTCTCTCGTGTCCTGAGAGGTTTCCAGACTGTTCACAGGGGATTGCCTAGATAAGATATAATTATGGCAAACCCTCAGTTGTGAGAAGAATCAGGTCTGTATGGAGTTTTCGAGGCCTTGAAGAACCTGGAGAGCCTCCTCGAACCCTACCGAGATCAGTCCAACATGGGGCGAACCAGTGGCTTTGTCCTAGTCTCCCTGCGGCAGAAGTCACGTTTCCAGCTGCACAGACGATTCACGTCGCTAATAATACCAGTCCTCGGAGAGAAGAGCGCTGGTTCCCATCCCTGAAAACACAGGGGAGCCCCTCTGTAGATGGCAACCTGGAGACACGTTCCCGGGAACGTTATTAATAGTCTCCAGCCAGAAGAACCCTTCGGATCCGCTCAGCGCTGAAGTCATTCCTTCCAGCTGGGTGACACATGGCAGAGAAATTCCTGGAATTGCCCAAGATGTTGAGCTGGGTTTGTCGGAGGAGGTGGATGTTTCACTTGAGAGACTTTCTTGCCAAAAATAACTGCCTAGACGGTGGATGGAGGCGGCACCGAGCCTGGGAATTAATGGATTCAGGCACGGAGGGATGATAAGAGGTTACCTGCTGCTAATAGCTCAGACGTGTGATCGGGTAGCTTTATCCCGGCGAAAAATCATGGCTTTGTTCCATTATGCCTACCTTAGGCTACTTTCACTAGCCTTTACTACGGATCCAGCGGGTGAAGGGGCCCGCCGAATCCTTAGGGATAATACAACCTTGTGGATCCGTAATGAACGGATCCGGTTGTATTATCTTTAACATCTTTTAAACGGATCCGGAATTAACTCCATTGAAAGTCAATGGAGGACGGATCCGTTTACTAGTGTGTCACAGCGAACGGATCCGTCCCCATTGACTTACATTGGGGGTCATTCCGGAACTGTCTTGGTGCTGAGCCCCAGACCGGAGAGCAAACCGCAGCATGTTACGGTTTGCTCTCCGGTCTGAAGACGGAACGGAATGCTTCTAGGAGCATTCCGTGCTCTTCAGTTCATTGTCAGTGGGGACAAAACTGAAGCGTTTTATTCCGGTATTGAGCCCCTATGACGGAGCTCAATACCGGAATTCCAAAACGCTAGTGTGAAAGTAGCCTTAGTGCTGTCCTATAGTGCCCACAGTTATTCTGTACCCTCTTAGACTGGCACCAAATGACTGTTCTTGAGTGAGTGATCTTCACGACAAGTGGGCAACTTCTTTAGTCATACTCCAATAGAAATCATCCGGAAAAGTGGTGTAATAATTGCACGACCACCCTGGTTCCCATTCATTTCCAGTTGGAGTTCAGCTCTGAGGGCCAGGAAAGACAATAACATGGACTACAGATCCCTACTCATAGAAGGCCACTTGAGTGTGCAACTGTTGGGCAATACAAGACAATGTCTCAAGTCACACTCCAGTAGAAGTAATTGGTAATAATTCCAACAGTGGTCGTCACACCACTACCTTGGTCCTTGACCAGTCATCACTTCTACCTCTTTGGGATGACGCCATGGACTTTGCTTTTCTATTACACCTGGAGGCTACCATAGGTTTGTAATGTATTTCAGGACACTGGTATTTTCATACCCTTGAGGTGCTTTGCGTATCATGCCGAAATCCGGTTGTACACAGCCTGGTGTGGTCCAGCCTGAAGATGCATATCCCCATGGTGTCCATAGGCCCCGTGGATCCAGCGTATGCCAAACGAGCTTTCAGACATATGCCGGGGAGGTACGCACCATGTGGATGACCATGTTCCACCAACATCACTGAGGCACGTGATGTTTTGTACCTCACGTCTACCCAGTCTGCTTCTGCTGTGTGTGGGCGGCACATGTTCTGAGTAATGTTCTTAGAAGTAGGTTAGGGCACCCGATGTTCCTCAGGATCTATAGATACAGTAAGCAGGTAGGCACAGAACTTCCAGCACGATATCAGGCGACGTTCCTCCCCCAAGAGCATTTACACAATACAGTTCAACCACCCACACACTCATCCGAGCACACAGTGTTTCCAGTGCATAGACGTGAACTATCGAGGAGATTTTACCCTTTACATTCCCGGCCTATCTCCACTGTGATGGGAAACCCAAGGTTATGCTGTGAAGGCCTCAGTCGGCTCTGCGTTTACATGGTCCAAGAAGAATAAATGCCCATCAGCTCTCCATAATGCAGGCAGGCAGAACTAATTAATACAATTTATAAGGTAAATTAAATCCTTCCAGCAGATGTAGCAGCTATTATACTCTGCGTGATAACCGCATCATTAAAGCTTACCGAGCATGGACAAGCCCCAAGTGATCCATTCTTGTTAATTGCTTATTATTGTGGCCGGAACATTCTGCTAGATATAAATCCTATAGAAACTCTTTAAGAAACCGAGCCAAGTCCATGAGATAATGGCTTCTTTACAATGATTTTGCAGCCTACATGAAGACCACCAAAAAAATCATAATACGAAGGCCATATGACCTTCTGCATGGACTTGGTGTTCCACCTAGTTGACCCTATTCGCGTGTCTCCTCGAACCCCTTATTACCTTACATTAAAGGGAGTCTTTCACCTGATTATCACCTTTATAACTAAGAGCACTGCCCCACAGAAGATTGCAGACACATCCCAGACATACCTGTGTGCACTGTGTGTCTGTATTACATGTCACATCCCAGACATACCTGTGTGCACTGTGTGTCTGTATTACATGTCACATCCCAGACATACCTGTGCGCACTGTGTGTGTATTACATGTCACATCCCAGACATACCTGTGTGCACTGTGTGTCTGTATTACATGTCACATCCCAGACATACCTGTGTGCACTGTGTGTCTGTATTACATGTCACATCCCAGACATACCTGTGCGCACTGTGTGTGTATTACATGTCACATCCCAGACATACCTGTGTGCACTGTGTGTGTGTATTATATGTCACATCCCAGACATACCTGTGTGCACTGTGTGTGTGTATTACATGTCCAGGAAAAGCACTTTTATTCTGCTGGAAAACAGCTCCCAAGTGCCCAGCTGAAAGTTAAACTAAAACAGCTTTCTCTCCTGACTTGATTTCTAACAGCTATCTCTTGATATACTGGATATAAGAGCCCTCCCCTCTTCACTCTTGTTTGCAGCAGCAGCAGAGCTGGGCACTTGGGAGCTGTTTTCCTGCAGAATAAAAGTGCTTTTCCTGGACATGTAATACAGACACACAGTGCACACAGGTATGTCTGGGATGTGACATGTAATACAGACACACAGTGCACACAGGTATGTCTGGGATGTCACATGTAATACAGACACACAGTGCACACAGGTATGTCTGGGATGTGACATCTAATACAGACACACAGTGCACACAGGTATGTCTGGGATGTGACATGTAATACAGACACAGTGCACACAGGTATGTCTGGGATGTGACATGTAATACAGACACACAGTACACACAGGTATGTCTGGGATGTGTATACAATC
The DNA here is from genome assembly GCA_900303285.1 of Rhinella marina. Classification (NCBI taxonomy): domain Eukaryota; kingdom Metazoa; phylum Chordata; class Amphibia; order Anura; family Bufonidae; genus Rhinella; species Rhinella marina. Next base: position 629,473 of record ONZH01010837.1, on the reverse strand, counting down.
TTCTGTGGGGCACTGCTCATAGTTATATAGGTGAAAGACTCCCTTTAAATTTGAGTCTAGATGAAAGTATACCAGTTCATACCCTTATGCTGGACCAAGAAAAGGGGACTTCAGCCACATGCCGACCCGGAAGCCATTGCCCTATGTAAACTATGCAACTACATTTGTCTAAAACATTTCAAGGTTTAACATACGTCATGCAACATCTCCTATGCCCTCCATAGGAGAAAAAGTCACACAGTCCCACCGGGAATTTCTTGGTGCAAGACTATGGCAAGTAGGGTATGTTGATATATACGTATTATTCCGACATGCATTAGAGGATCCACCAGCAGGATTCTGAGGATATCGCTCTAATTTCTGCCGTGGATCCACATGGGAATTAGCCCCACAGTTTTTCAAGCATCCAAAAATCTAAATGAAGGCTTTCCATAGCACATGGTGAGATGGGAAATCCCCACTACATGTATTTGGTCACTGTCCAATCTGACCCTAGTGAATGGACCCTAACAGTTTAGTGTAGAGAAGGTTGTGGTCTGAGAGCACAATGCATTGGTTTTTCCTTAACGTGCAATGTCCTGTCCCTGCTGAGCCCGTGATTTCTATTGACGAAGCCAAGGGGGTCATGACTACCTCAGCATAAAGAACATTCCTCCCTGTTCATCCCCTCTGCATAAATCAGCTTGTTCTCCAAGAGTTCATTGGCAGTAGGGAAATCTACATCAGACGTTGTCATTGATGCATGTTGAACACTCATTTATGTCCTCATCTGCATCTGTTCAACCCCCCTGAGATGTTTCATGCTGGAGCCAACATCTTTTCTACTTGTTTGCCAGTTTGTCCATTAAGATTTGTCTTATCATTCGTATGACTTCCTGATTCATCTCATTTTCAAGACCCTTCGGGACAAGATTTATTTTCCCATTGTTTGTATGGGTTAGGGCAGCGGTGCACAACGTTTTCTGGGTGGGGGCCACATTGTCCGACTGAACCAACGTTAAGGGCCGAAAATAAAATTTAAAGGGGTATTACCAACTGAAATACTGTATTTATGGCAGATTGAACACACAGTGTATACCATTAATGTCTAGTTACAATTCCAGGAGTCCCATCTAATGGGAGAAATACATGAAAAATGCATGTGAGCAGCCACAAAACATGGACATACATGTCTGTTACCAGATGGATGGGGCCACACAGAATGGTATCAAGGGCCGCATGTGGCCCCCGGGCCGCAGGTTGTGCACCCCTGGGTTAGGGTGACTTCATGTGTCTTCTCATCAAGTTATCACCATCACACGGGATCTGCAGATGTTTTCTCGTCATTTTCATTCAAGTTTATCCAGTTGGACATTAAATATTAGTTCATGATGAGCTCAGAGATGAAAGGTCAGGGTGTAGTACAATACATCTTGGAGATATCCTGGTTAAGTTGATGTTGTAGTCCATGTCACTTAAAGAAGAACTCCCGCAAAAAATTTTATTCCATGTCCTGCTAGAAATGTACATGATGTAATCTGTGGTGAATGTCATTTTCTTACCAGTGTCTGTATTTGTAAGTTATATCTCCCTGATGTTTCTCATCTGTGTCATGTGACCAGCAATCAGACCCACCAACTCATACAGCATCTTATGTGTGGACAGGAAGTCTATTTCTCTATGCATTCCTTTGGGAGCCTCACTTTCAGTCTTATAGGAATAAATAGAGCAGTAACTGACTTCCTGTCCTGGGTCAGTTGGAAGTCAGGGAGTTGGTCACATGACCCAGCTACAATAAGAAGAGAGGGGATAACTCATAAATACAGTCTCTGATGAGAAGATTGCATTCACTACAGATTATATCATGCACCTTCTAACAGGTCAGAGAATAAAATTTTTTGCGGTAGTTCTTCTTTAAGTGCCCTCAATCTTGTGAAGCCTAGCTATAAGAAGACCATGATCTCCATTCATCACGTCTTCCTCTCTTCCCCTTTTGATTCCTCTTGTCTTTTTTTCCCCCCCAATATATTTTTTTTCCCTTTCATTTCATATTGAATCTTTGGGTTTTTCCTACCTCCAAACTTTTTTTTTCCTTCTACTAGATGTCTGTCTAAACACCTAGAAGGAAGCCTGCACTTGTGCCGCACCTGTGGGACCGCCTAGCCCACAACCTCAAGTCTGCAGGCCACAAATCATGTTTAAGTGCGAATCCAGGCAAAAAGCCGGAAACGATTTTTTTATCAAGTCTATTGGCGACGGCGCTCAGGAGAAGCGCAAAACCACGTTTTTTAGAGTGGGGATAACCTTGGGAATTCTATCTGCTCATTTTGGGGGTAGGTATTTCTTTAAGGTTCTGTGACTTCTGCATGCTCAAGTGTTTGTAGACGTCGGTGTGTCTCTCAGTGACTGGAGCAAAAATAGGTCCATAACAACGAGTGAGGTCTCAGAAAGACGACCCCCTTGGATGTCTGACTTCTCACACCTCAGACACATAGCTGATTTTGCCCAGAGAGGTTTCCATCACAGCATCATCAGCATTACATCACTCAAAGAGTGATTAGTAGGAGTCCACCAGAACCAGCAGTCTGCTCTAGATCATGGAGGGGGTTCTTAGCGCTCATGAAGGTTGTTTCAGGATTACTATTGCGGTTCTTGTTCGATTACAAATTGTCCACTCCTTTATTATTGATGGACTATCCTCATGAGAGGCCATCAATATCTGATTGGTGAGGTCTGACACCCCACACACCTGCTGATCAGCTATTTTAGAGTAGCTCTGTGCAATGGACAGAGGATGTATCTGCAGTGCCGCTCCCAGTCACTTCAATGGTAACCAGCTTCGTCCATTGCAAAATAGTTCTAGATCCGGAGCTACTCTGAAACAGCTGGTTATCTGTCCCCTGCCACAGCACCCCCCACCATTCACATGCACTGGGGTTGGATGAATGTGCATGCGTTCTCATTGGGGATAATGGAACAAAGGATGTTGAAATCCAGTTTACATGATCTTTAATTCCTCAACATTTGCCATCAGGAGAAGGTCAGGACACCCTCATACAGATTAGATGGTTGACCAGTCCCACCAAAACTGGCCGGTTCGTGACATATTTATCTAATGTGTATGGCCACCTTAAAGGGGTTCTCCGGGAATTAAGAGAATTACCTAACTATTACTTTATTATAAATATATTCCCAAATACCTTTCATTAGTTATAATGGCTCATTTTGTCTAGGGAGCAATCAGGAGAAATAAAATGGCCGCCGTCCTATTAGTACACCCAGAACCTGTCCTAATCACCAGGGCTGTGGAGTCGGTAAGCCAAAGCCCCGACTCAGACTCCTCAATTTCCCCTGACTCCGACTCCGTCATACACGGAGCATGTTTAAGTGATAACTTTAAACAAATTTGCATAAAATCAATAGTACAGATAAGTCATGACAAAAACAGTTTGTAATTAGAGATGAGCGAGCAGTGCTCGTTACGAGCACTGCAGCGCTCGGCTCCTCTGCGCAATGCCCGCAGGCATTGCGGATCCGTCCTGAACTGCATGTAAGTGAATGGGGACGGATCGGTTTGTTATGACACTCATACCAAACCGATCCGTCCCCATTGACTTTCAGTCGGGTGAGGACGGATCCGCAATGCCTGCGGGCATTCTTTCGCAGTGGAGACGAGCGCTACAGTGCTCGTACCGAGCACGTTTGCTCATCTCTATTTGTAATCTATCAGGCTTCTCTGGGTACAGCTCACTAAGGGCCTGATCAGAGGCGTAGCTAGAGGTTCAGCACATGGGGGGCCAAACATACTTGAGTGGGCCCCCCACTTATTGGCTTCTCAAACGCACGTTTCCAACTTCACAGGCACATACTACTAGTTGTGGTTATAATACTGTATTAGCAAGATGACTATATAAACTGCTAGATCATCTATGCTGTCAAGTACAGTACAATAGACTTTCTACATACCCTACTCTAAATACTCTACCACATAATGCAGTAAAATATAGGATTAATAAGAGTAAAAAAGGGGACTCCTATGTTAAAGAAAATCTGTCCCCAGCTTTTACATCACTAAACTAACAGTCCCTTGCCCCCATCAGACCTCAGATCAGCGTATTGTGCCCCCATCAGACCTCAGATCAGCAGTATTGTGCCCCCATCAGACCTCAGATCAGCAGAATGTGCCCCCATCAGACCTCAGATCTGCAGAATGTGCCCCCATCAGACCTCAGATCTGCAGAATGTGCCCCCATCAGACCTCAGATCGGCTTAATCTGCCCCCATCAGACCTCAGATCAGCTTATTGTGCCCCCATCAGACCTCAGATCTGCAGAATGTGCCCCCATCAGACCTCAGATCAGCAGAATGTGCCCCCATCAGACCTCAGATCAGCAGAATGTGCCCCCATCAGACCTCAGATCAGCAGAATGTGCCCCCATCAGACCTCAGATCGGCTTAATGTTCCCCATCAGACCTCAGATCAGCGTATTGTGCCCCCATCAGACCTCAGATCGGCTTAATGTTCCCCCCATCAGACCTCAGATCGGCAGAATGTTCCCCCATCAGACCTCAGATCGGCAGAATGTTCCCCATCAGACCTCAGATCGGCAGAATGTTTCCCCATCAGACCTCAGATCGGCAGAATGTTCCCCATCAGACCTCAGATCGGCAGAATGTTCCCCCATCAGACCTCAGATCGGCAGAATGTTCCCCCATCAGACCTCAGATCGGCAGAATGTTCCCCATCAGACCTCAGATCGGCAGAATGTTCCCCCATCAGACCTCAGATCGGCAGAATGTTCCCCCATCAGACCTCAGATCGCAGAATGTTGCCCCCATCAGACCTCAGATCGGCAGAATGTGCCCCCCATCAGACCTCAGATCGGCAGAATGTTGCCCCCATCAGACCTCAGATCGGCGCAGAATGTTGCCCCCATCAGACCTCAGATCGGCAGAATTGCCCCCCATCAGACCTCAGATCGGCAGAATGTTCCCCCATCAGACCTCAGATCGGCAGAATGTTCCCCCATCAGACCTCAGATCGGCAGAATGTTCCCCCATCAGACCTCAGAGCGGCAGAATGTTCCCCCATCAGACCTCAAGATCGGCAGAATGTTCCCCCATCAGACCTCAGATCGGCAGAATGTTCCCCCATCAGACCTCAGACGGCAGAATGTTCCCCCATCAGACCTCAGAGCGGCAAGAATGTTCCCCCATCAGACCTCAGATCGGCAGAATGTTCCCCCATCAGACCTCAGATCGCAGAATGTTCCCCCATCAGACCTCAGATCGGCAGAATGTTCCCCCATCAGACCTCAGATCGGCAGAATGTTCCCCATCAGACCTCAGATCGGCAGAATGTTCCCCCATCAGACCTCAGAGCGGCAGAATGTTCCCCCATCAGACCTCAGAGCGGCAGAATGTTCCCCCATCAGACCTCAGAGCGGCAGAATGTTCCCCCATCAGACCTCAGAGCGGCAGAATGTTCCCCCATCAGACCTCAGAGCGGCAGAATGTTCCCCCATCAGACCTTCAGAGCGGCAGAATGTTCCCCCATCAGACCTCAGAGCGGCAGAATGTTCCCCATCAGACCTCAGAGCGGCAGAATGTTCCCCCATCAGACCTCAGAGCGCAGAATGTTCCCCCATCAGACCTCAGAGCGGCAGAATGTTCCCCATCAGACCTCAGAGCGCAGAATGTTCCCCATCAGACCTCAGAGCGGCAGAATGTTCCCCCATCAGACCTCAGATCAGCTTAATGTGCCCCCATCAGACCTCAGATCAGCTTAATGTGCCCCCATCAGACTCCATAATGAAGCGCTCACTTGTATTCGCCTGATTTGTACTAAGGCCATCCCTGCTGGGCCCCCCAGAGGTATTGGGCTCGGAGCATCGCCCCCCCCCCCTTCATCATTTTCGCAAATTCTTATAAAAATATATTCAGCACTTATTGCACTGAACTAAATGTACTAATTCATTATATATTTTAGGAGTCGGACCATTTTATACCTACTCCACCAAAATGGTGACCGACTCCGACTCCACAGCCCTGCTAATCACACAGAAGGACACAGCCACATTCTCACCTCCACTCTGTACTTCAAGTCTCCTCATGGACTCCATTCCTTCAGAGATTTGGCTGAAGATCTGATCAGCTGTATTCAGGCTCATAATCCCTGACAAGCAGAGAGGAGGATGAGGCAGCTTCTTTTCCTCAGTGCTATGAAGTAACTTGTTCTCCTGTGTGATTAGGACAGGTTCTGTGTGTACTAATAGGACAGCGGCCATTTTGTTTCTCCTAATCATTGCTCCCTAGACAGAACAAGCCATTATAATTGTCTTTTAAATTTTCTTAATTCCTGGAGAACCCCTTTAAGATACAAGTTGTAAATCTATATTGCCCTCAGTGTTGAAGAGATTGCCAGTAGTCCTTCTATGTTGTCTTGGTCATAAACCCATTTATATAACTGATCTAACGAAAGCCTTTAGGACTGACTAACTATCTTACTAATTTCGGCAGCTTCTTGTAAGGTTGTCCCCGTTGACATGACTGGATTTTATACTTAGTCTTATTACTAAGGGCGGCCATGTCACCAGCAATCGGTGAGACATCATCTTCATGTATATATTGGGCCTATGCCTTCCCTGATCTATGAAAAGAGAAGGATGACCTCTCCAGTAAATAGAAGATGTCTTACAATATCGAAGTCATTGGATTGTTGGAAGCCCTCTTATGTCTTGCTCTAGCCAGGCTGAACAATCTTACATTATTGTAAGGCAAATCACATTCAGAATGCAGCACTTTGCCCGTAGACCTCTCACCCATATACTGACACAAGTGTTCCCTCTAAGCTGCGTGGGCGCCCGGATTCTATAGTTCCCCCGCTCAAGACCTTTGTAGGCCCACTCACCTCCGCAGGTCCAGCCTTAGACTTCCATGCTGCCTACAATGCTCATAATGTCCTGACACTAGCCTAGCATCGGGACTTTGTGTGCGGGGCTCAAGACTGGCGCCAACTCCTCCCCATTACTGCGCTGCTGCTGTGTCCTCCTCTTCCAGATGGCAGCAGCGCAGCAAGAAGAAGGAGGTGGCGGCACCAGCCTTGAGCCCTGCACAAAACGTCCTCCTCCTGACGACCCGACGTCTACTACATTATCTGCGCTGGGAGAGTTATCACTGTGTTATCAGTGGTGTTACATAGGACTGCAGGTGACATCTACTACATTATCTGTATTCAGAGAGCTATCAATGTGTTACATGGGACTGCAAGTGACATCTACTACATTATTTGTAGTCAGAGATATCACCGTTCTCTGTGGTGTTACATAGGACTGCAGGTAACATCTACTACATTATTTGTACTCCGTTATCTCTAGGTTACCTGCAGTCCTATGTGACACCACAGAGAACATCAACTAGACTATCTGTACTCAAGTTATCATTGTGTTATGTGTGATATTACATAGGACTGCAGGTAAGACTTTATGGTATATCCACAGAAGTCTGATGCATGCAGTCCCACCATGGGTCCCATTTTCCCATAGAAGTAAATTGAGCAATCCACCTCTCCATACACTGCAGTAGCCAAATAAAGCTCTGAAGCTGTTCTCCAGAAAGTTTCTGCATCTATCAGATTTTATGGCAGATCCACAAAAAGGTCACAGATGATTGCCACTCAGCAACTTCAAAGGCTTAGAGGGAACATTGACTGACACTTCCAAAAAATATCACGCTGTCCATGTCTAAATTAACTTTAGCCACTCTTGTGGATAGGTCTTACCTGGTACAGTGCAGGGCACATGCCCTTTTCAGTGCCCAGATATTATTCGAATCTACAACTCAGGTACTCTCTTCTAGGAATAATACTCAAGGACCCGTCTGTGGGACAGTCACCAGTCTGAGCTAAAATGTGGCATACGAGTTATCTGCACCGAAACACCTATAACATTGCCATGTTCCTTCTAGGGGCGAGGATTCTTGACCAGAAGCCTCAAACGGTGGACATGGGGAAAGACTACTACAAGATCTTGGGCATCCCTTCAGGGGCCAATGAGGATGAGATCAAGAAAGCCTATCGTAAAATGGCCCTGAAGTACCACCCAGACAAGAACAAGGATGCCAACGCCGAGGACAAGTTCAAGGAGATCGCGGAGGCTTATGACGTTCTGAGTGACCCCAAAAAGAGGGCAGTGTACGACCAGTACGGAGAGGAAGGTGAGGACCTAAAACCCGGGTGGGTTGGCCAATGGCTGGGAGAAGTGCGACTGGTAACGTGACCCTTTAGAGGTCAATGGAAAGGTCTGTGAAGTCTTTGGGATATAGCTCAGGCTTTGTCAGTCTCGTATGTTGTGAGATTTGAGGTATGCTTCTGGAAGGTGGCCATTACACAACTTGATTGACCATGTTTAATGTCTGGTCTCATACTTTACATAGAAGTTATGTGATGCTGTACATGCAGCGTGCCATATCTGCCGTGGTAATTAAAACTGATGATTCATGTGCCATTCAGTATTGAAAATACCATCTGTCCATCCACTGATCATCATCACATTCTTAAAGGGGTATTCCAGGAACAACAGGCTATCCTCTGTATTGGTGAGGGTCCGTCCGCTGGGACCCTCACCAATCATAAAAACAGGGGTCCTCCCTTATGGAGTGTCAGATAAGTGAGCATGCTCACTTCACCATTCTTGGAGATAACTTGGCTTTCTCTGACAGTCCCATAGGGTTTGAATGGAGCAGTAACGCACATGCCCGACCACTACTCCACCTTGGCCACTTATGTCACATCCATCCATGTAATAAATGTGGAGCCTCAAATGTAGGGATTGAAGATTGCATTAGAAGGAGTAGTCCCACAGGATAACCCCTGTCCTGTCCATATACCCTCTTAGTTCACATGGATGTCAGGGAGGGGAAGTGTTGCAGTAGGAAAATAAAAAATGAGTCACCTGGACTCATTATCTGCCCCAAATCATGGTGACAGATTCCCTTTAAAGGGGTTGTCCCACGAAAAATATTCTACCAGCCAGCACCTGGATGTGAATACTTTAGTAATTGCATGTAATTAAACAATTAGCATAGCCACTAAGTTATTCAATAAAATCTATCTGTATAGCGCCACCTGCTGTTTGTTTTTTTTCTTATTTCTTTGTCCTGCTCACTGAGATGGCTGCACATACTCAGTTTCATCCTTCAACTCGATCCTGAGCTGTAATAGGGAGAGCTGAGACACGCCCCCTGAGCTGCAGCAGAAGAGACACTCCCCTTGAGCTGTAATAGGGAGCGCATGGACACGCCCCCTTAGCTGCAGCAGAAAAGACACTCCCCTTGAGCTGTCAGCTTGATATAAATCTAGCAGAGCAATGAATGGGGAGATCTCTGGATCCATGTGATGTACTGGGCTGGTTCTAGCTTTGTTAGAAAGAGATTGTCATGTCCTATGTGATGTCTGATTTTCATTATTTACATTAGTCATGGGATAACCCCTTTAAGTTGTGTAAATCCGAAGCATTTCAATTTAAAGGGGTTCTGCAGTTTTTTCAAACTGATGATCTATCCTCTGGATAGATCATCAGCATCTGATCGGCGGGGGTCCGACACCCGGGACCCCCGCCGATCAGCTGTTTGAGAAGGCAGCGGCGCTGCAGGAGCGCCGCGGCCTTCTCTGTGTTTACCGTAGGCCCAGTGACGTCACGACTAGTATCACTGGCCTGGGCGGGGCTAAGCTCCATTCACATGAAAGGAGCTTAGCCGCGCCCAGGCCAGTGATAGTAGTCGTGACGTCACTGGCCTGCGGTAAACACAGAGAAGGCCGCGGCGCTCCTGCAGCGCCGCTGCCTTCTCAAACAGCTGATCGGCGGGGGTCCGACACCCGGGACCCCCGCCGATCAGATGCTGATGATCTATCCAGTTTGAAAAAACTACAGAACCCCTTTAAGCTGCAGATTTCACCCTTTGAAAGGCGTAGGGCGAAATCCGCATGTGGCTGCACCCTAACAGAAGAACCCTTCAGTTTCAGTAACTATGTAGACATCTCCAGTGGGAGTCAGATGCTGAGATTGCTCATCTACTCTTATTAATAACCTGGACCTGTCAGGACTTATTTGTGCAGAGCGGCCGCAGTGTTTATACTGGAAAATAATCCGGGCCAGGTTTCTGTCTGATCACGTGTCCGGGGCACACAAGGATGTTTTTGTGGTTCTTGGTGTTGTGATATGAAGTAATTTGCAGTCACGGTGCCCTGAGCTATCACTGAGCCTTGGTGTTACAATCAAGACAAGAGGACTCCAGGGCTAAGACATCTAGTGTAACCCTACAAGGAGATGCACAGCTTTGTATTAACCAGTATGAAGCTGAATGTTAACATTACAGAACACCGGGGCTTATAGGTTTCTAAGATGATAGGATCACTTATTGTACTCCATTCACATCCAGAGCTTACATTTTCCTAAGCGATATGCTTTCTCCTTCATGCAGGTCTCAAGACAGGAGGTGGATCGTCAGGTAACACTGGAAACTCGTTCCACTACACCTTCCACGGGGACCCCCACGCCACCTTTGCTTCTTTCTTTGGAGGCTCAAACCCCTTTGACATCTTCTTCGGCTCAGGCCGCACCCGAATGGCCAACGGCTTCGATCACGAAGACATGGACATCGAAGAGGACGACGACTATCCTTTTAGTGGCTTTGGGTTCAATGGCGTGAACGGATTCCACCGGCGGCACCCAGATCAGCTGCACAACCGACGGAAAGTGCAGGACCCCCCCGTCATTCATGAGCTCAAGGTGTCATTAGAGGAAATCTATCACGGCTGTACCAAACGTATGAAGATCACAAGGAGAAGGTTAAATCCAGACGGCCGGACAGTGAGAAGCGAGGACAAGATCCTAAATGTCGTGATCAAGAAAGGTTGGAAGGAGGGGACCAAGATCACCTTCCCGAAAGAGGGGGACGCCACATCAGAAAACATCCCCGCAGACATTGTGTTCCTACTGAAAGACAAACCTCATGCACATTTCAAGAGAGACGGGTCCAACATAGTCTATACGGCCAAGATCACTCTAAAAGAGGTGGGTGCACTTTCTGATAGTGTCCTTTGCACTTAAAGGGCATTTTCCACCGCATACAAATCAATATGTCCTAGATCTGAGCTCCCTTTGGCTTTTCTCCGATTGCCAGGAGTGATACTGTATAAGAAAAATTCTAAAGGACCACTGCATTTTATCTAGTTTGTGGCCCCCCTTCTTTTTAGGCATCGTTGGGGGTGGTCCTAGCAGTCAGAAGTTAATGGCACATATCTGACAACGGCACATTAGGATACTACATCATATTATGGCAGGGGCACACCATGTTGCTAACCTAGATGACCAGATGGTCCTAAACAAGCGCGAGTAGTGGCCTCTTGTGCAGCAGATAGACCTTTCTGCGACCACTTCATGTACTCAAAAGGTGGTCACCGAGACAGGAAGTCAGGAGACTGCTAGCCATTCTAACACACCCTGAACAATTCTCGAAGGGGCAAGCGATAAGAAGAGACCTAAACAATATAAAGGGGGTTTTCCCACAATGAACATTTATCACCAACCCCGGCCCACCCTTCCCTCTGCTCATCTTTCTGCCGGCACTGCCACGCCTTTCTCGGTTTACTTGGCTGCAGCAGTGATGTGGTTGTATGCCCATGTGACCACTGTAGTCAATCAGTGCCCACGGCGGTCTCATGCCAGGGGGTTAATTGACGCTTTTATCATTTTATCACCTCTACCCGCTTCCCCTCCCTTTCAGCAGGGCAGAGGACTCTGTACACGTAATACTCAGGACGTGTTTTACGGGTTTATCTGGAGATGCTGTGAGCTCTGCGCCGCTGTCATCGGTTGTGAGCCGGGAGGAGATATATGAGATTTCATGATGACTCTTGAGGTCATCATTTAATTATCCGGTGTTAAATAATCTCGGCTGGAGGTGGATTTAATGTTTCAGGATTTGCCTCTTTAAGGAGAAATCTACAACGTTAAAGGAACATGAGTGGTGGGAACAGACCACCTCTCAGACCGAGGACTCGATAGGGGAGATGCATCAAAGCCGCTGCCCGAGAACAATGGAGCAGCTGTCCATATCAAGATTCCAGCTCTGAGCCCCTTAAAGGGTTATTCCCATCTTGGACAATGGGGTCATATCGCTAGGATATGCCCCCATTGTCTTATAGGTGCGGGTCCCACCTCTGGGACCTGCACCTATATCGAGAACAGAGCCCCCGAAGTGAAGGAGAGTGCACTGTGCATGTGCAGCCGCCCTCCATTCATTTCTATGGAGCCGCTGAAAATAGCACGGCTACGTGAAAATTAATGGGAACGGTGGCCGCGCATGCGCAGTGCCCTCCTATTCTTTTCTATGAGCGCAGCAGGGAGCTGCACCTGGTGGTGGCCGGACCCCAGGCACAGCGCTCCCCGCTCCATTCTCGATATAGGTGTGGGTCCCAGCGATATGCCCCCATTGTCTAAGATGGGAATACCTCTTTAAGGGCCCTTTACATGGGCCGAGGATCCACTCGTTAGTGATTATAAGCGGTGTAAGGCTAGGGCTACACGGCAACAGTTGTCGCGCGACACCCGTCGCAGCCAGGATGCCTGAGTAGCGGGGATCCCATAGAGATGATTGGGATCGCCGCGGCAGTCGCAAGAAATCCAACACAGTTGGATCTCTATGGGATCCCCACTACTCAGGCATCCTGGCTGCGACGGGTTACGCGCAACAACTGTCGCTGTGTAGCCCTAGCCTAAAGGTACCGGCGATTACCCAATGAACAAGCGAAATGCACCCACTTTTTTGACTCCACTTTTCCCTTGCACTGTCTCGCTTACATTCCCCCAGTGTAGTTGTCCCTGCTGGTTCCTGTTGTACTGGTGACCATTTTTTGTATTCAGGGTGGATTTAGTAACCCCCCTGTCTGGTCTGTGCCCCTCATCTATAGGCCCCTGCCTGCGGCCACCCATATCGCCTTACTGACTTATTTTGTTGCTTCCACCTGGTCGCTGCAGAGTTTCCAGTCCAGCTATTTAAAGCCCCATGTATTAATACCCAGTGTTTGCAGGGCACCACGTGCGTGCGGGGGGGAAGGTTTTCTAGCTGATCAATCTGTCCTTGTCATGGAAAAAAGATTTTGGAATCAGAAGAGAAGTTGGAAAATATCAGGGATTGGCACTGACGTCAGACCCTGGACCAGGACATGATGGCAGCCTGCCCACAGACGGAGACTGATGCAGCCGCGGTCTTCATGTCCAGTGTCAGGCTTCTAAGAGTCCTCTTGCTTTTCTACGATGTGGAAAAGCAGGGGTGTAAAATGTATATATGTGTACAGTATTATCTCCATAGGGGGCTGCAGTTTTTGAGTCAGTTATACTGTACATAGGGGGCAGTATTATAGCAGTTATATTCTTGAGGGGCAGTATTATAGCAGTTATATTCTTGTACATAGGGGGCAGTATTATAGCAGTTATATTCTTGTACATAGGGGGCAGTATTATAGCAGTTATATTCTTGTACATAGGGGGCAGTATTATAGCAGTTATATTCTTGTACATAGGGGGCAGTATTATAGCAGTTATATTCTTGTACATAGGGGGCAGTATTATAGCAGTTATATTACATAGGGGGCAGTATTTATATTCTTGTACATAGGGGGCAGTATTATAGCAGTTATATTCTTGTACATAGGGGGCAGTATTATAGCAGTTATATTCTTGTACATAGGGGGCAGTATTATAGCAGTTATATTCTTGTACATAGGGGGCAGTATTATAGCAGTTATATTCTTGTACATAGGGGGCAGTATATATTATAGCAGTTATATTCTTGTTAGGGGAGTATTATAGCAGTTATTTCTGTATACAGGGGCAGTATTATAGTAGTTATATTCTTGTCCATAGGAGCAGTATTATAGTAGTTATATTCTTGTCCATAGGAGCAGTATTATAGTAGTTATATTCTTGTCCATAGGAGGCAGTATTATAGTAGTTATATTCTTGTCCATAGGAGGCAGTATTATAGTAGTTATATTCTTGACCATAGGAGGCAGTATTATAGTAGTTATATTCTTGTCCATAGGAGGCAGTATTATAGTAGTTATATTCTTGTCCATAGGAGGCAGTATTATAGTAGTTATATTCTTGTCCATAGGAGGCAGTATTATAGTAGTTATATTCTTGTTTATAGGAGCAGTATTATAGTAATTACATTCTTGTACATAGTATTAAAATTGGTTTAAATCCTGCTTTTCCATGTACAGTATATGGATATATACACCGTGTAGCCTGGTGTTCCTCTTTTAGGCCTCTCACACACGACCGTGTTTCACGGCCCAATACGGGCCGTGAAAGCCCGGCCTGTGCTCCCCCAGAGGACGGGAGCGCACGGCGTCATTGATTGCTATGATGCCGTGCGCTTCCTGAGGCCGCCGCTGTACAGTGAAACACTGTACACGCTCGTATACAGTGTTTCACTGTACGGCGGCGGCCTCAGGAAGCGCACGGCGTCATAGCAACCAATGGCGCCGTGCGCTCCCGTCCTCTGGGGGAGCACAGGCTGGGCTTTCACGGCCCGTATCGGGCCGTGAAACACGGTCGTGTGTGAGAGGCCTTAGTCACACAATATTTCGCACTATATCAGAATATAACTATTCAGTCTTCCTCTGTATTTCCGTGTTCCAGAGCCGCAGGGTTTAACCAGCAATCTAAGGGTCTGCATGTAGTTGTAATAAGCCATGTCCTGTAAACGTGCCAAGGTGAATAGCTGTGCTCCATTAAAGGTGTGAACCTCACAGCACCGCTCGCTGCGTTCCCACGGGATTGTGATGTGGACATTGTCCCGGCTTCTTCCATATTTAGCACCTCTCCAGTTCCAGGAATAGTCAGGGGTCAGGCTTTGCTCCAGGCAAATGAAACTTTAACGAGGGCACAGCTTTTTCTTCTAGCCGTCTAGATGCAGTCTCCTATGGGTGCAATTATACTTAGTCTCCTCTATCCACCAGATACCTAAACTAGAATACCAGAATCACAGTGAAGACTGACACTTCCACAGAATCATGCAGGTTTACATGCTATTCTAGGTTTATGGAAAGTGGCAAGCCCTATGGACACAGTGTCCCACTGATACTGAGAATGAGGGGGCCACAGTGCTACAGCTTTCACAGCCAGGCCCTGCTGTGCATGGGAACAGCTACACAGCTCCATTCAGGTGAATGGGGGCCAGCTGCAGTTCTCTATCCAGCTGGTTGGCTTGGACCCATATGGGCCCCCTTCGTTCTCAGGACCAGCAGGGGTGCCAGAGGACCTTCCCCGATCATAAAGTTATGACATATCCTAGCTATATACCATCACTTTATGAGATGAGGCACCATGTAAAGTCCAGTTTAGTGTCTAATATATACACTAAATATACCATTGTCATAAAATCCTGTTGCAACCTAGAAAGAGCCAAAAAGGTGCCATTGACAGATCCCATTCCATCAATTAGTACTTTGAGTACACAGGGGTGTAATATTGGGAATGACCTCATTAGTGGCCCATGTCGCTTAGTTCGTTAACACAGTGGTGCCCAATGTATGTGTTAGCTATACTGTTATATTCTCAGTGTATTAAAGAACTCCCGACAAAAATTTTATTCCATGTCCGGCTAGAAATGTACATGATATAATCTGTAGTGAATGTCATTTTCTTACCAGTGTCTGAATTTTTGACTTCTATCATCCTGAAGTTTCTTATCTGTGTCATGTGACCAGCAATTCACACATAGACTTATGTGTGGACAGGAAGTCTAATTCTCTATGTATTCCTATGAGACTGAAAGTGAGGCTCCCATAGGAATGAATAGAGCAGTTACTGGCTTCCTGTCCTGGGTCAGTTGGAGGTCAGGGAGTTGGTCACATGACCCAGCTACAATAAGAAGAGAGGTTTTTACTCACAGAAACAGTCACTGATAAGAAAATGACAATCACTACAGATTATATCTTGCACCTTTCAAACAGGTCAGAGAATAAAAATTTTTGCGGGAGTTCTTTAATAAAGGTAATAATAAAAGGTAGTAAGATCTGGTGACAGTTTCCATGTAGTAAATCTAGATTGGTAATTAACTGAAAAATGAAAAAAAATTAAATGTAGGGTATATTACAAAGATGCTAGGCGTTACATACTTGACTATATAGGTAATGCTAATAAGGGTGGAGAGCTGAGATCATACGTGACTGTTTTAATTGGAAAAATTATATGTAATGATGCATTTACTTTATGATCTCGCTCTATATGAATAAGACACACAGGTCATGGGGAAAGGTGGTGTCGCCATCTTCATGGCATAGAGGGAGACTGGGTGACCCACAGCCGCACGTTCCAAAACAGCATAAAATTCCTGGGATAGAGCTCTCATCTCATTCCTCTGTGCTGCTGTGGGGTCCATGCATAATCCTTTTTTTCTCTCGCCTTTATTGCTGTTATTGCATGCAGACACTATCTGCTCAGTACTCTCCTGAAATACTCTGTGCTGCAGAGACTCCTCAGTCAGTGACGAGATCAGCACGTTAGTACACGAGTTTGTTCTCCGGCTGTACCCACATACTGACCCCCACATTTTATGTCTTTCCTCAGGCTCTGTGTGGCTGCACAGTCAACATTCCCACCATCGATGGACGAGTCATCCCGCTACCCTGCAGCGACGTCATCAAGCCAGGAACCGTCAAACGGCTACGAGGTGAAGGATTGCCGTTGCCCAAAGTCCCAACCCAGCGCGGCGACCTCATAGTAGAGTTTCAAGTACGATTTCCAGACAGAATACCCCAACCAACCAGAGAACTCCTCAAACAGCACCTCCCATGTTCCTAGTACTACACCTGCACAGGGGCCCGGGGCCCCATGCAATACGTTACAGAATCACGCCAAGAGTTTTGCAGTGGACACTTTCAGTGTCTGAATCCTGGGATAAAGGTCTACAACCCACGTGCTATGCAGAAGATGACGTTCTAGCGCTCAAAATAAAACAATATAGACTTTTTTTCAAAGTTAGAATTTTTTTTTTTGTAATGCCCGCCATCTCCGTGTGATGAAGGACGATGAGGGAGGGCACAGCGGGCAGGCCCTGGTAACCATATTTACTGTTAGAGGGGGCACTTTAGTAGTTTGTATGGGATGTTGGACTTTCAGATGTAACTTGACTACCTTTACAATCAGTATTTTTTAGCCTCCGTTTCACACAATGAACTACGGGACTTTTAGAGTAAAAAAGGTTTTATAAATGTAAAAAGATAAAAGATTTGTAAATATAATTTAAAGTGGCCGGTGATTTTGACCTTTCTACACACTGGGCAGAAATAAAAGTATGAGATTGGGAATTTTACACAGACTGATTCATGTGTCATATGTACAGGTGATCTGCAATCATTCCATCAGTTCACCCCATGGCTGATCTATACTGTTCACTGTACGGATATTGGGGCAGATTGATCAAAATTCTCTAAAAACAGGCCTTATTGTCCACAGGATCCAATCAGAGCTCTACTTTCATTTTTTAAATTGTTCTGCAGAAATAAAAGCAGCACCATGAGTGTGTTGTTTCTCCAGAGAGAGATAAGCCGACCTCAGACATCCCTGATTACCCTTCTCTCTAAGGCCTCTTTCACACTAGTGCAGCACGGATCCGGCAGGCACACATGTCACACAGTACATACATAAGCACACACACACATACATGCTCCCGGCAGGTCTCCACAGCACAGGAGGAGCAGGACGGCGCACACATAGGACGATTCCCCACAGTGCCCTCTGCTGGGCGCCGGGTGGAATCGTCCTATGCGTGCGCCGTCCTGCTCCTCCTGCACTGTGGAGACCTCCCGGGAGCATGCAAGTATGTATGTGTGTTTGTATGTGTATATGTCTGTGTATGTTTATGTGTATGTATGTGTGCAGGTGACGGTTCCGTCATGAACTCCATTGAAAGTCAATGGAGGACGGATCCGTTCACCATTGTGTCACATCAAACGGATCCGTCCCCATTGACTTTCATTGGGGGTCATGACGGATCCGTCTTGGTGCGGATGCCTGGACCGGAGAGCAAACCGCAGCATGCTGCGGTTTGCTCTCTGGTCTGAAGACGGAACGGAATGCTTCTAGGAGCATTCCATTGTCTTCAGTTCAGTTTTGTCCCCATTGACAATGAATGGGGACAAAACTGAAGTGTTTTATTCCAGTATTGAGCCCCTATGACGGAATTCAATACCGGAATATAACTACTATAATACTGCTCCCTATGTACAAGAATATAACTACTATAATACTGCTCCCTATGTACAAGAATATAACTACTATAATACTGCTCCCTATGTACAAGAATATAACTACTATAGTACTGCTCCTATGTACAAAAATATAACTCCTAGAATACTGCCTCCTACGTGCAAGAATATAACTCCTAGAATACTGCCTCCTACGTGCAAGAATATAACTCCTAGAATACTGCCTCCTACGTACAAGAATATAACTACTATAATACTGCTCCCTATGTACAAGAATATAACTACTATACTGCTCCCTATGTACAAGAATATAACTAATACTGTTCCTATGTACAAGAATATAACTACTATAATACTGCTCCTATGTACAAGAATATAACTATAATACTACCTCATATGTAAAATAATATAACTACTATAATACTGCTCCTATGTACAAGAATATAACCTACTATAATATTGCTCCTATGTACAAAAATAGAACTAGTATATAATACTGTTTCCTATGTACTAGAACATGAATCTGAACAGGGACTGGCATTGCTATTGAAGCAGTCCTGGCTATGGGGCACCTACTGTATCATGGTCCTGAATCCTGCGGCAGAGCTAGTTTCTTTATCGTAGCTGACCCGTCCATAGATAGTGAGGTATGAGTCACATGCAATGAATAGCACCAACTGTTTGTACTGACTTTTTCCATTTTGCACTTGAGAACATGACAGCTCCTCATTTAAAATGATATAAAGCAGGGAGGCTTCTGCCAGCACAGCCCAGCATGACCCTCGGTGCCAGCCCAGTGTCCGCCAGCGAAGGAGAGAGTCCACCATGCAGCCAGGACAGACACCATTAAAGGAGCAGCTCTGTATAATACCAGGACGTGTGTCCACCTCACATCAACGCTCTGGCCTCTTATCAAAACAGTCGCTGTTGGAGGTCGCCGATTTTACGTGGTCCAGATTATTTTGCCGGCAGTACCAGAATTCTAGCAATTAACACTCTATTTGAAATCCTGACCCACAGCGTGTAGGCATGGCGCCATCCGCATACGGCTGTCCCAAAGTTAAGTTTTTCCACTTTTTAGGAGTTCAGGGGTCGTTCTCCCCTCCCCTTACCCTAAGTCATCAATACCTGATCACATTTATCGGTCACATGGCCTTTGTGCAGCTCAGTTCCACTGATGTGAATGGCATCGAGCTGCAGTACCAAGCACAGCCACTATGCAATGTATGGCGCTGTGCTTGCTTTACCATGAGGAGACCGCCTAAGGCTTGGTTCACATCACGTTTTTCCCATCCGTTTAACGTATACAAAAAATGTATATGTTAAACGATGCCACTCACCATAGAGTTCCGTTGTAAAAAATGATAAAAAAAAACGGATTGGCCACTTCTGTAATGGTATCACCCAGTTTTACAAGAATACTGAACTGAAAACTACCTAATAAAAAAAGTCTGAGGTAGCCGTGGTCACACACACCACTGCAGCCATTCACTGGCGTCAGCAGCAACGTGTCTCCATGTGGCCTGTGACTGCTGAGTCTGTGTGGTGTGCCTCATCCAGACCAACCAATAACAGTGCAGCTTTCATTTGTCCAGGGCAGACTGAAAAATGAGAGCTGAGCTCTGATTGGTTGCAAGGGGCAACAAGGCCTTGTCATTTTGATAAATGAAACCCAATGGAGGATATTTAACAAAACCACTGCAAAGGAAAGTTGGCTCAGTTACCCATAGCAACCAGATTCCATTTTTAATTTTCCAAAGGAGCGCTGAAAAATGAAAGGAGGAATCTGATTGGTTTCTATGGGCAACAATGCCAGTTTTCTTTTGCACCAGTTTTAATAAATCTCCCCCAGTGAGTACAAATGATTCAGTGACTTCAGAGGGGCATAAAATAGCCACCTGATTGAAGTGAAGGTCAAAGACCTTGTGAATCCTGTGACATCTGTTATAATGTGGGAAAGTCACCAGTGATGTTATAACTCATATAAAAAATTAAAAAAAAATATTATATATTCTCATCAGTGTGAGGGGGAGGTAAGGGTTAAACACACCTGCTGACGTCTCCGGATAAATCATCCTCTGAGGTGTCAAGGACGCCAGTTATAACTGGGACACTGCTCCCTGCACACATTTAACTCTGCTATTTCAGGAGCAACTTCCAGGAAAGAACCAAACGAGCAACTCAAACGTCACACTGCGTAACTTCAACCCGTCTCCCGGACCCCAGGTGTACAGTACGACGACCTCGACCCTCCGATATCCTGACCTGCCAGCCATCTATTAAAAATGACCGCCCCCCCCCCCTTAATTCAGTCTCTTAAAGGGGCACTTCAGTCAAAAAGGGTTTGGTTTGGGTTTTTTTTAAGGGATTTTCTGTAAATTTCTGTAACTTGTTGTATCTCTCCCCCAGTACAACCTGTCCCAGCTTTATCAGTAGGGAGCATGCCCTATTAATCATACTCACGACTGAGGGGAGATCTAATAACCATGTATAAATATATCAGAGGTCAGTACAGAGATTTCTCCCATCATCTATTTATCCCCAGGAATGTGACTGTGACGAGGGGACATCCTCTGCGTCTGGAGGAAAGAAGGTTTGTACATAAACATAGAAGAGGATTCTTTACGGTAAGAGCAGTGAGACTATGGAACCTCTGCCTGAGGAGGTGGTGATGGTAAGTTCACTAAGAGAGTTCAAGAGGGGCCTGGATGTATTTCTGGAGGGTAATAATATTACAGGTTATAGTTACTAGAGAGGGGTCGTTGATCCAGGGAGTTATTCTGATTGCCTGATTGGAGTCGGGAAGGAATTTTTTTCCCCTTTTTTAAAGTGGGGAAAATTGGCTTCTACTTCACAGGGGTTTTTTGCCTTCCTCTGGATCAACTTGCAGGATAACAGGCCGGACAGATGTCTCTTTTTCGGCCATATAAACTATGTTACTTGACAATTTTTTGGCATAGGGTGTGCAGTGTCAATTTTGTGCGTACGTTCCACATTTTGCGCAACTGAAAGTCTGCCCCTAAATAGACCAGTTGTATCCTTGTCCGTGATGGAGTGCTGTCTGCAACTTTTGCAGCCCCATTGAAGTAAATCTGCATTTTTTGCAGCTCGGAGACGGGCCCCAACAACGTTCGTGTGCATGAGGCCTAAGTAATCTAGTGTAGGCATCAGTTTAGGGCTACACGGCGACATGTGTCACGTGACATATAGGGTACAACTACACTGCAGCGTGAGTCATGCAATATTCATGTTGCATCAATGTCAGGCAACATATTTTATAACGCTAGTCTATGGTGTTGCACTGTGAGATGCTGCGACATCTTGGATGGGTTTTTTGCGGCTGTCACGTTGCAGTCACAGCACGTCGCAGACTAGCATTATAAAATATGTTGCGCGACATTACGGAGACAAATGTCGTGTGTAGCCCTAGCCTAAAGTGGCATTCCAGCTACATCAAGTCATCCCCTATCTTCATATTATATTGGCGGGGGACTGAATGTCTATCATGTGAATGGGGGCCTGTACCTTCTACTGTAACATCTACTAACACTGTACTCAGAGAGTTCTCACTGTGTTATATGTGGTGTTACATAGGACTGCAGGTAACTGACTAAATTATCTTTACTCAGAGAGTTATCGCTGTGCTATCTGTGGTGTTACATAGGACTGCAGGTAATACCTACTAAATTATCTGTACTCAGAGAGTTATCACTGTTATCTGTAGTGTTACATAGGACTGCAGATAACATCTATTACTTTATCTATATGAAGTAATCACTGTGTTAGGCTTCATGCACATGACCGTGTATATTTTGCAGTCTGCAAAATGCGGACCCATTGGGGGTCATTTACTAACAGATTTATGCCTCTTTTGGCGTAAAATTTTTGCACTACCTCTATTTTACTCCATGTTCGACATATAGGAATGTCGAGGAAGTGGTGGGGGCTGGTGTAGGTTTTCCACCAGGCACACGGCACGGTACTACCAAAGAAGTGCCTAATTTGTGATGTTATAAACTTAGACGCATCTTCCAGCAGCAACCCTGGTGTAAAAGAAACTAAAAAAGCCATCAAAAATGCCGGTCCAAATAAATGACCTCCATTGGCTTCAATGAGTCCATGGTCCACATTTTGCAGACAAGTAAAGGACACATTCTGTCTATTTACGAAGCACATATATGGATGCAGAAAGCACATAGATCACCCATGTGCTTTTTGCATTCGTATGTCTGTTCCACAAAAACATAAAATATGTCCACAAAATGCAGACCATGGACCCATTGAGATCAATAGGTTCACACACACACAAAAAAAAAAAAAACAGCACACAGACCGCATCCGTATTTTGCAGACTGCAAGTTGGATATAGTCATATGCATGAGGCCTTATCTGCCGTGTTACATAGGACTGCAGGTAACATTTACTACATTATCTGTAGTTATATCATGCATTTTAAATTGAAAAATCTCCTGAGCCTGATAGTTTCCAAATGACCAGACTCTATGGATTATTGGACGGTAATAGAAAAATAGAACTCACTTGTGAGGGTGGAGACGTTCCAGGATGACGACGGTATAATCTGCTGCCATCTTGGTTTTTTGGAGCCAGTTTCTTGAAGTCCCACACAGAAGCCCAGATTATGAGACTCTCTAGACTATTGGAAGCCAAATTAGAGAATATTCACTAGTTTTTATTTTCATTTTTAATAATAAAGACCCCACCTTGGTCTCATCAATAATCTCCTCCAACTTTAGGGTTGGTTTCCTTCTACAGCCGACGATCACCTCCATACTTTATTATGATTTGTACGCCTCCATTAAACCCTGGTGAGTCCTCCTCTCTTCTCTCAAGGCTGTCCAGGTGTTACCTGTGGGCAGACACCAGCACAATTACCCCTCAGATTGATTGACATGTCTCTTTAACCCCTTATTCACCAGCCTGGACATCACTGACGTCATTGTACAGATTTACTAAATCCTTTGTGCTGTGGTCACTTTTCGGAGGAAATTAAATAAAGAGGTTGAGTTTGAGGACTACAGTTTTTGTCACAGAGTGAAGCAATAGTCTGCAAGCAGAATCATCCTGGTTCTAGTGGAACCACGTCTCCCAGCATGTTGTAGGCATGCTGGGAATTGTAGTGCCACAGCAGCTTGCAGATGACTGTTGAAGGTCCTCCTGATCCACACTCCTCATTCCAGCTATTGAGCCTGACCCTATGCCTCCAGTCTCCCCTCCCGCTTTTTCCTATTCCAAATACTTCAGTATCTGTTAATGCCATGGTGTCTGTGACCCCCTCTCTGACTCCCTTAGGTGGGGGGAACCCTCCGGCCCAGGCTGCTCCATCTTTAGAGGAGAAGTTAGTTTTGCAGCCATCTCTTACGCTACTGGTTTTTATCCTCCTCCCATGTGTGGTTTTACTCTTTCTGATCAATTGCTTCTTGCTGTTCCATCGCCTTCCTGTTCTGTCCCTGAAGAAAAAGGGTAAGAGGCGAGGAGGGATATCAAGGGGTAACAACCCCTCCCATCGGAACAACCAGGCAGGGCATAATAACAGACCGGACCCTGGCTGTCCAAATAAGTCCACGTGTGACAGCTACTGTGGGGCCATCAGTCAAGGTTTGGAGGCCACGTTGGCCCTTGGTGAAAGTGCTCATGCATCCCGCGATAGATTGCAGTTCACCAGAGAATGGTGCCATAAGCAGAACGAGACCCCAGCGAGACCCTGCTATCTGCGCCCACCCCAGGCCACTGCCATGCCTTGTTGTGTCTCTAGATCTCCCGCTATGTCTCAGGATCGAGTGATCAGCTGGAACGAAGTGGAAGACGGTGGAGGCGGAATAATATCGTACAGTGAGCAAGAGACCGAGCAGAATGCGGCTCCACCCAACACGCCTTCCGCCCCACAAATCATCCCCGGGGTGAGTGAGAGGTTATGCTACTGATCACAATTACTGTTGAGCAAACTTGTGGTTCCGTTATGGATTCCACTACCACGGACCATAACCTATGGTCCGTGGTAGCGGAATCCATAACTGAATTCTTAGATAACTCGAACCTTATACGCCGAACTTGAAAACACAAGTTCGCTCAACACTAATCACAATGTATTAATGCAAAAATGTTTATTTTTGGAACTACTTTAAGGTAGTCAGTGCCAAATAGCAATGCCGTAATAAACTGATAATACCCGCTTTAGCTTAGGCCTCGTTCACATCTCCGTTAGGAGATCTGGCAGGCTGTTCTGGCTTCTACTTGACCGCCAGATCCCCACTGACTGCAATGTGGTAGATTTCTCGCATAAATGCTGGGTTTCGGCCAGACAAAAAAACGCTGCATGCATCGCTTTTTTGTCCGTCCGACAGCCGCCATTTGCGCTGGATCTCCAAAATGGAGATGTGAGCATAGCCTTAGGCCCCATGCACACATCAGTGGACCACGGTCTGTGAAAACCCGGTCTGCCCTCCTGCTGACTGCACGAGTGCAAGGCGTCATTGGTTGCTTTTACACACTCCACCGCCTCTGAACAGTAATACACTGGTATTGATCATACGAGTATATTACTGTACAGCAGTGGCGGTACAAAGCACGCGGAGTCATAGCAACCAATGATGCCGTGCACTCAGCAGGAGGGCAGGCTGGGTTTTCACGGACCGCGGTCCACAGATGTGTGCATGGGGCCTTCGTCATCTGCTGGGAATTCAAATCTGCCATGCTTTACCCTGCAGGCTCATCAGCTGAATGCAGTCCATTATGGCTACCTGCACACAGATGCAGAAAGTACACATGAATCTCCGTGCTGATTTCTGTGCTTTTCCACACTAAATCCACATGTGTTATGTCTGGATTTGGTGCAGCTTGCATTGAAAAGGCTGAAATCGGCACCAAAAATTGCCCAAACAATTGACATGCTACGGATGTCACTTTCTGCATGGAAAAAAAAAAAGCAAAGTGTACACGAGATCTGTCAAATCTTATTAACTTTGCTGGTACTGTATTACATTGCAGTTCTTCTGCATGAGAAACCATGGTGAAAAACCACATGTAAAACCGCACAGTTTTTGGTGCAGTTTTTTGAGCCAAATCTAGAAGTGGAGTTCATGGAATGGGAATGATACATAAAGGACTCAAAAACTGCAGCAGTGGTTTTCCAAAAAAAACGCTGTGTTTGAAAGCGCCCTTAGGCCCTTTTCACACGAGCGTCACGGATTAGGTCCGGATGCGTTCAGGGTGCGCTCAGGGAAACTCGCACCATTTTGCAAGCAAGTTCAGTCAGTTTTTGTCTGCGATTGCGTTCAGTTGTTCAGTTTTTTCCGCGCGGGTGAAATGTGTTTTGATGCGTTTTTCACGTGCGTGATAAAAAACTGAATGTTTACAAACAACAGCTCTTAGCAACCATCAGTGAATCACGCATTGCATCCGCACTTGCGGATACAATGTGTTTTTCACTGAAGCCCCATTCACTTCTATGGGACCAGGGCTGCATGAAAAACGCAGAATATAGAGCATGCTGCGATTTTCACGCAATGCAGAAGTGATGCGTGAAAAAAAACTCAGACCTATTGCAATGAATGGGTCAGGATCCTGTGCGGGTGCTATGCGTTCAAATCACGCATCGCACCCGCGTGGAAAACTCGCTCGTGTGAAAGGGGCCTTAATGTATTTTTAGAAACTCTGATTCATTCTGCAGGCAGATACAGACGGCGCGACTGCTGTCAGCACTGGGACAATAGAGCTTAAAGAGGTGTCACCTCTCCTGACATGTCAGTTTTAGTAACTACTTGCATTCCCCATGTGATGACAATCATGTGGCATCTACTCTTATGAATCTATGTTGTTGTGTCATTCCTCTATTATTCCTGCTAGAAGCTTATGAAGAAAGGTCCACTGGGTGTTACCAGTTGGCGGTTGTCCCTGCACAGTCTGTCACTATTTAATCTGGACCTTTCTTCATAAACGTCTAGCAGGAATAATAGAGGAATGGCACAACATAGTGATACGAATAAATGCTTCAGAATTGTCATTTCATACAGTATACAAGTAATATTATTTACTAAAGCAGATGTCCTTAGTGATGACAGGGCTGGTTACTAGGGATATACTGCTTAGTAATGATGATTTCTATAGGGCTGTCAGGCAGCATGTCCATGGCAAGCAGCCTGGCTCAGATTACCTCCAGTTCATCCTTGAGCTGAATACCAGAGTCATCTGTGTGCGGTAGTATTAGACCCCATGACCATGTGCAGCCAGGGTGCCAGCCACATCTCCTGGACTGACAGCTTCTCTAACATTGTTATGTCAGTACATTACAATAGACCCGTGGTCAGATAGAAATCACTATGATGCAGTGAGTTCGGACCAGATGAGCCGCCATTGGTCAGGTCATGTTGGGGGTTGTAGTGTTCTATGCATAGAATATAATAGAATTGTATTGTGGTCATGTCCTGTGGTTGGTCATTTTGGGATTTGTAATGTTCTATAACAGAGTATAATAGAAGTGTATTCTGGTTATGTTGGAGGTTGTAGCGTTCTATGTACAGAGTATAGTAGAACTGTATTCTTGTGATGTTGGTGGTTGTAGTGCTCTGCGTACAGGGTATAATAGAATTGTATTCTTGTCATGTTGGTGGTTGTAGTGTTCTATGTGTAGAGTACCTGCATTGTCGTATGAACATACTAGTGGTTGTAATTTATGTGTGTTACCTTCTCTCCTCTTCAGATAATGACTCCAAAGCAAAAGTGCTGCCATAAGACCAGTACACAGAGGAAAAATCTTGGAGCACCATTTACCCCTCTGGGGTCCGTACTCTTTGACCATGCCAGCAGCATTCCCCCGGATGACACGCCAGCTCGATTTTCAGGCAACAGCAGCTTCCTGGGTCCAGGCCTAGACAGTGATTTTGGGGTCAGCGCAGGTGAGTGGACAGCAGATACAGCTCCAAGTACAGTGTAAAGGTAATGTACAGGCTCGAGTGACTGCACCCCTCTGTCTACTCACTTTTCACCGACCTGGAGAGGGTGCCCCTCAGTGCACAGACACAGGGGTCACACTGCATCCCCTGATACTGGGAACTGCCCAGAGCCATTGCCTTCAGTCCTCATGTCCTCCTTATGTCTCTCCTGCAGGTATCTCTCTGCACATCCTATCCTCTGACAGTGACTCCGGCTCCCAGTCCTGGGTCTCTGGGATGGAATGGGATTACTATGACCCCTGTTATATGCGGAAGAACCGACTCCGCAGGGAGAACAGACCGAACCACCACCTCCCAGTCATCTGCAGCAAGCAATACTGGGTATAAGTGACTGTACCCAAACCTGAGGACCATGCAGATCTGCATTCATCACCTGCACCCCCCCCCCCCCAAACAATTAAATAAAACATTTTACAGATTCCCCTCCACTCCAATACCGTATCCTGATACTTGGCCCATGATTATTTTGTTACTTATGTTACCCTCACTTATTAGACTCCATTCCCCATCACACCAAAGAGTCGCCAGTGCCCCCACGCTACAAACCCCCCATGTGTGAGTACACAGAATACTGACCTGCACCCCACAAATTTGCTTACACGTTACTACTAACCCTTGCCCCTATAGTCACCCATTCCCACCAGCACAGCCATATCTTTTATGTCTCTTTTTGCTTAGCATTCTGATCTGCACCCCCCATATTCACCAGGGCCCACCCTGTTTATGACCTGCACCCCAACAGTCTCCACCACTTATTAGCACTCTTGTTTTATTTAGAGGGAACACTGACCTGTACCCCCATTTAGTCTGCACTGCCACATTATACACAAAATTCCTACCTGTACCCCCATATTCTATGTCTAGTCTATAGGACCCAGCCCCTTTGTAATGCATGTTCACCTTATGCTTGTACCCCAATATTCTGCCATCACCCTTATCTCACCCTTTGCCCATCTTTCCACAAATCTTCTCTCCTAGGACACAGCGCCACCTTCAGGTTAACCACAACATATATAAAATATGTTCTTCCTGCACCAGTTTATTCAGCACACTGCACCTTCCTATCCCCCCCATCCCCTCCTCTCAGTCTGCAGAGTCCTTCTTATGTTCAGACATTTTATATGTAGATTTTATTATTTATTAAGCAAAAATCTTTACTTTGTGATTAGAAATTTTTTATATTTATGTTTTATTTTTTTATTTGTGGCACAGAGATGAGTGACGGCCGTAACCCCATGAACGTCGTCAGGGAGACTTGAAAATAATAATAATAATGAGATGTGTTAATGCTTTAAAAAATGTCACCAGACGTGGACTAGCCTGGCATCGCTGCCCTCTGCGCCTGTTTATATGTTATTATTGTATATGTTGTGTAATCTGTCAGTTCACATGTAAACCTCAGCACAGGATCAGGCAGAGATGGCCGTGGCAGATGAAACGTGGTAGCAACAGGACAGGGCAGTCATGGTCTTTATAGTCTGAAATATTTACCTATTAATATGCTTCGTAATATGAAACTGTCACTTGAAACCATCAGCAAGCTTGCTGTCAACCCCAAAACCAAGCTTCTATAATGCAAGGGGCAATTAGTGTTCTCTACATTATTTTATTGTACAGTGATTGGTTAAAAGATCGCAAATCAGAACAAGTAAGAAATACTGGGAGATTTCAGCTCTGATGTCTGTGGATTGTGAATGCAGCTTCGGAGTATAATAGAGACTTTATTAAGTTTTATAGATTAATTCTATATGTAAACGTGCCCAGTGGTGAATATCTGCCCTAATGGAACATTACTGTTTTGCTCATACAAAATGCAAGTTCAGGGTGTGTGTGACCTGGTCCAACGATAGAATTCTGTATCTGTCCCTCTGTGGCCAGGCTCACGTCCTAGTTGCAGAACTTTCCTCACGCGCCATTTTAGTGTGGGGACTATGCTTGTCATTATCTTCCCAGCATCCCCTGGTATCCTGTCACTTTCAATGTATGTCTTGTATTATATATGTGTTATTGTGAGGTAGTGGTCGCTGGCATGAGCCGGCTCACTGAGTAAATTTTAACTATTTTATTTATAGAATTTTTATCATTAAAGAATCCAGAGATTTTTTTTTTGTTCTCTTAATTTACTAATATTTGTTTCCAGCCGTGACCTTGTATAACCTATACTGTTCCTGCCAAGAGGAGTGAACAAATAACCTTACAATGTATTATATAAAACAACAATGATAATATGACAATGGCATCCTCTGGTGGTCAGGAGCAGTACTGCACTCTTGGCTTAAAATTTTGAATTGTGTCCTCCCTTGGTACTGTGAATTAAGAAATGATGTTGTAAAGAAATCTTTCAAGGGTATTTACAGTTTTGCAGCCATTTATTTTACCGTTTCTCTGATTTAAAAGTACAAAATGAAGCAATCTTACAAATAGTCTTACTTATCCTACTGTTAAGGGACCATTCAGACAGCCGTAGTGCTTTGTGGATCCTCAAAACACGGATACCGGCCTTGTGCATTCCGCAATTTGCGGACCGCACATAGTCGCAACCATAATAGAAAATGCTTATTCTTGTCCTAGGACATGTTCTATCTTTTCCACGGAGCCGCGGAACAGAACCACGGATGCGGACAGCACACTGTGTGCTGTCCGCATATTTTGCGGCCCCATTGAAATTAATGGGTCCACACCCGTTCCACAAAATTGCAGATACGGCCCTCTAAATGAGCCCTAACTGTACACAGCATCTGTGAAGACCTATGTGTCTCCATGGTTACAGACTACAAATAAATCCTCTTCTAGAGACAGTAGAAGATGGCAGAGATTAAAGGTCCCTGTACACGGGACGACGGAGCAGCAGATTGTCGGGAAGGAAGCGCCTGCTCATCAGTGAAGGTGAAAGCTGTGTGCCAGAGGCGTAGCTAGAGGTTCAGCACAGGGGGGGCGAAACATACTTGAGTGGGCCCCCCACTTAGTGGCTTCCCAAACGCACGTTTCCAACTTCACAGGCACATACTACTAGTTGTGGTTATAATATTGTATTAGAAAGATGACTGTATAAACTGCTAGATCATCTATGCTGTTAAGTACAGTACAATAGACTTTCTACATACCCTACTCTAAATACTCTACCATATAATGCAGTAAAATATAGGAGTAATAGGAGTAAAAAACAAGGGGACTCCTATGTTAAAGGAAACCTGTCCCCAGTTTTTACATCACTAAACTAACAGTCCCCTGCCCCCATCAGACCTCAGATCAGCGTATTGTGCCCCCATCAGACCTCAGATCAGCGTATTGTGCCCCCATCAGACCTCAGATCAGCCTACTGTGCCCCATCAGACCTCAGATCAGCCTACTGTGCCCCATCAGACCTCAGATCAGCCTACTGTGCCCCCATCAGACCTCAGATCAGCAGAATGTGCCCCCATCAGACCTCAGATCAGCGTATTGTGCCCCATCAGACCTCAGATCAGTGTATTGTGCCCCCATCAGACCTCAGATCAGCGTATTGTGCCCCCATAAGACCTCAGATCAACCTACTGTGCCCCATAAGACCTCAGATCAACCTACTGTGCCCCATCAGACTTCAGATCAGCGTATTGTGCCCCATCAGACCTCAGATCAGCGTATTGTACCCCATCAGACCTCAGATCAGCAGAATGTGCCCCCATTAGTCCTCACATCAGCCTACTGTGCCCCCATCAGACCTCAGATCAGCGTATTGTGCCCCCATCAGACCTCAGATCAGCCTACTGTGCCCCATCAGACCTCAGATCAGCCTACTGTGCCCCATCAGACCTCAGATCAGCCTACTGTGCCCCCATCAGACCTCAGATCAGCAGAATGTGCCCCCATCAGACCTCAGATCAGCGTATTGTGCCCCATCAGACCTCAGATCAGTGTATTGTGCCCCCATCAGACCTCAGATCAGCGTATTGTGCCCCCATAAGACCTCAGATCAACCTACTGTGCCCCATAAGACCTCAGATCAACCTACTGTGCCCCATCAGACCTCAGATCAGCGTATTGTACCCCCATCAGACCTCAGATCAGCAGAATGTGCCCCCATTAGTCCTCACATCACCCTACTGTGACCTCATCAGACCTCAGATCAGTGTATTGTGCCCCCATCAGACCTCAGATCAGCAGAATGTGCCCCCATCAGACC
Organism: Rhinella marina; assembly: GCA_900303285.1. Taxonomy (NCBI): domain Eukaryota; kingdom Metazoa; phylum Chordata; class Amphibia; order Anura; family Bufonidae; genus Rhinella; species Rhinella marina. Next base: position 598,086 of record ONZH01010837.1, on the reverse strand, counting down.
TCAGATCAGCCTACTGTGCCTCATCAGACCTCAGATCAGCGTATTGTGCCCCCATCAGACCTCAGATCAGCGTATTGTGCCCCCATCAGACCTCAGATCAGCCTACTGTGCCCCCATCAGACCTCAGATCAGCCTACTGTGCCCCATCAGACCTCAGATCAGCGTATTGTGCCCCATCAGACTTCAGATCAGCGTATTGTGCCCCATCAGACCTCAGATCAGCGTATTGTACCCCCATCAGACCTCAGATCAACAGAATGTGCCCCCATTAGTCCTCACATCAGCCTACTGTGCCCCCATCAGACCTCAGATCAGCGTATTGTGCCCCCATCAGACCTCAGATCAGCGTATTGTACCCCATCAGACCTCAGATCAACAGAATGTGCCCCCATTAGTCCTCACATCAGCCTACTGTGCCCCCATCAGCCCTCAGATCAGCGTATTGTGCCCCCATCAGACCTCAGATCAGCAGAATGTGCCCCCATCAGACCTCAGATCAGCGTATTGTGCCCCATCAGACGTCAGATCAGTGTATTGTGCCCCATCAGACCTCAGATCAGCAGAATGTGCCCCCATTAGTCCTCACATCACCCTACCTGTGCCCCCATCAGACCTCAGATCAGCGTATTGTGCCCCATCAGACCTCAGATCAGCGTATTGTACCCCCATCAGACCTCAGATCAGCAGAATGTGCCCCCATCAGACCTCAGATCAGCGTATTGGTGCCCCCATCAGACCTCAGATCAGCATATTGTACCCCCATCAGACCTCAGATCAGCGTATTGTGCCCTGCCCCCATCAGACCTCAGATCAGCGTATTGTGCCCCCATCAGACCTCAGATCAGCGTATTGTGCCCCATCAGACGTCAGATCAGTGTATTGTGCCCCCATCAGACCTCAGATCAGCAGAATGTGCCCCCATTAGTCCTCACATCACCCTACTGTGCCCCCATCAGACCTCAGATCAGCGTATTGTGCCCCATCAGACCTCAGATCAGCGTATTGTGCCCCCATCAGACCTCAGATCAGCAGAATGTGCCCCCATCAGACCTCAGATCAGCGTATTGTACCCCATCAGACCTCAGATCAGTGTATTGTGCCCCCATCAGACCTCAGATCAGCATATTGTACCCCCATCAGACCTCAGATCAGCGTATTGTGCCCCCATCAGACCTCAGATCAGCGTATTGTGCCTCCATCAGACCTCAGATCAGCGTATTGTACCCCCATCAGACCTCAGATCAACAGAATGTGCCCCCATTAGTCCTTACATCAGCCTACTGTGCCCCCATCAGACCTCAGATCAGCGTATTGTGCCCCCATCAGACTTCAGATCAGCGTATTGTGCCTTAATCAGACCTCACATCACCCTACTGTGCCCCCATCAGACCTCAGATCAGCGTATTGTGCCCCCATCAGACCTCAGATCAGCCCACCCAGCCAGCCACATAAGATTAAAATAAAAAAACCTTTCTTAACTGTTCCGCGCTGCGGCTGCCCTCTGGTCCGGCGCTCCACTGTCTTCCCTGGCGTGCAGCGTCAGGTCATAGTGCGCGCCGGCCAGGGAAGACAGTGGCACGCCAGACCGGAGGGCTGCCACAGCGAGGGTTTTTTATTTTAATTTTATGTGGCTGGGTGGGCTGATCTGAGGTCTGATAGGGATCGCTAAATACAAGTGAGCGCTTCCATTATGGAAGCGCTCACTTGTATTCGCCTGATAGTCATCCTTGTTGGGCCCCCCCCCTGACTCACTGGGCCCGGAGCCGTGGCCCCCCCTGCCCCCCGGTAGCTACGCCTCTGCTGTGTGCACATGCAGCGATCTCCTCCACAGTATGGGGAGCAGTGATCGCTAATGCCATTGCTCGTTCCAATACTGACTTGTTGTTTGCTGCCAGCAGAGGTTGTTTGCCGAAGGCAGATCGTGCTGTGTAAACGATAATTTTTTTGTGCGCACAAACGATCGTTCATCGGGTAACCTACGGTACATTTACATCGCCAGATAATCGCTAAAGAGTGTTCCTATGAATGCTCGTTAGTGATTATCTTTGGGATTCTCGGCCTGTGTAAAGGGCCCTTAACACATGACTGCACGGTCAGACTATCAGGATTTGTTTGCAGCCTGTAATCGTGGAGACATACAGATCTCCATAGGAGCTGCATACATATAAGGTTATTTTTGCTTCTAATTATCCGATCTGTAAAGTTGCTTAACTTTTTTTTTTTCAATCTTTTAGATGCATTCGAGAAGTGAAAAATTCGTTGAAAACATGTACATAATTACGTATCATAAAATATATTGAAAAAAAAGGCATGCCATACTTTCATCATAATTTGCAACTTTTAAAGATTTTTGCCACTTTTCTGAAGTGGCGGGAAATGTAGAGGGTCTTAGTGCGGCCTGCCAAATTTACTATAATTTACACCAAAACTGGCATTAGTTATACCTCAAGTCTAGGCCAGCTCCTAGCTGGTGCCTCTTAATTAGGCCAGTCGTGATAAATCTCCCTCAAAGTCTATAACTTCCTAATAAGCTTTAGAGGGAATGTATCAAAGACTGTATGCAAGTTTTCTGGCGTGCAAAAGTTGTAAATTTTCACCACTTTTGGAGAAGTGGGTGGAGCTTAGTAAGAGGTGTGGAGTTGCTATAATTTACGCCAGAAACAGGTAAACCATAATACAAATCTAGTCTATCTTAGCTGGTACGGCTCAGGCCTCAGCAGAAAGGAGAGCGAGAGAAGCTTCATAGGGAACACCCACTGAGCTCTGAACCTGCAGCTCCACAAGCAGCAGAGAAAATTAAAGAAGCAAAACTAAAAATGGTCAAAAAAGGGCACAAAATGAAACGATTTATCACGATTTCCCTGCTATATAAAAATGTTAAGCAACGTATAATGAAAAGTTATGCCACTGTTCAATATAGACGGATTCAGTTCCTCAGCCTATTCAAGTTCTCTGCTTTCCGTCAGTGAATGAGAATGTTACCATTAGATAAGTTGTCCAGGAAAAAAATTCTGGTTGGCGACCCTGATGCCTAGTGCAGTGGCCTGGCTGCTGTTGTACCCTCTGTTCCGGCAAGGGGTGTGCTGTCATTAGACATGACTATGTTTTTCATGTTTTTCAGGTTTTTTGATCACAAAGCAGTAAATATAAAAACCTAATGACCGAAAACGACCGACGCCACTGCTAACGCCACTGCTAACAAAGTTTTGCCTTGTGGGCTCCCTTAAGGGACACGGTGTGTACTTAGAACTATAAGTACCAATCCTCACAAGACGCCAACACCTCCAAAAATGACTGTAATAATATAGGTCATGTGTGGACACATTGGCCTATGGTATGACCTCTTGTGGCCAAAAGAAGGAATTACAGTCAGCGGAACTACCACAAATGTGAGAACTAATTATCTGTGAAGGTCACTACCTGTCATATAGTTTATGCTTTCAGAACTACTACATCTAATTAAGTGCAAGGTTAGATTTACAGGGGGCACAAAAAACTTCTCAGTCTTTTACTGCTGGATTTATATATTATGGTTGCCCAGTGGTGTACATAGAGATGTAAAGGCCCCATAGTAAGGATCAAACCAGCCACCCCCCCCAACCAACACACTGTAACCGGAGTTAAATTTATGTCTAATTTTAGTGTAAGACCATATACACACACACACACACACACACACACACACACAAGACAGAAGGGTTTCTGCCTAAACCCTTTTCAATGACCCTTGGGCCATTTTTCCACTGCTTTATTTGCTAAAAGTTGTTCCTTTTAGAGGGTAGAGTCCTGACCAAGTTTTTACCCCCAGTAGAGGAGGAGATAATCCCAACTAGGCCCCCTCTTGGCCTGGGCCCTATAGCAGTCGCATGGTCTGCCACTGTGGTAGTTACGTTCCTGTGGCTACCACTAGAAAGCAGTAGAGCAAACTTTCTTTTAAATAGGGGGATTTGTCACATGGTATTTTGTCTAAAAGGCCAAATGGGGCAGAGCCATAGGCGTAGCATAGGGTTGCCACCTTTCCCAACAAGATATACCGTATGAGTTAAGCCACACCCCAAAGAGGTGAGGCATGACTTAATACATTGGGGGGTTCCCAATAATATTAATGCCTCCATTAATGCCCCCCAGTAATATTAATGCCCCCATTAGTGCCGCCCAGAATTAATAATGCCCCCATTAGTGCCCCCAGTAACAATAATGCCCCCATTAGTGCTGCCCAGAATTAATAATGCCCCCAGTAAGAATAATGCCCCCTTTAGTGCCTCCAGTAACAAAAATGCCCTCGTTAGTGCCCCCTTCTCTTTGCTTCTGCAAAAAAAAATTAAAAAATGGAACTGACCTCCTCCATTTGATGGCGCTGCTGTGAACGCTCACTGCTGAATGGAAGCTCAGGACAGGACCTGCAGCGAGCAGTAAGTGTTCCCCGCAAATGAAGGATAGCGGCCTTGCTGGTGAGATAAAAGCCGGATGGCAACCCTAACGTAGCGTGACTATAGCCATAGCACTTACTATGGGGCCCAGATGTTATGGGGGCCAATCGGATGCAAGAACATTGTACTTTTTTGTGGTAAATAAAAATATGGCGGCTTTTGGCTATAATGTGGGTTTTCTGATATATGGTGCTATTATACATACCTTTAATTATTGCTACTTATGCTGCTGTTTAAAATTTCTTACACTAGGTGGTAGGGTCCATCTCATTTTGCTGTGGGGCCCTATGGATTATAGTAACGCCCCAGGGCATAGCTATAGTGGTAGTGGATGTAGTAGTCCCAATGGTGCATACAGGAGTGGACTGGCCATAGACTCTACAGGAAAATTTCCTGGGGGGGAATCAGGAGGGCACCACAGGTGCAACTATATTGCCATCCTGAGGCAACTGGAGTAGGAGGACAGAACGTGGCAGCTGGTCCTGACCACCACAGAGGGGCAGATTGTGAGAAGGTATTTTATGCTTCATTGTGGTTTTTGATGCTGCTGTGGCAGTTTATGGTGTTGCACTGTGGTATTTGGTTCTGCTGGAGGGATATTTTGTGCTGCAATATGGTATTACTGGTATTAAGGAAGACACAATCTGTCCTCAAGAAGTCAGGTCGGTTGGCCAAATTAAGGAGCGTGTGTGCACCCGGCAAAAAAACTCAAGACGGACACAAATGTCAGTTTGGAGCTTTCCCTGCACGCTCGAGGCACCGAAGTAATCTGCGCTGCTCCGTTTATTACAAAAGCATATACACACACTAGAAAAGGTGGGGGCCTCGTTCACAGAGTTTCCCCAGCAAGCTGATAAGCATTAAACACCCACCTACAACATGGGGCAACGTTTAGTTTTTGTTTTTTCCAAGGCCACTTTAAGTTCCCAGACTGTTCCTGGGTGCATTAGGCAGCTGAAAGGACCTTCTGCCACATAAAAAGACACCAGTGTTATAAAGGCATTTGGTGGCTGTGGGGCTGTTAAAGTTTGGCATGTACCCGCTGACAACTTTCAGGCAATCTAAGTAGTAGTAGAGGGGGTGCACAGTGGAATATTATTTGGCACATAAGCCTCGTCCTATACCACCATGTTGATACGGGAAGGGAGTGGTGTTGCTTTAGGTCATTCGCATGGGCACTGCTGTGCATGGCCACATGACCCAGCTGGGAGGGTTCCTACCAATTCAGTATCATACCTCCCAACCGTCCCAGATCCAGCGGGACAGTCCCGAATTTCAGTGGCTGTCCCGGTAGGGGGGAGGTATGTCCTGCTTTCTGGCAGCTGTCCCTGCGTCTATAGGAAGCAGAGACAGTTGCCATAATGAAGCAGAGAGCCGGCATCTGCTTCCTGCTTCATTATTCCTCCTTTACCCCGCCGTCTCTCAACACCTCTAGTCTTTGCGGGGGGCAGGGCTGGCTGGCAGTCAGCCTTGGCTCCGCCCCCTCCACAGACTAGAGCAGCCGAAGTCCTGCTGCTGCTAGGAAGAAGGTAAGTATGTGGTGCTTGTTTTTTTTTTTTACTTTTTGTGAGTGGCACAATGTGGGCATATTTCTGGGGGCACAGCTGGGCACATCAATGGGGAATAATTACTATGTGGGGGCATTAGGGGGACTGGGTGGGATTAGGTGTATAGTTATGTTTTGGGTGGAGTTGGAGGCGTGGCCTAGTGCCAAAAAAAAAAAAAGTTGTAGCACAATGCATCCCTCTTTATTCATTTACAGAGTTGGGAGGTATGCACTATAGGTGAGTACAAAGTCCATGTCTGTGTTGTCTGGTCTGCTGAAGGTGCATCTGGCACACGCCACAGAGACAAAAGGCAAGCTGGTGAGTTAGTGGAGAAGCAGCTGCACTGCACTCCATCATCGCTGATCTCAACTGTTGTTCCTGGCTGATAACGAGACTGAAAGAGAGTTCTTCCTCCAAAGGGCCTCCAGCTGTTGCAAAATTACATCTCCCAGCATGTCCAGACAGCCTACAGCAGGGCATGGTGGGAGTTATACTTTTACAACAGCTGGAGAGCCGCAGATTGAGCATCCCTGGTTTAAAGCATCACCTCTGCATGCTCTGCCCATTGCCACTCTGTGTGTGAACTCAATCCAGCCCCAACCTAACAAAAAATTAATAAAACTTTTGTCGTTTTCCATATTGACAAGTAGTGGTGGAATAGCTACCACTGGGAAGACCACACCATTGCGATTGGGGGCCTGTGGTGAGAGTAAGCCCAGCACCGAATTGTAAAGTTCTGTTTACTTGCAACTACCACTAGGAGGAGCTCACTGCATACAGCTGTCAAAAGGTCTATAGGGGCTGTGTAAATCCATATGCAGAGCGCTCCCCCTAGTGGTGACTGCTGGAAGTCAGAATTTTATTTTGTAACTGGCTGTGTTTTTTTTTTTTTTTTTTAATAATTTTATTCCATAAACCGCAATTGTATACTACTGCAGTCTACAGAATTTTCTCTGGCTGCCTATGAAAGGGGTTTTCCAAGACTAAACTGTTGAAGGCATGTCTTCAGGATAGGTCATCAGTATCTGAACTGTGGGGGCTACGACTCCCGTCACTCCCACCAATTAGCTGTTAGAAAGAGCAGTGGCTCTTCTGAGAGCGTTGCAGCCTCTTTCTAGGACAGTGACATCATGTTCATCAGTCCTATAGCTTATGTGCAGCTCAGTCCCATTCAAGTGAACAAGCCTGGGCTGCATCACAAAGTATGGCAACTATACAATGGACAGCGTTGTGCTTGGCAATCGGTGAGGAAGCCGCAGTGCTCACCGGATTGCCACAGACTCTATGAACAGCTGATCAGTGATGGGTGTTGGCCCCCAACTGATCAGATATTGATGACCCACCATGAATATTCTACTTCCAGAAAACCCTTTTAATTAGCACTTGTTAACTGAAGCTTGTGCGTTATGGCAATCACATCATTATTCGCAGCTAATCCTGATGACGTGAATGCTCGTACTTTCCTTATACACTGATCCTTATAGTCTCATATCAGGAGGGTCCCAGAATAATATAGCCTGGAGTCTTCACTGCATTTCCTGCAAGATGTTGTATTTGAAATAGGTATAAAAATGTGACCTCTTATACATCTCAACTGCTATGGACTATGTTAGCACCATAACCCAAGTACCTGATGACAGCTCAAAACCAGGCCATAGTTGTATGTTTAACCCCTTCACCCCCGGAGCTTTTTTCGGTTCTGCATTTTCGTTTTGCGCTTCCTGCCTTCAAACAGCCATAACTCTTTTATTTTTCTGTTCACATAGCTGTATGAGGGCTTGTTTTTTTGCGGGACAAGTTGTACTTTCCAACGCCACCATTTAATATTGCATAAGGTGTAGTGGGAAGCGGGAAAAAAATTCCAAACCGGGTGAAATTGCAAAGAAAACGCTATTCCACTACAGTTCTACGGGTTTCTTATTTACAGCGTTCGATGTGCATTAAAACTGATCCGTTACTTTCATTCTACTGGTCAGTACGAATCCGGCAATACCTAATATGTATAGTTTTTCCTGCGTTTTCATAGTGATAAAATAATTAGAAAGTTGCCCTTTTTTTTTTTTTTTTTTTCCTTGTCATATCTTGACCCCTATAACTTTTTGGTATTTATGTGTACAGAGCTGTATGGGGGCTCATTTTTTGCGGGACGATCTGAAGTTTTTATTGATACCATTCTGGGGTGTGTATGACTTTTTGATCACTTTTTATTTAATTTTTTTTAGAAAAAAAAAAGCGACAAAAAACGGCAAATCGCCATTTGGACGCTTTTTTCCGCCACACAATTCGCCGTATTGGAATTTTTTTTTTATATTTTAAAAGTACGGGCGTTTTCGGTCACGGTGATACCCATGATGTCTATATTTATTGTTATTTAGGTATTTATTTTTTACTTATACGGAAAGGGGGGTGATTTGAACTTTTACATCTTTTTTATTTTTTATATATTTTTTAACTTTTTTTTATTTATTTTTTTTTACTATTAGAAAGCTCAAATATGGGCTTATATATTGTGACTTTTTTTTTTTCTTTATGAGCAATTATGGATTTTATAGACTCAGAAATCCATGAGTTGCTCATTTTATCCTGGCCTGCCATCTAGTGGCCAGAATAAGAATTGCACTTTGAAAACTGTAATCCTCACCAGCGAGGATTACAGTTTTCATATGGTGTACAGACACCCCGATTGGCCACACGGGGTGTCTGTACACCACCCGGAAGCGAACGCTTCCGGGTTTAGACGCAACTAGATGCCGTGATCACAGCATCTAGTCACCCCGGAAGACGCCGCCGACATAGTAGGTAGCGGCAAGTCTCTGCTGTTAGAAACAGCAGAGACTTGCCGGCCATGACGCCCGCCACACCCGCATCGCCCCAGCGCCGTACATGTACGGCGCTGGGCGTGAAGGGGTTAAAAAGCAAAAAATACAGCGCCCCACTTGTCCACAGGTTTTGTTTATTGTATTGTAGATGAGCCTCGTACTTCAATGGTTCTTCACTGCAATACCAGACATCCCATGGATAGAGTGGCACTGTCTTTGGAAGAAAACAGCAATGTCTTTCTAAATCTTATGATGCTGTGTAACTCTTAGGAGGTCTGGGATGTATTGGATAACACTGACATAATGCTGTTAGTGTTATCCAATACATTACAGAACCATGCCACCCCAGACGGGTGCTGCGCGGAGAGCCTAGAGCATGACACTCGATCGCCTGAAAGCGGTCCAACGCGGGGGTCTTTTCAGCTCCAATAGAGTTAAAGAAGAACTCCCGCAAAAATTTTTATTCCATGTCCTGCTAGAAATGTACATGATGTAATCTGTAGTGAATGTCATTTTCTTGCCAGTAGCTGAATTTTTGAGTTATATCATCCTGAAGTTTCTTATCTGTGTCATGTGACTAGGAATTAGACCCACCAACTCACTAATTCTCTATGTATTCCTATGGGAGCCTCACTTTCAGTCTCATAGGAATGAATAGAGAAGTGACTGGCTTGCTGTCCTGGGTCAGTTGGAGGTCAGGGAGTTGGTCACATGACCCAGCTACAATAAGAAGAGTGGAAACTCTCAATTTCAGCCTCTGATAAGAAAATGACATTCACTGCAGATTATATCATGCACCTTTCTAACAGGTCAGAGAATAAAAAATTTTGCGGAAGTTCTTCTTTAAATAGTAAATGTTGCACTAGATGTTGAGTTATGGGACAGGATCCCACCTGAAGCTGTGCGTTCCCAGCTTCAAGTGCACAGAAATAAAAACTTCTGACCTCAAAATGTCTGACTACTACCATTGAATGAATGGTTATAGGACCAATTTTTGTCACCCAGGGGCTCATTCCTACCTGGCAGTCAGACAGTGCAGAGACTGGCTTGAGAGAATCTTAGCCTGTATCATGATCTGGTCTAGTTGTCCACAATTTATTCAAGTATGTGTTGAAAGTGGAGCTCCATCATTGAGGGATTGAAGTTCCCATGATACTGGCCAAGTTTAGAACAGACAGCACCCAGACTCAACACTGACACATTAAAGTCAATGGAGGAAATTATTATTTGGCTTTACACCAGAAAACCAGCCTTAAAAGGCACAAATTTTGGCTCATGCATCATTAGCACAAAAATGTAACTTTCCACAGCTCACGCAGTTATTTCCCCGGAATCATTTGGGAATATCCCACAGAATAAAGATTTGTGGTTAATCCTGATGCAGACACCAATTATATCACCTGCTCAATACTAAGGAAATCCTGAGAACATGACTGGCAGGTGAGCTCTGAGAACTGGAGTTGAGGAACACTGATTTAAAGCATCACCTCTCCATGCTCTGCCCATTGCCACTGTGTGTGTGTGAACTCTGTCCGGCCCCAACCTTAGGGTTATTTCACACTGGTGTTACTTGCAGGCTAATCCCCTGCTGGATCCGTAACTACCCTGTACAGCCTTGCGCTGCCTGAAGTCCGCAGGGTCCCAATCACTATAATGGGAACCAGCGGAGATCTGGCCACAGCACGGCAAATATGCGTGAACGGACGAAAACCGCTGCGTGCAACAGGACTTAAACTTTTGTGGTTTTCCATATGAGCAAGTAGCGGTGGAATAGCTTCCACTCTGAAGACCACACCATTGTGTGGTGAGAATAAGCCCAGCACTGACTTGTAAAGTTCTGCTTACCTGCAACTACCACTAGGAGGAGCTCACTGCATACAGCCGTCAACGAGTTTTTACGAGTGTAAAAAGTAAATGGTCAGGTGGAATTTTTTCCCCTAAAGTGGGGAAAATTGGCTTCTACCTCACAGGGGTTTTTTTTTTGCCTTCCTCTGGATCAACTTGTAGGAAAACAGGCTGAACTGGATGGACAGATGTCTTTTTTCGGCCTTCTAAACTATGTTACTAGGTGAATGGGGGCCTATGGACCTTTCCTGGTGCATGAGCCGAACATGTGCACCTGAAAGCTGCAAGAACATAACACTTACTGGAGAATGACTGCAATTTAAATAGTGATTCCAGTGTTGGGAACTAAAATCTGGATGATGTTTTGTAATGTGGGAAAATGGCAAATGGCATCATGAAACAATCACAGGCTGTAAGGCTCCATTCATACGTCCTGTTTTTCCTTCCTGATTTGATCCTGATCCATTCATTTCAATGGGTCCTGAAAAAATCAGGATCGAATCAGGAAAGGAAAACAGGACGTGTGAACGAAGCCTTACAGTGTAGAAGCCATACTGCCACAGAGGCATGCCGAGAAAAAGCCTTTATATTGTGCAGCTTTCCTCACTGTTACAAATCTCCATTCTTAACTGCCTGCAACATAGGAAGGATGATGAGGACTGGGGGCTCCTTCCTAACATCTCAGGTTCGAGGACATGGAGTGTAACCGTTGTTTGGATCCACTTTTTCTCCGGCTCAGACGTGGACCCATTCACTTCAATGGGGCTGCAAAAGATGCGAACAGCAGTGTGCTGTCCGCGTCCATTGCTCCGTTCCGTGGCCCCGCAAAAAAGAACTAGAACACGTCCTACTCTCTTCCATTTTGCGGACAAGAATAGGTGTTTCTATTAATGGGCAGCCCGCAAATTGCAGAATACACAAGGACGGCTTCCGTGTTTTGCAGATCTGCAATTTGCGGAGTCCAAAACACGGCCCAGTCGTGTGCATGAGGCATAATACTGGGGTTTCTTATGGTCTCATGATTTTTAAGTTTCAGCGCATTGAAATATTGCCAGTGACACATCCGCAATTGTGCGCATTGCTGAAACAGCAGGTAAGGGCTGGACTGATTGTGTTTCTGCTGGAGAAAAAAAAATTACAACCCCCCCTAGGGGGAGGTGACAGATCGTTGCAGTTTTTGGTGATATAAGATTATTTTCACAAGCAGCAGATGTTGCAGAAATCTCTGACTGCTCATCTCAATGGGGCTTGCAGATGTATCACAACCAATCCCATTAAAGCATTCCCGCAAAAAATTGTATTCTCTTTCCTGCTAGAAAGGTACATTATGTAATCTGTAGTGAATGTAATCTTCTTACCAGTGGCTGTATCTGAGTTATATCTCCCTGATGTTTCTCATCTGTGTCATGTGACCAGCAATCAGACTCACCAACTGACACAGGATCTTATGTGTGGACAGGAAGTCTTTTTCTATGTATTCCTATGGGAGCCTCACTCTGAGTCTCATAGGAATGAATAGAAAAGCAACCGACTTCCTGTCCTGTGTCAGTTGCAGATGAGAGTTGGTCACATGACACAGCTACAATAAGAAGAGAGGGGATAGCTCTCACATACAGTCACTGATTGCATTCACTACAGATTACATCATGCAGCTTTCTAACAGGTGAGAGAATGAAAAATTTTGCGTGAGTTTTACTTTAAGGCTAGGGCTACACTGGTCGTGGTCAGGATCGCTGAACAGCAGAGATCCCATAGAAATTAATGGGATGGCAGCGGCAGTCGCAAGAAATGCAACACGGCTGGATTTCTTGTGACTGCCGCGGCCATCCCATCCTATTCATTTCTATGGGAACAATGCTGCTCAGCCAACCTGACTGTGTAGCCCTAGACTAAAATGGACTGATTTTCAGTTGCAGCAATCTGCTGAGCGTGGACTTGCTCCTATTGCACTATTTTTCAGAGCTATGGCTGACAGCTCAACACCAAAATAAGGACAAGACGGGAAGATCAGTGATCAGTCAGTTTATTCTCACGTTAGACGTCAACCTGCGTTTTTTGTTTTTAGAATCCAATAACATTATGCCCAATACCAACATAAAAAAACACTGCACGTTCTTGTCTGCAGCCGTCTGGACACTCGGAATAGTGTTAAATCAATGCCAAAACATGCATTTGTTGCTTGAATCTCCTTTAATGCACCCATAGGAATATTAACCCTTTAAAAGCCAGAGGGCAGCACCTGCATCCTGACCACAGTGGCCAATAAATGGTAAACAGGCTCAGCTTGACCAAAGTCTAGATGCTGTGAGATCTTGACCAGAGGATGAAGGCTCGGAATATCAAGCAACAAAATGCATGTCTGTTCCGGGTGCTGGGAGTGCCACAAGAACGCCACGTGAGAGCCCCCCCCCCGCCAGCACTCTACAGGGAGGTGGAGAGAAGAAAGAAAAGGAGTCAGCCTGTATCCTGAGAGACCTGGCGCCCATCTTCTCACACCCAGATAACAAAACAAAAAACCAGGAGTGGGGTGTGCAGCTACGCTGTTCTGACTGAGGAATGAAAAGCAGAGTGTCCATTAACGTAGGAATTTCAATGCTGTACAATTAAGGACGGCATCAAAGGCTCATCTAGCCATAGAGGTCGTCTTCTTCTTCAGTAAAGTGGCTCCCACCAGCTCCACCTCCTGCACCTTGACTAGGACCAGCTCCACCTTGTCCTCCAGAAGGAAATCTAAAAGGAAGGAGATCAGTTATTCCACAGAATAAACCCATAACCTACAGAAAACATACATTATATCAGATCCGTCAAACGGTAAATAATTTGTGTCTACATGGGCTCAGAACGGAGTAATAAAATGTAAAAAAATATATACCTTGCCGATACCCTGCCACTCCCATTCCGATGCTCAAAAGGGTTTTTGAAGATTTTTTTTTTCTGATGACCTATCATCAGGATAGGTCACCAGTGTCTGACAGGTGGGGGTTCAACACCCAGGACCCCCGCTGATCAGCTGTATGAGAAGGCACCGGCGCTCCTGTGAGCACTGTTGCCTTCTCGCAGCTTACCAAGCACAGCGCTGTACATAGTATAGTGACTTTGCTTGGTTCACATGAATGGAGCTGAACTTCTCCTAGGCCACATGACACGAACATGTCGTCACTCGGCCTAGGAAAATCACAAAAGTCCGCGATGATCACAGAAGCGCTGCTGCCTTCTAAAACAAATGATTCTGGATGTTGACCGATAACATATGGAAAAAAAAAAAACAAAAACAAACAACTCTCGGAAAACCCCTTTAATGGGTCCCCGCTTCCTGATCCCTTCCGACATGCAGGAAATGCTCGCTCAGCCAATCACTGGCTGCAGCAGTGATCCATCTCATCCAGTGAAATTATGTTCAAGACCGGAGCTTGCCCAAGATTGAAACCAAAAATCAGCCATCCACAGGACCACTGGGATAGGTGATATGTTTCAATTTTGTATGAACCAGTCTGCGGATACGACAAAACGACACAGCCGCAATGCGGTCGAGTACCAGGCAAGCTCCAATTAACTAATTAGTCCATATTGTTAGTGACAGTGTACGGTCATTAGCAATGCAGACTGACTATACAGTGTGGTCCTAATTAGTTAATGGGAGCCTGCTGTGGCTTGTACAGAAACACGGTACTGGACCCCAGCGTGTACCCTAATCTGAGAAACCTATGCCGGGGCTTGTAAACCTACAACAGCTAAGGAAATGGAAATATTCATTGTTCTAACGTCAACCACAATGAAGTGCAGCTCAATTTACCTGAAACTGCCAAAGCCACGACTCTGCTGCAAAGTCTGTGCGAACATTTCATATTTTCTGATGTCATTGTCGCTGACAGAACGGCGGGCAAAACGCATGGCTTCCTCAAAGTGATCCCTGCGGATTTCAGGTACAGGGTCATCTTCTTCCACCTCCTGCAGGGAAGACAACAAAACTTTCATATGCAGAACAAGAACCAAAGTAAGGATCTGATCTACCAGCTCCACTACGCACCATGGCAGCAGGGTTTGTCTGCCTCTCCCGCTCTCTCCGGATTTCATTCTCAATGGATTCACGGATGGCCAGCTTACAGGCCCGCTGACAGATCTCAGTCAAGTCAGCACCAGAGAAACCATTGGTCATCTTAGCCAGAAAGTCAAGATCCACATCCTACAAATCAGAAGTAAAAGAGGTTGAGGGAAGACGTAAAAACAGAAGATCTATAGATTATAAAACTACAACTAGACAGTTTCTTGCCTTAGCCACTGGAGATTTCCTCAGGTTGGCTTTAAGAATAGCAATGCGGGACTTCTCGTCTGGGAGTGGGATGTAAATGAGCTGGTCCAGACGTCCAGGACGCAGAATGGCTGGGTCAATGATGTCAGGTCTGTTGGTGGCTCCGATGATGAAGACATTCTTTTTGGTAGACATTCCATCCATCTCTGTCAGGATTTGGTTGATGACTCTGTCAGCAGCTCCACCACCATCGCCAATGTTACCACCACGGGCTTTGGCAATGGAGTCCAATTCATCAAAGAAGAGGACGCAGGGAGCGGCCTGTCGAGCCTGCAGCACAAGAGACACACATTAAAATGTAGACTGTGCCAAGAAAATTCTGCAGGTGGCATCGCGCATACCCAGTCACCAACTCTTACCTTATCAAAGATCTCTCTGACATTGGCTTCAGACTCTCCAAACCACATAGTGAGCAGCTCTGGGCCTTTGATGGAGATGAAGTTGGCCTGGCATTCATTGGCAATAGCCTTGGCTAGCAAGGTCTTACCACATCCAGGTGGCCCATAAAACAGCACACCTTTAGACGGGGTCATACCGAATTTCAAGAACTTGTCTGGATGTTCCACAGGATACTGAAAAGACAAAGGACCACAAGTTAGAGGAATACAGAGGACAAGTGCTGGGAAATATCAGCTGTAAGGCTGTGTCTCTCCATCTATACCCAATCTTATACTTGATTAGCTGGTTATGAGGGCAGACATTGACTCCTGAACCCACCTTATCTAACCTACAATGATATAGTGCCAGGACATAGGCTGCCAATATATTCACTGTGGCTATAAACCTCCAAAAATTACACCTGTGCTCTGTATAACCCCTTAAGGACCGAGAAAATGTCTTTGTTTTAACTCCTCTCATTCTGTCAGGTATAACGTCATTTTTAAGACCTACAATACATTTAGGCATCATTTTTGGGCAAATATTTAACTCCTTCCTGACACCCACCGTACATGTACGACAGACGTCACATCTCCAAAGATGGCACTCATTCATGGGGGTGGGCAGATACAACAGCAGAGCCCATGATCGGAGACAACTCCAATCATGTACCAACCTCTCGGATGGTGTGGTCACTTGCGATAACAGCATTTAAAAAGCCATTTATCAGGAGTGCACTGCTGGCGGTGACCGAAGGATTCCTCCACTTGTGACAATGCTGCAAAAGCAGTTCGCCTGCAACCTGGGGCCTTCTCCGGCAGGGTTTATTATGAACAAAGTATTTTCCAATGCAATAGAAAGCCATTGGAACTACTACTAAAATTAACAGGGCATGTGTGCAGTCAAGAGGAGTGAGGGAACATATAATACTTGCGTTTTCACGACTTAAAATGGATTTAAAAAATGCATTTATATTTGTTGTAGTGATTTTTTGATCATTTATTTAAAGGGAACCTGTCATGATGAACATGGTGTCTGAGCTGCAGACAGGAGGAGCTGAGCAGATTGATGTATAGTTTTATGGGAAAAGATTTAGTAAAACTTCTTTTGAAGTCCAGGAGAAGGTCCTATCAGTGATTGACATCCTTCCCTCTATGAGGAGGAGGTCCTATCAGTGATTGACAGCCTTCCCTCTATGAGGAGGAGGTCCTATCAGTGATTGACAGCCTTCCCTCTATGACTGTGTATACACAGATAGTTGTCAATCACTCATAGGACCGCCTCCTGGACTTCAAATTCCAAATGGAGCAGGAATTTCAATGTATAAATTGCAAGTTATACTAAATCTTTTCCCATAAAACTATACATCAATCTGCTCAGCTCATTCTGTCTGCAGCTCAGACACCATGTTCATCATGACTGGTTCCCTTTGAATGTTAAGTTTTTAGTCTTTAGGAGACCATTACTTTTAAACCATAATGTACTGCTTTAGGTCTATGTGACAGTTCATTATTGCCTTTGTTAGCACAGGGCTGTCACGATTACCTAAGCATCACTAGCTAACGCAGGGCTGACAGACAGAACAATGGGATGCCCCCTCCTTTTCTCACATGGGAGTTAAGCAGCCAAGATCAGCTCTCCCATCCTAGATGTTACAGCAGTAGTTTATCAATCACAGCCACGCTTCCTCCCTGGATCACAAGGGCAGCGTTGTAATGGCATACAGGTGGAAGGGAAGGGTGACTGATAACAAATCTCTTGCAGAAAGTATAAAAATTGGCAACTGATTATTAGCAAAGCTATAAATGATCATTTTCCTCACCAATCAAGGTTGAACCAGAATTCTGCATAACATATAACCCCAATCTTCTGTACTTAACTACAGGTGATCTATTGGGTCATTTGTATAAGACGTCCAAACCTATCTATGTCGTGTAAAATCTCAGAATTCCTAATCCAAGAAACATTTTCTCGACATTTACTTGGCTGCACTATAAATGGCAGACGGCCATGAATGACTTACCTGTACAAGCTCCTGCAGCTCCCTCTTGACATCTTCCAAACCACCGATATCTTCCCAGGTGACCTGTGGCACTTCCACCACCGTCTCACGCAGCGCGGATGGATTGCTCTGACTTAGTGCCCACTATGAGAGATTAAATAAATTATATCATTTTTATACCCGGGGACAAACAATACACAACATGAGACATAAAACATCCATGTTCTTACATACCCTGAAGTCGTCCATAGTGACAGCCAATGAATTCATTACTTCAGCATCTATGGTTTCATCCTCCAAGTCGATCAGGTCCATCTTCTTGCGGATAGCTTGGAGAGCGGCCTCTGAGCACAGGGCAGCCAGATCAGCACCAACGTGACCATGAGTCTCATTGGCGACCTACGTGATGAAAATGAGAACATTATAGAGCTGGATATCAATCCAGAAGAGAGGCAGCAAGATATCACATCTTCTATTACACGTCTGGTACATTCCAGGACTAAAACCACAGTATAAACGAGGTTAGTGCATGTTCTGGAACAAACGATGCTGCCACCATTCACCCAATACCTCACTAAACGGTGATGGGGAACAATGATCTTTTACAATGAGGGGCTCACAGGACTCTATCAGTGTGAGGTTATCAGATACTTGTACTTGTCCATAATTTGAAAAAAATGCCTGCTTTTTTCCCAAAACAGCGCCACACCCATCAACAGGATGTGTCTGGTACTGCAGCTTAGTTCCATTCAAATGAAAGGGCCGTGCTGCAAAACAAAACCCAACCTGTGGGCAAAAGTGGAGCAGATTCTGGAAGAGCAGTCGTGTTTTTCTTCATTAGAATACACAGAGAGGAGCAGTGACACTTCAGACTAATCCTACTTTACTGTCAGACAGATGGACAGTTGGTAGTATTGTTGGCCGTTTTCACACGGCCGCCCAATGTGGTGCAAATTACAAGGAGTCCCATTAAAATTTGGGTACAACTTTCAAAAACAGAGGACACTCTCCGCACCTGACCTAGTTACATATTGAGGACCCTGCTGCTGTCAGGTATCTCCTCCACGTGCAGGACTGTTCCCTACCTGTTCTAGATCCACATCATCTGCCAATTTCATGTTCTTCGTGTGAATCTGTAGAATTTCCAGTCTGCCGGTAGCATCAGGGATTCCAATGTCCACTTCTCTGTCGAAACGACCTGGAGAAGACACAACATGACTTAATGATTTGCTATAGACAGGATCAAACTATGTCTGAACAAAACCACATATTGTCATCCTACCCAACCTCCTACAGGGGGCTTACCAAAGCGTCTAAGTGCTGGGTCTATGCTGTTGGGTCGATTGGTGGCAGCCATGACGATGACGTGGGCCCTCTGTTTCAAGCCGTCCATAAGCGTTAGCAGCTGGGACACAATTCTGCGCTCAACTTCTCCATGTGTCTGCGGGCAGGAAGAACAGGATGAGTAACCTCTACTGCAAAGGCACAACTTCAGTATCCGCTAAAGCTGGCTTCAGAGCAGCGCTTCAGTTTCCATTGTTCTGCTCCGTTATAGGAAAACTACAACTACAATAATGGTTAAGAACGACAGACGGACCCCACTGATTATAATGGGATGAGTGGGTTTCTATTAGAAAACCCACTGCTTTACCAGACTAAATATAGCATTCTGTGCAATTCTGTCCTATATTTTTTTTTTAACAAAACCTGTGATACAGGCCCCTAATAGAGACCTAGATGTGAACACAGCCTTAAAAGCAGCCATCAACTAACATACATGAAAGCTGGCATTTCACACACACCTTCTCTCTCTTAGGGGCAATGGCGTCCAGTTCATCAATGAAGATGATGGCAGGGGCATTCTTCTCAGCTTCTTCGAAGGCTTTGCGCAGGTTGCTCTCTGACTCACCAGCCAATTTACTCATAATCTCAGGACCTGCGTACAGGAAACAAGGTCATTACACCAGTTACAGCGGCAACCGGTCATCAAACAGATAAAAGCCTACGCTAATACAATAACCAGTTTGCATACGAAGTCAGGACATTGCACTATGCAATGAGACAAATGTCAGACTCCATGTGACTGGACGGTTCTCAAGTGCAGCAAATGCTGAAGGGGCACAAAAACTGCTGGTACCATCAATAAGGAACAGAAGGTCTCACCATTAATGAGGAAGAAGAATGCACCAGTTTCATTAGCAACAGCTCGAGCAATGAGGGTTTTTCCAGTTCCTGGGGGTCCGTACAGCAAGATACCACGAGGCGGCTGCATTACAAAGCAGAGGTCACATAACGTCAGCGCTATAACTCACAGAGCATCTCCACAAATCCCATCAGTCTCAGAAATTACCTTGACACCAATAGCCTTGAAAAGAGCCGGGTGTCTGAGCGGAAGCTCCACCATCTCCTTGATCTGAGCCAACTGCTTCCTGCAGCCCCCGATGTCATCGTAACCCACTTCATTCAGAGACTCCTCCTCATCCTGGTAAAACAAAGCATCTCTCATGTAAATGACAAAACACATGACGTGAAGCCGGAGACATAGCACAGCAGTAGCCAGTTATACATCACGTCCTACCTCCCGTTTAATGGGCTCTCCTTCACAGTGGATGACAGTATCTGGGGCCACGATACAGTATGGGCTGGGATCCGTCTCCACCACCTTGAACTCCACGGCACGCATGCCTCCACGGACAAGGAAAATGTCACCTGTAGGAAAAGTCAGTGCATGATCAACTGGCAAATCTACGATGTGCAAATACCAAAAGCATAAACTTCTGGAAGTACAAATCAAAAATGTACAATTTTACCTCTGCACAGCTCAAAGTCTGAATACACAGAAGCCTAAGCCCCCTTTCACACGAGCGTCACGGATTAGGTCCGGGTTCGTTCAGGAAACCTCGCACTATTTTGCAAGCAAGTTCAGTCAGTTTTGTCTGCGATTGCGTTCAGTTGTTCAGTTTTTTTCAGTGCGGGTGCGATGCGTTTTGAAGCGTTTTTCATGAGCGTGATAAAAAAACTGAATGTTTACAAACAACATCTCTTAGCAACCATCAATGAATCACGCATTGTATCCGCACTTGCTTGCGGATACAATGCGTTTTTCACTGAAGCCCCATTCACTTCTATGGGGCCAGGGCTGCGTGAAAAACGCAGAATATAGAACATGCTGCGTTTTTCACACAACGCAGAACTGATGCATGAAAAAAAAAAAAACGCTCATATACACAGACCCATTGAAATGAATGGGTCAGGATTCACTGCGGGTGCAATGCGTTCACGTCACGCATTGCACCCACGCGAAAAACTCACTCTTGTGAAAGGGGCCTAAGACTTGAGAAGCCTTTCTTCAGCACTTGAGATGATCTTACCAGTCATACAATGTCTCTACATATATTGTACTCTGCTCGGTCTTTCACTAACAATCAGGTAACACAACAGTTACTCCAGATTAGAGCTTACAGAACTAATGGCAGAAGTGCCACAGCTCACAGGCTTTAACAGTTGCACTGTGCATCCTCATCACAGACCCTGCATGGATCACTAAGGCCCCATTCACACGACCGTATGTATTCAGTGATCCGTATAAAAACGGAATGAAAGACATACGGAAAGTCTTCCGTAGTGTTCTGCATTTTTGCGGACCCATTGACTTTAATGGGGCTACGGACGTGATTTTGCGGCCAAGTATAGGACATGTTTCATTTTTTTTGCGGGAGAACTTCTGTAATATACGGATGCGGAATGCATACGGTGTGCATTCCGCATTTTTTTCCTCCTATGGAAAAATGAATGGGTCCGTATGGTTGCGCATCTTATCCGCAAAAATGCGGATAAGATGCGGAAATGTACATACGATCGTGTGAATGGGGCCTTAATCTAGAAAGAAATCCTAAGTAATCAGAAGAAAAGGCCAGTCTTTAGGGTACCGTGCATCTTAATTAGAAATCTTACAGGTGTGCATTTGTTTATGAAGCCTTCCAATTTTGTCTTTCAGGCAGCTGATAGGATGGGCCCATCAGGTCGGGTCTCCTACTGAAGGCGCAGCAGCTGGGGCAAGCAAGTGTGAAGTGCAATTGTAAACCACAGTTCTATAACTCCCTGACTCACACTGCCTATACCATCAGTGAGTGCTGTGTGCAGAATCTACAGTGTTTCCGCATAAGATGCAGCATCACACTGCATCGCCAAGCCTCCTGCTTGTAAGAGGCGACAGCAGAGGTCTGGAAAGTACGTGAATACCTTTTCGGATGGGTCTGTAAGCTTCCAGGAAGTAAGGCTTCAGATACACTTCAAACAGATTTCCGGTGATGCCCTCCACTGTGTCATCGAGAGGCAACACATGGATCCGCTTTCCATACTTCACATCCGGACATGGCTGAATGCTGCACAAAAACAAAATTGATATTCTCACATCTTACTGATTTTTTTTTTCATTTTTTTTATCGGTTTACAGAAAATAAAACATAGCCCATGTTGCATTTACATTAGAGAATAAAACATAGCCCATGCGGCATTTACATAATTTCAACATCTTCATGGTACTTGCACTGGTGATGTGCATTCTGGGAAGTGTAGTCTTTTTACCAGTCACTTACATTGTCAGAGCTCAGCTAAGTTGTCAGGTGCGATGGTTCTGACTAATGCTAATGAATCACTCGAGCTGCATTTTCACATCTTCAGGTTAAGGGCAGCGTCCATTCCTGATCACTGCTCACCAAGTTACCTGTATTTCCATGCAGTAATGATCGCTGCTGCATGAGGATGAACAATCTTGACTATGACCGTCCATCCATAAACAGTATACTTATTGGGAGCACATCCCGTTTACATAGAGCGACGTGCTACCGACAAACAATGACATCTGGTGCCGCAAGAAAGACGAAATCAGCTGACAAATGAGCGTTTGCTTCTTTGTCTATGGCACATTCACATGGGCTGGGAAAGAACATTTACGCAAACATTCATTCCCCATAATTCCCAATATTTGGATCGTATAAAAGGGCCCTAAGAGCGAAAAATTGATTTAGGAAAAAAAAAAAAAAAAAAAACCTTAAGGGTCCGTTCACACGTCCGCAAAATGGGTCAGCATTCATTCCGCAATTTTGCAGAACAGGTGTGGACCCATTCAGCAGACAGCACACAGGGTGCCGTCCTCATCTGCACTTCCGTTTCGGGGCCCCACAAAAAAAAATAGAACATGTCCTATTCTTGTCCGCATCCACGGACAAGAAAAGGCACTTCTATTATATTGCCAGCCATGTGCAGTCTGCAAGATGCGGAAAGCACAAGGCTGCGGATCGCTAAACAGTTGCAGACGTGTGAAGGGACCCTTATTTTGAACATCTGTTGTGCTCATTTTGCATCCGTTTTTGTCAGTCATGTCTGAGATCTGTTATTTTTGATGGGAGAAGAATTCCTACTCGCTGGACTTTTTCTCCTGCCTAAAATAACAGATCTCAGACGGAGCGGACAAAAACAGACGCAAAATGCTCACAGTGAGTGCTCAGAATAAAGGATTTTTTTTCCTCTTCTTTTGACGGATCAGAAGAGCAGAAAACTAATAGGTGATGTGAAGTCAGCCTCAGTGTGTTATATTAATAAGCTGCACCATATTAATGTATAGACTGAGGCCCACCTTACCAATATACCGTATTTTTCGCTTTATAAGACGCACTTTTCCCCCCCAAAAGAAGGGGGAAAATTGCGGTGCGTCTTATAAAGCGAATACAAGTGAGCGCTTCCATTATGGAAGCGTTCACTTGTATGCTTTAGCTGCGGCCCCCCCATCAGACCTCAGAAATTTATGGGGGTCTGATATGAGGTTTAATGCAAAATATTTTTTTCTCATTTTCCAACTGTAAAATCTGGGGTGCGTCTTATAAAGCGAAATTTATTAACCATGGGGCATTTGTAAAACTGCTCATCAGGATTCAGACTTATTTATGAAATGCAACTCAGACGAGCGGTGTCACTGTCTGAAACACGCCCCGAGTGTGAGCATGGCCTCCCGTAGTGGACTCTGCTCCTCTAACCGCATGGCATTATATAACATGACACATTCAGTATAATTCATTACAGATGACATCAGGTAGACACACAGCGGTGAACATGCTCATCTGAAAAAGCTGTATCTCCACAGAGGCGGGCAAAGAAAACGTCTGCCAACTTTAGCCAGTGTGAAATATACCGGAAAATGCAGCCATAAATCTGTTACAGATGTGACATACACATTGGCTAAAATGGAGTCACTTTGATGAATGTGGGCCTGAGTGTACAACACACGCTGGATTACAGAACTATAGAAATCTCTCCCAGGGTACAAGTTAGGAACTTGCAGTATGTGCTCTAAAAAAGGAACAAAAAGCAGAGAAAACACACGATAAACACCAAAAACTCCTCTTAGTACCTCCCCCCCCTACTCCAAGCCTGTAGTGAGAAATGCAGCCCTGGGGTCATCTTCTACAAACGGAGGCCAATCACAAATACCAACCGTGACCGCAATGAATGTGACCTTTCTAACCGGGCACAGAGCAGCACTGCCCACTACACAGGGTCGTCCAAAGTCACTCCAAGTCTATGGGCAGAGAAAGAACAGGTGCTCCCGACACCTCACATTCACTGCAGAGTCTCAAGGTGGATAATAAATTACAAGGGGGCTACCCATAATGGGTAACATAGCTGATATTACACAGTGACTACCTGCACAAGCAGATACAAATTTTAACAACGTTCCTTTGTATTTTATGAGATTTTACGGTTATTTTAATAGTTTCGGAACCTAAGACTTAATCAAAGGATAAAGAGTCACACACGTAAATGTATACATGGAGCTCAGTATGGAAGATTCTATAGATCATCTACTACAGGGATGCCCAACCTGCAGCCCTCCAGATGTTGCAAAACTACAACCCCCAGCATACCCGGACAGCCTACAGCTATCAGCCTCCAACAGGGCAAGATGGGAATTGTAGTTTTACAACAGCTGGAGAGCCGCAGGTTCAGCATGCCTGATCTACTAGATCACAGTATGTCTGGGATATTCAGAGATCACAAAAGGGAGGCAATTGGTTTTTTTTAAGATTGCATGTTACTCATTTTTGGCTAAAAATCATTTCTGTTCTGTCACAAAGGGTTAACCTTGGTCATTTAATAAGCCTCATCTCTGAGAGGTCATTAAGCCCATATGAAATTATCGGAGGATGTACGAGGTCTACCGGACGCCCCATCAAGGGCAGGAGAAAGAGAGAAGGGCGAAGGGCGCCTCTGTATACAAGGCAAACAGGTGAGGCGGACCTGACTTACCTTATTACATCTCCGAGCCGTACCCGCAGGTTATTACGAACAACCCTGTTCATGCGGATCTTCTCGTCCGAGCAGGTGTCATCAGACAGGACAATGCACACAGCTTCTCTCCTCTTCTTTCCCTTTAGAAGCACGGTGTCCCCACGGAACAGCTGAAGTTCGTCCATTTTGCCCTGTTAGCGACCAATAACATACATATAAGTCACTGTGTGTAGGAATGTAGGCAGAAGGCTCACAGGCTGATCCTGCTCCATACATGGCAGGTGCCGGCTGTGTTCCACAGTGACATTCACCTGCTATGGTCGAGAAGCTTTGGTCCCCCGTGTGCGACCTCTGAATGGGATCAGCTGCACCGGTGCAGCCATTCACTGGCCTCAGTGGTAACGTGTCCCCACAGTGATATGCTGCTTGGGGATACGTCACCACCAAAGCTAAGGAATGGCTGCAGTGGTGCAGACGACTCCTGTCCAGAAGTAACATGTCGGGGACTGGAGGAGCAGGGGAACTGATTTTTTTCTTTATGTAAAACTATTTTTTTGGGGCCTAATGAAAACTAGGCCTTTTGACGTCACCCGCTAGGCCATCTCAGTTTCACCTTGCATTTGGAAAGTGCCGCTGGCAGCTATCCACAGATTTTCAATGATGTTCAGATCAGGGGACTGTGAAGGCCATGGTAAAACCTTCAGCTTGTGCCTTTTGAGGTAGTCTACTGTGGATTTTGAGGCGTGTTTAGGATCATCACCCATTTTTTTTGCTATTTTGAAAATAAAACGTCATGCCTTTTGGAGATCATTTTATCTTCAACTTTCTTAACTGTTCACAATAACAGTAATTTTGACCAGGGACGCCCAAACCTTTACATACCACCGTACTCGTCCGTGTGCTTACAGTCCACAGGGATTATATTGGTTCCTACATCACTATACACTTTGGCAGAAAGAAACTGAACTCTTCAGATATAAGATATCTTTTTGCTCATTGTGTTGTCTGCAGCAGGACTAATAGGCTTTGTGAATATCCCCTCTCTCCCCAGGCCTTTTACCACATTTCCCGTTTATGGTGGACTTTGAGCAGGAAGTGCAGATCAATATTTTATTTTTGAATAATACATTACAGCACTTCCCTAGCAGGACTATGAGTGGGGCTATCTGAGGAGAAGATGTCCCTTCTACATGGACGCACTCCCCTAGCAGGACTATGAGTGGGGCTATCTGAGGAGAAGATGTCCCTTCTACATGGACGCACTTCCCTAGCAGGACTATGAGTGGGGTTATCTGAGGAGAAGATGTCCCTTCTACATGGACACACTTCCCTAGCAGGACTATGAGTGGGGCTATCTGAGAAGATGTCCCTTCTACATGGACGCACTTCCCTAGCAGGACTATGAGTGGGGCTGAGGAGAAGATGTCCCTTCTACATGGATGCACTTCCCTAGCAGGACTATGAGTGGGGCTGAGGAGAAGATGTCCCTTCTACATGGACGCACTTCCCTAGCAGGACTATGAGTGGGGCTGAGGAGAAGATGTCCCTTCTACATGGACGCACTCCCCTAGCAGGACTATGAGTGGGGCTATCTGAGAAGATGTCCCTTCTACATGGATGCACTTCCCCAGCAGGACTATGAGTGGGCTATCTGAGGAGAAGATGTCCCTTCTACATGACGCACTTCCCTAGCAGGACTATGAGTGGGGCTGAGGAGAAGATGTCCCTTCTACATGGATGCACTTCCCTAGCAGGACTATGAGTGGGGCTGAGGAGAAGATGTCCCTTCTACATGGACGCACTTCCCTAGCAGGACTATGAGTGGGGCTGAGGAGAAGATGTCCCTTCTACATGGACGCACTTCCCTAGCAGGACTATGAGTGGGGCTGAGGAGAAGATGTCCCTTCTACATGGACGCACTTCCCTAGCAGGACTATGAGTGGGGCTATCTGAGGAGAAGATGTCCCTTCTACATGGACGCACTTCCCTAGCAGGACTATGAGTGGGGCTATCTGAGGAGAAGATGTCCCTTCTACATGGACACACTCCCCTAGCAGGACTATGAGTGGGGCTATCTGAGAAGATGTCCCTTCTACATGGACGCACTTCCTAGCAGGACTATGAGTGGGGCTATCTGATAACACAGAAGAGAAGGTGTCCATACAATACTATATACGGACAAGTCCAGCAGCGTTCCTGTAGCCCATGACTCTCATCCTCTTTGTCCACACAATACTGCTCAGGATGACTACACTACTGACTTCTCATGGGGTTATGAACAGGACAGATCTACATCTTCTGGTGGCTCAATCATCTAATCAGACCCAGAGGTCATACAATAGTAAAGTACCTGGGACAGGGACACGACGCTGTTGTCTTCATTGATAGCTTCATCTACAATCAACCTATTTGGTCGGCTCTTTTGCTTGAGAATTGCAGTCGATAAGTCATCGCCTTTAGATCTGTGGTGGAGAAAGAACAGATTAGATCAGACCTGAGCCCAATGGAAGAGATTAACAGCATGTAGAGGGGGACGCTCGTGTGGAGCCTCCTGCAAACCCCTGATATAATTTTGGAATGGCTCTCATTAGAACCCAATACCCCTGCAGGGAACGAATACCACCCACTGATGTGACGAGTGCGTCACCCCCATAGGTACTGAATGGCGCAGCGGGATGCATGGTCGTCCTTGGCTCCATTCGGACTATGCCTCGCTGCGGTCATTGTGGGGGGCTCAGAGGAGACACTTATCCCGTTGTTAGGTGATAATGTCCATTTGGGAAAACTCCTCCTTTTACATGTATGAACGTCCTTGCTGCGGTCAGTGGCAGGACCGTCCTCTCATCAGTCGGAGGGTCCAAGCACTCTGCTGAACTCGATGTGATGGATTCTAATGATGGACTATAGATGTGACTTCATACACTCCCCAGAACCAGATATTTCCTCTTCTCAGTGCACAGGTTACTCTACGATTGCATCAGATCTCCACATTGTAGACTCAGGTTTACAGTAGATGTTACCTCAAAATAGGGGGCTATTACCCTGAAGGCAAGATGGCCGTTCAGGTCCAGTTAGTCATTTTGGGGGGGGGGATTAAAGTCTGCAGCCATTACAATAGTTACCACCACAATCGAGACCTGTAGGAACCTCAGGGACATTGCTATATCCACAGCACTGGACTCCAGAACAAACAGCATGAACCTGCAGAGAAGGGGGGACAAAGTGGCCACTGCTCGACTTGTGCCCCCAACTAAAGGAGGCCACACACCTTAGACAGCTATTAAACACTCCTTCAACTGACAGCTCTATCTAGACTCCAACATACACACGCATGCTCAAAAGAGTATGCGTGTAGGCAGACCAGACAGGGTGGAGAAAGACACCTCTGGTGGCAGCTCATCTCTTGTGAGAACAAAAGGATCAGACATGTTTAAATCAAACAGCCCAATCCACCAGCATGCAGCAAAGGATGGTGATATTTGGAGCGATTCTATTGGGTAACACTGATCCTGTGCACTGCCTGGCATGGACCGTTAGAGGGACACTGTAGTATGACATTGCCCCTTACATCTAGGTTAAAGGGGTTTTCAGGGATTTTTTGACTGATGACCTATCCTTTGGTGGGGGTCTGACACCTGGGACCACCCCTGATCAGTTGTTTGAGAAGGGACTCGCCCTTGCAGTAGGGCCATGTCCTTCTCACAGCTCTTCCTAGGCCAAGTGATGGTTCCTTCTCAAAGAGCTGATCAGAGGGGGTCCCATGTGTCAGACCCCCACCGATCAGATACTGATGACCAGTCAATTAAAAATCCCAGAAAACCGCTTTAACGCAATATAAAGAGACAAATTATAGAACTTGTCCTATTCTTGTCTGTTTTCAAGAACAAGAAGTTCTAGTGAAAGGAGTTAGATAGCTGCGGCATGCACACGGCCGGTCTCAGTATTTAACGAATCCACAGTTTGCAGACCTCAAAATGGACACAGTCAAGTGCATTAGGCCTAATGCCGCTTATATGGTATCAAAAAGTTTTATGGCGCACGCCACTATCACTGTAACAGGCGGCTATTTAAAGGGGTAGTCCATTTTCCTATATTGGTGATCCCAGGATAGGTCATCAGTATCAGATTGTCGGGGGTCAGGGTCCCAGCACCCCCGCTGATCATCTGTTTGAAGAGAATGCAGTGCTCCTGTGAGCGCTGCCTTCTCTTCACTCTTTACCTGCTCGCCGTCGACATCGCACTACTACTACTACATTACACTCCGTCTGCTCCTTCCCACTAAAGTGAACGGGATGGAGGAGCTGTGATGTCGACAGAGAGCAAGTAAAAAGTGAGGAGAAGGCTGCACTTGTACGAGCGCTGTGGTCTCTTCATTCAGCTGATCGGCGGGCACCAGAAGTTGGACTTCTGCCAATCTGATATTGATAAGGTCATCAATATTGGAAACTGCGCAAGCCCTTTAAAGTGGACAGGGTAAAGTGAAAGAGACATGGACACCAGCAGCCCTCAGCGTTACAATCAGGTATTCCAGAAACTGATGTAAATTATAGGTCAGGCCTGCGCCATTTACTACCGGGAATCTGGTTTTCTGGCACATGGACTCCAAGTAGATGCGCCAAACCCCCTAAGAAGCTGAAGGACTTTTCACTAAGACTAGTGTATGAAACGCCAGTCTAAGTACATCTGGCCACTGTTTTGAAAGAAGGAGGGGGGGGGGGGGGAATTAAAAGCCTCACGTTTATTAAAGGCACAAAGCATTTTCTGAAGTTGATTACAGTACATATACACCGGGGATAAGGTAGAGCGAGGGAGACCAGCGTCAGACTTCCCAGAAGACCAGCCGCGCTCAGGCGCTGTATACTGGGATACTTCTCAGACACCATACAGAGGAGGAGCCTCTGCAATAATTGTCTTTTTTTTTTTTTTAAAAGTCAGGAGATCTGTGGGGTGCAGGGTGCCTGTGAGCGCGCTCAGGCTGTCACTGGGATAATGGGAGGACGGCAGTCGCGTTTCTTTACAATTTGCTCATAGAAATGAAAGTGCAGGCTGTGCAGATGCTGCTGAGCTATGGCCACTCCCAGCCTGTGGGAGGGATGGGCACATGTTATATGACAGGGAGCACTCCGCCTGGAAACGTAACCTGAGAGGAGACAATACACAGGTTTACCAGACACTGCCGAGTACAAAGGAGAGGAGGCATCAGCACCAGAGACTCTGATAGTACGGACAGTTAGTACGGTCACACAGTCAAGTTTCTGCAATTTTGGAAGCCGAAGTCAGGAGTGGATCGTAAAAGGGAGAAAATATACAAGACAGATACGACTTCTCTTTTCTGAATTCCCTCCCGGTTTTTGGCTTCCAAAACAACAAGGAAGGAAATTTGTCATACCTCCCCCCCCCAACACACTCGTGACAACCAGCGGCTGGACTAATTTGAGGGTTAATGGAGGAATCAATTTCAAACTCATGCGGCCATTGGCCACCGTGGGCTGGCTGGGTTCAGGCCTGGATGAGAAGGAGTGGGGAGCAGGTAGGTCATCTTCCCTTTGCAGGTCCGGAAGAATGGGGGCACAACTCCTTTAAGGTAGGGTACAGTATGGCGACACACAGCAGCCACACTCACGTGCGGTTTTACTGCGAGTCACTGCAGTTAAGGGTTGCACGGTTCTACCGGTAAAACTATATGGCCACCCCATGAATCTGTAGCCCAACCCAGAGCTACACACCAAGATAAACTGGTTAAGTGTCCATGCTAAAATATCAAAAGTGGAGAAACATGTCGAGGTCTACTCTTTACCTATGGAAGGAAAAAATAAAACACTAATAAACTAATAAAACAAATACACGCAGCTTCCTCATATACTATGGGCCTCATTTATCAACCCTAACAGTCAGCCGGTCCCTGCTGCCCACAGAGACCAACAGGAGCTCAACTTTAATTTCTTAAATGGATCTGGGGAAAGTGAAAGTCAAGCGCTACAGTTCTGATAAATGAGGACGTCAGCTTGTTGTCAGTGAGTGGAAACGTCCAGAAGATCTGTCTAATGATGTACCGCTCACATTACTGAATTGGGCTGCTGGGAGTGTTAGGTTGGGTTTTCAGGGTCTGATCGCAAAACAAATGACTGACAGCAAGCAGAGCGCTTGAAAATGGGGAATAATAAAGTTACTTGTCTATGTACGCTGATTATATCATTTAATAAATGACTTCATAACTGTCATATCCTGATGTCCGCTGCCGTCACATCACAGTGCGAAGCCGCCAACCTCAAATATGGGCCTGAAAATATATTGTTGCATGGGCGGTTAAAAAGTTACAAAAAGGGGCTTTGCAACTTAAAGGGGTTGTCCGGGTTCAGAGCTGAACCTGGACATACCCAGGTTTTGACTCCCGCAGCCCTCCTGAACAGGGCATCGGAGCATCTCATGCTCCGATGCCCTCCCTTGCCCTGCGCTGGATCGCGCAGGGCAAGGGCTCTTTTGTTTATAAACATTCACTGCCGGGGGGAGGCTTACCGCCCGGGCAGTGAGTTCGGTGACGTCACCGGCCGTAATGGGCCGGCTTTAGCGCTGCCCTAGCCGTTTGAATGGCTAGGGCAGCGCTAAAGCCCGCCCATCAGCGCCGATGACGTCACCGGGCTCACTGCCAGGCGGAAGCCTCCGCCTGGCAGAGCCCGGTACGTCACCGGAACCGGGCTAAATTAGCGCAGGGCAAAGGAGGGCATCGGAGCATAGGATGCTCCGATGCCCTGCTCGGGCGGGCTGCCTGGGTGAATTGAAACGTATGTCCGGGTTCAGCTCTGAACCCGGACAACCCCTTTAATTTTTATGCCTAAAGCAGGAGTAGTGCGCTTCATAAAAGACCCCAATTGAGTTTATAAAGATACAGGGGATCTTTGGTTTAGAAAACCCATTTCCGAATACCCATGAGACTAGACGGGGGGTCCTTCATCCCAGACACCCATCAGACTAAACAGGGGGGGGTCCTTCATCCCAGACACCCATCAGACTAAACAAGGGGGGGGTCCTTCATTCCCGGACACCCATCAGACTAAACAAGGGGGGGTCCTTCATTCCCGGACACCATCAGACTAAACAGGGGGGGGTCCTTCATCCAGACACCCATCAGACTAAACAGGGGGGGTCCTTCATCCCAGACACCACAGACTAAACAGGGGGGGGTCCTTCATCCAGACACCATCAGACTAACAGGGGGGGGTCCTTCATCCCAGACACCAATCAGACTAAACAGGGGGGGTCCTTCATCCCAGGACACCCATCAGACTAAACAGGGGGGGGTCCTTCATCCCAGACACCCATCAGACTAAACAGGGGGGGGTCCTTCATCCCAGACCCATCAGACTAAACAGGGGGGTCCTTCATCCCGGACACCCATCAGACTAAACAGGGGGGGGGTCCTTCATCCCGGACACCCATCAGACTAAACAGGGGGGGGTCCTTCATCCCCGACACCCATCAGACTAAACAGGGGGGGGGTCCTTCATCCCCGGACACCCATCAGACTAAACAGGGGGGGGTCCTTCATCCCCGGACACCCATCAGACTAAACAGGGGGGGTCCTTCATCCCCGGACACCCATCAGACTAAACAGGGGGGGTCCTTCATCCCCAGACACCCATCAGACTAAACAGGGGGGGTCCTTCATCCCGGACACCCATCAGACTAAACAGGGGGGGGTCCTTCATCCCCAGACACCCATCAGACTAAACAGGGGGGGGGTCCTTCATCCCCGGACACCCATCAGACTAAACAGGGGGGGTCCTTCATCCCCGGACACCCATCAGACTAAACAGGGGGGGTCCTTCATCCCGACTAAACAGGGGGGGGGTCCTTCATCCCCCGACACCCATCAGACTAAACAGGGGGGGGGTCCTTCATCCCCGGACACCCATCAGACTAAACAGGGGGGGGGTCCTTCATCCCCCGACACCCATCAGACTAAACAGGGGGGGGTCCTTCATCCCCGGACACCCATCAGACTAAACAGGGGGGTCCTTCATCCCCGGACACCCATCAGACTAAACGGGGGGGGGGGGGGGTCCTTCATCCCCGGACACCCATCAGACTAAACAGGGGGGGTCCTTCATCCCCGGACACCCATCAGACTAAACGGGGGGGGGTCCTTCATCCCCGGACACCCATCAGACTAAACAGGGGGTGTCCTTCATCCCCGGACACCCATCAGACTAATCAGGGGGGTCCTTCATCCCCGGACACCCATCAGACTAATCAGGGGGGGTCCTTCATCCCCGGACACCCATCAGACTAATCAGGGGGGGTCCTTCATCCCCAGACACCCATCAGACTAAACAGGGGGGGTCCTTCATCCCTGGACACCCATCAGAGTAGACGGGGGGTCCTTCATCCCCGGACACCCATCAGACTAGACAGGGGGGGGTCCTTCATCCCCGGACACCCATCAGACTAGACAGGGGGGGTCCTTCATCCCCGGACACCCATCAGACTAGACAGGGGGGGGTCCTTCATCCCCGGACACCCATCAGACTAGACAGGGGGGTCCTTTATCCCCGGACACCCATCAGACTAGACAGGGGGGTCCTTCATCCCCGGACACCCATCAGACTAGACAGGGGGGTCCTTCATCCCCGGACACCCATCAGACTAGACAGGGGGGTCCTTCATCCAGGACACCCATCAGCTGGTCAGAGTGAAGAGCAGAAAGCCCATTCATTTCAATAGAAGCTATGCAATGCATTGTGCCCCCTGGTGGAGCCTGAGCAATGGCTGGTTGGGAAGCGGTCAGAGGACACCTCCAGCTGCCCCTTTACATAGGCCGATTGTGCAGGCAATTATAGGGAGCAAATTGTTCATTCCCAATAATTGCCTGCTTGTCAGGCTTCTGTGATCTCTCATACAGTTACAGTTTCTGGCCCACAGATCCTTGTGTACACAGGACCATCAACTGCCCAGAAACCATGATTTTGGAGTCCACATCAAAGATGCTTTCACCTGATAGGTGAGCGTTTGTTGAGCGGGTGATTGGCGGCAATTACTGGAAACATCTTGGACAACGATGGCATATCCAAAACCAGCAGAGCACAACTAGTAGTAGTCCTATAGCGGTGAATAGAGCGGTGGTCGTGCTTGCCTGTTGCTCTCTCCATTAACTGCTATGAGAACTCCCACACATGTGCTCCTGCTGTCTGTTCACTTCCAGGGGGGCCCATTCTGGAGATAGAAGCAGATCCTAAAGGTGGTACCCACACCTACCTGACGTTGATGGCATATCCTATACCAGAGGGAACAACCCCTTTAACAAAAAGGGATTTGAAAATGCAAAAAATTGTCAAATGATGCATTTCTCAGTGTTCTCACGGAAGCTGCAGGGTACAGGTATAACCTACTGCGCTGCCCACAGTACCAGGGCTGACAACACTGGGCACACCCTTCCCATGTGCGGCAGTCTATAAAAGGGGGTTTCCAGGACTTGCCCGTTTCCCACTTTCTTCTGCTTCGGGTAGTTTTTGGTTTTTTTATTAACTACCAATTCTGGGGGAAAAAACAATGTCCTGACTGAGCAATTCTATCCAATGCCCTGGAAACTGCAGCTCTGGTGCCCCCTACTGTGCACATAGGGTAACGGCTCTCCTTCTGTTATATGGATGTCACATGTCACCAAGGAGTATGTGTTCCCAGGAGACACAATGAGCGGCCGGCTACACAGGAAACCAGTCTGATCCATTACATGACATCACATCCCACCAGCCATGGTAAACTGAGGATTCCCTACAAATGACACGCTCACATGAAGGGCCCCTGGGGCCACACCACTTGTGCCAGGTGGAGCAGAGTTCATCCTGGGTTTCCTATAGACCAGTACAGACCTGAGATCAGTAGGGGGTCCAGGCCGTGGGACGAAACTTACTGCATCTGAGTCACTAGACCCCCTAATGCCATGTGTAGGCTAGAAAGTCACTGCTTTGAAACTACAACTCCCAGCATGCCCACTGGTTCCAGCCCCCACATGCTATAAATTACTGTGTGAAATGACAATGAAGCGTTGTAGCGCCCCCATCAGTCTGTCACATTTAAGGCCTTTGTTTTCAGGCTTTCAGGTCAGATTCTGGATAGATGACTGAAAGATGGCAAGGGACAGCAGCAGTGACAGCACTGACTGGCAGCGCACAGGTAACAGATGGCACTGTCCTATGTGAGCCTGCTCCATTACATGTATTTCATGTAATAAGACCATGGAGAGCTCATTGCCCCTCCCCCACCGCTCAGGGCTGTAGAGTTACAATGAGAAGTGTGGCCCCCAGGGGCCCTCATCTGCCTGTTATAGCCCTCCATCATCATGTGACGTGAAGAGCCTCTGTCCCTCCCGAGAACGGTTGGGGGCGCCCGTGTGCCAGGGCCCCGAATGGTTCGGGCCTGCATGACACAGCAGGATGCAGGGAGCCGGATAGAGTCAGGCCCGGGACAGGTAGGCCGCACTGGACTCGGCCCTCCTCAGGGAGAACGGCGGCTTACCCCCCACCTCACCGACATGAGTCAGTAGAACAGGCCCCGGCCTCCCCTCCGCGGCGCTGACCACTGCGGCCTACCGGCGCCCCTCACTTACTCAGATCCGGAAGCCATCCTCAGTGTCCGGGCCGTTCGCCCCGCCGCCGCTAACGAGCTGGATGGTGACGAGTCCCGGGTTTCTCGCTTGCGCTGGCTGCTCCGCCCCCCTGACTCCGGTACACGCTGGCGGTAAACGTTCACAGCCCGGTGTCTCTCAGTGTGTGACTGACTGCGGCGGGGGGAGGAGCTTGCGGCACGGCAAAGAGCTGCGTCATTCACCGTCAACGCGCAGGCGCGCATGAACTGCGGCCAATCAGCGGTTGCCAAAGATCGTAAGGCGGAGACGAGGACAGAAGTCACGTGATGATAAGCACGCCCCACGCGTTCTACCTGGTGACCGCTTTCTATTGGTTGGAAAGCTCTGGTACTCGCTTCGGTGACAGAGAGCTGCCTAGCAACAGGGAATCGTCGGTCGCTGATTGGCCAAAAATATAGCCAAGAGGTGTGGCTAAGTAAGTCTTTCGGAATAAAAAGTGCAAAAGCTAATTTTGTGGTTGGAGGAAGCTGTTATCTGGCTGTCGGTGATTGGCTGGAGCGCATGACAATCAAACATTGGTTAAGATAGCTGTCAGTCAAAGCAGCAGCCATACATCAGTCTTGTAAGTGATTAGTCATGGTCATGTCTGGGTGACTGGGCTCCTGTGTATGAAATCTCACACCACAGCTTATAGAAACTAGGTCACACCTTTAATCATTTTGCATTCTTGAGGTTTTTTTTTGGTTTTTTTTTTTTGCTCCAAATCTTAAAGGGGTTTTCCAGGATTTGGTCCCCCTAGCATATGGTAACCAGTGACGTTCTGACGTGTCCCCAAGCAGCACATGACCCATTAGTGACGTGCACACCACTGACCACGTCTGGGGACCACAAGGACTGTTAAAGGAAATGTGTCACCAAAAATGTTATCTGCTAGTTAAAACCAGATCGTAACACGTCTCCTTTTTTTCTAATCTAATTTTATTTTCTGATTACAGGTTTTTTTTTTTAATTCTATTTCCTGAACATGATTATGGGGGCGGCCATCTTGCCTGAGCCTTTCTTAACAGCAGTTAGAAAGCATTGAAGGGGTTGTCTCATCTCATACAATGGGGGCATTGTCTTATAGGTATGGGTCCCTGGGACCTGCACCTATACAGAGAATGGTGCCCTGAATGCGGCGGAGAGCGCACTGCGCAGCTGCCCTCCATTCATTTTCTATGGGGCTGTCGTGAATGGGAGCGGTGGCCGGTCATGCGTGGTGCAATCCCATTCACTTCTATGGGGAGCGCGCTTGGTGGTGGCTCCAACCACCACTTTGGGCAGCTCCATTCCCGATATCATAAGACAATGGGGGTATATCCTAGCGATATGCCCCCATTGTCTTAGATGATACAACCCCTTTGCTTTACGACAGTCC
Source organism: Rhinella marina (assembly GCA_900303285.1). Taxonomy (NCBI): domain Eukaryota; kingdom Metazoa; phylum Chordata; class Amphibia; order Anura; family Bufonidae; genus Rhinella; species Rhinella marina. Next base: position 561,470 of record ONZH01010837.1, on the reverse strand, counting down.
CATGGTCCATAGATACAATGGTCAGGAGGGGACCCCCACTGAGAGTTTTCTAGGCACGCTCTGTGACCTGTGCAGAGGTCAGGAGGGAGCAGATAAGTTGTGATATCAGCTATTGTGAATGGTTGATCCTGTCTTATCTGTACACAGAGGTGATACCATTACAGGCAGGATTATAATGACAGATAACTGCAGTAAAGTGATCTGTACAGACCAAGAAGTGGCGTGAATTATCTGTCAGGATAGATCATCAATATCAGATTGATGGGGGAAGGGTCCAACTCCTAGCACCCCCAGTGCTGGGCGTTGGACCCCCACGATCTTATATTGATGACCTATCCCAAGGACAACCCCTTTAAGGGTATATTCACACGTGGACTTGTTTAAAAAACTATAACTGTCCCATCTAGCTGTATGGACTGATTTTCAGTCACAAAAACTGAATACCCTTTAATAGAGTAGCATTAACCCTTTATTAGGGTGGGAGACTGAGTATTACAGCCTAATAGAGAGCAAGACTACTTATTGTGACCGTGTGATACTGCTGCTGCCCAAATAAAGCACTACCCCAATTACTGAGGGTAAACCTGGCAGAATGAGCTCCCTTCTAAACCCTAAAAGGGGTGTTGTGGTTACAATAAGTTATCCTTTGTCCACTGGATAAAAGATATCTGATAGAATGGAGGGGTCTGACTGCTGAGACCCCCATCCATCACAAGTACAGATTAAGCACGTGCACTGCCTCCCCATTCAGACTATGGGATTGCTGGACATTGTGGTGTACAGCTCTCACCTATCACTGGCAGGCTCTTAGAGATGAATGGAGCAGCAGCATACATTCGCAGCCTGCGCTGTACATGCATTGAGGGGTTTGAGACCCTATTGCTCATGATAGGGGGGAATCCCAGGAGTCAGACCCTCAAGATCCAACATCCCCTATCCAGTGGATAACCAACTCTAACCAGACTATCGCTTTAAGATAGCTGGAAAATGGCCTCCTAACAGGGTGACAAAGCCCCCCCATAACAGTCATATACCCATACAGCCCATTGGTGCCAACCACAGGGCCCCAAAACTCGGGTCAGTGAAAGCCCAACTGTTCTCTGGATTGCTGAGGGAGCCCAGCCATGATCTCATCCAGACCATCCCTAGTGCCCCATAAGTGCCAACCACAGTAATTGCTGACCTGTTCCTATGCTTCATAGATGATCGATAGGGAAGGAAGATCTGGGCACTGTCCTCAGACACATCGGTCATCTGACAGCTCTGTCATCTCCTTGATAACCTGCAGGACCCCTGGGCATGGGCAGTGTGAATATTTGGTATACACTGGGCCTACATTAGACCCCATGGCTGTCCCTCTCCTCTGTAAGTAGAGCCAATAAGTGGTTTTGAGGGACGATCGCCTCAGAGTCTGCGGGCGGCAGTAATAAAAGGTGCAAGTAAGGGGTTGTTCACGTACTTATTTCCATCAGTTATTGTGAGCCAAAGCCAGGTGCGGGTCAAAAACACAGAACAGGAGCAGGTCTTTTCATTATACCTGATCTCTGTTTAGTGTCCACTCCTGGTTTTGGCTCACAATAACTGATGGAAATAACTGATCAAATAACTGATATGTGAACAACCCCTAAAGGAGGCTTAGAAATACACAGGAATTTTCTCAGCATAAGGCCACATTCACACAAATGTATTTTGTTTCAGTGTCCATTCCGTTTTTGTTGGATGAGGACATATTTATTTCAATGTGTGTCCGCATCCGTATGTCCGTTCTGTAGCCCCGCAAAAAATATAGAACACGTCCTATTCTTGTCCATTTTGCGGACGAGGATAGGCATTGTTACAATGGATCCGCAAAAAATATCGGATGCAGCACGGAGGTCATCCATATTTTTGGCGAACCGCAAAATACATACGGTCGTGTGAATGTAGCCTAATGAGTAGCATGCATAGGTCATAAGACCTTGGTGGTGAGACATTATTGGGGTCTGTATGACCAAGCATCAGATGTAAACTAGAATCTGGAAACTCTCTAGCACTGGATCTCACCTCACCCCCTGACGGGGAAGGATCTAGGTTTGGTGAATGTCTGCAAAATAACTTTCTCTCAGGTGAGTAGTGTTCTGTAAAGACTGAACTTCTTTCTAACAAAGCTAGAAGCATTCCTGTACCTCACATGGATCCAGAGATCTCCACATTCATTGTTCTGCTGGATTTATATTAAGCTGATAGTTCGGGGGGGGGGGGGGGGGGGGGGTGTCCTTTCTGCTGCAGATCTCTTCCCACCACAGCTTAGTACGTGTCCTTTCGCTGCAGCGCTCTCCCTATCACAGCCCAGGAGGCAGTTGAAACTGAGCATGTGTGTCCACCTCAGCGAGGTGGACAGAGAAATAAGAACAAACAGCAGGTGGCGCTATATAGATGCATTTTATTGAACAGCTCAGTGGCTATAATGAAATTTTAATTACATGCAATTACAAAAGTATTCAGATCCGGGTGCCGATTTGAAAACTGTAGAATATTTTTTGAGACAACCCCTTTAATGATTCAGACTCCTTAGTTCCAGTAATCGAAAATATTAATATTCCAGCTGTAGTATCCCCCTGAGCACAAAGTGAGGGCCTTAAAAGGGTTTTTCCAATTCTGACATTTGTGGCATATCCACAGTATCCATAATTGTCTGAAATGAGAGTACCTGTGTATCTGACAATGCAGACACTGATACAGAGGACAGGTCATCACTAGTAAGGTTTCAGAAATTCCCCTTTAAGTGCAATGGGGGGCAGACCCTATCCCCTCAGTGCACCTCAACTCCTCCCATTTCTAGAGTTTGCCACGCCCCCTCCCGATGACTGACAGGACATCCTCATTGTGCTCATGCCTGGCCCTGGAATTTCTTGCATGCGCTGATTATAGTATCTGAGATGCATGTGCACATTTAGAGGGCCAGGCGAGAGGACAATGAGGGCACTGTCAGTCAATGGGAAGGGGCACGGCAAATGCTGGAGAGCGGAGGACCTGAGGTGCACTGAGAAGATAGGGCCTGCCCTTTGATGCACTGAAGCCCTAATTTGCATATAGGATAAAACTTTATTCTTTCGCATGGCCAAACACATTTTAATCATGCATGTTTTGTTTAAATAATCAGGATCCACCCTACCAGGCAAAACCCCTGGATTTATCGAGTTGATCCTGCTGACAGGTCCTCTTTAAAGGGGCTATCCCACCTGTCCACAGAATAGCTGATAAATGCTGGGGGGTAGCAACTGCTGGAACCCCCAGTGATCCTGAGAGTGGAGGGTCCCTGAGTCTCCTCTCTGAATAGAGTGGCACCTAATGGTTCACCTCTCCACTGACTTCTATGAGACTAACAGAGTACTGTCTACATCAGTCCCATAGATGTTAACGGAGCACCAGACCAACAGGTGCATTACCCAGAGGGTCCCAGAGGTTGGACCCCAGCAATCCAACATTTATCACCTATTCTGTGGATAGGGGATAAAAACTTTTTGTGGAATAACCCCTGTAGCAACACCACCATCTATAATCCTGCTGTCCTCTTATGGGGGAGTCTGGGAGCTCCCCTTAGGCTGCAGCCTCTTCATAGTTTTGCCACTGGACAGGTAACAAGAGTCTATAATGACATAAAATTCACGTCTTCATGGCCTCGGATGTGCTGCTAGGAGTCGTCATCTTCTCTTCGCTTTGTACATAGTCCTCCAGTTCTGTAACCAGAGATGCGTCCATGGAATCTTCTTTCCGGCTGATGACAGACAGGTACAGGGGCAGATCACTGCGGAGAAAGCAGAAGAGCAGGTAAAGAGGCGGCTGCAGGCTCTGACCTCAGTGGGTGTCTCTCCCCAATCCCTTCTCTAATGCTCTAGCCTGTGTGTCCGTGTCTCCCCCCAATGTCTCACACTGACATCAGTTGGGATTTCTGGAAGGAAATGCTGCGAGGTCTCCTCCTATACCCAATGTGAACTGACTGCAGTCCTCCAGCTGGTAATAAATCATAGTTACATACAGTGCCTTGCAAAAGTATTCGGCCCCCTGGAACTTTTCAACCTTTTTCCACATTTCAGGCTTCAAACAAAAAGATATAACATTTTACATTTTTGGTGAAGAATCAACAACAAGTGGGTCACAATTGTGAAGTGGAACAAAATTTATTGGATCATTTAAACTTTTTTTGTAATAATAAAACTGAAAAGTGGGTCGTGCAAAATTATTCGGCCCATTTACTTTCACTCCAGAAGTTCATTGAGGATCTCTGAATGATCCAATGTTGTCCTAAATGACTGATGAAGATAAATAGAATCCACCTGTGTGTAATCAAGTCTCCGTATAAATGCACCTGCTCTGTGATAGTCTCAGGGTTCTGCATCATGAAGACCAAGGAACACACCAGGCAGGTCCGTGATACTGTTGTGGAGAAGTTTAAAGCCGGATTTGGATACCAAAAGATTTCCCAAGCGTTAAACATCCCAAGGAGCACTGTGCAAGCGATCATATTGAAATGGAAGGAGTATCAGACCACTGCAAATCTACCAAGACCCGGCCGTCCCTCTAAACTTTCATCTCAAACAAGGAGAAGACTGATCAGAGATGCAGCCAAGAGGCCCATGATCACTCTGGATGAACTGCAGAGATCTACAGCTGAGGTGGGAGAGTCTGTCCATAGGACAACAATCAGTCCAACACTTCACAAATCTGGCCTTTATGGAAGAGTGGCAAGAAGAAAGCCATTTCTCAAAGATATCCATAAAAAGTCTGGTTTACAGTTTGCCACAAGCCACCTGGGAGACACTAAACATGTGGAGGAAGGTGCTCTGGTCAGATGAAACCAAAATAGAACTTTTTGGAAACAATGCAAAACTATATGTTTGGCGTAAAAGCAACACAGCTCATCACCCTGAACACACCATCCCCACTGTCAGACATGGTGGTGGCAGCATCATGGTTTGGGCCTGCTTTTCGTCAGCAGGGACAGGGAAGATGGTTAAAATTGATGGGAAGATGGATGGAGCCAAATACAGGACCATTCTGGATGAAAACCTGTTGGAGTCTGCAAAAGACCTGAGACTAGGACGGAGATTTATCTTCCCACAAGACAATGATCCCAAACATAAAGCAAAATCTACAATGGAATGGTTCAAAAATAAACGTATCCAGGTCTTAGAATGGCCAAGTCACAGTCCAGACCTGAATCCAATTGAGAATATGTGGAAAGAGCTGAAAACTGCTGTTCACAAACGTCTCCATCCAACCTCAAAGAGCTCGAGCTGTTTTGCAAGGAAGAATGGGCAAGAATTTCAGTCTCTAGATGTGCAAAACTGATAGAGACATCCCCCAAGAGACCGCAGCTGTAATCGCAGCAAAAGGTGGCGCAACAAAGTATTAATGCAAGGGGGCCGAATAATTTTGCACGCCCCACTTTTCAGTTTTATTATTACAAAAAAAAGTTTAAATGATCCAATAAATTTCGTTTCACTTCACAATTGTGACCCACTTGTTATTGATTCTTCACCAAAAATTAAAAATGTTATATCTTTTTGTTTGAAGCCTGAAATGTGGCAAAAGGTTGAAAAGTTCCAGGGGGCCGAATACTTTCCCAAGGCACTGTAGTTGTTAAGGTTGGAAAAAGACAAAAGTCCATCAACTCCAACCTGTAATCCTGGTCCAGGGGAAGTTAAAAAAAACCCAATGAGGAAAAAAAAATCCTTCCCCACTCCAGATGTACCAATCAGAACAAATCCCTGGATCCATGTCCATCTTCCTTTTAAAAAGGGGTTGGGCCAAAGGGAAAGGATGTGTAGAACAAGATTTCTATACACTGTCATAAGCCTCAATGTTATTTGAATTACAAAGTCATCTAAACCTTTTTTGAAGCATCTCCTGTTCCTGCTGTGACCGGCTCCTGCGCAGGCTATTCCAGAGATTCACAGCCCTTACTGTAAAGAATGCTTTTCGACTCTTGTGACTGAATCTTTTTTTCTCCAGGTGTAGGGAATGGCCCCTTGTTTTTGAGGGGGTTTAACACAGAATATTTTTTGTATGGTACATTTATGGCCTCACCTCATATTCCAGCTGAGGCCGTATATATTTGTACAGGTTAATCATGTTCCCCACTTAGGCATCTTTTTTCAAGGCTAAACAAATTCAGTTCGTTTAATCTTTGCTCATAACCAAGATCTTCCAGGCCCCTTATCAGTTTAGTGGCTCTCCTCTGTACTTTTTCCAGCTGCAGGGCATCCTTTTTATGGACTGGTGCCCAGAACTGACCTGCTTATTCCAGGTGAGGCCGCACCAATCCTCCATACCGCTAATACAAGAGAAAAGTTTGTTGTCCTTGCCTCTAAAAACGCTGGTCTTAATAAACGTGCCCCGAAGTGTTTTTGGCCTACCGACCTGAGTTTCTTTTTTACAGTTTATATAATTATATTGTGGTCACTGTTACCATGGTTTCCATGGACAGTGACATTTCTTAAAATCTCTGCTATGTTAGAAATGACTAGATCCAGAAGAGCATTGCCACTAGTAGGATCCTCTACAAACTGGCCCATAAAATTATCCTGAAAAAAGCTGAGGAGGGGGTTTTCTCGCAGAACCATGTTCTTGATCGATGTTTGGATAGTTAAAGGGGTTCTCCAAGTTATATTTTGATGACCTATCCTCAGGGGTGAGCAAGTGTAATTACACCCAAGCCGCCCCATTCATTTCAATGGGACGGCTCATTCCCATAGAATTGTATAGGAGCGATCCGTCCCATTGAAATTAATGGGAAGGCTTGAGTGTAATTACACCGGCTCACCGCTGCGGATGTTACGGCGAGCAGGTAAACAATGAAGAGGAGGCAGTGCTGGCACAACGCACGCCTCCTCTTCAAACAGCTGATCAGTGGGGGTGCAGAGTGTCGAACCCCTGCTGATCTGATATTGAGGACTTATCCTGAGGATAGGTCATCAATAAATATATCTTGGAGAACCCCTTTAAAATCTCCCATTCTCACCACTGTGCCTGCCCCCACCGCCTGCTCCATTTGCACATACAGTTGATCTTCTACCTCCTATTGGGAGGTCTGTAGATTACACCAAGAATTATTTTTTCATTATTTTATTCCCTCTGAATTTCCACCCACAAAGCTTTAACATCTTCACAACCGTCATCCACAATTGTTTCCATCACACTTACTTTCATATCGCTCCTGGCATACAGACATACACCACCACCTTTTGCGTTTATCCCTATCGTTTCTAAAGAGTGTAAAACCTTGAAGATTACAGCCCAATCGTCAGAAGAGTCCAGCCATGTCTCAGCAACTACATCAATATGTTTCTCCAGTACCAAGGCCTCGAGCTCTCCCATTTTGCTTGCTAGACTTCTAGCATTTGTGAACATACATTTCAATTTGTCATCAAATTTTACACTTTTAGAAAATTTATTTTTGGAATTTTTACGATAATTGTTTCCTCCTTCATAATTAGATTGTAACTGACGGATTTCCTTATCCACCACGTCTAATCCTCCCCCCACCAATGTATTCTGACCCCTCTTTAACCTGTCTACCTCCATATTTATAGCCATATCCACCCCAGCCAGAATTCTCTCCCCCAACACAGCAGCTCCCCTTCCATTGAGGTGCAAATTATCTGCGGAAAACAGTTTGTACCCCAGTGAAAAGTCAGCCCAGTGGTCTAGGAACCCAAACCCTTCTGCTCTACACCAAGACTTAAGCCATGCATTTAGCGCTTGCTGACGGCCCTGTGTAGCACATGGCACAGGCAGTATTCCAGAGAACACTACCTTGTTCTTCCCTTCAGCTTGGAATTTAGTTCTTTCAAATTATTCTTAAGGACCTTCCACCTACCATTTATTCTGTTACTGGTACTAACATGCACCAACGACAGCTGGGTCATCACAAGCCCCCCTCAGCAATTTATCCACCATTTTCACCACATGCCGAACCCTGGCACCAGGGAGACAGCAAACCATTCGGTTCAGGCGGTCTTGGCGACAAATTATTCTATCCGCCTTCCCAATTATAGAATCCCCTATAACAACCAGCTGTCTAGGTCTACCTGCACCACCATCCCCCGACTACTAGGTGGGCTGTCCTTCCAGCTGTATTTTTAGGCAGCAAGGGCTAACATCCAAACAAACAATATTATAGTACCCAATATTAATAACCCTGATTCTGCAGTTTACAAAAACACCCTGTATGTGGTCGTTAACTGCTGTATGGGCACAATGCAGGGCTCAGAAGGAGGGGAGCGCCATATGGTTTTTGGAGGGCAGATTTTGCTGGAATGGTTTTTGGGCATCATGTTACATTTGAAGGCATACTAAGGTACCCCTACAGTAGAATCCCCCAAAAAGTGACCCAATTTTGGAAACTGCATCCCTCAAGGACTTTATTGAGGGGTGAACTGATCATTTTGACCCCACAAGGTTTTAATAGAATTTAGAAACACTTGGCTGTGAAAATGAAAATTTTCATTTCTTCCAATAAAGTGCTGAATAAGCCCCCCATTTTTTATTTTCATAAGGGGAAACAAGCACCACAAATTTTGTTAAGCATTTTCCCCTGAACACGGAAACACCCCATATGTAGTCGTAAATTGCTGTTTGGGCACACGGCAGGATACAGAAGAGTAGGAGCGCCATATGGTTCTTGGAGGGCAGATTTTGGTGGAGTGATTTACGGGCGCCATGTTGCTATTGGTCAGCCTCTGGACACCAGTACAGCCATTTTCTGACAACCAAACATTTTTATTCTGCTGGTGAGAACGATTACAGAGATACCAATTTTATATATTTTTTGTACTTATTTACGTTTTTTTTTTTTTTTTTTTTTAAATGTTTTTGTGTAAGCCAAGTCTTATTTTTCTGTCAATCATCTTGTGTGTTTTTTTTACAGCTCTGACGGGGTAGATCATGTGATATTTAACGTCTATTTTTATATTACATGGCTTGATGAGGGGAAAGGGTGCTTTATTTTTATTTTACTTGAAACTTATTTTATTTTTAAAAGAACACTTTTTTAAAAAAAAAAAAATCTTTAAACTTTTTATTTTAGTCCCACTGTGGAACATTAACTTTTGAGGGTCTGGTCCTTTTTACAATGCGTCACAGTACATAGTGTATGTAATGCATTGACTGTCAGTGTAATCAGTGTAATACACTGACAGCCTGCCTATGAGACCTAGCCAGGAGGTTGGGTCTCACAGGCTTCCGTAGGAGGCAAGCCCCGATTCCTGTGGAAGGCATCGGGCTGCTTTCCCAGCCATCGGGTCCCCGTCACCACAGCACGGGGACCCGATGGGGTTGGAGAGGGAGCCCCTTCCCTCTCTCTGTGCATGCCTCGTCATCGTTGACCGCAGCATACAGAGGGTTAATGTACTGGCTTCGGTGAATTCACCAATGACTGCATTTACAGCAGGGGCTCAGCTGTCAGGAAATCCAGGCCCCTGCCACTGATCAGGCACAGGTCCTGCACATGCTGGTTCAGCGCATCGTACCTGTACGGCGGCTGTCGGGATGGGGTTAAATTATGTCAGTGCCAAAATACAAACACTTAACACAGAGAGATCTCTGCAATAAACTATATGCAGCTATTTGCAATCACTCAAACAACCCACAGAATCACACTCAGCACCAGCACTCCGGGTATTCCACAAGCCCAGTGAGAGATATTGTATTGTGGTTTTGAGAAGGTTTGCAGCACCTCTGTGCTCTCCCCAGCTCTGCTCTGTCTCTCTTATGTACTAAATCTTATTTTGTATGCTTTACCAGCAGCTGCCTGACACAGATATTATATTGACATCATATAGAATTAGGAGCCCACCATACATGTAAACTGGTAACACTAACCCTCTGATATCCTCCCACTGCCGATGTAAGTATTTCCTTGTTGCTCTGGAACTTCCTCCATTGACATGCGGCTTCTTTCTTCCGCCCCAGTCTCCACAGAGCGCCCAATAGACATGAGGTCCCACCTGGAAAGGCTGAAAGTGAAAATGTGATGTTCTCGTAACCACTCGTCAAATTCATAGCAAATATTAAATATCGTTCTTGTATTCAGCATGGTGAGATGACTGATTTATAAATATATCTTTATAGCAGTCACAGGTCTGTAGATTTCTGATACACATCCAAGGCATAGATATAGTTAAAGGATGAAATTCTAACTGCCTGCAGCTGCCAGCAGAGGGAGCTCACTGTATAATAACTGACCTCCTGCTGCACCGCTACAACCACCAGCAGGGGGAGCTCACTGTATAATAACTGACCTCCTGCTGCACCGCTACAACCACCAGCAGGGGGAGCTCACTGTATAATAACTGACCTCCTGCTGCATCACTACAGCCACCAGCAGGGGGAGCTCACTGTATAATAACTGACCTCCTGCTACATCACTACAGCCACCAGCAGGGGGAGCTCACTATATAATAACTGACCTCCTGCTGCATCACTACAGCACCAGCAGGGGGAGCTCACTGTATAATAACTGACCTCCTGCTGCACCGCTACAGCCACCAGCAGGGGGAGCTCACTGTTATAATAACTGACCTCCTTCTGCATCACTACAGCCACCAGCAGGGGGAGCTCACTGTATAATAACTGACCTCCTGCTGCATCACTACAGCCACCAGCAGGGGGAGCTCACTGTATAATAACTGACCTCCTGCTGCACCGCTACAACCACCAGCAGGGGGAGCTCACTGTATAATAACTGACCTCCTGCTGCACCGCTACAACCACCAGCAGGGGGAGCTCACTGTATAATAACTGACCTCCTGCTGCATCACTACAGCCACCAGCAGGGGGAGCTCACTGTATAATAACTGACCTCCTGCTACATCACTACAGCCACCAGCAGGGGGAGCTCACTATATAATAACTGACCTCCTGCTGCATCACTACAGCCACCAGCAGGGGGAGCTCACTGTATAATAACTGACCTCCTGCTGCACCGCTACAGCCACCAGCAGGGGGAGCTCACTGTATAATAACTGACCTCCTTCTGCATCACTACAGCCACCAGCAGGGGGAGCTCACTATATAATAACTGACCTCCTGCTGCATCACTACAGCCACCAGCAGGGGGAGCTCACTGTATATTAACTGACCTCCTGCTGCACCGCTACAACCACCAGCAGGGGGAGCTCACTGTATAATAACTGACCTCCTGCTGCATCACTACAGCCACCAGCAGGGGGAGCTCACTGTATAATAACTGACCTCCTGCTACATCACTACAGCCACCAGCAGGGGGAGCTCACTATATAATAACTGACCTCCTGCTGCATCACTACAGCCACCAGCAGGGGGAGCTCACTGTATAATAACTGACCTCCTGCTGCACCGCTACAGCCACCAGCAGGGGGAGCTCACTGTATAATAACTGACCTCCTTCTGCATCACTACAGCCACCAGCAGGGGGAGCTCACTATATAATAACTGACCTCCTGCTGCATCACTACAGCCACCAGCAGGGGGAGCTCACTGTATAATAACTGACCTCCTGCTGCATCACTACAGCCACCAGCAGAGGGAGTTCACTATATAATAACTGACCTCCTGCTGCCGCTGCTGTGTTGTATACTGATCTCCTGCTGCAGCGGTCTTGGTACCAGGAATATATCTTGCGGTGTCTAAATGGCCCATGGTAAGGATGGGACTTATAAACAGAGGTTTGGCTTCCAGAAAAGGCACATGTAGATAAGTGCTATGAATCTACAGGCCTCAATGAAGTATACCGCCAGGGCACGATAAACATTTATTTTTCCCCAAAGTTCCTCTGGAAATTTGCGATTCTCATACATCTTGACTGACCCTCTTACCTGGAGCAATCTGCAGGCTGAGTTTTGCGTTCATCAGAGCCGTCCTGTCCTCCCCCATCTGCCGGAACTGGAAGCCTCTCCCCAGGATGGCGGCTGCTTTTAGGATACCCCACACTTTATATTCAGTGATTTCTACTGATCCTGGAGAGACATGAACCATCAGCGGTATTTAATTAATAAAGCTTATCCATTGTATAAAGGAAATGTTCTAGAATAGTTTCTATCTCATTTCCAAGTTTCCTGCTTGCAGTCAGTGAATGGACACAGTCTTGGTTTATGTCCATAGGATGAAACCTGCCCTGCTAACTGAGGCTTTATTACAGCATATAACTGTAGGCAACCATCTGTGAGCTCAGGACATCAGAAACACAAGTCTCTCTTTTAAATAGGAGCAGAAAAACAGAATTCAGGCTGTGGTAGATCCGGCACATGACAGTCGTCAGTGGAGCCATACGACTTATAATGGGGTCCATTGGGATCTGTCATGGTGTCCGTTATTTTACTGGAAAAAATTGAGTAGCATGCAGAATGTCCAAAGAAGCCTGAACACAGCATAAAATATATCATGCTAGAATTAGGATGCACCGTAAGGCCCCATTCAGACGACCGTGTTTCACTGTACGGCGGCGGCCTCAGGAAGCGCACAGCGTCATAGCAACCAATGACGCCGTGCGCTCCCGTCCTCTGGGACAGCACAGGCCGGGCTTTCACGGCCCGTATACGGCCGTGAAACACGGTCATCTGAATGGGGCTAACAATCCCTCAGCTGTGTGAGCAGCACTAGGTCAGGATAGGTTTTTCGGCCTCAGGATGTAAACAATAATCTATACACTGACAGCTAGCAAAGATCCTGAAAATGTTAAAGAAGAACTCCCGACAAAAATTTATACCATGTCCGGCTAGAAATGTACATGATATAATCTGTAGTGAATGTCATTTTCTTACCAGTGTCTGAATTTTTGACTTATATCACCCTGAAGTTTCTTATCTGTGTCATGTGACCAGCAGTTAGACCCACCAACTCACACATAGACTTATGTGTGGACAGGAAGTCTAATTCTCTATGTATTCCTATGAGACTGAAAGTGAGGCTCCCATAGGAATGAATAGAGCAGTTACTGGCTTTCTGTCCTGGGTCAGTTGGAGGTCAGGGAGTTGGTCACATGACCCAGCTACAATAAGAAGAGAGGTTTTTACTCACAGAAACAGTCACTGATAAGACAATGACAATCACTACAGATTATATCATGCAGCTTTCTAACAGGTCAGAGAATAAAAATTTTTGCGGGAGTTCTTCTTTAAGTAACAAAAACAAAAAGGAGAGATTTCGTCAAGCCCTGCACTCCAGAGGTCTGGCTCAAAAAATTCCAAAATAGGACTTTGCAACTTTTTGGGTTAGTTTGTGGAAAATGTTTGTTACATTTTGCAATTCTGCAATAAAATTTGGGATTTAAGCCAAATTTATCAACTACGGTCTTATTTAAAAGTCACAAAAATTGTCGCAATCTTACTGCAGTGATGGAGCAGAAAGTGGAATACCATCCTAAGACAGCAGCATAATACTTAAAGGGGTTGTCTAATCTTGCAGTTACTAAGGCGAGATGGAAACTAAGCGCCAGCCACCGGGTAGCCGGGAAATTGGGGAGTGGGCCGGGGCTCGGCTATTTCAGTGGAACCCATTGCAGCTACTGAAACAGCCAAGCGGCTGGGGCGCTCAGCTGTTTGAAGAGGAGGCGCACACCGTGCCAGCGCTGCCTCCTCTTCACTGTTTACATGCTGGCCGTAACATGGGTAGTGGTGAGTAGCTGTAATTACACCTAACCGCCCCATTCATTTCAATGGGACAGATCGCTCCTATACAAGTGTATACTACACAGCCTTCCCATAGAAATGAATGAGGTGGTGAGGTGTAATTACACCTACTCACCGCTACCCATGTTACGGCCAGCATGTAAACAGTGAAGAGGAGGCAGCGCTGGCACGGTGTGCGCCTCCTCTTCAAACAGCTGATCGGCGGGGGTGCCAGGCGTCGGACCCCCGCCGATCTGATATTGATGACCTATCTTGAGGATAGGTCATCAATAAAGTTAACTTGGAGAACGCCTTTAAAGATGCACCAAAGTTATCAAACATCATGCAACATTTTATCAATTTGGTGCAAATTAAGGCAATGCAGACTCCTGCAAAAAATGACTTTAAAAATCCGCCTCATGATGAATCCCCCAAATAGTATAGTAAAGGCTCCTTCTGTGAAGTGTCATTCTACCTACACCACTGATGGACTGAGCTGGAGATGGAGCCGGGGAGGTCATGTCTGCTAGATGCAGAAAAATCCTGTAAATTGCTGAATATTGAACGCTGATACCTCGCGTCTGAACGTCTGGCACATCAATAACAGGATCTCCCGGGAGAAATCAGACCGTTCTTTCTGAGTCGTAGTTCCAGAACGTTCTACAGAATATTTCTATTATCATCAGCACATCACACAGTACTGTGTACCGGGGAACAGAGCGATGCATGGGAGGACCTGGGGCACAGCTCACTGCTGACCACAAAATCTTCTATTACATTATATTATCTGATCGGTGTGGGTCCGACACCATCGCCGATCAATTGTTTGAGAAGGCCCTGACGCTCGCAGTGCCAACTCAACCGTCTCTCAGTTTTTGACCAATGAATGTGACGTCACGTGGCCTAGGTGCACCTCAGTGCCATTGAAGTTTATGGGGCTGAGCTGCAATACCAAGCACAACTGCTACACAATGTGCGGCGCTGTGTTTGGTAAGCTGCAAGTAGGCTGCCTTCACATACAGCTGCAGGGGTTGTCAGTTGTTGGACCCCCACTGATCAGTATTTAAAGGGGTTGACTCACTTCAGTAAGTGACAGTTATCATGTACAGAAAGTTAATACAAGGCACTTAGTAATTTTTTGTGATTCTCCATATTGCTTCCTTTGCTGGCTGGATTCATTTTTCCATCACATTATACACTGCTCGTTTCCATGGTTACGACCACCCTGCAATCCATCAATGGTGGTCGCGCTTGCACACTATAGGAAAAGGCGTCAGCCTCTCTGGTACCCAGGACCATGGGAGTGCACATAGGCTGGTGCTTTTTCCTATATTACTCACTACTCAGTTTACAGTTCGGCACACTCACCAGAATTACCACAATGGATTTTCGTCAATAAGTTTATGCACCTAGAAAAATATATAGATTACACATATTAATAAAGGAGACATCAAATACAATATATAACAGATCTGATCATGTGACTGTGTGAGCTATAGTCCCCACCTACTAAAAAAAGGAACAGCAATTCGAGGATACAACACTAAATGTAGTGACTCCTTCCGGAGCTGGTCCCCTCCTCCGCAAAAATTTTTATTCTCTGACCTGTTAGAAAGGTGCATGATATAATCTGTAGTGAATGTCATTTTCTTATCAGAGGCTGAAATTGAGAGTTATCCACTCTCTTCTTATTGTAGCTGGGTCATGTGACCAACTCCCTGACCACCAACTGACCCAGGACAGGAAGCCAGTCACTTCTCTATTCATTCCTATGAGACTGAAAGTGAGGCTCCCATAGGAATGCATAGAAAATTAGACTTCCTGTCCACACATAAGGTGCTGTGTGAGTTGGTGGGTCTAATTCCTAGTCACATGACACAGATAAGAAACTTCAGGATGATATAACTCAAAAATACAGCTACTGGTAAGAAAATGACATTGACTACAGATTACATCATGTACATTTTTAGCAGGACATGGAATAAATTTTTTTGCGGGAGTTCTTCTTTAAATTATACTTTTTAAAAGAACTGACCAGGATTAGAAACAATGAGAAACTTTTTCCAGGAACAGCGCCACACCTGTCCATGGGTTGTGTCAGGTATGGCAGCTTATCTCCATTCAAGTTTCTAGGACTGTGCTGCAATACCACTCACAAGACAAGTGTGGCACTTTCTTAGGAAAAATTCCTTTAAGGGCATAGCTCAGACTAAATTATTTGGATGGACAAAACTAGAGATGAGCGAATCTATTCGCTGCTTCGTAGATTCAATACAAATCTTCGTAATTTCCTACTCCGAAGCGGATCCGGAAGTTTTCAGATTCGCTTTGTTCAAATCTTAAATGTTCTTAAACCTTTATATGCAAACGCTACGTACGCGTTTGATGAATTGTACGCTAATGCTACGTATCAGCTACTTTATAAGCTGATGCGTACGAATTCAGTTCATTAGCGAAGTTTTACTGTAAGTTTGTTATTTGTGCGGAAATGTTCGCGGTGAGCGCGGCAAAAAGCCCGGGAAGAAGCCGGTCACCTGACCTAGTGGCAAGGGCTTGCTCTGATTGGCCCATAGGCTCGGTAAACCAGTGACATCACTTGTGCTGAGACGAGCAGAAGCTTGTGAAAGACTGTAAATTGTGGTGTTGTTCTGGGCATCCATAATACACATATCAGGCCCAGTGCAGGTCTAGTAATATTAATCAGGCAGGGAGAGAGACAGGGAGAGAGACAAAGACCTGCTGGGCCACAGTCAAGTGAAATTGTCTGGCATGGAAAAAAGGGTTCCAGCCAGACCTCGAGCTCAAAAAAAAAAAAAAAAAAAAGCCAAAAGGACCTGTAGCCGCAGCTTCTACTGGTAGAATTCGTAATAGTTGGCCAGTGTTCCACCAGGCTAACCACCCAAGGCGCAAAATTGTTGTAGAGGAGAAAGTGGATGAGGTAGTGGAGTGGATACCATTTTGAAAACTTCGCTCTGCCTCTGAGGAGTGCACGCCTAGCGTCGTGCGTGCCTGCGTATTACGCAATTGCTAGACAATAGTACGCTAAGGATTCGTATGCACTTTGTAAGCTCATGCGTACGTGTTCACATAAGTAGCGTACCAGAATAACGAATGATTTGTATGCAGCTTCAACTGAATAGATTCGTATTAAGAACGAATCTTTTTATAAAGTCGACGAACATTCGCTCATTTCTAGACACAAGCATGATTCCTGCTGCCTGGACTCCCACAATATCACTGCTGTGACTTATCTGACACTGTTTCTTTTATGTAGATATCCTCACCAGTACATTTATATAATTATATATCATTCATTGTTATAATATCAGATTCACTTCTGAGAATCCTGAATATCTGATAATCTGACACGTGTCCGATCCCAGTGAGATTGGATGATGGGAATTCTAGCAATGTTACTTGTGTGTGGTAGGATTCTGCCATCTAGTGCTCAGTACTATGAACTACACTTTTCTTTACTGTGCTACATCTTACAAGTCATGGATCTAGGGGTGGACTAGCTATAACTAGGGGCAGATTGGGAACTTAAAGTGTCCCTGGAACAAATACTAAAAGGCAGGGTCATAATACCATATTGTGGCACATTATACCACCCCAACAGAGTTAAATAACACGGTCCATCACAAAATACTGCCAGCAGTACAAAATACCTCCCCAAAAACTTCCACTGGCCGGCTGTCAGGAGGACTCAGGCGGCCCCCTGGTCATCGGCCCACCGGGAAATTTTCCTGTAAGGTCTATGGCCAATCGGCCCCTGGCTATAACCCTGCAGAGAAACTTCCCGGTGGGCCGATGTATAGGGGGCTGTCTGGGCTGTTCTGTCAATTTGGGCCCCAGTACAAAACAGGGCCATTTTTAGTTTTTTTTCTAGGGCCGCTTTAAGTACCCAGTCCGCTCCTGCAGAGATCAGCAACCTTTGTGCACTTCAGCTGCTGTGAAACTACAACTCCCAGCGTGCACACTTGCTTGGCCGTTCTTGTAAGTCTCATAGTAGTGAAAGGAGGATTCTGGGAGTTGTAGTTTAAGAACAGCTGGAGTGCCGGAGGTTGCTAATCCTTATCATAGGCCATTTTCACATAAGCATCTTACGGAGCCAATTTTTGAGCTTGTATTATGGCAGAGTGTCCCAGCATGCCCACAAATCTACTGACCCAAAGAATAGCGCCAACTCAAGAAGCTTCTCCTCCATCGTCTGAGTTTCTAAAAACATGGAAGTTTTCTTTCAAAATCAGCGCCCCAGCCATCCACAGGCTGTGATGGGTACTGCAGTTCAGCTCCCTTGAAGTGAACAGAGTTAAGCTGCAATACCCCACACAACCTGTGGAACGGCGTGGCGCTGTCTTTGCAAGAAAGCAGCCATGTATTTGTAATCCTGGACAATCCCTCCAATGCTCCTTGGTAACATTTTAGGACCAGCTAGAACATCCCCCGAGAATACCTTGTGAAGTCAGCGACAGATTCTCTATGATCTCCCAGCACGCTCAGCGCCTCTCCCTGTAGAAGATGAGCTGAGGACGCCCATAGGACACAGTTCAGCTGCTCGCTCATAGACTCTGCCTTCTCATGGTTGTTCCTGATGGCGTCTATACTGATATCACCAGTGGTCAGATGATGGAGAGAGGTCAGGACCTCCGAGCATACAGTGATGGCGTCCGAGAACCTCTTATTCTCCAAAAGAGCTGCCGAGGCTTCGAGATAAATGACAGGAACCCTGGGCAAAGGAGCAGGACTGGGGCACAGACCCTGAGAAAAGAAAATCGGCAAAGTGTCTTCTCCCATGGACAACTGGTATCAAAAGCACAAATTCCAAAAAGTACAACGGATACAAGAATAAAGAATGTACAATAATCGAGACAGAAGAAAAAGAAATATCTGACATGAATAATCTCAACCAGAGATCAGATCTGTTCTGAAACTACAACTCCCAGAATCCCCCTTTCACTTCTATGGCAGTTACAAGAACAGCCGATTGATGCATGCTGGGAGTTGAAGATCCACAGCAGTTGGAGTGCTGAAGTTTGCTGACCACTGATCTGGGCCATAACCGAGCTAAAGCAGAGCTGTTACTACAAGCGCTCTCAAAACCTATGAATGTGTCTAATCATGTTATACCATTCAGCACCAGTATCAGGTGACTTGTGGACATAACCACCCCACGGGGGTTAAAGGGGTTCTCCGGGAATTAAGAAAATGAAAATACTTAAATATTACTTTATTATAAATATATTCCCAAATATCTTTCATTAGTTATAATGGCTTGTTTTGTCTGGGGAGCAATCATTAGGAGAAATAAAATGGCAGCCGTCCTATTAGCACACACACAACCTACCCCAATCACACAGGAGCACAAGTTACTTCACAACACTGAGATAAAGAGCTGCCTCCTCCTCCTCTCTGCTCTGCTTGCCAGGGATTATGATCCTGAATACAGATAATAAAATCTTCAGATGAATCTCTGTAGGAATGGATTTTATGAGGAGACATGAAGTACAGAAAGGAGGTGGGGATGTAGATAATGAGCAGCAGCTCTTGTATGCAGTCTTTATTACCACAGTCTGCCCTGTACTTCATGTCTGCTCATGATCTCCATTCCTACAGAGGTTCAGCTGAAGATCCTATCATCTGTATTCAGGATCATAATCCCTGACAAGCAGAGCAGAGAGGAGGATGAGGCGGCTCTTTACCTCAGTGTTGTGAAGTAACTTGTCCTCCGGTGTGATTAGGACAGGTTTTGTGTGCACTAATAGGACAGCGGCCATTTTATTTCTTCTAATGATTGCTCCCCTGACAAAACAATCCATTATAACTAATGAAAGGTATTTGGGAATATATTTATACTAAAGTAATATTTAAGTATTTTCATTTTCTTAATTCCCGGAGTATCCCGGGAAGTCAGCTTCATTCATACAGGCAATGTTATATAAGAGAAGATGGTGTACAATGTAATCTATGTATTAACATGAATTCCACATCTTCAAATCAAAAAGATCAAATAAAGAAGAATCATTCGGCTTCCTCTGAAGAAATCTGAGAAACAGATATCAAACACTTTCAGTGACAAAAGCGGAAGAGGTGTTCCGGATTCAGGACGCTGATGGCTTCTCCATCCATATCATATTGGTAGAAGTCCATCTCTCTGCACTTCTGTTAGTCAGCTGTCTAAACGGGACGCAATGGCTGTGCAAGCGCTGGGGCTCGTCTACCTGCACACCCTCTACCTAGTAGCATTACTGTTGAGTCTCTCAGAGAGCTGCCCCCTTTGTATAACTTTCATTAACTGACACTTTGCTGGCCATGTAGAAAGATATTTTGCAGCACCACCAGACATCACATACCTGCGGCTGAGAGCCGTCCTGCAGAGCGCTGATCAGCTCCAGGTAATGTCCCACTGCTTGTTCTATCCTGCAAGGAGAACACCAAACCCATCACAGTCCAAAAACCACTGGAATATGCAGCCACTTGTATACACAGAGAAATAGCCACGTGATCAGACTAGTGTCCTCTATAGGAAAGGTTCATCATAAGCTAATTCCTATATACTAGTCATTTTCTGTAGCGCGCGGCCACACTCTGCGTTATCTGCTCGTGAGGGTCATCAGCTAATTCCTACATACTAGTCATTTTCTGTAGTGTGCGGTCACACTCTCTGTTATCTGCCCATGGGGGTCATCAGCTAATTCCTATATACTAGTCATTTTCCGTAGCGTGCGGCCACACTCTGCGTTATCTGCTCGTGAGGGTCATCAGCTAATTCCTACATACTAGTCATTTTCTGTAGTGTGCGGTCACACTCTCTGTTATCTGCCCATGGGGGTCATCAGCTAATTCCTATATACTAGTCATTTTCTGTAGCGTGCGGCCACACTCTCTGTTATCTGCCCATGGGGGTCATCAACTAATTCCTACATACTAGTCATTTTCTGTAGCGTGCAGTCATATTCTGCCTTATCTGCTCATGGGGGTCATCAGCTAATTCCTATATACTAGTCATTTTCTGTAGCGTGCGGCCATATTCTGCCTTATCTGCTCATGGGGGTCATCAGCTAATTCCTTTATACTAGTCATTTTCTGTAGCGTGCGGTCATATTCTGCCTTATCTGCTCATGGGGGTCATCAGCTAATTCCTTTATACTAGTCATTTTCTGTAGTGTGCGGTCACACTCTGCGTTATCTGCTTGTGGGCTAAATCATCAGCTAATTCCTATTCACAGCCCGCTCGCCTGAGGTTACATAACCTATAACAGGGGTCAGCAACCTTTGGTACTCCAGTTGCCATTAAACTACAACTCCCAGTATGCACATTTTTTTAGCTGTTCTAGTAACTCCAATAGAAAGGGAATGGAGGATTCTGGGAGCGGTAGTGTCAGAACATCTGGGGTGCCGGAGGTTGCTGATCCCTGACCTATAACCTTAGGGGTCAGTCATGTCCTCCACAAGTCTGTGAAAGATTATGACCACGGCATTAACCATGGACCGTACCTTCTGTTCTGCAGGCACTGCCTCGCCATGAGATACTTCACCTCGCAGGAGCTTGGTGTGTGGATGAAACTGCTCAGAACCGAAGAACTGACAATCAGCTCCGTTCTGAATGGAAATGACATCTTTCTGCAGGAATCGTCGTCACTTGGATTTTCTAGGGCCTGGAAATGAAGAAATATATTTGAATCCTCGGCCTGTTCTAGGGGACGTGCGTGGTCACTCGGTCAAAGCTGTGGGCCAGTCATGGGGACCAGTCCAGTACTGTCAGACATTTATGTGTTTCTGATATTACTCCTGTAGCATTGTACATAAGATAAATGTCTTAAACTGGAGGCACTCTACATCAAGGAATAACCGCACACTATACTTCCAGCTAATGCATCCCGATCTGAAGACACTTACCGCATGAAGCAGAGCGAGGGCCTCCAGTTCAGACTCCATGTCTCCCATGTCACGGTACAGGACAGAACTGTGGTATAGGGCGGACAAGCATTGGAAGTCCATCCTCAGCGCCAGCCTCCAGCACTGCAGGGACACCTGAGGCTTCACCTGAAGAAGACATCACAATGTCAGAACTGCAAGATCATGGAAGATGCTGAATTATATGAATTATACAGGGAGACCCCCAAAGTCATGCCTTTCTGGGCACTTAATGGGGTTCTGTGCTTTCATAAAACCGTAGGATACAATCACTTTCTGAAATCAACACTGTCCTGATCCATGTTCAGAAAAACTCTTGGTGCTGCTCAAACTCCATAAGCCCCACACAAGGTCACGTCAGAATACAGTCTGTATCAGATGTATAAGCAGCACAGGTTTAAATGTGGCACCCCCTTAACTTGCCTTCCCTGATACTCCTTCAGAGACTGTACACAATCTTTATCCCCCGAGTCATGTGACAGGAAATAGGGGCATCTATAAATGTGCCCATAAAGGCCAACCATATCTGCAGAATGTCTTTAAAGGCTATGTACACCTTTGGGAGCAGTTATAATTATTACATTGTACTTATTTTGAGCTAAAAATATTTTTTTAAATTGGTCTTTATTACAAATATGGCGTCCTTTTTTCTGTACAGAGCTGCCATGCTCTAGTAGCCCCCTTAGAATTTTCCGTCAGACCAGGAGCTGACGGACTCCTTATTTCTGCTCTCTGACCTACTAAACACTCATTATAGCTCAGTTCTTATTTTACTGATAAGAATGTGGCTTAAATAAGTCTTTATAAATTCAATGCAGTCTGGTCACCATGGGATGATCATCCATCATATTCCTAAATCCCCCTTTCCTCTTCCCCCTTTCCTAATGTGTCTTAGTCATTTCTTTCCCCCCTGTTTGTATTCGTGGTGTTATTTTGTTCTTTGTCTACCTCAATGAGTACATCATGGCGGCGCACAGAGAGACAGGATCTGTTGGTGCTACAAGCTTTATCGATGTATTTGATGGATTGTTTCGATGGGTTCACCTCTGTATAATGCGCTCTCTGTATACACTGTGATTTTCTGATTTTGCCTCTTTGTACTCTATGATAGTCTTTGTACATGTCTTAAATATGTCTAAAAAACTGGGCACCTTCAATGGTGCTAATAAAATAAACAGTTTAAAAAAAAAAAAAAAAAAAAAGTCTTTATGACCTCTCAGTAGTTTAGAGATAAGGTTTGGCACAAAGTGAAAGTGCCAGTCACACAGTTAGAAAAACAGTTAGCCATTTGAGAACAGCTCAATATTTTTAATAAAGGCCAATTGAAAAATTTTTTTTTTAGCCAAAAATGAGTAACATGCAATCATAAAAAAAAAGCCTCCGAAGGTGTACATAGCCTTTAAGAGACACGTAGGTGGCGCATTGGAAGAAGACCTCGTCAGTCAGTTGCTCTCCTCTACCCAGTGTTGTCAGGAGTGGTCAGACTATGTAAAAAGTCTGGCTCTGAGGGATGTGCAGGGTACACTGTGTGCCTGACCTCATTTATGGTATCACTGTCTAATGGTCGAGGTGCTTTCTAGACGCAGTGAGGAAGATCTATTGTTTAAAGGGCTTGTCCTGTTTTATATAAATTAAGCTTAAAGCAACCCTTCAGTCCAATCCTCATGCTGCCTCCGTTTCTCCATTCTGGTCCCCATCAGATTCCTTTCAAGATGGCCACCACCATCCCAGACTAACCTCTGCACAGCTCTGTAGGAAAGTCTATAAGACATGCCCACCTCGTATGGACATAGCACCTATGGATGTAGCAGAGTTATCGGTCACTGTGATAACTTTCGAAGTGCGACTGTTAACTCTGCTACATCCGTATGTCATCAGCTCTGGTCCACCTGAGGGTAGAGGAGGGGTTGGCATGTCACTCTGTGTAGGGAAGGAGTGAGACGGTGGTGGGCATTGCTGCCCACTGTCTATGAAGGAGTACATTCCTATTTACATGTAAAAACCTGTCCTGACTGATCGCTGCCGCAGAGGAGGACGATGATTTGCTTTCTGCATTGGTGTAATCAATCCCCATTTGAATCGCACACAGCAGAAGCACAACAACTACAAGCAAGACTAGTTCAGGACGGGATTTATGCTTCCGATAGAATCAAGAATGTTTGCATTCAATGCCAGCAAGCTGAGATCTGTAAATGCAAAGTATAATAGAAAAACTGCTCATTAAATCTAAAGCTTTATTTACACAAATATGGACGAGCCCTTTAAGCTGCAGCTCCTCACAGATGATATTACTACCTCACCATCTTATAGAAGGAGTATCCTAGACAGGTGTAGATCTCCGCCAGCACCCGGCTAGAACACAGACTGCCGGCAGCTTCCTGAAGGAAATCCACCGCCCGGGGAAAGTCTGATGCGTTCATCGCAATGACACCTGAAAGAGGGCGAGTCAAAGTCAGGAGGCATCCAAATACCTATAAAAACCTAAAGGCGAGGGGTCACTAACAACATTTATCACCTATCCACAGGGCAGGTGATAAATGTATGATTACTGGGGTTCCGACTGTTGGGACCCCCACCAATCATGAGGGGCCCCTGTGTATGTACGGAACAGCAGTATACACGATCACCACTCCATTCCCTTCTATGGGACTGGAGAAAATAGCTAAGCCTGGGAAAAGAGGAAATCAGATTACTTAAAGGGGTTGGCCCAACTCATACTTTGGGGGCATATTGCTAGGATATGCCACCAATGTCTGATAGGTGTGGGTCCCAGAATCTCTAGAATGAAGAGATACACCTCTGGGATCTGCACCTATCAGCCATTGGTGGCACTTCTTATATGCCACCATATGCCACCAACGTGTAAGAAGGGCCGACCCCTTTAAGCTGCGTAAGCTGACCATACACATCAGATAGCTATCTCTCCCGATCCTCCCATACACATGCATGCTCTGCTAGCCTCAGGATGCATATGCAGTGAATGGGGCAGGAAAGGAAACCTTTGCCAGACTCCTCTAAGGCTACTTTCACACTAGCGTTTTCTTTTTCCGGTATTTAGTTCCGTCATAGGGGCTCAATACCGGAATAAAACGCTTCAGTTTTGTCCCCATTCATTGTCAATGGGGACAAAACTGAACTGAAGACAACGGAATGCTCCTAAAAGCATCCCGTTCCGTCTTCAGACCGGAGAGCAAACCGCAGCATGAGGTCAATGGGGACGGATCCGTTTGGTGTGACACAATGGTAAACGGATCCGTCCTCCATTGACTTTCAATGGAGTTCAAGACGGATCTGTCACCTGCACACATACAGACACACACACAGACATATACACATACAAATACACATACATACTTACATGCTCCCGGCAGGTCTCCACAGCGCAGGAGGAGCAAGACGGCGCACACATAGGACGATTCCACCCGGCGCCCAGCAGAGAGCATGTAAGTATGTATGTGTATTTGTCTGTGTGTATGTACTGTGTGACATGTGTGGGACCGGAGCGCGGTTCCAGCCCCACACATGTCCCTGCGGCAGTACGGATCCGCCGGCACCCTTCACCTGCCGGATCCGTGCTGCCACTAGTGTGAAAGAGTGAAAGACGCCTAACAAAAGGATAGGGAAGTTCTCTTCTCGACATTAGCCATGGGGGGGGGGGGAGGTTGACCCCACATACATTAGACAGTTGCAGAACCCACCGAAATTGGTAGGACTAGCTGATACACATGTATATGATCACTTTACTCTCTCTACCACTGCTGCATCTTGAGGGCACATGTTCCTGATTCAACCTCCATGTCTGATTGGTGACCTAAAGCTGGACACAGAAGATGAGGGGCAGCAACTACCTTGAAGCAGAGCAGCAGCATTGTACAGGACGTCTTTTACATGGCGGGTGGTCTGTACTGTGAAGATGGTCTCGGGCTCCTCCGGTGACACGTTCCATGCTTTGATCAGCAGTAACAGGTCGTCTTCCTTGTGAGAACTCTTATGGAGATCTGGAGTCTAGAGGCAGGAGAAAGTATACATAAGAACTGGCTAAAGGGGTGATGAACAATGAAAACAAAACTGGTCCAAAAGGATGAAACAGAGTAGCTGTGCCACTTACCTAACCCACACTGCTCTGGATACTGCCCCTACGAATGACCGGGGGTGGGTCATGTACAGAAAGTAATCTCCAGGGTGCAGAAGCGTCTTCTCTAGAACAGGAGTGCTCATGCACACAAGCGAAGGATGTCGAGCCGCCACTAGAGGGAGCTGCATGCTGTTGTATATTTAAGAGGGTTTCTGCACCTTTAAAACTGATGGCCTATTCCAGGAATCAGCAACCTCCAGCTGCTGTGAGACTACAACTCCCAGCATGCACACTTACTCGGCTGTTCTTGTAACTCCCACAGAAGTGAAAGGAGGATCCTGGGAGTTGCAATTTCAGAACAACTCGAGTGCCAGATGTTGCTGATCCCTGACCATAAATGTGAGATCATGGGGGTCCAACTGGCAACAGCTGTACTATGGCAAGCACCTTGTCCCCTTCACTGTTTACCAGAGTCAAACCCCCTGTGATCTAATACTGATGGCCTGTTCTAAAGATGGGACATGAAAGTCCTGGATAACCCCTTTAACTCCATAATAACAAAGGTGGCTCCCTAGCTCCCCCTAGTGTTAGCCATGCATTAATCATTTAAAATTATCACAATAAGGGCCAGTTCACAGAGAGCTTTTTGGTGTGTTTACGCCTTAAAATCAGCTCCAAAACGCCTCAAAATAACCTCCCATTCATATTAATGGGAAGCAGCACTTGCTTTTTTTCCACATGGCCTATCTTGGAGAGGAATCCACACTGTATCTCCCATTGAAATTAATAGGAAGCGCAAAAAAAAAAACACTTCCTGATACGCGTGCACGTCCACGTTTTCTGTGTGGATCCCCAACAAAAATCCCAAGCTGAAAATCCAGTTTTCATACTGAAGTAAACACCCAATGATTAAAAAGAAAATGTGCAAAAAAATAAATAAATAATAAAATAAAATAAAAAATGCACAAAAACATTGAAAAAAATCCACTGAAAAAAAACATGCATGAATTCTGCACTGAATTTTGCAGGCAGATTATCAAAATCCATCGTGCCCTTAAAATATATTAAAGATGTGTGGGCCTCACATGCAAGTCAAGGTACAGTAATGTAGGATTAGGGTGCTCACAGCACATTCTGCAGGGTCTACGCCCAGGGGAGGTTCTCACAGCGCCCACTCCTGTCCTCCACTTTGGGTACAGAGGCAGAATCATGACAGAGCAGAGAGGGCGTATTAGAAAGCTGGACCTCATGAGGGGCTGCATGTTGTTGAAGTGTCGGACGCCTTATTTGTAGGCATTAAACTTGGAGGAGAGACCCTCAAGGAACTTACACGGCCGAGTAAGGAAAGCAGTTCCCCAGCATCACGTAGTTGACCATTTGACAACCAAAGGGCACACTGCAGCCCGGCCAGTCTGTGCAGAGCAGAGGTCATCTCCAGGGAAAGGTCAGCCGCAAGAATCTTCTCCCAGAGCCCGGTGCTGATTGTGTCACCCTGCCCAAGGACTTCCATCACTAATGGATACAAAAGAGACCCTATTACCCATGTCCTACAATGTAGAAGATGGCTAGACATTTCTCACAAAGCAAATCACCAAAGAAAGCTCAATGCAGACCCTGAACAAGCAAGGAATGCTGCAAGAATTCTGAATCTTGAAGAACAGTGAGTGCAGCTCTGGAGTATAATACAGGATGTAACTCAGGATCAGTACAGGATAAGTAATGTAATGTATGTACACAGTGACTGCACCAGCAGAATAGTGAGTGCAGCTGTGGAGTATAATACAGGATGTAACCCAGGATCAGTACAGGATAAGTAATGTATGTACACAGTGACTGCACAGCAGAATAGTGAGTACAGCTCTGAAATATAATACAGGATGTAACTCAGGATCAGTAATGTAATGTATGTACACAGTGACTGCACCAGCAGAATAGTGAGTGCAGCTCTGGAGTATAATACAGGATGTAACCCAGGATCAGTACAGGAAAAGTAATGTAATGTATGTACACTGTGACTGCACCAGCAGAATAGTGAGTGCAGCTCTGGAGTATAATACAGGATGTAACTCAGGATCAGTACAGGATAAGTAATGTAATGTACGTACATAAGTGACTCCACCAGCAGAATAGTGAGTACAGCTCTTGAGTATAATACAGGATGTAACTCAGGATCAGTACAGGATAAGTAATGTAATGTATGTACACAGTGACTCCACTAGCAGAATAGTAAGTGCAGCTCTGGAGTATAATACAGGATGTAACTCAGGATCAGTACAGGATAAGTAATGTAATGTATGTACACAGTGACTCCACTAGCAGAATAGTAAGTGCAGCTCTGGAGTATAATACAGGATGCAACTCAGGATCAGTACAGGATAAGTAATGTATGTACACAGTGACTCCACCAGCAGAATAGTGAGTGCAGCTCTGGAGTATAATACACGATGCAACTCAGGATCAGTACAGGATAAGTAATGTATGTACACAGTGACTGCACCAGCAGAATAGTGAGTGCAGCTCTGGAGTATAATACAGGATGTAACTCAGGATCAGTACAGGATAAGTAATGTAATGTATGTACACAGTGACTCCACCAGCAGAATAGTGAGTACAGCTCTGGAGTATAATACAGGATGTAACTCAGGATCAGTACAGGATAAGTAATGTAATGTATGTACACAGTGAGTCCACTAGCAGAATAGTAAGTGCAGCTCTGGAGTATAATACAGGATGTAACTCAGGATCAGTACAGGAGAAGTAATGTAATGTATGTACACAGTGACTCCACTTTATGTAGATTCATGATATATGTGAACTGTAAAATATTCCAGCGTTTTCTGCTTCTATGCCTCATCATTATAGAACGATATTATCAGCTTCCCTGATCCTGAGATGGCTGCTAACTGTGAGAATAAACTGCATATTAATGGAGAGACGCCTGTAGCCTTCTGATCTATAGGTGATGTCCGCTAGGAATCGATCACTATACCAGTGCCGCCTGATAGCGGCACTTCCTCACCTCTGGGGCATTCCTCACCTCTGCTCAGGGCATCCAGCACCTGCACCGAGTGTTCAGTAAGGAATCCACCGGTAGATGTGTTACTGTGAACGATCACCATATTGTACAAGACAGTCAGCTCCAGGGGCAGGGTGTGGGTTGCCGGGGGTAACCCTGAAATTAGACAAATCACAATGAAATATAATCAACAGCACAGTCTGAATATGCAGCAAATAACATGGGGCTGTGCACGGTGCATCAGACCACTCAGTATTACCCGGGGGAGCACCAGACCCATGTAAACACCACATACTGTCTGCAGTCCTATGTAACATAACACACACTAGGCTTCATTTACCAAAACTGACAGAAAAACTGGCATTGTTGCCCACAGCGACCAATTACATTGCAGCTTGCATTTTTCCGTTTAAGAAATGATAACTGGACTCTGATTGGTTGCAATGGATAATAAAGCCAATTTGAAGCCCAATGTAATGCACATGTGGTGTACATTAAAAACTATACAACTTTAAAAACCATTATTTACTGGTGCTGGTAAAAGAGAGGGTGGAGCTGTGACAACCAACAAGTCTAATTCAAGACAGAAAGTCTAGTTGTCACAGTATGACTGGTTTGAGTCCATGCTCCCTGCAGGAGAAGTAGCCACTACCTTGTATTTTCTGGAGCAGGTGGAATAAGTCGGAATGACACTGCTG
Source organism: Rhinella marina (assembly GCA_900303285.1). Lineage (NCBI taxonomy): Eukaryota > Metazoa > Chordata > Amphibia > Anura > Bufonidae > Rhinella > Rhinella marina. The sequence goes on along the minus strand of ONZH01010837.1, from coordinate 532,136 downwards.
CCTCCTCTGCTTCCTGATGTGAGAGTCCGGACAATTTTCTGAATCCTGACAAAACATAACACCTCCAGTTATAGTGTGAAGAAGCGGCCACAGCATGGGCCAGGGCTGATATTCGGGTGGAGGAGGCCATGGGTAATTGCCATTCACTTATGGATCAGATGCTCTGCACTGCCCACATGGATGCTGCCAGTACAGGAGCCACACAGCTCTGGGTTGATCTTTACCTGCCATGTCCTGATGATGATGTTGTTCTCCTGCGTCCACCATGTCCTGCAGTCCTCCTCCACCGTCTTCCCGTCCACCTCCATATGTCACCCCGTCACCCGTGGGTACACTTACTGTATCTTCAGACGCTGGGGGGCACAGAGAAGCCTGATCAGAGGGTGATATAACATAACGGGTTCAGGGGGCGAACGTCAGACGGGTCCTGACTACTGGGGGTGAACATCAGACGAGTCCTGACTACTGGGGGTGAACATCAGATGAGTCCTGACTACTGGGGGTGAACATCAGACGGGTTCTGGGGAGGATAGCAGATATGGGGGGGGATGAGTACTGGGCAGGTAGGTGGGTGCGATTATCAGGTGGGGGGGGGTGAAGATATACCAATGGGGCGGGATATCAGACATGAAGGGTTAATATTAAGTGAATATCAGTAGGAATAGATCTGACATGCTTGACTTTTCTAACTCCCGCCCTAACATGGACGTCAGCCTCACACACCTGATCCGGTTCCTCACAGCTGCCCCGCCCCCTGTGGCCCCGGCCAGTACCTGCAGTCTCTGTGAGGAGCCATCGCTCGCTGCAGCCGCCACTTCCAGTACAACATTCGCTCCTGTGTTCCTATTGGCTGCAGGCAGGGCCGCACGGGGTGCCGGGAGTTGTAGTTTACACTGTAGTAAAGATTGGTAGAGTGAGGACAACTGCCGAGGTGTGGACTACAAATCCCGGTATACCCTGCCACCGCTGCCTGAAATAAACAACGTTGTGGCCGGGAGAACTTTTAGGGCGCTCAAGGCGTGCTGAGTGTGGAGAATCAAACGTCCGAGATACCGGGAACATAACGGAATGGACCTAGTGGTACCAGAAGTGGTCCTTTTAGGTTTGATCATGTAAAAGTCACATGACTGGAACGGGGACTTATTATTTTTTCTTTTTACAGTATACCAGCTGCAGTGACAGTTATCACTGTAAGGACTGCTGCACACCACTGTGATTGACCCAGAAAACACAGTTTGTGTGTCGGCCGCGGCTGCCCTGACTGTATTATAGTGATTTATCACATATCTGATGGCGGTGTACCCACGTGATGATGTCAGGCTCCACATACACAAGTCTGAGGCTGTTTCCTACTGTCCCTGCCTTTTACATAGCTGTATACAGAAAATGTGCCTATTCACCATAGGGTTCCCACCATTCCCAACAAAAAACACAGGCCAAGTTAAGCCACACCCCAAAGGGGTTGTAGGGCGTGACTTAACACGGGGTGTTACGTCGCTATCATACTGTGGCTCCCAATAATAGTAGTGCCCCCATTACTGTCACCCAGAATTAATAAAGCCCTCATTAGTACCACTCAGACTTAATACTGTTCACATTAGTGCCCCCAGTAATAGTAGTGCCCCCCCAGTAAGAGTAATGGACCCATTAGTGTCCCAGTTAGAATAATGCCCTCATTAGAGCCCCAGTTAGAATAATGCCCCAGTTAGAATAATGCCCCCCATTAGTGCCCCCACTTGGGAATATTGTTGAGAAGCACAAAAGTCACAAATTATGGGGTAACTACATCATGTGCCATAATTTGCACTTTTTACCACCACTATTGTACACATATACACTTTATGATTCTGTTTTCTATAGACAAAAAGTCAGAAGGGGATCCAAAAAAGAAAAATATTAATACAATACGTGAAATATAAGAGCCTAATAATCTAGAGGACATAACCACCACTGTAGATATTGAGCAGTTGGTAGGAAACAACATGGTGGCCAGGCTATGGTGATGTCACAGCGCGGTGATCTAGAACAGGTTCCTCTGTATGACTTTAAAATGTACAGGAACCTAGAAGACATCTCTGCACAGTCATCTCAGCGCCATTTTCTTCACGCCTTGGTGTCAACTTTACTTTGGCTCTGGAAGAGTGAACTAGATCTAATTTCTAGTGTTTGCTTCCCGTCCCTTTTTTATTGATTTTTTTTTCCCAAGGCCCAATAATATCGGGGCCACTTGAGGACATGTTCCTGAGTCATAGACATCCGGCTCAGGAAACCAGGCATGGGATCCCAGGAACTTCTTCAGCTGAATGCAGACAAGAACGCGTGGCTCAGTCAGCCCAAGAACCAGGGTAAATGATACTTTGAAGAAAGGTAGACAGTCTTTGCTTATCTCTAGTGGGGACAACTAGTCTAAACTCCAACAGGACACATGGGTGCAACTATGTCATCTGGTGATGAGACTGGCTGGAGATTTAGAGGTTAAAGGGAGGAATTTATTGCGTCCTGCACGTCAGAATTCTGACTTTAAAAAAAGTCCCAAAATAGGGGTCTGAGACTTTTTGGAGCTTACTCCAAAATTTTTTAGTCTACTTACTCGTTACGTAAAGTGGGTGGCATGGTTAGTCTGTCTAGCTTATGATTCATCAATGGAGACTTTTTTTTTTTTTTTAAGTCCCAAAAATGCCTCTATCTTGCTCCATTGAAGAGGTGTTACAGAAAGTAGAGGAACATCTGAAGAAATGCTTGACTTTAAAAGGTACCACATTTATCAAACATCTTGTGATATTGCACCTGACATCTGTACTTGCATCACTGGGAGTTTAGTGCAGGTGCCGTGTGTCTGTATGAAGGAGGCTAAGTGATGTGTATGGTCATATGACCCTCCATCAGTGGTCATCTTATGGACAGGACCTCTGTGTGGACAGCGGTAGAAAACGGTGCATAACATCAAAGTGCCATGTAGTCATCTTACAAACACACTGGTTAAAGGGGTTATCCAATATCAATAATTGCCCCCCTATGTGCCGGGCCTCCCATGTTGAATATACTTACCTGGGTCCCCGCACTGCTGCTGCTGCTTCTCCCCGTGCGCCAATGAAAACATCCAGTGTCGAGAGGGGGGGAGCAACCAATGGCAGACAGGGAAAGCCTCCCTGGTGTCACCTGCGATGCTAGGGAGACTCATCCTCGTCCCCGCCTGCCATTGGCTGCTCCCCCCTCGACACTGGATGTTTTCATCGACGCACAGGGCTAATACAGCATAGAGACAGATAAATATTAGATAGATAATTCTTCATATCCTCACTCTTTTAGGTCAGACTATTATTCTACAGAGATTAAGATAATCTCAAAGAAGAGCTTGAGTCACACAACATCCTGATGTCTCTGGGTTCAGAGCTCTTAATATCTGCCGGGGAGAGAAGCCGCTCTCCAATAAGACCTGCATTGGCCCAAGACCCCCGACCATCTGGGGAGAGCAGTTGGAAGAGTGTTGAGCCCACCACCCCTGAATTTCATCATCATCAGCCTACACCACTGAGCCATAGGACCAGGGAGATACAGCCACCCAGGAGGTCTCCCATACACTCTGCAGAATGCCTGTATCCTACAGAGGATGGGCACAATGAGACCTCAGGGCATACCACCACCAGAGCCCCCGACATCAGCTCCACTGCGTATGCCCCACCAGCCTCCACCAAGCTGCAGGACGCAGCAAACTGGAGCTCTCCACACAATTACCACCAAAGCGGAGGAGATACAGTCATGTATAGTCTGCCTGACTGAGTTCACCAAGCGTAAAGAGGTGACATCCGTGCCCTGCGGCCACGTGTACAATCACACCTGCATCGTCCAGTGGCTCCAGGACAACCACCACTATCCCCTGTGCCACAACGACTTATTTTATCTACAGCTTCTGTTACCACCACCAAGACAGAAGAAGACAGCACATGAGGAGGCGTGAAAACTGCTATAAGAGTGTTTGGAGTTTGCCCAGGTAAGTGACTTTTACAAGCCGCAAAATTTTCATCATTTTCCCACAAAATCCAATCGTAGATTAAAGACATTTTTCCTCCATATATATTTCATACTGTAACACAGAGCGTTATAACCATGCAGCCACAAATACCTCAATAATAAATTAAAGGGGTATTCTGGAGCAATGAAAAGCTGTCCCCATGGGCTGGGAATGTCTGAGAAGAAATAAAGAATATTACTCTTACCTTGTCGCTCCTGGTCCATCGGTGCCCGGGCCCTCGCTGCACTCCACCTCCTGCTTGTGTACTAAACATGGCAGGAAATACATGGGAATGTCGCTCCACCAATCACTGCTGCAGCAATGACCCGCCTCATCCAATGACTGGCAGAGCGCCATTTCCTGCTATGTAAAGAACACAAGCAGGAAGTGGAGCGCAGCGAGGTCTGGACATTGTCACATCGGTGAGGTGAGTATAACATACTTGATTGTTTTCTAAAATTGCTAGCCCATCAGACCGGCTTTTCATTGGGTCGGAATACCCTTTAAAGGGTTACTCCCATCTTAGACAATGGGGGCATATCGCTAGGATATGCCCCCATTGTTTTATAGGTACGGGTCCCACACTATATCGAGAGTCCCCAAAGTAAAGGAGGGTGCACTGCATATGCGCAGCCGCCCTCCATACATTTCTATGGGGCTGGCAAAAATAGCTGAGCGCTGGCTCGACTATTTCCGTCGGCTCCATAGAAATGAATGGGAGCAGTGGCCGTGCATGCGCGGTGCGCTCCCATTCATTTCTATGGGAGCAGCGGGAGAGCGCTCCGCCCTCCGATCTCAATATAGGTGTGGGTCCCAGCGACATGCCCCCATTGTCTAAGATGAGAATACCTCTTTAAAGCTCTGCTACATCTGTTTATATATATATTTGCTTTTCAGATTCCAACCCGTGGGAAGACTCCATCTTGTTCGCCAACCAACTTCATTCACAAAAACAGCAATGACGAGACCTATACTGGTGCAGCACCACACAGGTTATAATTACCACCATGAGTCTTATTTTTGGGGGTTGGACTCCCAGCTAGACCCCCTGTCATCTCCTCCACTTGAGTATTTTCCTCTCTTGATGCCACAAAGACATCTTCTGGAGATGTAGCACCTGAGTCAGTCTCTGGATCTCCTGATCTGCAAAATTCTTGTCTTCATCTCCTCAAAAAAGAGTCATCAACACCGACTGCAGCAGAGGAGAGAGCTATAAGGCTGCCTTATGTCTAACTACCACTTACCTGAAGAACATCACCTACAGGTGGGGCACACACTCACCCTCTGCATCTAGAAGGCCTTCAAGACTTATCTGAACCTCATGGCTTCCTTGTGACCTGATATTGCTTCCTGCAACTGGTACCTGATAACAGTTATACCTTCTCCATGGAGTATTTGAGACAGCACTCCAGTAATGTATTTTTCAAGATGCTTATTTTATTCAAATCATCAATTTCAACACTTTTTCAAGATTAGGAACTCTGAAATGGGTTGTAAGAGACCACGTAACACCTATGGTCCACCTCCACTTCTGGATGAATAAACATTGCTGGTGACTTATACCTTCTGCTTTTCCATTCTTATTGATCAGTGATTTTTTTTCTAGATTTATCTTTTAGATCACAGTGGTCTGTCTTCCATTTTCCCCCTTCAAAGGGGTAGGGCTTGGCCCCCGTGTTAAAGGGGTTATCCAATCCCTATAATGATCTGCATCTGCATCTCCCCGTCGTGTGGATCAAAACATCCTGCGACGGGGGAGCAGCCAATAGCAGGCCATGACGGTAACCAGTCTGACTAGCATCTCAGGTGACACTAGGGAGACTGGTGACCGTCGCAGCCTTGGTTGCTCCCACAGTCGCCGGATGTTTTGAGATGCAGGGATCCGGAGGGACGCGGGTGCCGAGGAGCAGGTAAGATGAAGGGCCCGGGCATTCAGGGGGTTATTTTAGGGATTGGATAACCCCTTTAAAGTGGTTGGCTGGTTTCCTTTATTGATGACCTATCAGTAGGGGTCCGACCCCCGCTAGTCAGGAAACGAATACAGCTCTGGTGAGACCTTTACATATGCTTACATATTCTTCTCCATCCACTAGTGCTGCCCTCTTAGTGTCCCAAACCAGTAGTTCTGCCCCCTTAGTGCCCCCATCCATTAATGCTGCCTACACCCAGTAGTTGCGCTCCTTAGTGCCCCCCAATCCAGAAGCTCTAGCTACACAATGGTAGACAGAACTGCACATCTGAGATACCTCTAGTCCTTTTCCGGAAGAAAAATAGTAATATCCGATTCTGTGTAGATTACAGGAAAATTAACAGCATAACCCACAAGGATGCCTATCCTTTGCCAAGAATCGAGGAGTCCTTAACAGCATTAGGATCCTCAGCCCACTTCTCAACTCTGAACTTAAAGAACTCCCGCAAAAACATTTATTCCATGTCCTGCTAGAAATGTACATGATGTAATCTGTAGTGAATGTCATTTTCTTACCAGTAGCTGAATTTTTGAGTTATATCATCCTGAAGTTTCTTATCTGTGTCATGTGACCAGGAATTAGACCCACCAACCCACACATAGACTTATGTGTGGACAGGAAGTCTAATTCTCTATGTATTCCTATGGGAGCCTCACTTTCAGTCTAGAGAGGTTACTGGCTTTCTGTCCTGGGTCAGTGATTTCAAGAGAGGAAAACAACTGCCTGAGGGAACTTTTGGGAACTACTCTGAACAATTGACCAGGCTGCCTTGCTGTAAATGACTTTTGTGCACATCGATGACCTTTGGATCAGCTCTCTGCTTTACCATGGCATTGAACTAATGCAGGGGTGTCTGGAAACTGGATGAATCGATCCAGTGAGGGGATGCCTGGAAAAGGAAATCATCTGGCGCCCCCTTTTGGAGAGCCGGGTAGTGAATTCTGTGTAGTTCCACAGGTCACACACCCCTAAGGCCAGCCCTACACCAGACAGGCACCCTGACCAACATTAAAGGGGTTGGTCCATTTCATAGATTGGAGGCTTATCACTAGGATTTGTCCCTTATGTCTAATAGGTGCAAGCAGGGGTGTAGCTAAAGGCTCATGGCCCTGGTGCAAAAGTTCAACTTGGGCCCCCCTTCCCTCGTGGCAAGGCTGCACCTAGTCTTTCTACTGCTGAGGCAAAAATTGATCTGGTCAAATGTGTGCAGCTTAAATCTACAAATGCCACCATGCATATGTTCTGTTAGAAGCTGTGGCAGTTACAGGGAGAGAGCTGCAGCAGAAAGGACATGCCCCCTAGGCTGCAGATAATCTATCAGATCAATTGGATCAGTGATTGTGGAGATCTCTAGACCAATGTGTTACAGCTTTTTACAGTCATACCATAACCCCTTAAGATCTGCCTCGACCCAAGAAACCCGACCGACTGGGGAGAGCATCAGGAAACTGAAGCATCAATCTCTGGATTCCAGCAGCCTCACTGTTCTGATTCAATATCCTAACAATAAGTGTTGTGCTCAATGGCTCCAAGTAACAATGGCGACCTGTATTGAACTGTGTACTTACTTCAGACTCTCACCAGACAGTGATCAACTCAACTGCTCAGGCATGTGTGAAGAATCCAGATGAATTTATTCCAAGCTAAAATCTTGTAGTTATGCACCAAAATAGTAGGTGAAAAGATGATAATTTGTTGAGCAACACATAAAAACACCAGTGCACGCATAAAATGGCTTCTACTGGCAAGAAGGAGGGAGAGGGCTGCAAGAATAGGGCAACATACAGGGAGACAAGAGGGACAAACCTATGCAGCAATACAATGCAAAGCAAAGATTACACTAATGATAATGAACCATGAAGACATGGGAAATGACACTTCCCACCTGAAATCTTTAGATTTCACTGTAATATATGTTAGCAAAATGTTCCATATACGTCTCTGTTCCTAGAACAAGAGAAAACATACAATAATAACAACGGTATAGTCTAAATCACATTCTGTAACAGCAAATTATGAAGAAAATAATCCAGTAAATTCCAAGGGAAACCCATCTTTGGATTGGGAAAGCTACAAAATGCCAACACTTCCACCAACCCACATTGTAATCCAATGGAAAATGTTGGGGTGCGATATGGCTGGAAGTTCCTTATGGTAGGCTTCCTCCTTCATGTGACATTCTCCTTATAGTAATTTTCTTGCTATACGCACCAGATGACTTCTTCTGCAAGATCGATATCTACAAATGAAGGGTGCTCTCCACAGATGTGCCAACTATGGCAGCCAGATGGCAAGCAATGTGGATTAGACGAGCAATAGCTCATACAAGAGATGACCATCTTGAGAGTGTGTCTTGAGCCTTAATTTAAGAATCACTGTAGTATAGATGGTTTTAAATGAGGAAATCTTAGTAGGCTTCTTAGTCTGGTCTATGGACACATTACCTATGATCACCCAGCCTAGATCAAGGCATTGGGCAAATGGAGCATCATGAGGTCCGTTGATTTGTTGTCGTACCTTGTGTACCCAGAGAACGTTTCTGCCTAGCAGAAGTAGGATGTTTGTGATCATGACAAGAGATGGTATTTCCTTGGCTATAGACTTTAGATGAGTATGATGACTTCTGGCATAGGAATCTCCTCTCCATTAGACAGTATCTAGTTACATTCAACAAGCATTGGCAAGGGTATCCTGACATTGTTGTCAAGTAAAGCATCCATAAGTCCACCGGCTCTCGTTCCAGAGACCTCTGTGACACCACAACAAGTACCTAATGGGTAAGCATCAAAGAGTTTGGATCTTGAAAGCGATTGGTTGCTTTGGTCATCCAGGATGGTATATACCTTTGCTGCTTTGACCAGCTGGATTTCTAGGAGCTCCTGGAATTTCTCACTCTCTTTACCAGATTTTTTGTGAAACTGTGAAGCCGTTTAAACAGAGCATTTTCTATGGCTTCTGGACTGCCAGAGCTCCTTTCTAGTCTCTCCCAAGCAGCCATTAGGTTTGTCGCAGGATTATTAATGTAGACAGATCTGAGTCTTTTGACACGTTCTGTAGATTGTGGGCCGAGCTATCTGACTAGCAGGTCAAGTCCTTCAGCAGCTATAATGCTAACATCATCAATTGCAGTCCTGAAAGCACATTTCAAGCCTCTGTAGTTTTCTGGCTGATCATCGAACCTGGCGAGGCCAATTTTGGTAGGGTCATGACGGACCATGTACCTTGCAAACTCTGACATGTTTGACTTCTCTGACTTCAGACAGGAAATTGTGGGTTGAGTAGTGCTGATCACATTGTTTGTGGTAGTCTGATTAAGAGACATAAGAATATATGGAGCTGCGTAGGCATTCAGTTCGAGAGCTGGTTTAAAGTTCATAGGTCTAGTGACACGTGAAGCTGGACCGTTATGGTTGACAGGAGTTTGACAACTTTCTGGTATATTGGTTTGGACCTAGGTACCTATGTATTGAGGTTGCAGAGGTGTAGGGTCTTGGTGCACTGTGATATGTGAAGAAGGTACAGGATGCAGCATGGGTTACAGTATGTACTGACCTGGAATGCAGGGTTCTGCAGAAGGATCTGCGCCTTGTTATCCTGGAGAAACATCTGAACTGTCAGGAACGCTTGTGGCAATTAGAAGTTCACTACTTTGGCTTAGCACTTTTGTGCACTTAACAGGGTCTTCTACCTCCACTCCATGTGAGCTGGAGCTCCCTCTTTCACTTCTGCTAGAAGCTTGTTCTAGAACCTATAACCTTGCGATGGCTGTAGCGTGTTCACATTGTTTTGGCAAAGCCTCCATCTCAGCTCTTTTGGCTTCCATAGTGGCCTTTTTTTGCACAAATTCAGCCTGTATCCTGGTAGTCTCAGCCTCCGTGCGTGCTCTTATAAGCTGGTCACTGAGCGTAGAATATCTTGAAGGTTGTGACTTAGATGATCTTTTGGAATGCCTGGTAGATTTGGAGACACGCAATAACATTTCCTGCAGTTGAACGATTCTTGACGCTAAGGCTTCGTTCACATCACCATTCAGCCTTTCTGTTCTCCTGCTTGGTTTAGGAGGAGGAGAACGGAAAGGACGGATTTGGCATATAACTGAGCTGAACTGAGCCTAAGGACCCCATAGACAATAATGAGGTCAGTTAGGTTTCTGCTCAGAAGAAGATTTTTGAGCGGAGACAAAAGTTGAACATGCAGGACTTTTGTCTCCGCTTCAAAAATCTTCCTCTGAGCGGAAACCTAACTGACCTCATTATAGTCTATGGGGTCCTTAGACTCAGTTTGGCTCAGTTATGTGTGAATCCGTCCTTTCTGTTCTCCTCCTAAACGGAGCAGGAGAACGGAAAGGCAGAACGATCATATGAACGAAGCCTTATTTGGATTTGGTTTCACACACTAGATTTTTACATTCTAGATTAAAGCATTGGAAGCTAAGCAATTCTTCTAGAGAATCTTGGGTATTAAAGAAGAACTCCCGCAAATTTTTTTATTCTCTGACCTGTTAGAAAGGTGCATGATATAATCTGTAGTGAATGTCATTTTCTTATCAGAGAATGTAATTGTGCGTAATAGCTTCTCTTCTTATTTAGTTATACATGGTGATCGACAGTCATAAGTGCTAGAGACCAGCTTATACAATTGAAATGGTTGCACAGAGTGTACTATACGCCTACCGTAATAGATTATTTCAAATGCATAAACTTCCTGATCCCCAATGTACAAGATGTGGAGCTGATAAGGGGAATTTTTTTCATATGGTGTGGCAATGTCCAGTTCTTCAAGAGTTCTGGACTGAAATCCATTCCTATCTGAATACAAAAATTGGATTCCCAAACATTTGTTCGCCTGGGGTGAGTCTATTGGGATTGGCTAATGAGGTGGTTCCTACCAAATATGGGAGGAGACTGTACAGATTATTGCTATATTACGCAAGGAAAACTATTCTTTTGAATTGGAAACCCCCTAAGACTCCTAATAAACAACACTGGGTACAGCTTGTTAGCTCAGATCTGGTGCTGTATAAGTTGACTTATGAGAACAGAGGTGTCTCGGACCGGTTCCTCAAAATCTGGGATCCTTGGATTAACGCACATACGGTAGTGATATAGGAAGGGATTATAGTGCCCAGGTCCTGTGGGGGAGGAGTGTGTGTGAGTGGTACATAATATATCCTTTGTAATATGGATAGATCTTTGCTGCGAACTTAGCTATAGAGAATTACACTGTAAAATTACATCTGAATGTTTTTGACTATATTTGCAGCGGCAGATTTCAACAGGAATTGTACTATGCGTATGTTCTGAATGTGTATTGTTCTCATTTTATGCATTCCTAAATTCAAATAAAAATATACTATTAAAAAAACCTCTCTTCTTATTGTAGCTGGGTCATGTGACCAACTCCCTGACCTCCAACTGACCCAGGACAAAAAGCCATTCACTACTCTATTCATTCCTATGGGAGCCTCACTTTCAGTCTCATAGGAATACATAGAGAATTAGACTTTCCTGTCCACACATAAGGTGCTGTGTGAGTTGGTGGGTCTAATTCCTAGTCACATGACACAGATAAGAAACTTCAGGATTATATAAATCAAAAATTCAGCCACTGGTAAGAAAATGACATTCACTACAGATTATATCATGTACATTTATAGCAGGACATGGAATACATTTTTTTGCGGGAGTTCTTCTTTAAAGGGGTTCTCCAGGAATTAAGAAAATTAAAAGACATAAATATTACTTTATTATAAATATATTCCCAAATACCTTCCATTAATTATAATGGCTCGTTCTGTCTAGGGAGCAATGATTAGGAGAAACAAAATGGCCGCCGTCCTATTAGTACACACAGAACAACCATTGTAGATATTGAAGACACTAGAAGACACCTCTCTGCATAGTCATCTCAGCGCCACTTTCTTGAGTTCATGCCTTGATGTCAACTACAGAGTGAACTAGATTTAATTTCTAGTGTTTGCTTCCTGTTCTTTTTTCATTGATTTTATTCCTTAAGGCCCAATAATATCAGAGCCACGTGAGGAGATTTTCCTCAGTTATAGACATCCGGCTCAGGAAACCAGGCATGGGATCCCAGGAACCTCGTCAGCTGAATGCAGACAACAATGCGTGGCTCAGTCTGCTCAAGAACGAGGGTATGTGACACTGAAGAAAAGTTAGACAGTCTTTGCTTTCTTTATCGGTTGTGGTAACAACTAGTCTAAACTCCAACAGGACACATGGGTGCAACTATGTCATCTGGTGAAAACCGAGAAGTTAAAGGCGTTGGACATTGAGAGGTTAAAGGGTTGAATTTATTGCGTCCTGCACATCTGAATTCTGATTTGCAGAATGCCCCAAAATAGGTATCTGAGACTTTTTTGGAGATTACTCGATCACATATTTTGATACATTTTGCATTTTTACTCTACTCACTGAAGTTACGTAAAGTGGGTGGCATGGATAGCCTGTGAGAGTCATCAATGGAGACTTTAAAAAAAAAAGTCCCAAAAATGTCGCAATCTTGCTCCAATGAAGGGGTGGTACAGAAAGTATAGGGACATCTCAAAAAAATGCTAGACTTAAAAAGGCAGTACATTTATCAAAGATTTTGTGATATTTCATGAATTTTATCCAAATTATGGCAACGCAGACTCCTGCAAAACTGACTATGAAAATTCCTCCATAGTTTTTGTTGATGTTCTTCTCGTACTTCTAAATTTCATGAGGTACGTCGCCTTGTTGGGCAAATATTCTGTGCTGTCCACACAGAGGTCCTGTCCATAAGATGACCACTGATGGAGGGTTATGTGACCAGACACATCACTCAGTTTCTTCCATACAAATACAGTGATCCCTCAAGATACAATGGCCTCAGGATACAATATTTTCACCATACAATGTTCTTTTCTGACCCATCGTAAGTTGAAACTAGACTCAACATACAATGTCTCAGATTCAGATCTAACCAATCAAGGTCACTTCTCTGGTAAAATAGCTGTATGAGTTACTAGTTATCAGCTATTCCTGACAGTTATATGTAAGGATTTGTCTTATCTGTCTTAGTTATCTGCTTATTTTTCTTATATCTTCATTGTCTCTTATCTTGGATGACATTTTGGGACTTCGGAACCGATTACTCAAGTTACAATGGTTTCAACATACAATGGTCGTCCTGGAACCAATTAATATTGTAACTTGAGGGACCACTGTACATGGCACCTGACATTTGCACTTGCATCACTGGGAGTTTAGTGCAGGTGCCATATGTCTGTATGAAGGAGACTAAGTGATGTGCCTGGTCATATGACCCTCCATCAGTGGTCATCTTATGTACAGAGCTCCGAGTGGCCAGCACAGAACATTTTTCCAACAAGGGGATTTATCTTAGGAATTATAGAAAACGGTGCATAACATCAAAGCCTATATTACAAAGTGCCATACAGTCATCATACATACATTTTAAAAGGGTTGTCCAGGCTTTCTTTTAAGTGACAGTCTATCCTCAATATAGACCATAACAAGCTGATTGGTGGGAGTCCGGCAACCCGCATCCTTGTCGATCAGCTGTACTGTTTTGCTCTGTCGCCAGAAGTCAGCGCTGGCGCTACAGAGCCCCTCAACATTGCAGTGGATAGCGCTCATCACTGCTTCCATTGACTTCAATGACAGCAGCAGTGACAAGCGCTAGACTCTACAGTGGTGACCGTGCAGTGTAGTTTCATCTGATTGGTGTGGGAGCGGGATGTCCAATTACTGCAGATCAGTTATTTATGGCCTGTCCTGAGGATAGGCAATCACTTAAAAAAGGCTGGACAACCTCTTTAACAGGAGCCAAAAAGTACAGGAAGCGCTCATTAGTATTCACTCCATAAGACACAGGGACATTTTTCCCCCACTTTTGTAGGAAAAAAATGTGTCTTATGGGGCAAAAAATATGGTAGATAAATATTAAATAGATAATTCTTCATATCCTTGCTCTTTTAGGTCAGACTATTATTCTACAAAGATTAAGATCAGCTCAGAGAAGAGCTCGGGATGCACAACATCCTGATGTCTCCAGGGGCAGAGCTCCTCTGTGGCAATTAACATCTGCCAGGGACAGAAGCCGCTCTCGAATAAGACCTGCACCGGCCCAAGACCCCCGACCATCTGTGGAGAGCAGTTGGAAGAGTGTTGAGCCCACCACCTCTGAACGTAATAATCCTCAGCCTACACCACCGAGCTGCAGGACCAGGGAGATACAGCCAACCTCGAGGTCTCCCATACACTCTGCAGAATGCTTTCATAACATCTTAATTAAGCTGCAGAGAATGGGCAAAATGAGACCTCAGGCCATACCACTGCCAGAGCCCCCAACACTGGCTCCACTGGGTGTGCCCCACCAGCCTCCACCAAGCTGCAGGACGCAGCAAATTGGAGCTCTCCACACAATTACCATCAAAGCGGAGGAGATACAGTCGTGTATAATCTGCCTGACTGAGTTTACCAAGGGCAAGCAGGTGACATCCCTTCCCTGAGGCCACATGTACAATCACACATGCATCGCCCAATGGCTCCAGAACAAACCCCGCTGTCCCCTGTGCCACAGGGACTGCTTTTAAATGAGAACAGTACATCTATGGTTTCTGACAATAGAAGACTGCGCGGTGCTCCGAAGGGGCGTGAAAACTGCTGTAAAAGTGTTTGGAGTTTGCCCAGGTAAATGACTGAGGACTGTCCTTCAAGAAGAGTAGGATGCCATGCCTCAGCAGACAATAAGTCGACTTGTGAACAGCAGGAGACATCGTTGTCAAGCTGTAATTGATGCTCAAGGCCACATGACAGGTTATTGAGACAGTGACATTTTTGTGGGGGTATACCTTCCAATGTCGTTGGCTTCTGTTTCAATAATTTGCTTGAGATGAGGAAATCACCATTGCTGCTTCTACTTAAATAGTCCTACTTTCATTATATAATATCACTGAAGCATGAACCTTTTACTTTTCCATAAATTTCAACCAAAAGCCAAATATCCCTAAAGTTTTGCAGATAGACAGATAATTCTTCTTCATATCCGCACTCTCTTAGGTCAGACTATTATTCTACAAAGGTTAAGATCAGCTCAGAGAAGAGCTCGAGGTGCACATCATCTTGATATCTCCGGGTCAAAGCTCTTGTGCTGCAATTAACATCTGCCAGGGAGAGAAGCCGCTCTCCAATAAGACCTGCACTGGCCTAAGACTTCCGACCATCTGAGGAGAACAGCCGGGAGAATGTCAAGCCCACCACCCCTGAACTTCTTCAGCCTCGGCCTACACCACCGAGCCGCAGGAGCAGGGAGATACAGCCACCCAGGAGGTCTCCCATATACACAACAGAATGCCTGTATAACATCTTAATTCAGCTACAGTGGATGGGCACAATGAGACCTCAGGCTATACCACCACCAGAGCCCCCGACCTGGTGACATCCCTGCCCTGTGGCTCCAGAACAACCCCTGCTGTCCCCTGTGCCTCAGGGACTGCTTTTAGCTGAGAACAGAACAGCTTCTGTTACCACCAAGACAGAAGAAGACAGCACAGTGCTCTGAGGGGGTAGTGAAAACTGCTGTAAGAGTGTTTGTAGTTTGCTCAGGTAAGTGACTTTTAAATGCGGCAAAATTTCCATAATTTTCCCACCAAATCCAATTATAGATTAAATACATTTTTCCTCCATATATACACTGTATTTTATACTGTAACAGAAAAGATTCACATATGTCCTAACAGTCTAACCATGCAGCCACAAAGACACTAATTAAAGGGGTATTCTGGAGCAATGAAAAGCCATCCCTATGGGCTGGGAATGTCTGAGAAGAAATAAAGGATATCACTCTTGCCTTGTTGCTCCTGGTGTGTTGGTGCCCGGGCCCTCGCTGCACTCTACCTCCTACTTGTGTACTCAACAAGGCAGGAAATAGATGGGACTGTGGCTCCACCAATCACTGCTGCGGCAATGACCCACCTCATCCAATGACTGTCAGAAAGCCATTTTCTGTCATGTCAAGAACACAAGCAGGAAGTGGAGCGCAGCGAGGTCTGGACATCGTCACATCAGTGAGGTGAGTATAACATACTTGATTGTTGTCAAAGATTGCTAGCCCATCAGACCGGCTTTTCTACTGTGTCAGAAAACCATTTAAGCTCTGCTACCTCTGTTCATATACAGTATATATTTGCTTTTCAGATTCCAACCTAGGGGAAGACTCCGTCACCATCCAAATTTATGCCCCAAAACAGCAATGACAAGAACGATATACAGGTGCAGCACCACATAGGCTACAATTTCCACCATGAGTCTTTTTGGGGTTGGACTCCCAGCTAGACCCACTGGCACCTCCTCCACCTTGAGCATTTTCCTCTCTTGATGCCACAAAGGCATGTTCTGGGAATGTAACACCTCTGGACTGCCTGATCTACAAAATTCTTCTCTTCAGCCCCTCAAAAGAAGACTTGTCAACACCGACTGCATCAGAGGAGAGAGCTGCAAAGCTGCCTTATGTCCAACTACCTCTTACCTGAAGAACATCACCTACAGGTGGGGACACACTCACTCTCTGCATCTAGAAGGCCTACAATACTTATCTGAACTGCATGGCTTCCTCCAGGCCCTGGGACCTAATATTGCTCCATGCAACTGGTACTTGATAATGGGTATCCCTTCTCCAGGTTCCATATTCTTAATTGACCCATCAATGCTTGCCATGTGTACTTTCAAATGGACCATAAGTGACTGCGTAACATCTCTGGTCCACCTCCACTGGATTCTTGATGAATAAATATTTCTTTTCACTTTTCATACTTCTGCTATTCCATTCTTATTGATTAGTGAATGTTTTTTCTATCTCCATCTTTTTGATCACAGCGGGCTGTCTTCCATTTTCCCCCACCGGGGTGGCAGGTCCCTGCATTAAAGTGGTTGACTATGTTTGTACACAGCAGACATGTATTATTTGAGATTCCTGTGTACTTTATGTTTATGCAATTCAAAAGATGTTGAATAAAAACTATCTGATTAAAAAAAAGTGGTTGGCTGGTTTCCTATAATGGTGACCTATCTGCGGAGGTCTGACCTTCGGCACCCCCACCGATCAGCTGTTTAAAGAGAACGCAGCTCTGGTCGATGGCTCCATTCTCTCAGTTTACCTGCTCTCCATTGACATTGCAGCAGTAAGCAGTGTAATCACAGCTCCTGCATCCCATTCACTTGAATATAAAGGAGCAGTTGTAGTTACATTGCGTAACATTCAACTGAATGGGACGGAGAGCTGTAAGTACACTGCAATGTCGACAGTGAGTAGGTGAACTGTGAAGAGAAGGTAGACCTCGCACCAGCACCGCGTTCATTTAAAAAAGAGGATCAACCTCTAGACCAGGGGTACTGAACAGACGGACCGTGGTCGAAATCTAAACCCCTACATATTCTGATTTCAACTATATCTGCGCCATCAGGACACAGATACTGTTATGGGGGATCTGTAGATGACACACTGTTATGGGGGATCTGTGGGTGACACACTGTTATGGGGATCTGCGGATCCCCCATCCACTAGTTCTGCCCTCTAAGTGCCCCCAAACCAGTAATTCTGCCCCCTTAGTGTCCCCCGTGCAGTAGAGCTACCCCTTTAGTGCCCCCAGTAGTTCTACCCCCTTAGTGCCCCCACCCAGTAGTTATGCCAGCTTAGTGCCCTCATCCAATAGTGCTGCCCCTGTAGTGCCCCCAATTCAGTAATAAAACAATAATACTTCCCTCACAGCCTCCTTTACCCTGTGAGTAAAGAACACTCTGTGCCTTGAAAAGAGAATCATCCGGCACCCCTTTCAGGAGTGCTGTGCGGTTGCACAGGTCGCACACCTCAAAGGCCAGCCCTGCGCCAGACAGGCACCCCTTATTATATGGTAATTGGCGGGGCGTCACTGGCAAGGCTTAGGGGCCGGGTTGCAATTGCGACCCGTATAGCTACACCACTGGGTGCGGGTCCCACCTCTGAGATCCACACCTATCTTTAGAACGGAGCCTGCAAATAGAAGAAGGGCGCACCGGGCATGTGAGGCTGGCCTCTATTCGCTTCACAAGGATTGATCATTATAACTGGGGTTCAGAAGTCTCACTAAATCCTGATGTACTTATCACTGTGTCTATGACTGATCAAGTCCCCCCAAGTAAGATCATATACATTCCGGTTATAAACCGACTGTTACCACAGAGAAGTGGCGGGCCCCTGTGCAAAAACTCTCTGATTGGTGTCCTTATTCACTCTTAGAGGTCTTGGAGGACTGGGCCCCCGCCGATTGTTAGAAGGAAGGGCCTGTGCTGGGTGCTTGTGCTCGACTATCTCCGGGATGGAGCAGTGGTCACATATACTAGACTATTGCTCCATTCAAATGGGAAGAACTGGCCCTAATTTTTTGTGATCAGGGGCCCCTGCAGCCAGAACCCAAGACTTATCCCCATTAAGTTGTCTTAATGGGACAACTCCTTTAATAGTGAGACATGGATGGGAATCAGTCGTTCCTATACATGATTTTATAGACAATAGGGGGCAGTATTATTATTTTTAGGGTAGCGGTGGGACCCCCTTGCCTGTAGGGCTCTTATGCAGTTGTGCAGATTTGCCTTTGTTATATCAGGAATAGACAACCTCCGGCACGTCAGCTGTTGGGAAACTACAACTCCCAGCATGCACACTTGCTCTGCTCTTTTCAGACCTACCATGGAAGTGAATGGGGCATGCTGGGAATTGTAGTTTCACAACAGTTAGTGTCCTGAAGTATGCTGATCTTTGTGTCATGTGTATTGTTGCTGCAAAAAAAATTAGGTGGTCTTCTACCGTATTTCACATGGTGATAATTAAAGGGGTTGGTCACTTTTTGAAGCAACCTCTACAATGCTATAAACAGGCGGGTGCCGGGAAACCTGCTGCCCGTGGACTCCATGTGCAAAGACTCTGTGTCTACAGCAATCAAGATGGCAGAAGTCACGTCATTTACCCAACTCAGAGAGCATTCAGCGCAAGCGCAGATAAAGCAGGGGTCCTGCTGCGTGTCCGCACCTGCGCTGAATGCTTTTAACTGCCATTTTCATTGCTATTGACGTGATGCTGGAGTCAACTATTTATGTAAGTGGGCATTCACATGACTGTATGAATGGGTCCGCATCCGTTCAGCGATTTTGAGGAACGGGTGCGGAACAAAAAAAAGAGAGAGCATGTCCTATTCTTGTCCGCAATCGCAGACAGGAAAAGGCATTTGTATCGGAGGGTATCCGTCTTTTGCGGTTCTGCAATTTGCGGACAGCAAAACACATATGGTTGTGCGAATGTAGCCTCAGGGTAGCACAACCATAGTGTACGAGCACAGGAACCAGGCAGGTGTCAGATTTTCCACAACTTTACCTCAGTAATAAAATATATAAGTCTGGGTTGTACAGTGACACAATATCATGGAGACACACGTCACACATATCATACTATACTAAATAAATAAAAACCGACACCGATTATGGATGAAATAGGCCGTGTTGCTTTATTACGGGGTTACCATATAATTAACCATCAATAAATAAATAAATAAATAAATATATAAATTAATTAAAATTCACCATATAAAACCATAACCAAATAATGTATAATAAAAACCATTCACCAAATACTTGAATCCATACGTCCACCCAGCATTAGCTGGGCGACTAACTCCCCCAAATAAAACAACACGACTTAAAGAAAAGGGAGGGCGGGCGGGACGCAGGTCCGGGTCTTCTTACAACTGCAGGTAAGTAATGACAGTCTCTATATTTAAACCCACAGGTGTTCCCGCCGTCAGCAGCAGATCCAATCATCTTCAGAAGAATCTCCCGCCGTTGTCAAGAGCAACCAATCGCCAACAAGCTTCACAGAAGACGTTGCTGGGCAGAAGATCAGAACCAGCTGGAACCAGAATACCTTCAGGTAAAGACTGCAAGAGAAAACAAGGGGGGGAAGGGAGAAAACACCTCACACCAGCCAAAACATTAAAACCAATCACCATTTTAACCATAAAATGGTGACTGTGTCCCCATGTGTCCCCCAAGCTAGCCGCTCTGGGGGGCCCCTTCAGTCTGTGCAGATCGCCACAGACCACCGCCACCGGCCTCCCCTCAGTCTCCAACTGCCACATCTCAATGATAAAGAGTCCCAGACACTCTCCCGTAGCTGTGCTGTCTCTAACCCTGGCCTCAGTTGTCTCATCTGTCTCTAGATGCCGCTCTCCTTGACGACTCTCCCCTGAGGGGTCTCTCTACAATCCTTTCAGACTCTCCTCTCATCACTCTCCATAACAGTTCCTCACAGCCCTACATCCTGTCAGCACCAAGCTCCGCCCCTTCCTTTCTACAATGTCTGACTCAGGCTGTCTGAGCATGCTAAGTACACTCCGTTACATATAAGGACCCATTCACACGACCGTGTGAATGGGTCCGCATCTATTCCGCAATATTGGGGCCCGCGGCACAGGGGGGCCCGGAGCGCATGGGAGGCCCCGCCCCCTACTCTGCATCATTAAGATGCGTCCCATCCCTGTGCTCCGGGCCTCTACTGGCCCGCTCACCGCTGCAACTTTTACCCTAACGTCCTAAGAGCGCTCCTGTGCGCTCCCAGCTGGCCCCACCTCCTCCCTCATGCTGGCCCTGCCTCCTCACTGCTGCTCCTGGACAGGGAAGGACCTGTGCAGCACGGCATGAGGGGAAAAAAGACCAAGGCCCAGCCCCCTCCAGAGTGGCGTCAGGACAAGGGACAAGTAACTGTAAGTTTTTATGTGTTTCATTTATGTATGTGTGTGTATGTATGTGTGTGTATGTATGTGTGTGGGTATATGCATACACTGTATATACTGTATATTGTACAGCATGGCGCAGGGGTTATATTGTCCTGCATGGTGTAACCGCCATACATTTGTTGTACAGTATATATTATAATCCCTGTACCATGCTATACAATGTACAGTATAATCCATACACCATACTGTATAATAAACAGTATAATCCATACACCATACTGTATAATATAAAGTATAATTCATACACTATTCTGTATAATATACAGTATAATCCGTACACCATGCTGTATAGTATACAGTATAATCCATACACCATGCTGTATAGCAGGGGTGCACAACCTTTTCTGGTTGGGGACCACATTGTCAGACTGAACCAATGACGAGGGACGAAAATAAAACTTAAAGGGGTATTGCCAACTGAAATACTGTATTTATTTATGGCATATAGAACATACAGTATACATCATAAATGCTGGCTACCCTTCCAGGACTCCCATCTAACGGGAGAATACATGAAATATACATGTGAGCAGCCACAAGACCTAGACATACATGTCTGTTACCAGATGGTTGGGGGCCGCACAGAATGGTATCAAGGGCCGCATGTGGCCCCCGGGCCGCAGGTTGTGCACCCCTGCTGTATAGTATACAGTATAATCCATACACCATGCTGTATAGTATACAGTATAATCCGTACACCATGCTGTATAGTATACAGTATAATCCATACACCATGCTGTATAGTATACAGTATAATCCGTACACCATGCTGTATAGTATACAGTATAATCCGTACACCATGCTGTATAGTATACAGTATAATCCGTACACCATGCTGTATAATATACAGTATAATCCATACACCATGCTGTATAGTATACAGTATAATCCGTACACCATGCTGTATAGTATACAGTATAATCCGTACACCATGCTGTATAGTATACAGTATAATCCATACACCATGCTGCGTAGTATACAGTATAATCCGTACACCATGCTGTATAATATACAGTATAATCCATACACCATGCTGTATAGTATACAGTATAATCTGTACATGCATACAGTATATCCTACACCATGCTTATATATAATACACAGTATAATATAATACCCTGTACACATGTGTATAGTATACAGTATGATCCGTACACCATTGTATATATATACACAGTATAATCCGTACACCATGCTGTATAATATACAGTATATAATCCATACACCATGCTGTATAGTATACAGTATAATCCGTACACCATGCTGTATAATATACAGTATAATCCATACACCATGCTGTATAGTATACAGTATAATCTGTACACCATGCTGTTATAGTATACAGTATAATCGTACACCATGCTGTATAATATACAGTATAATCCGTACACCATGCTGTATAGTATACAGTATGATCCGTACACCATGCTGTATAATACACAGTATAATCCGTACACCATGCTGTATAATATACAGTATAATCCATACACCATGCTGTATAGTATACAGTATAATCCGTACACCATGCTGTATAATATACAGTATAATCCATACACCATGCTGTATAGTATACAGTATAATCTGTACACCATGCTGTATAGTATACAGTATAATCCGTACACCATGCTGTATAATATACAGTATAATCCGTACACCATGCTGTATAGTATACAGTATAATCCATACACCATGCTGTATAATATACAGTATAATCCATCCTTGTGACTGCCCCCATTCAGTTAACGTCTCCTTAATTTAAAAAAATGAATAAATAAATCAGTAGCTCATGTATACATTTCTTTATTGGCAAATGGGGGTGTGGCATGGGAGGAGCCAGGGTAGCATGTGGGATGGGCTGGGGTAGTGGGCAGGGTTAGGGGCCCCATTCAGATTCTTGCTATGGGGCCCAATAATTTCTATGTACGCCCCTGGCGGGTAGCCACCGCACGGAGCCAGCTCCGTGCCGCGGCTCCACATAAAAAAATAAAACATGTCCTATACTTGTATATGGCCGTCTAAATGGGGCCTAATAGTATATTCACTCTACACAGATAGACTCATAACTTAAAACCAACCTCTGTTACATATCAAACATAGTAAATAGGGGAACACAGGGGATACAAATAACAGGACAGGCTGCAGTATATGGCACTAACATAGGGTGGCCAGAGGTCCGGTTTTGGGCCGGACAGTCCTGCTTTCAGACTCCCTGTCCTCTGTCATGCACAGGGCCTGGATGGACACACGGATGTCCTTTTTAACAGCTCACTCTCAGACAGCAGCACCGTGCAGTCTAAGCATGAGCTGCAGGGAGAAAGTCACAGCTCCTGCATCCCATTCACTTGAATAGAAAGGAGCAGTTGTAGTTACATCATGTAACATTCAAAGTGAATGGGACGGAGAACTGTAAGAGTTGCAATGTGGATTGCGAGCAGGTGAGCAGTGAAGAGAATGCAGCCCTTTACACCAGCACAGAGGATCGGCCCTCTAGACCAGGGGTACTGAACAGACAGACCGTGGTTGAAATATCTGCGCCCTCAGGACACGGATACAGCTATGGGGAATCTGTGGATGACACACTGTTATGGAGGATCTGTGGATGACACACTGTTATGGGGGGATCTGTGGATGACACACTGTTATGGAGGATCTACGGATGACACACTGTTATGGAGGATCTGTGGATGACACACTGTTATGGAGGATCTGTGGATGACACACTGTTATGGGGGGATCTGTGGATGACACACTGTTATGGGGGGATCTGTGGATGACACACTGTTATGGGGGATCTGTGGATAACGCACTGTTATGGGTGATCAGCGGATGACGCACTGTTATGGGGAGATCTGTGGATGACACAATGTTATGGAGGATCTGTGGATGACATACTGTTATGGAGGATCTGTGGATGACACACTGTTATGGGGGGATCTGTGGATGACACACTGTTATGGAGGATCTACGGATGACACACTGTTATGGAGGATCTGTGGATGACACACTGTTATGGGGGGGATCTGTGGATGACACACTGTTATGGGGGATCTGTGGATAACGCACTGTTATGGGTGATCAGCGGATGACACACTGTTATGGGGAGATCTGTGGATGACACAATGTTATGGAGGATCTGCGGATGACACACTGTTATGGAGGATCTGTGGATGACACACTGTTATGGGTGATCTGTGGATGACACAATGTTATGGAGGATCTACGGATGATGCACTGTTATGGGTGATCTGCGGATGACACACTGTTATGGGGGATCTGTGGATGACACACTGTTATGGAGGATCTACGGATGACACACTGTTATGGAGGATCTGTGGATGACACACTGTTATGGGGGGATCTGTGGATGACACACTGTTATGGGGGATCTGTGGATAACGCACTGTTATGGGTGATCAGCGGATGACACACTGTTATGGGGAGATCTGTGGATGACACAATGTTATGGAGGATCTGCGGATGACACACTGTTATGGAGGATCTGTGGATGACACACTGTTATGGGTGATCTGTGGATGACACAATGTTATGGAGGATCTACGGATGATGCACTGTTATGGGTGATCTGCGGATGACACACTGTTATGGGGGATCTGTGGATGACACACTGTTATGGGGGATCAGTGGATGACACACTGTTATGGGGGATCTGTGGTGACACACTGTTATGGGGGATCTGTGGATGACACACCGTTATGGGGGATCTGTGGATGACACACCGCTATGGGGGATCTGTGGATGACACACCGTTATGGGGGATCTGTGGATGACACACCGTTATGGGGGATCTGTGGATGACACACTGTTATGGGAGATCTGTGGATGACACACTGTTATGGGAGATCTGTGGATGACACACTGTTATGGGGGATCTGTGGATGACACACTGTTATGGGGGATCTGTGGATGACACCGTTATGGGGGATCTGTGGATGACACCGTTATGGGGGATCTGTGGATGACACACCGTTATGGGGGATCTGTGGATGACACACCGTTATGGGAGATCTGTGGATGACACACCGTTATGGGAGATCTGTGGATGACACACCGTTATGGGGGATCTGTGGATGACACACCGTTATAGGGGATCTGTGGATGACACACCGTTATGGAGGATCTGTGGATGACACAGTGTTATGGGGGATCTGTGGATGACACTGTTATGGGGGATCTGTGGATGACACTGTTATGGGGGATCTGTGGATGACGCACTGTTATGGGGGATCTGTGGATGACGCACTGTTATGGGGGATCTGTGGATGACGCACTGTTATGGGGGATCTGTGGATGACACACTGTTATGGGGGATCTGTGGATGACACACTTATGGGGGATCTGTGGATGACATTGTTATGGGGGAGGGGATCTGTAGATGACACTGTTATGGGAGGATCTGTGGATGACACACTGTTATGGAGGATCTGTGGATTACACACTGTTATGGGGGATCTGTGGATGACACACTGTTATGGGGGATCTGTGGATGACACACCGTTATGGGGGATCTGTGGATGACATTGTTATGGGAGATCTGTGGATGACATTGTTATGGGGGAGGGGATCTGTGGATGACACTGTTATGGGAGGATCTGTAGATGACACACTGTTATGGGGGATCTGTGGATGACACACTGTTATGGGGGATCTGTGGATGACACACTGTTATGGGGGATCTGTGGATGACACACTGTTATGGGGGATCTGTGGATGACACACTGTTATGGGGGATCTGTGGATGACACACTGTTTTGGGAGATCTGTGGATGACACACTGTTATGGGGGATCTGTGGATGACACACTGTTTTTGGAGATCTGTGGATGACACACTGTTATGGGGGATCTGTGGATACACACTGTTATGGGGGGGATCTGCAGATGACACACTGTTATGGGATATCTGTGGATGAAACTGTTATGGGGATATCTGTGGATACACACTGTTATGGGGGATCTGTGGATGACACACTGTTATGGGGGATCTGTGGATGACACACTGTTATGGGGGATCTGCGGATGACACACTGTTATGGGATATCTGTGGATGACACTGTTATGGGGAGATCTGTGGATACACACTGTTATGGGGATATCTGTGGATACACACTGTTATGGGGACATCTGTGGATGACACACTGCTATGGGGGATCTGTGGATGACACACTGTTATGGAGGATCTGCGGATGACACACTGTTATGGGGGATCTGCGGATGACACACTGTTATGGGGGATCTATGGATGACACTGTTATGGGGGATCTGTGGATGACACTGTTATGGGGGATCTGTGGATGACACTGTTATGGGGGATCTGTGGATGACACTGTTATGGGGGGAATCTGTGGATGACACTGTTATTGGGGGGATCTGTGGATGATACACTGCTGTGGGGGACATGTTCTATAATTTGTGGCATGGCCACACGGACAGCCTCATAGAAATTATGTGGATCAGGTGTGGACCAAAAAAATACGGTCGTGTGCATCAGGCCTAAGGTTTTGTTGTTTTTTTTTTGCAAAATGAATAGCATTTAAAGGGGTTATCCGAGACCAAATCTAGACCTTCAGACGTGGCTGACCCACACTGGTGATTATACTCACCTGGTCCCCGTCACTGCTTTCAGTCTGTGTGGCTCCTGGACCGACACATGCCCTCTGTGCCAATGTCAAAACCCGTTGATGGGGGTAGACACGCAATTGCTTCAGCCGCAGCCGTAACCTGCTCCTCTTGCAACACGTGCAGGTCAGACACATCTCAAACTTACCTGTGTGCACTTTGTGCCTTTATTCTGCTGGAAAACAGCTCCTAAGTGCCCAGCTCTGCTGCTCCAAGTGCCCAAAGCAAACCAGACTGAAGAGGGAGGGCTGCTTTAGCTGGGGTTGGTAGCTACTAGAAATATGAACCTGACATTGTTTGAAAGCCGGCATTCCAACCTTTCAAACCATACCAGAATCATAGCATTATATCCACCATATCAGAAGATATAGCTGTTAGAAATGGAGTCAGGAGTGAAAGCTGCTTTTACTTTCACTTTCAGCCGGGCACTTGGGAGCTGTTTTCCAGCAGAATAAAAGTGCTTTTCCTGGACATGTAATACAGACACAAAGTGCACACAGGTATGCTTGAAAAGCGTTTGCAATCTTCTGTGGGGCAGTGCTGTTACTTATATTGGTGAAAATTAGGTGACAGACTCCCTTTAAAAAATGAAAGGGCCGATACTATACTTATTTCGCTGTCTTCCCACAGCGGTCACGGGATCAGCTTTGAAATCCCTACAGACTGAGATTTTTCGCTTCATATGGGCGTATAAGAGACCACGCATTGCTAGACGTATAATGCACTTGCACAAAAGGGTGGGTGGGCTTTCAGTCCCTCATCTCTATAAGTATTATTTGGTGCTCGACTGACGCAATTAGTAGCTTTTCATGCCTTTTCTACTCCGCCGCAATGGGTTACTCTGGAGTCCGACTTATTACAACCAATATCCCCTTTGGCATTAATATGGTCACCCGATATCCCTCTGAGATCAATTAATCCGGCTGCTAAAATCCCCTACCTTATGTTACAACTTTGGAGGAAAGTCCGGTTTAAATACAAATTACAAAGCCACGTCTCCCCTATGCTTCCTCTATTTGGCAACCCCTATTTTCCCCAGGCTTACCATTGACTGCTTTTGTCTGGTGGAAGCATACTAGACTTCGTTATGTGGGTGACTTTATACTCCGCACTAAGCTTATGTCCAGAGCATACTTTATCTCTACCTTTGCGCCTCCGTCTTCTGAATACTTCAGGGTTTCTCAGGTCTTTCACTTTTTAATCTCTCCAATACCGACACACAGCGTGATGGAATTCACTACGTTTGAACGGCTTTGCAAATATAGAGCCTTGGAGACAGGTATCCTCTCCTCTATTTATGCCACCCTGAATTCGCCACCTTCTGACACTAAATTGGCTTTCATGCATGGCTGGGAAGTGGATTTAGGGGAGAGCCTCACATCAGAACAATGGTCCGACTGTTGTACGACAATCAGTAAAGGAAGCTGGCAGGTTACCCTTAGGCCCCATTCACACGTCCGTATTTTGCATCCGTATCCTCTCCGCATCCGTTTCCGCATTTGCG
The DNA here is from genome assembly GCA_900303285.1 of Rhinella marina. NCBI lineage: Eukaryota > Metazoa > Chordata > Amphibia > Anura > Bufonidae > Rhinella > Rhinella marina. Next base: position 504,185 of record ONZH01010837.1, on the reverse strand, counting down.
GACAATTATGGGGATAGGATGCGGATGCATTCATTTCAATGGGGCCGCAAAAGATGCGCATCCGTTCCGCGGCTCCCGAAAAAAATAGAACATGTCCTATTCTTGTCCAAATACACGGACAAGAAAAGGCATTTCTATTATGTAAGTTCCGCAAATTGCGGAATGCACATTGCCGGTGTCCGTGTTTTGCGGATCCGCAAAATACGGACGTGTGAATGGGGCCTTATGGAAACATCTCTAAAGATTCTCCATAGGGTCTATTTAGTACCCTCCAGGCTACACTTCATATACCCCAATGTCTCTCCCTTATGTTTCAGAGGTTGTCAGGATCAGGAATCACTCTTCATATATGGTGGACCTGTCCTGTGATACGTCGGTTTTGGACCAACTTGAAAAGAGGGCTATTTGAGGTATTTGGTAAGGATCTCCCCTTATCAGCCCCGGTATATCTTCTGGGCCTTAAACCACTAGCATTCAATAATTCCACTTATAAACTACTTCAATATATATTGATGTCTGCCAGGATTCATGTGGCGTCTCGGTGGCAAACTCCATCGCTTTTGATTTCGTCAGTCATTCATAGAGTGACTCGAATAGCCTTATACGAAAAATTAAATGCTACATTAACAGATGCGAGGGAACGTTATTATCAGATATGGAACCCCTGGTTAGACTGTTCTAAATCCCCTAATTTGCAATACTTTCTATCCCTCTAAAGGGAAGCCTTAGGCACTAGGAGGCCCTCCACATACCCCTGTCCCCTCCATTCCCCTTCCCCTTCCTGACCGGGGGGGTCCAAAAGGCTACGTCTTCTTTACTAGATCCGGATTGTTTGCAACAGTTCGTATTTAGAAATGAGCCCACACTATGCAAGGATTGTTCAATTTTATTGTTTGACATTATTTTCTTAATATGTTCACCATTACATTGAAAATTGTAAAATGTTTTACATATCTAGTTTATATTTGTATACTTTTTGTATGCATTTCTTTTTGTTTCTTGCAATCAACTCAATAAATATTATTTGAAACTAAAAAATTAAAGGGCCACATTCAGACTTTTCTTAGTGCTGGTGTGTTTTAGTTACATGGTATATATCAGGGGTGGCCAACATTACAGAAACAAAGAAAAAAAAGGAAAAAAAAGTATGACTACCAGGAGCCACAAGCTATACATTGGCACGAGTCACCGTATTTTTTGCCCTATTAGATGCACCTAGGTCTTGGTGGAGAAAAAGAAGAAAAAAAATTTCATCTGATCTTATTTTTCATTAGCAGAGAAACAAAAGAGAAAAGTATATTTTTCATCAGACCTGCAATCCTCATCTGACCTTAAATATGATCCTCAACAGAAATCAGACTCCCAGTGTCAGACCCTCAGTGCTCAGATCAGGCCCCCCCCATGCTCAGATCAGGACCCCCCCCATGCTAAGATCAGGACCCCCCCCCATGCTAAGATCAGGACCCCCCCCATGCTCAGATCAGGACCCCCCCCATGCTAAGATCAGGACCCCCCCCCATGCTCAGATCAGGACCCCCCCCATGCTAAGATCAGGACCCCCCCCCATGCTCAGATCAGGACCCCCCCATGCTCAGATCAGGACGCCCCCATGCTCAGATCAGGACGACCCCCCATGCTCAGATCAGGACCCCCCCCATGCTCAGATCAGGACGCCCCCCATGCTCAGATCAGGACCCCCCCCATGCTCAGATCAGGACCCCCCCATGCTCAGATCAGGACCCCCCCATGCTCAGATCAGGACCCCCCCCCCCATGCTCAGATCAGGACCCCCCCCCCATGCTCAGATCAGGACCCCCCCATGCTCAGATCAGGACCCCCCCCATGCTCAGATCAGGACCCCCCCATGCTCAGATCAGACACCCATCCTATGCTGAGATCAGACTCCCCAATGCTCAGATCAGACCCCCATCCTATGCTCAGATCAGAACCTCCCATGCCTAGTTCTAGCATTTAGAAAAATCTCCTACCTCCCCTGATTGGGCACTCTGCAGGTCTGACACGTTCTCCAATGTGACCTGATGCGCACAACGCCAGGTTATAGCGTGCGTCTCCACATACCACGTTCTGACACTGTGCAAATCAGGACGTACTGAAGAGTGAGCTGGAGCTGCAGAGTAGTAACGGTGCTCGATCAGGAAAGGAGATCTGAGCATGGGGTGGAGAGTGAGCCGGCCTGACTGCTTCCCGGCTCCAACAAAAGAGCCACACTTGAAGAGGCAAAGAGCCACATGCGGCCTTTCTGCAGCCCAAGGCAAAAACTGAAACGGCACCCTAAACCACCAATGCCAATTTCTTAACCTAACCCCTTCCCCTCCAGCCCTACTGTTACTTACTTAGAAAACATTACATACAGCGCTACAAAACATACAGGATAATACAGCACCACATACTGTGCCGGTTGTGCTTCCCAATACTATACTGCAGAAATAGATAATCCCCCTTCCGTTGCCCCCCTCTTGCCCCTACCTGGTGCTGCCTGAGGTAATCGCCTCACCTCGCCTCATTGGTGGTGCACCCCTGTATATATGTGTATGTACTGAGACTGGAGTGACAGTGTGCATAACTTAGTGAACAAATACGACACCCGCCAATACACCCCAGTGAGATTATGACAGGAGACGTGAGATGCTGCAGTAAAGATCTTTATTAAGGGCTGAGCTATGGGATCAGTGACTGGCACATACAATGACGAGTCTACATTACACTCTCACCCTTTACACTCACTGTACACTTGCACCCTACATGGCGGCTCATGTGCTGTTCAGGCAGCACTGGGGTATGGCGGTCTCGGCAGGAGCAGCAATGAACACTACATGTCCGGGGAATGTACAATGTAGATTACAGAGGGATTTATTATAGAGTGCAACTCTGCAGCCGCGCTGAGAGCAATCACAGCATATAATACAACGACAGAAGGAGCGTCTCCATCCTCATCGCCGCATCTTGTTCTTCTCACCCATAGTGAATCAAATGCCAAATGCAGACGCCGCCTTCCCAAATTAGTGCAAAATATGACATTGAAACAAAATTCTACCCACCTTTCCAGCTGTAAGAAAACGGGCGTTAGTTGCGGAGCACCAGCTGAGCGATATATGGCACATTATACATATATATAAAGTTATTGTAACACTTCCTTAAAGGTGCAGTCTCATCAATACTACCGTCTTAACTACTATACCGCCTAACAATGCAAAGGTCCCTCAAAAGAAAAAAAAAAACAAAACATATATATATATTAAAAACAAAATGGCGGTCTAGACGCGGAGCGCAGCTTCTTCGTGAAGATAAAATGATGTGACCTTAAAACTGACAAGTTCTTTAAATAATCTTAAATAAAAAAACAAGACAAACATATTGTATTGCAAGGTGATAAAAAGATTCCCGCCATTTTCTGTAACTGCTCTGCGTGCCTGCGCCTTTAAGGACTGAACTCTGCAAGCAGCACAGTCCTGCACCAGCTGGCAGTGACTTATTGCGTTAACAGTCACGAAAGTAGAACAGGCGCTAGTGATCGCCCCGGGACGTCCAGAATCCAGTGGGCCTCAGAGGGCAGAGTAAGAGTCACTTTATATAAATATCGTATGTACAGGACACCAGACGCCTTCAGCGGAGCCAGGCAATACACAAAAATAATCTGCTCGCCATCCGCTCCTGTCCACTTGTGCAATGTATGGGACAGGCAGCAGGAGCTGAAATAATTGGCACATAGGAGAGGACTCGGATGGAGTTCAGCTGCCCTCTTCTGTAGAGCGGGTCTCTGACTTCAACTTGACAAACTCCCGAGCAACCTCGTCATTGGTCCTTTGGGAAAGTATGCGCAGGATGGTCAGTCCAGTGTCATCCATGTTGACGCGGTGCCCCAGCGGACACCAGCACGCACAGCTGCCCTTGTCTGCAATGTCCCGCAGCTGGACCACCGCTATTCCCAACACGTGGTCTTCACGGGCAAAGCAATAATCCTTCACACACACCTGAAGCTCGTAGCACTCCGGTCCATCCTCATTACCCAGAATGCTAGAGGGAGGTAGAGAAGAATTACGGTCACATAAATATATACTAAACCATAGTGGCGGCCATTTTGTACAATAACAATATAAAAATACAAAGGCAGGCACTGCTCTGTGGTCTAGACCAGTGTTCTTCAACTCCAGTCCTCAGGGCCCACCTCCCAGTCATTTTTCTGGGTTTCCTTAGTATTCAGCAGGTGACAGAATTAGTGTCAATGCATCAGGGCTTACCACAGGTATTCATTCTGTGGGATCTTCTAAAATCATGACCAGCAGGTCAGTCCTGAGGACTAGAGTTGAGGAACACTGGTCTAGTCTACATTCTCAGTGATGTCATCAGTTTCTAGTCAATGGATAGACAGCACACTCTAGTGATGTCACCCGTAACCCTCTTTATGCAGCCAGATGTAAATGAAGCATATAGAGTGAACTCAGGGGCTGATCTCCTCCTGATGTGGCCAGGATCAGAGATGACTCTGATCCTGGCTGTTTAGCATCTCAGATGCCATGGTCAATAGCAATAGTGGTACGTGAATGATTAAACAGACAGATGCAATTGCGAGGTTCCTGACTGGTTGTCAAGGCAGCCAGACCACCATGTCTGCCATGTTAGGTCTCTTTTTAGAGTTCCTGTAAAGTCACCAGTCACTGCCAAGCTTAAAGGGGTATTCTCATCTTAGACAATGGGGGCATATCGCTAGGATATGCCCCCATTGTCTTATAGGTGCGGGTCCCACCGCTGGGACCCGCACCTATAGCCAGAACGGAGCGGGGAGCGCTGCGCCTGGAGGACCCCAGGTTTCCGGGGGTCCGGCCACCACCAGGCGCAGCTCCCCGCGCCGCTCATAGAAATGAATGGGAGCCGGGCCGTGCATGCGCGGTGCGCTCCCATTCATTTCTATGGAGCCGACGGAGGTAGCCGAGCCAGCGCTTGGCTATTTTCGGCGGCCCCATAGAAATGAATGGAGGGCGGCTGCGCATGCGCAGTGCGCCCTCATTCACTTCGGGGGCTCCGTTCTCGATATAGGTGCGGGTCCCAGCGGTGGGACCCGCACCTATAAGACAATGGGGGCATATCCTAGCGATATGCCCCCATTGTCTAAAATGAGAATAACCCTTTAAGTATTGCACTGTATGGCACAATAGAGTGAACAATCACAAGTTCAAGTCCCCTAAGGGGACAAAAATAAAAAATAAAAATGGAATTGATCAAAAAGTTGTATTTTCTTCAAAACAATAACAATAAAAACAACAGTTCACCCCACAGAACAATGAGCCCTCACACATCTCTTGGGTCACAACAATAAAAGTAATGGATGTCAGAATATGACTATGTCCATGGAAAAATAAAAAAGTCATAGCCCTTGACGGCATTAAAGGGGTATTCCCAACTTAGACAATGGGAACATATCGCTAGGATATGCCCCCATTGTCTGACAGGTGCGGGTCCTTATATCGAGAACTGAGCACGGAGCGTTGTGCCTGGAAACCCGGGGTCTGGCCACCACCAGGCGCACCTTTTGGGGCTCCGTTCTCGATATACCGCTGGGACCCGCACCTAGCGATATGCCCCCGTTGTGTAAGATGGGAATAACCTTTAATGTCACTTCCTATTAAAGGGTTATTCTCATTTTAGACAATGGGGGCATATCGCTAGGATATGCCCCCATTGTCTTATAGGTGCAGGTCCCACCGCTGGGACCCGCACCTATATCGAGAACGGAGCCCCCGAAGTGAATGAGGGTGCACTGCGCATGCGCAGCCGCCCTCCATTCATTTCTATGGGGCCGCCGAAAATAGCCGAGCGCTGGCTCGGCTACTTCCGTCGGCTCCATAGAAATGAATGGGAGCGCACCGCGCATGCACGGCCCGGCTCCCATTCATTTCTATGAGCGGCGCGGGGAGCTGCGCCTGGTGGTGGCCAGACCCCCGGAAACCTGGGGTCCTCCAGGCGCAGTGCTCCCCGCTCCGTTCTGGCTATAGGTGTGGGTCCCAGCGGTTGGACCCGCACCTATAAGACAATGGGGGCATATCCTAGCGATATGCCCCCATTGTCTAAGATGAGAATACCCCTTTAAGGACACCATGATACTCACAAGTGAAAGGTTTCGTTGTACTTGGGGGCCCAGTTGTTGCTCTTTGATTTGGTGGTGAACTTCCGCTTCTTTTCGCTCTGGTGAGGACCGATCATGGTGACCTCCACAAAAGGCCGGAACATTCCAGTTGTTTGCCATTTCAGGTCATTTGCTGCCACCACTGGAGGAAAAGCAGGCAACAGTTTATTAGGAGGACACCAATTACACGGATTTCTGATATGTTTAATGACTTCCCCCAACTAGAACTTAATTTGGATTCTGCATAATTAGAAATTATCACCTTCTCGTGTGACATTCACATAGTTTTTAATGTTTCATATTTCCTATGGTGGATGCTTTGTGGCACTGCTCCATTATCTGTAGGAACCTAAGATAGACTGGAATTCACCTCCTATTGTCAACTGCTGCTTGGTCTCTCCACCATGCTTTACACTGCAGCTCTGCTTGTTCAGGCTGCCTGCTGTGTTTAAGCAAAAGCTCAGCAGATGTAAGAACAGAAGAGCTGATTTTTTTACAGTCAGCACAGCATGATTATAAACTACAGGTAACGGAAAAAGATAATTAGGAAACTGCTGCACATCAACTAAGGGGAGGGGCCTGAACAAGGGGGAGGGGCCAGGAGATCCAAGGTAAGTAATCTCAATAAATTGCTTGGTGTCTTTCAGATAACGGTCATTCCAATAACACGGAGCAACTATGATTTTAAGAGAAAAATGGGCAAATTTGAATCACTTCATTTAAACAAATTCAGGAAAAAAACTATGAATTGAAATTGAAGAGTCCGTCTGGGAGGTCACTGGACATGCGTAGTACCCAAGGTGTGCATGGCCACAGCGGGCAGAGTTCTCTGAGTGCAGGAGCAACATCCAGAGGGAGCCACTGGCAGATCCCCAAGGGTGCTAATGCCACCGCTGCACCTCACATTGGGCTAGAGCTGGGCGATATGGCCAAAAAAAAAAATCTCGATTTTTTTAAAAATTTTGGACGATTCACGATTTAAATCTCGATTTTCTTATGTTAGTAAAAATATAAAAAAATAAATTAAAAAAAGCCTACTGTGGCCCCACCAGACCTCACATCAGCCCACTGTGCCCCCATCAGACCTCAGATCAGCCCACTGTGCCCCCATCAGACCTCAAATCAGCCCACTGTGCCCCCATCAGACCTCAGATCAGCCCACTGTGCCCTCATCAGACCTCAGATCAGCCCACTGTGCCCCCATCAGACCTCAGATCAGCCCACTGTGCCCCCATCAGACCTCCGATCAGCCCACTGTGCCCCCATCAGACCTCAGATCAGCCCACTGTGCCCTCATCAGACCTCAGATCAGCCCACTGTGCCCCCATCAGACCTCAGATCAGCCCATTATGCCCCATCAGACCCCACATCAGCCCATTATGCCCCATCAGACCCCACATCAGCCCATTGTGCCCCATCAGACCCCACATCAGCCCACTGTGCCCCCATCAGACCTCACATCAGCCCATTGTGCCCCATCGGACCCCACATCAGCCCATTGTGCCCCATCAGACCTCAGATTAGCCCACTGTGCCCCATCAGACCTCAGATTAGCCCACTGTGCCCCATCAGACCTCAGAGCAGCCCAAAGTGCCCCCTCCAGACCTCAGAGCAGCCCAAAGTGCCCCCTCCAGACCTCAGAGCAGCCCAAAGTGCCCCCCCTCGGCAGCCAAGGCCCCTCAGCTCAGACAGCCCAAAGTGCCCCCTCCAGACCTCAGAGCAGCCCAAAGTGCCCCCTCCAGACCTCAGAGCAGCCCAAAGTGCCCCTCCAGACCTCAGAGCAGCCCAAAGTGCCCCCTCCAGACCTCAGAGCAGCCCAAAGTGCCCCCTCCAGACCTCAGAGCAGCCCAAAGTGCCCCCTCCAGACCTCAGAGCAGCCATCATCATAATAAAAAAAAAAAAATCTCTTACCTGTCCTGCGCCGCGGCTCCGCTCCACTCCACGTCTGGCGCCCCTCTTCTTCTCCCGGCGCTGTACTGTCACCTGACTGCGTGCAGCGTCAGGTCAGAGTGCGCGCACTACGTCCTGACGCTGTACGCGGTCAGGACAGTGCAGCGCAGCCCCGGAAAAGAAGAGGAGCGCCGGACACCGGAGCGGAGCCACGGCGCAGGACAGGTGAGAAATTTTTTTTATTTTATATGTGGGGCGCCATTTTAGGAAAATCGAATTCACGATTTTCCTAAAAAATAAAATCTTGAGGCTTGCAATTGGCGAATTAATCGAATTAATTCGATTAATCGCCCAGCCCTACATTGGGCCTTATGAAAATCTATAACATTCAAGATATGGAGTGTGCAGCTGAACATATTGTATTTTTTGCTGCTATATGAAGCCAAGATCAAAGCAGGTGTCTTCAAAGACAACGACGATGCAAGGAATTCCCCAAGATACTGGCCATTAGGGAGAAATCGTCTTGGAACAGATTTGTAGCAGTTGATCAGGGCTTCCTGGGCAATCACAAGGAGGAGGACTATGTGGTTCAGACTCTGGTGAAGAACTATGGCACAAGGGCCTACAGGATGGCCCTTAAAGTCCAGATCCATAATATAATACAAGGAGAACATGGGAGCTTACTCAGAGAAGTAAGGTGAACACTTCCACCTGTATATACTGGGCTCTGACTGCTACCAGGGACAGTATAAAGAGACAAGACACATGGGGAATGATTCGTGAAATCATAAAAATTCTCTCTAAGGCCAGTTTCACAGGAGCGCGTTCCATCTGGGAAACATTCTCCATGTGATGGCTGCACTTCCCGGACTGAATGCTGCAACTCTGACCTGAACTCAGAGCATCATTAATGACCCCCAGTCAGGCAGGAACTCACAGCATCATAAGTAATTATGATGCTGAAGGTTCGGGGCAGATGAGCAGTGTTCGGTTCAAGAAACGCTTGTGTGAAATTGGCCTAAGTCTTTAGAATAACATATCTAAATTTAAATGTATTTGGTGTTTTTTCCTGACTTTATATGAAGGACAAGATGCAAATATGTCACTTTTCTCATGTGAAATAAGTACATTTCAAATCATCCCAGTCCTTGTCACAGAAGCAAAGTTTGGCAGGAGCAGTTAGGGTTACACGGTGTAATGAATTAACTCTATGGAGGATCTTCATACCTTTCACCGTCACCTTCTGTTCTCCAGTCCCAGGGTGTGTGAAGAGGTCTATCTGTATGGACACCTCCCCCACAGGATCGTCAACACCAGAGCCTAGAAAATACAAAAACGTGTATAACAGTATGGTACGGGCAGCCTGGCAGTGCTATGCCCAGCTGGTACTGCTGATAGTGTGGCGGTTTGGTAGTGGATCTTCAGCGGGGAGTAGGTGTGCCACCATACAACTACTACTGCTGGGACCCCCATGATTATGAGAACGGCACTCCCACAGAATTGAATGGAGCAACAGCATACATTTCCAACCAGTCACTCCGTCTGTTTCAGGAGGGCTCCACAAGGTACGGGGCCAACGTTCTCGTGATCGGCTGGGTTCCCAGCGGTAGGACCCTCAACGATCTAATAGTTATCACGTATCCTATACATAAGGGATAACTTTCTCTAACCGGAATACCCCTTTAAGTTACATCCTCTCATATACTGTAGAATTATACTCCAATCACATCCAAAGCCCCATTCACATGCTGTAACAGCTTAGAAGCCTGATCCTGTATAAACCTGTTTTTGCACTCCGGTTTTATTCCATGTGGGAGATGCAATGGTTTATTGAGGGTACTGTACAGGTACTGGTGTTACACACCCAACCTCCCACTAATGCAGCACAACAGTGCATGCTGTATGCAGATGTAAAACCCTGCAGCTCGAGAGCGAACAAAAGTCCATCAGATCTGCAAACTCAGTCCTGGTGGTGAATTGCATAAGGCCGTTAATAAAGTGCAGTCATTTATAGCATTTCTAGAATTAAAAAAAAAATCTGTAATTTTTTTTTGCCTCTATGTGTCCAACTTGCTGCTGCTGCCTAATTTGTGATGCTGGGGATGAGAGATGAACAGAATCACTCTCCTCCTCCCTCTGGCAGCTGACAATAATAGACTCTTCTTACTTCCCCTAGCGAAGGAGTTTTCTATACTGAAATTGATTTCATTTGGCTGCCCTGTAGGTAACAGAGGATCACTCTGCACAGAACCGGGTGTGGGGAGAGTGACTGAGCATGTGTGACCAACAGCATTCTACTCAGTAGATGGACATGCACACCCAACTCTAAACACTAGGTGGTGCCATACTATAAGTAATTATAATTTCACCGGATTTTATATTTAACAGCGTGTCAGTGACACATTTTGTTAACCTTTACGATCTACAGCAGAGATCTCAAACTCGTGGCCCTCCAGCTGTTGTAAAACTACAACTTCCATCATGCCAGGAGATCCTACAGCTATTGGGGCATGCTGGGAGTTGTAGTTTGGCAACAGCTGGAGGGCCAGGAGTTTGAGATCCCTGATCTACAGAATGAATATGATATTTCATGGTGTGACCACCCATAGGTACACGTCATGTGAGAAATGGTGTTCATAAGCAGAGTTCTTCTCTTTCCCCACAGTCCTCAGCAGAGGATGGCGTCTTATCTCTGGTTTCTTATTCAAGACAGACAAAGAATAACATGAAGAGGCGCTGGACACAGGAACATAAGACGACACAGACAATCTCTACAAGCTAACCCCTGATATACCACCACAGCGGGGACACAAGAAACCTACAGCCCCTGATACTGGGGAAGATTTACTAATCCTGAGTAATGGTTAGACAGTGTGAATTTAGATCTGACAGTCTGAGGACAGGCCGGATATATCATAGTGGCTGATGCTGGATGATAAATCTGGTGACCTTTAGGCCTCTTACACACAAGCGAGTAAAGAATCATGTCCATCCTTGATCAGCGTTTACATATAGAATTCTTTTTTTAAATACGTAAAACACTTTACTTTATTGTGTGTGTATATATATATATCTATATATAAAACTTATATGTTGTAAAGTTGAATGGCAGCCTGTATTTTGTACTCCAGAGCTGCACTCCCAATGCTGCCGGTTATGAGTGGAAGCCGTGAGCAAGCTGGCCAACATATAGACAGTCTTCTAAAATTATTTGGCCTCCTACAATGTAAGGCGCAAGATGGATTTTCCTACATAAGAGGACTGTACAGTGGCCGGTGTATAAACAATACTTCCAGTTCAAAGCAGGAACAAGCAGGGAATGTAGAATTGTAAATGCAGCTCTGGAGCATATTAACTCAGGATCAGTACAAAATAAGTCATGTTATGTAGTAATTTTATGTAAAACTAAAGAACACTGTATAAAATGATTCGATCCTTCTAGTAATTGTGGTGGTGGTGATGTGGAGGGGGGTTCTAGAATACAAGGGGAGAGGAACGTATGCAAGATTTGGTTGTTCTCTCTATAGCACACACTACCACAATACCAACACATACCCTTCTCGGGGTGAATGTCCTCATTAGCCGTATACCTAATACCCTTCCCATCATGCACTGAGATGTGAATGCAAGAGACAGCAGGCGAGAGAAGAGGAAGAGAGAGTTATACAAAGACAAAGCACACCAGAAGTGAAGACAACGACATGCTTTACAGAGACTGACTGTCCTCAATAGCAGACAAAATCCAATCAAGAAAGGTATGAGAGAGGAAATGTCGCCCTCTCGTGTCAAGTGGTTGAATATTCCTGGGAGCTGTTTCTAGACTATTATCTGCTTCTGGGAAAGCTGAGTGACAACCAATATGGCTGCCATTATGCCTCAGATTAGCTTGTCACTTAGCTCATACAGACTCCTGAGTGACAGATCCTCCTAAACCAACTATGTTAGAGTTCAGTCACTGCAAATACACTATGAGGATGCTATTTTTTTATATGATGGGAGGATTTAGGACATTTCAGAAAACCCCTTTAAATGGTAACTAAACCTATGATGAAAAAAACAAGGGGCAGCAACGCCGTTCAATTTTTGGAGCACATGGCATACAGATCCCATATACTTTCTATGGAACCGTACTCTGCATGCACTGCTGCCCCTTCGTTTTTTATCGTCAAAAAAATCTTCACTTCAGATTGTTGACTAGTGCGATCTGTCCATTGACCAGCAGAGGGCGCTGCTATATAGCAAATCTTAGATTCCCAGCTGTGGCATGTACAATACCTTGCGCCGTCTGGGTCTGCACAAAAGTTTTGATGAGTGTATCCGTGGTCTGTGTGTACAGGGACAAGGCGTAACGCAGGGACTGTAGGTCTGGGCTCTTCTCCAGGAATGTCTTCTTAAGGCCGTTTCCTCCTGCATGGAAGTATTGCTGGAAAGAAAGAGCAAAGGGATGCTTACAGGACTGCTGCAGTCAGGATGACGGGGCATCAATGCACAATTCAGTATTCCTCTGGCCCCCAACCCCTTGGTTGATGTTTCCATACTATCCAAGCTGACTATGAAGTGGCTGGATACAGGGATACTTGTGTGGGACCCTCTCAGCAATCGCTCCAGTACATACCTTGATGGTATCCAGAGCCAGGTCCATTACAGCGCACTGCTTTGGGGTCAGACTGCGGGTCTCTTCTCTTACCATATGATCCTATAAGGACAGGAGTACATTGCTCATTTCATACTGAATACACAATAATTGTGATGCAAGCGATAACGCGGGCTAGGAGATTAAAGCAGTAAGCCTTCAGGCTTGGCCTGCAGTGACCTTCACAACCATAAGAGGGCTCCAGAGCCTTGTATTCTGTATAGGTAACTTCTCATATAGGCTGTGTTTCAATTTCTCCCCATTTCCAAAACCTCTGCTTGCCACTAATGAAAACCCATCTTTACGAACACATCTACAAGTCTCATTGCAATTGATTGGACATGAAGTCAGATCTTCGGGGTGTGTTCAAACTTTCAAGTCTCCAGGAAACAAGACAAACTCATTGCGGAAGAAGAGTACAGTCATGGCCAAAAGTTTTGAGAATGATACAAATATTAATTTGTATCATTCTCAACCATGATTATCTCTAAAGAAACACGTGCACTCATCATTGCACTGCACAAAAATGGCCTAACAGGGAAGAGTATCGCAGCTAGAAAGATTGCACCTCAGTCAACAATCTATCGCATCATCAAGAACTTCAAGGAGAGAGGTTCCATTGTTGCCAAAAAGGCTCCAGGGCGCCCAAGAAAGACCAGCAAGCGCCAGGACCGTCTCTTAAAAGTGTTTCAGCCGCGGGATCGGGCTACCAGCAGTGCAGAGCTTGCTCAGGAATGGCAGCAGGCGGGTGTGAGTGCATCTGCACGCACTGTGAGGCGGAGACTCTTGGAGCAAGGCCTGGTCTCAAGGAGGGCAGCAAAGAAGCCACTTCTCTCCAGAAAAAACATCAGGGACAGACTGATATTCTGCAAAAGGTACAGGGAGTGGACTGCTGAGGACTGGGGTAAAGTCATTTTCTCTGATGAATCCCCTTTTCGATTGTTTGGGACATCTGGAACACAGCTTATTCGGAGAAGACGAGGTGAGCGCTACCACCAGTCTTGTCTCATGCCAACTGTAAAGCATCCTGAAACCATTCATGTGTGGGGTTGCTTCTCAGCCAAGGGAATCGTCTCTCTCACAGTCTTGCCTAAAAACACAGCCATGAATAAAGAATGGTACCAGAATGTCCTCCGAGAGCAACTTCTCCCAACCGTCCAAGAGCAGTTTGGCGATCAACAATGCCTTTTCCAGCATGATGGAGCACCTTGCCATAAAGCAAAGGTGATAACTAAATGGCTCAGGGAACAAAACATAGAGATTTTGGGTCCATGGCCTGGAAACTCCCCAGATCTTAATCCCATTGAGAACTTGTGGTCAATCATCAAGAGACGGGTGGACAAACAAAAACCTACAAATTCTGACAAAATGCAAGCATTGATTGTGCAAGAATGGACTGCTATCAGTCAGGATTTGGTCCAGAAGTTGATTGAGAGCATGCCAGGGAGAATTGCAGAGGTCCTGAAGAAGAAGGGTCAACACTGCAAATATTGACTTGCTGCATTAACTCATTCTAACTGTCAATATAAGCTTTTGTTACTCATAATATGATTGCAATTATATTTCTGTATGTGATAAAAACATCTGACAAACACACATAAAAACCAGAGGGCAGCAGATCATGTGAAAATATAATATTTGTGTCATTCTCAAAACTTTTGGCCATGACTGTACAGGGAGTGTCAGCAGCTTTAACCATGCTAAACTGCTGACAGCACTAGGCTGGAGCTGTGGAGTGCAGTACAAGCATATCTTTTCTGGAGCTTTTCTTATCAGAAGTAGTGTAAATATGAAAGTTTATTCTGCTAGATTCTGCTTTTGCAAGTGTCACGGAGGAGGAGGAGATTCACTGTGAAGTGCTCCCTGCACCGAGATGCTTCACAGCCGCCCCCTTACAGTGACAGCTGTAGCATCCAATCAGGAGACCACTACAGCTGCCACTCAGAGCAGACAGGAGGGGCTGCGAAACAGCTCAAGACACAGAATTACTTTAGGAACTTTTCTAAGAGAGTCCTGGAAGCCATCACAAGTCTTTTGGCTTCCATAGCTACTAAATGGCTCCTGCAAATGACTACAGCATCTGAAGGGTTAAATGTCTGTGATCAGAGTCGTCTCTCTTCACAAACATTACGGTGCCCGCTCTTGAAGGACCTGACTTATGCCGTATACCTACGGTGGATGTCAGGAAGGGGTTAAGCATATAATTTTATTGTACCTTATCTAATCACATCATATGCAACTAAATATATGCTGCTAAATACACATATAGTGTACAAGGGTGACAAGGTGGCCAATAAACACTGAAACTGTGGTGAGGTGATACGACTAACCATATGCCATTATGAAGGGTAGGCACCATGTGATGGCAGAGGCCAATCATGAGACTTAGGGCCCTGGTACACGACCGTATGCGCTTCGAGACATACGGTACGTGAGCGGGCCATATGTCCCGGAGCGGCATTGATCATGCGCATGGGAGCGCACAGCATCATAGATTACAATAATGCTGTGTACGCTGGGCCGCCCGCGGGACTATTGTCCCGCACTCATAAGATCATATGAGTACAGGACAATAGTCCCGCGGGCAGCCCGACGTGCACAGCATCATTGTCATCTATGATGCTGAGCGCTCCCGTATGCACGATCTATGCCGCTCTGGGACATATGGCCCGCTCACGGACCGTATGTCTCGGAGCGCATACGGTCGTGTGCAAGGGCCCTAAGGCTGGATTGAGGACCAATTAACTTCCATGGCCCCGCAAAAAAAATAGAACATGCCCTACTCTTGTCCATTCCTGCCCAAGAATAGGCATTTCTGTTATGGGGAACGCACACAGGTGGCATTCGTGTTTTGCGCACCGCAAAACACGGCGCGGTCGTGTGCATGAGCCCTAATATGTAGGACAGATACAGCGCAGGCATGTTGCTGGTCTAATGGCTGCACATGCAGGAGGCAGTTACAGGATGCCATTGTACCGTACCTTCAGCTTCGATAACTGGCCCAGCTCCTTGGCTGCACTGAAAATCAGCTGAGTTCCCTAAAGCCGAAGGAAGAAGAGAAAGGAGAGAAGGAGTGTTACTTACAAGGGATTTCATACATGAAAGAAAAGCTCAGACATGACAGGGCACAATAGTCCGGCACCTGAAATCCTGATTATTCGTAGCCCCATACTAGATTAAATGGAATAGTTTGTGGATCTCGGGTACGTCCATGTGCACATCATAGTCCGTAAACCCAGGAGGCCAGTTCGATGGTACAGAATTCTGTCATTAGTCCTGAGGCTGCCAGATTGGACTTTAATCCTAAAATCCGATTTCCAGGTCCTCTGCCCAGATTCTTCACTTCATGCCGGTCACTAGCACAAAGTGCAGGCCGCTGTTCTACAGCCCCAAACAGTGACCTGAGACACTGCAGGACAATCCCTGGATGAGGTAACAAGTGCCTCGTGCCTCATTAATTCACCAATGCCTTTATAACATGCACACCCTGCCTGGGTCCCATCCTATCCACTTCATATTATATTCTACGTAATATGGCTTCAGCCGGACGGTGACCAGGAGAGGACAGTTGTGGTGAGGGGGGTGCGGAGCCGGTGGTAATGAGGTTCTGGTTAACATAGGTGGACGCATGTGGAGAGGGTTAACCCAAGGGATTTTCATCCGTGCTGGTATGACGTGTGTCACACAAAGGGTTAGACACAAGGCTTTCCAGGGGGAAATGTGTGTTCTGCACAAATATTCGGGGGCAAGGGCTAAACTTACCATCTGATGGCAACAGGGGTCCACCCAAAGTTAACGGGAAAATAAAAATCAGTTAGAGAAGCAGATATCGAGTCCTGTACCTCTTAAGCCACAAAAACGGGCGTGCACCCCTAAATCAGAATATGACCAGCACCAGGCTACTGGATGAGATCATTATGGCTGGGCACATGGGTGTAGGGACCTTTACGTTTTATTCCTGCTATGCTGTGGATCTTCATGTCTAGTCAGGAAGCTGAGATATGAGGAGCTGTTTGTAGAGTCCTTACACTTTAGCACTGTGGGCACACAATGGTGGTTCTGCACTACACTAGTGGTCAGAGGCAAAAGTTCTCAAAGCAACAGTGTGAGGACCCCGCAAACAGCACCTCATATCTCACTTCCCTGGACCATGAGAAGGGTGGTACAGAGGATATTGTGCTCCTCCATAATCACAGACCAGAGTGCAGCCCCCCCATGTGACACCTGCAGCACAGACAATGTGGAGTGAAGCGCATCAGCTATTATCACAGGGGGCAGCCGCGCTTCTCACTACCCAGCAGTTCTGGTGACGGGGGCGGTCATTGGGGAGAACATCACAGCTGAGTCTCAGCATTTTCCAGGAGGTTGGATGAAACATTCCTGGAACAGCTGGGTTACTAGTAACCCCTCATGTGCTGTTGCTCCTGGTTTCAATGCAAAATCTCTACCCGGACCCCCCTCTCTCATGTGGCATAGGGGCCTCCACAGCCACCAGGTATGACCTCTCCACCCCATGTCCTGGTCACAGTGTCATTCATCGGGCTGACGCTCACCGACTGGTCTGTGAGGGGAGGCAGGACGATCATCTTCTCCATCGTGTTCATCACCACCCTCCAAAGCTCTTTCAGGACGCGCTTCAGGACAGTCTTCTCACACACGGTGGCGAATAAGGTCAAACTGCAGGGAGCAAGGCACACAATCAACAAGGCCAGTGCCAACTGATATGGGGGGCACACAGGTACCACACAGACATTATTGGGGGAGAGGGAAATTAAAGATGCTTCCTCACTAGCTACATGTGTCTGTTTCCTGTTAAAGGGAAACTGGAGTGAAAGAGAACCTATCTGGGTGGCTGCCCACCAGAGGTGACCACCCTGGATCTCCGTGCACTTGAGCAGACCAGTGTGGTTGTTTGATGGTTATAGGATTAATTCCCTGAACACAGAACAGTTATTTCTCACTCACTTTCCATCCAAGAAGTCCATCAGGGGGCGGAGAACATTGTCTGCATCTTGTGCCACCGTATTCCTAGCGGTGGCAGATACGTTCCCAGTGCCCTTCACGTGGCCCAGGATCTCTGACATCTGCTTAATACATTCATCGATCCGGAACTGGAAACTGAGGAAATATCACCAAAAAAAGAGACATAAGCCAGAGACGGCAGAGGAACCAGGGCCCTACCTACCCCCTGCTGACTGTATAAAAGCCCAGTGTGCCAAGACAGTGCCCTGCTCTACAGGCCCCATCTGAGGACAGAGAGAGAAGGAGTAGGTCTGAAGGATAAGACCTTCGCAGGTCTGAACAGGAGCCGGAGGGTTGCCAAAACCGCCCCCAAAAGGTGCACAGCCTCTTTAAATCCAACTTGCTCTAGCGCTGAATATTTGTTACAATATATCAGTGTAGATCAGCGATGTTCAACCTGTGGTCCTCCAGCTGTTGCAAAACTACAACTCCCAGCATGCCCTCATAGCTGTCGGCTGTCTAAGCATGCTGGGAGTTGTAGTATTGCAACAGCTGGAGGGCGGCAGGTTGGGCTTCCCTGGTGTAGACAATGGGCGCAGCACAGGAACTTCCCTGCTCCTCAGAGTCAGAAACTGCAGCTGTGTGAGGATGGGTTTCCAGGCTTGAGATGAAAACGAGACTTTTCTCGTTCACTGGCAGCAAGCTGAGATCTTGATAATGGTGAAGATTTGAATCACACAGTATATCAGAGAGGTGCAGAACGTTCCATTATACAGCATTTGAGCTTTCTAAGACTGCAGGACCCCTGCCGTCTCTTCCTATCCCCCAGCTCTCACCTATTTCCAAACACAGCGCTCAGTTCATCCAAGACATTGTTCAGCTTCACCTGGAGCTCCTTCAGGGTGTCACTGGCCTCAGGGTCCAGCTAGAAGAGAAGAAAAACCGTAAATCAATAACTATGGACATTATCCGGACAAAGTCTATCCTATTACATCCAGCTTTCAGATGTGATGCTTTGTCTTAGATGAGATCTCCTGGGCATTTCCCTTTAGGCTCCAAGTTTAAAGCGTGACCCCGGGGGTGGGGAAAGGTTAGCCGCAGACACGGCCCAGCCTTTCTGCTGGATTTAACAAGCTAGTTAGAGGAGCGGGAGGACATTGTTATAGACTCTCCCTGCCGAAGACATCACGACTGCTTGCATCAAAGAAGCGGGGGCTGCACATACAGCGATCTCTATCCACGATTATTAGGATAGAGCCAGAGAGGACCTGCTGAGAACCCACAAATAGCATACAGCCAGGTAATACCGGCTATAGTCAGGCACAGCCACACAGGGGCGCTATGCTCCAGAGACATAGCAGAAAAGAACTATTACTGACATTCACTTACATGTTGATTTCTGACCCTCATCATGAATACATACGTCTCCTGCTCTCAATTATTCCTACAATGCACCTGTTCGGAAACTTTCCTATAATGCATTTCCATCTTCATCGCCTATCCTGCTCTGTACTGAACTTCTCCCATAATGCATTCCTCCTGCTCTAGCTCTGGAGCGCCTTCACCACGTACCTCTCCTGCTCAGCACTATTCCCACAGTACATGTCTCCTGTTCCAAACTACTTCTCCCATAATTTGCTTCTCTTGCTCTGAACTACTCCCATGATGCACTTCTCCTGCCATGAAGTGAATTACTCCCATAATGCATTCCTCCTGCTCTAGCTTTGGAACTCCTTCATCACGCACCTCTCCTGCTCAGCACCATTGCCACAGTATAAACTTCTTTTCCCATAATTTGCTTCTCTTGCTCTGAACTACGTCCATAATGCACTTCTCCTTCCCTGAACTGAGTTACTCCCATAAAGCATTCCTACCGGTCTAGCTTTGGAACACTTTAATCACGGACCTCTCCTGCTCAGTACCATCCTACAGAACACTTCTACTGCCAAACTACTTCTACAATGCACCTCTTGTTAACAGTCTTTCCCATAATTTGCTTCTCTTGCTCTGAACTAGACCCATAATGCACTTTTCTGCCTTAAACTGAATTACTCCCATAATGCATTCCTCCTGCTCTAGCTTTAAATGCCTTCATGATGCACTCCTCCTGCTATGAACCACCTTTATCAGGCATCTCTTCTTTTCAGTACCACTCCCATTATACACTCCCCCTGCTTTAGATAATGCAGCTATTGTTCAGAACTTTTCCTATCATGCACCTCTCCTGCTCTAAACTACACATATAGTGCGTTTCTGCTGCTCTGAACATCATTACGCCCATAATGCATTCCTTCTGATCTAACTTTGGACTGCCTTTATCATGCACCTCTCCAGCTGTGAACCACTCCTATAATGTACCTCTCCTGCTCTGGACTACCCCCATTACGCAGAGCTCCTGCTCTGAACTATTCCCATAATGCACCTCTCCTGCTCAAGACTACTCCCATTACTCACCGCTGCTGCTCTGAACTATTCCCATAATGCACCTGTCCTGCTCTAGACCACTCTCGTAATGCACCTCTTCCACTCCAAACTACTCCCATAATGCACCACTCCAGCTCTGAGCCACTCCCATAATGCACCTCCTGTTCTAGACCACTCCCATAATGCACCACTCCAGCTCTGAGCCACTCCCATAATGCACCACCCCAGCTCTGAGCCACTCCCATAATGCGCCTCTGCTTACACACTCCAGCTCTGAGCCACTCCCATAATGCACCACTCCAGCTCTAGACCAGATCACCACTCCAGCTCTGAGCCACTCCATGATGCACCACTCCAGCTCTGAGCCACTCCCATAATGCACCACTCCAGCTCTAGACCAGATCACCACTCCAGCTCTGAGCCACTCCTATAATGCACCTCTCCTGCTCAGAGCCACTCCCAAAATGCACCACTCCAGCTCTGAGCCACTCCCAAAATGCACCTCTCCTGCTCGAAGCCACTCCCATAATGCACCACTCCAGCTCTGAGCCTCTCCCATAATGCACCTCTCCTGAACTGAGCCACTCCTATAATGCACCTCTCCTGAACTGAGCCACTCCCATAAAGCACCTCTCCTGCTCTGAGCCACACCCATAATGCACCTCTCCTGTTCTGAGCCACTCCCATAATGCACCTCAGTAATGAATGTGCTCCACTGCATCTACCTTGTATTATGGACCCTTCTAACAGCATAATCTGACAATATGCCCCCCATATCAAATAGGACTGTGTGGCCTGGCTTTAGCTAGTATAGCCGCCATAGACACTTTAGTCATTCAGTCATTGAATTTACACCCTCATCCACATAAAACCTCAGTACTGTAAATATTACTAGGGTGTCAAAACCTATGTAATTATTAATTGTGGGCAACATCTAATATCTCCGCTCATCCCCTAGATCTGTTAAATGGCCGGAAAACCTTGCAAAAAAGGTTAATTAAGGAAATTATTTCTGCAGTGTAGGCCACAGGAAATAGTAGGAGGAGATTAGTAAGACATTCATTGATGCTCTGGGTAACATCGATGGCCCAGAGCCTCAGACTCCATCGAGGTCAGAGGACTCTTGTGGTAGACTCCACAGCTAAATAGGATGAAAACTGTGTTCTTATAGAAATCACATAGAACCTGAGGAAATCTCCCAGTTCCTTAGGAAGACATGATCACCCTCCTATATGATGCAGGATAAACTCAGGACCTAGGCCTGGTGTGACATGACGAATGATAGGAAAGTTTGTAGTCACCTCCTTTCCTCCCATGGCTTCGAACATCTTCTCTAGTTGCACTCGGAGCTGCTGAACATTGTTCATGAGGATGCAAGGCTGGAAAAGAGAACGGTCAATGTTACAGAATGCAATTACCGTATTTCACAGCAGGGGCCCCTATCCAGGGATTGAGGGGCCACTAGTTGGAGGTGGCAGGTTACAGACCTTCCCCTCTTTCCCATTTTTAGAAGTTGAGGGTCATGCAATGTAGAACAGCAGAACGCAGGGTATCATGGGAGCTCAAAGAAACTGTGAAGGATGCATCCATTATCAAGGGATTGCAGGATTTCAAGTGGTAACCTGCAGAATTGTGAATGCAGCTCTGGATATGACTAGAGTATAAGGCCTAACATATAAATCAGTACAGAATAATTACAGCTAAGAATCCACAGTGTCTAAACACTGGACCTAATAGTAAGACTGTCTTTGTTTCCTACAGCGACAAATCAGGGGTTGACTTTCATTTCTTAACCTGCTCTGGAAAAATGAAAGCTGTGCTGTGATTGGTTGATATGGGCAACTAAACCAATTTTACTTTGCCCCAGTTTGATAGATCTCTCCCTATGTTCTTAAGTAAAGAGGTGGCCCATGTCTCACCTCCTCTGCCCACTCCTCCAAATATTTATTAGTGTCATGTGGAGGAAGTCCGAACGTGGGAGACGGCACTGGAAGCCACAGAGGGGCATCCAACCTCAGCAGCAGGGCTTTAAGTTGTACTGTGGTATTTAGCACAGGATCTGAGTTATTTCATGTTACACTTGGTATTGGAGCTTAAGGGGAGGTATAATGTGCTGCACTATAGTATTTGTTTGGCACTGCTGGGGAGGTATAATGTGCTGCACTGTGGTATTTGTTTGGCACTGCTGGGGAGGTATAATGTGCTGCACTGTGGTATTTGCTTGGGGTATGTGCTGCACTGTGGTATTTGCTGCTGGGGAGGTATAATGTGCTGCACTGTGGTATTTGTGGTATTTGCTTTGGCACTGCTGCTGGGAGGTATAATGTGCTGCACTGTGGTATTTCTTTGGAGCTGCTGGGGAGGTATAATGTGCTGCACTGTGGTATTTCTTTGGAGCTGCTGGGGAGGTATAATGTGCTGCATTGTGGTATTTGTTTGGCACTGCTGGGGAGGTATAATGTGCTGCACTGTGGTATTTTTTGGCACCGCTGGGGAGATATAATGTGCTGCACTGTGGTATTTGTTTGGCACTGCTGGGGAGGTATAATGTGCTGCACTGTGGTATTTTTTGGAGCTGCTGGGGAGGTATAATGTGCTGCACTGTGGTATTTGTTTGGCTGCTGGGAGGTATAATGTGCTGCACTGTGGTATTTGTTTGGCACTGCTGGGGAGGTATAATGTGCTGCACTGTGGTATTTCTTTGGAGCTGCTGGGGAGGTATAATGTGCTGCATTGTGGTATTTGTTTGGCACTGCTGGGGAGGTATAATGTGCTGCACTGTGGTATTTGTTTGGCACTGCTGGGGAGGTATAATGTGCTGCACTGTGGTATTTGTTTGGCACTGCTGGGGAGGTATAATGTGCTGCACTGTGGTATTTCTTTGGAGCTGCTGGGGAGGTATAATGTGCTGCACTGTGGTATTTGTTTGGCACTGCTGGGGAGGTATAATGTGCTGCACTGTGGTATTTGTTGGCTGCTGGGAGGTATAATGTGCTGCACTGTGGTATTTGTTTGGCACTGCTGGGGAGGTATAATGTGCTGCACTGTGGTATTTGTTTGGCTGCTGGGAGGTATAATGTCTGCACTGTGGTATTTGTTTGGCACTGCTGGGAGGTATAATGTGCTGCACTGTGGTATTTGTTTGGCACTGCTGGGGAGGTATAATGTGCTGCACTGTGGTATTTCTTTGGAGCTGCTGGGGAGGTATAATGTGCTGCACTGTGGTATTTCTTTGGAGCTGCTGGGGAGGTATAATGTGCTGCACTGTGGTATTTCTTTGGAGCTGCTGGGGAGGTATAATGTGCTGCACTGTGGTATTTCTTTGGTGCTGATGAAGAGGAATTGTGTGCTGCACTGTGGTATTTGTTTGGTGTTGCTGGGGAGGCATGTTGTGCTGTGTGCTTCTACAGAGGTAATATGAATGCTGCAAGATAGTATTTGGTCACTGGTGACTCCCCAATAGAAACGTTCCAGACAAACAATAGGACAGATTTATGAAAACTGTCTAAAAGAACATGGTTGTCCATACTAAGCAGCCTTCCACATATACAACTAGTCTATGTCACATCTGACCCGACATCACTCACCAGCTTTTCCTTGAAGCAGTAGGACTGGAAGGACTTGGAGAGGATGTCCGCGTACTGGAGCAGCACCTTACTGATGGTCTAATGAGAAGAAAAACATATCACACATCCGACCAGCAGAATCCACCATCTCATTGTCCCCCACCATCTCATTGTCCCCCAGCTTTTAAGTGACAGACATTTTTCTTTTCCCCTCTCCTTTAATCTAGAATGTCTGATGGCGTTTCATACTCCTTGTACATTCTCTACTGATATCATTCACAGCCATAGGAACCTAAAGAATCTTTCAGTGGTGGCCCAATACTCCAGAATATCTGCTAAACCGCTCACATTGAGGCTGGAATAAAGACATTTTAATATACCACCTTTTCTTCTGTATAAGTTTCTAATATACTTTGGGGGAAATGTACTGAGCTTTTTGTGACACTTTTATGGAGTAGAAAAGCCACAGATTACGGTGCACGCCATTCTTGCCGTATCATTTGTGACTTTTCTTATCTTTCAAAGCTCATCTGAGGGAGGGGATAACCAGGTAAGAGCGGGGCCAGCAGAATTACTATATAAGTCCTGAAAAAATTTGGGGCTTATTGCAGGCGTAGATTCATTTTCTGGCTCAAATATTACTTAAGATGCGCCTAATATGTGCCGTGTGCCTGTCAATAAATTTTTGTCTTAAAGAAGTTGTCCAAGGATTTAATACTAATGATCTATCCTCAGGATAGGTCATCAGTATATCAAAGGAGGGGGTCCGACACCCAGCACTGCCGCCGATCAGCTGTTTGAAGACAACACACTCATTGGTCACATGGCCTAGGCACCGCTAATTCCCATTCTAATGTTCAGTTGCAATACCAACCACAGCCACTATCCAGTGGAAGGCGCTGTGCTTAGTATGCTGCAAAGATGCCACGGAGAAAGATGCAGCCTTTTTTAATAATCTGCTGATCGACAAGGGTGCCGGGTGTCAGACCATCACCGATCAGATTCTAATGACCTATCCTGACAACAGTTCATTAGTATTACACACTTGGAAAACCCCATTAATAAATTAGGCACTTTTTACTCCAATGCAAGAGAAGATTTGGACCTATGACACTGGCTGACCTGTTACATGTGCACTTGGCAGCTGAAGACATCTGAGTTGGTCCAATGTTCATATGTGCCTTCATTGCTGAGAAAAGTGATGTTTTATTATATGCAAATGAGCCTCTGGGAGCAACGGGGGCGTTACTGTTACACCTAGAGGCTCTGCTTTCTCTGCACTTTGATTAACGAGTTCAGGCAGTGTAAACGTGATCACACCTGGTCCTGCTAATCAAAGTGGCAAAGGTGCATCAGCTGCATAGAGAGCAGAGCCTCTAGGTGTAATGGTAACGCCCCCGTTGCTCCTAGAGGCTCATTTGCATATAATAAAACATAATTTTTCTCAGCAATGTGGACACATATGAACATGGGACCAACACAGATGTCTTCAGCTGCCAAGTGCACATAACAGGTCAGCCAGTGTCATAGGTACAAATCTGCTGAAAGATGCCCCTTAATTTATGACTAGTGATCCGAACGTGATCTCTTTAATACACTGATACAGTGTAATAATGTAAATATAAACGTTTTCATTCACTGACAGCAAGCACAGATATGGAGAATGACGAGACAGAATATTAAAGTTGCAGAACATTTCACTATACAAAAATTAAAGCAGTTTCCAGGACTAAATCATTTATAGCCTGTGCTTAGAACGCTCAATGGTTCAGTAGAGGTGTCCCCCAGACCTCATCAAAGCAAAACAAAGGCGGTTCAGTGAGAAAATGCTCACCTTGGCAAATCTCCGCATGTAGTGCGCCACGATAACCGGGTCCGGACACTCAAGTTTTTTGATGATCTCAAAGCTCTGGTTCAGTTGGGTGAATACGTCAACCACGGAACAGGAAAACAAGGCGTGCTCCGACGTCTGCTGGAACTGCAGAGGAAACAGGAGGACACGGGTTACTACATACAGAAAACACGTGACCGAGGCTTCGGCCTGCTCTGACAGAAGACGAGCAAAAGATTTAGAGGCCGGCAGGTAGCAGTGACCCAGGAATAGGTTAGTAGGAAGTTACCTGAGAAATCCCCAAAACACAGCACCTAGATGTAAGACCAGGGAATAAAATGTGACTCTCAGAGGGCACAGCAGGGGTTAACCAGCATTACAATTTTTGGGGCAAAAATCGTTTAGTAATTCTGTTTTTTCATAATTCACTAATTAAATCCCCGCCGAGCGCTGCTCACTTGAACAGTCGCCAAGAATCTGCCTACTTAATATGCTGTGATCATTACAGGCTCTTTATTAGCAATTTGCATTCAATCAGTGGAAGTAAATAGGCAGGCTATAAAGAATACTCTGCTGCACTGTCAACTATATACAAGAAGATGAATAACTTATACCAGCTGTACATATATAATTATACACAGGAGATACCCAGGTTATACCAGCATGGTCCATATCAATATATACAAGAAGATGTATAACTTATACCAGCTGTACATATATAATTATATACAGGAGATACCCAGGTTATACCAGCATGCTCCATATCACTATATACAAGAAGATGTATAACTTATACCAGCTGTACATATATAATTATATACAGGAGATACCCAGGTTATACCAGCATGCTCCATATCACTGTATACAAGAAGATGTATAACTTATACCAGCTGTACATATATAATTATATACAGGAGATACCCAGGTTATACCAGCATGCTCCATATCACTATATACAAGAAGATGTATAACTTATACCAGCTGTACATATATAATTATATACAGGAGATACCCAGGTTATACCAGCATGGTCCATATCACTATATACAAGAAGATGTATAACTTATACCAGCTGTACATATATAATTATATACAGGAGATGCCCAGGTTATACCAGCATGCTCCATATCACTATATACAAGAAGATGTATAACTTATACCAGCTGTACATATATAATTATATACAGGAGATACCCAGGTTATACCAGCATGGTCCATATCTCTATATACAAGAAGATGTATAACTTATACCAGCTGTACATATATCGCTTAATAATATAAAAATGAATTTGTCTGTCTGTTCTCTATGCGCGACCAAACTACTGGACCGATTTTCACCAAATTCGGCACACAGGTACATCAGGTGTCCGGGAAGGTTTTAGACCAGGTCTCATCTCTCTAGGACGTACCGTTCCCGAGATATTCCCAAAATATGATCTCCATTAGCCAACATTACAACTGGGAGCTTTGGTTTTAAACTCCAACTGCCATTCTCTGCAAAGCCACACAGGGAGGGCAGGTTTCCATAACAACCAGGTAATTATCAGCAGCTGAGGATCTCATCCATTTCTATTTACTGACACTGTTAAAGGTATTCCAGTTACCTTAACCCCTTGAGGACAGAGCCCATTTTGGCCTTAATGTCTGGGCCAAATTTTTGAATTCTGACATGTGTCACTTTATGTGGTAATAACTTTGGAACGCTTTTACTTATCCAGGCCATTCTGAGATTGTTTTCTCGTGACACATTGTACTTCATGACAGTCATAAATTTGAGTCAATATATTTCACCCTTATTTATGAAAAAATCCCAAATTTACCAAAAATTCGGAAAAATTTCCAAATTTCCAAATTTCAATTTCTCTACTTTCAAAATACACCGTAATACCTCCAAAAATACTTATTATTTTACATTCCCCATATGTCTACTTTATGTTGGCATCATTTTGTAAACGTCATTTTACTTTTTTAGGACGTTAGGAGGCTTAAAAGTTTAAAAGCCATTTTTCAAATTTTCACAAAATTTTCCAAAACCATTTTTTTTTAGCACCAATGCAGATATAAAGTGATTTTGAGGGGCTTACATAATGAAACCCACCATAAATGACCCCATTTTAGAAACTACACCCCTCAAATTATAAAAAACTGCTGTTACAAACTTTGTTAACCCTTGAGGTGTTCCACAAGAATTAATGGAAAATGGAGGTGAAATTTCAAAATTTCACTTTTTTCGTAGATTATTCATGTTAATATTTTTTTTCTTGCAACATAGCAAGGGTTAACAGCAAACTAAACCTCAATTTACATTGCTCTGATTCTGCAGTTTACAGAAATACCCCATATGTGGTGGTAAACGTCTCTATGGGTTTGTGGCAGTGGTCAGAAGGAAAGGAGCGCCATACGGATTTTGGAGGCAAAATTTGCTAGAATAGTTTTTAGGCACCATTTTGTAATTGAGAGACCCTGACGCACCCCTACAGTGGAAACCCTCATAAAGTGACCCCATTTTTGAAACTACACCCTACAAAGAATATATTAAGGGGGGTACTGGCCACTTTGACCCCCTAAGCATTTTACGGAATTTGGAAACACTTGGCCGTGAAAATGAAAAATTTTTTTCTTCCAATAAAATGTTGCTTTAGCCCCAATTTTTTTTATTTGCATAAGGGGTAACAGGAGAAAAGCCCCCCCATAATTTGTTACCCATTTTCTCCTGAATACGGCAACACCCCATATGTGGTGGTAAACTGCTGTGGGGGTACATGGCAGGACTCAGAACAGAAGGAGCGCCATATGGATTTTACAACACAGATTTTGATGGAGTGGTTTGCGGGAGCCATTGATTTTTATTTTTTTGAGCTATTGTCTTATGTGGGGGCTCATTTTTTGCAGGATGAGGTGAGGTTTTCATTGGTACCATTTTGGGGTAAATACGCCTTTTTGATCGCCTGCTATTACACTTTTTGTGAGGGAAGAGGGAAAAAAATGGCTATTTTGGCATAGTTTTTTTAAAAAATTTTTTACAGCATTCGCCTGGGGGGCCATCTCATGTAATATTTTTATAGAGCAGGTTGTTACGGACGCAGCGATACCCAATATGTCCAACTTTTTTATTGTTGGAAAGTTTTACACATTAGATGCATTTTTGAACAGAATAAAATATTTTTTTTGTGTTGCCATTTTCAGAGAGCCATATTTTTTTCAGTTTTCGGGCGATTGTCTCAGGTAGGGTACAGTTTTTGCGGGACAAGATGACGGTTGAATTGATACCATTTTGGGGTAAATATGCCTTTTTGATCGCCTGCTATTACACTTTTTGTGAGGGAAGAGGGAAAAAAATGGCTATTTTGGCATAGTTTTTTAAAAAATTTTTTTACAGCATTCGCCTGGGGGGCCATCTCATGTAATATTTTTATAGAGCAGGTTGTTACGGACGCAGCGATACCCAATATGTCCAACTTTTTTATTGTTGGAAAGTTTTACACCTTAGATGCATTTTTGAACAGAATAAAATATTTTTTTTGTGTTGCCATTTTCAGAGAGCCATATTTTTTTCAGTTTTCGGGCGATTGTCTCAGGTAGGGTACAGTTTTTGCGGGACAAGATGACGGTTGAATTGATACCATTTTGGGGTAAATATGCCTTTTTGATCGCCTGCTATTACACTTTTTGTGAGGGAAGAGGGAAAAAAATGGCTATTTTGGCATAGTTTTTAAAAAAAATTTTTACAGCATTCGCCTGGGGGGCCATCTCATGTAATATTTTTATAGAGCAGGTTGTTACGGACGCAGCGATACCCAATATGTCCAACTTTTTTATTGTTGGAAAGTTTTACACCTTAGATGCATTTTTGAACAGAATAAAATATTTTTTTTGTGTTGCCATTTTCAGAGAGCCATATTTTTTTCAGTTTTCGGGCGATTGTCTCAGGTAGGGTACAGTTTTTGCGGGACAAGATGACGGTTGAATTGATACCATTTTGGGGTAAATATGCCTTTTTGATCGCCTGCTATTACACTTTTTGTGAGGGAAGAGGGAAAAAAATGGCTATTTTGGCATAGTTTTTTTAAAAAATTTTTTACAGCATTCGCCTGGGGGGCCATCTCATGTAATATTTTTATAGAGCAGGTTGTTACGGACGCAGCGATACCCAATATGTCCAACTTTTTTATTGTTGGAAAGTTTTACACATTAGATGCATTTTTGAACAGAATAAAATATTTTTTTTGTGTTGCCATTTTCAGAGAGCCATATTTTTTTCAGTTTTCGGGCGATTGTCTCAGGTAGGGTACAGTTTTTGCGGGACAAGATGACGGTTGAATTGATACCATTTTGGGGTAAATATGCCTTTTTGATCGCCTGCTATTACACTTTTTGTGAGGGAAGAGGGAAAAAAATGGCTATTTTGGCATAGTTTTTAAAAAGATTTTTTTACAGCATTCGCCTGGGGGGCCATCTCATGTAATATTTTTATAGAGCAGGTTGTTACGGACGCAGCGATACCCAATATGTCCAACTTTTTTATTGTTGGAAAGTTTTACACCTTAGATGCATTTTTGAACAGAATAAAATATTTTTTTTGTGTTGCCATTTTCAGAGAGCCATATTTTTTTCAGTTTTCAGGCGATTGTCTCAGGTAGGGTACAGTTTTTGCGGGACAAGATGACGGTTGAATTGATACCATTTTGGGGTAATTACGCCTTTTTGATCGCCTGCTATTACACTTTTTGTGAGGGAAGAGGGGAAAAAATGGCTATTTTGGCATAGTTTTTTAAAAAAATTTTTTACAGCATTCGCCTGGGGGGCCATCTCATGTAATATTTTTATAGAGCAGGTTGTTACGGATGTGGCGATACCTAACATGTTCATGTATTGTGTGTTTTTTTTATTTTTAATCAATTTTTTTAACTTTTTTTTTAACTTTTTTTTAAAACTTTTTTTTTCCACTTTCTGGACTCAGATCCACTTGGTTCTTCAAGAACCAGTGGGTCTGGTATTTTACAATACACTGCAGTACACTGTATAGTGTACTGCAGTGTATTTTCTTATAGCCTGTTCAAGCTCCTGCCTTTAGCAGGAGCTTGAACAGGCTTTCATGGCAAGCCAGACGAAAGCGTCTGGTTGCCATGGTAACCATCGGGACGCTGCCACAGCAGAGCAGCGTCCCGATGGAAGGGAGAGGGAGCTTCCTCCCTCTCATCTGCCCACACCATCGGCGCTGCCAGCGCACCGCAGCGCCGATGGGAGAGGGAGGGAGCGCTCCCTCCCTGTTAACCCCTTCCATACAGCGGTCCCTACGGACCGCGGCATGGAAGGGGTTAAACTGCTGACATCGGTGCCAGCACCGATGTCAGCAGTTTCAAGCAGAGTATCAGCTGTATGCTGATACTCTGCTTGAATAACTCTCGGCCATTCAGAAAAATTATTGCGGGCGGCACTCGCGGCAGCCGCCCGCACATTGGAAGTCTCCCCCCCGCCGCCCATCTGCCCACCCATCTGCCCACAGCCAATCAGGGGGGCGGGGGGGACACCCTGACCCCCCCCTAACCCCTGACACTCGGCGGGGATTCGCTAGAATAGCGCTATCCCCGCCGAGTACACGGAGCCTGCTGTGAATGGCTGGTCTGAATAGACCAGCCATTCACAGCGATCGCCATTATGGGGGGTGCACGGCACCCCCCGAGGCCTTCACTATGGATGGCTGGCTGTGTCTAACAGCCGCCATCAAAGCATGTTAACCCCGCTGCACTGAGCAGCGGGGGTTAACATGCATGACGTACCGGTACGCCCTGTTGCGCTAAGTACCTAGCGCCCATGACGTACCGGTACGTCCATTGTCGCCAAGGGGTTAAATATAACTTATGTTTTTTTCTATTACTACAGTTCAGTAGTAATAAAAGATGTTTTCCTCCACTGCTGCCTATTGCGTGGGCTCATAAATAAGCATGGTATTGACCTTTAATTCAGGCCACCCTAAAAGAAGTACTTAAAACCCCCGCCCCAGGTCTCACTAAGCCACACCCCCAACTCTGTCAGGCCACACCCCCTTTCACTCCGCAGCCAACAGAGATTGAAAAAATAAAGGTAAAAATCAACTTCTGTCAGCTGCAGGGAAGGGTGGGAGGTTGACTTTCTTTCTGCAACAACACACACAAACATTAAATAAAATAGATTAAATCCACCCATGCGAAGCGTCTTGCTAATCCACGCCCCCGACTCTGTCAGGTCACGCCCCCTCCCACTCCGCAGCCAACGGGAATTGAAAAAATGAAGGTAAAAATAAACTTCTGTTTGCTGCAGGGGTGGGAGGGTGAATTTCTCTCTGCAATGACACACAAAAATTTTAGATGAAATAGACTAATTATAGACTACAACCGTTCGAAGCCTTTTGCTAAGCCACGCCCCGTCTGTCAGGCCACGCCCCCTCTCACTCCGCAGCCATTCTGCAATGACACACAGAAACATTAAATGAAATAGATTAAATGCACCTATGCGAAGCGCTTTGCTAAGCCACGCCCCGACTCTGTAAGGCCACGCCCCCTCCCACTCCGCAGCCAACAGGGATTGAAAAAATAAAGGTAAAAATCAACTTCTGTCAGCTGCAGGGATGGGTGGGAGGTTGACTTTCTTTCTGCAACGACACACAGAAACATTAAATGAAATAGATTAAATACACCCATGTGAAGCGTCTTGCTAATCCACGCCCCCGACTCTGTCAGGTTACGCCCCCTCCCACTCCGCAGCCAATGGGGATTGAAAAAATAAAGGTAAAAATAAACTTCTGTTTGCTGCAGGGGTGGGAGGGTGAATTTCTCTCTGCAACGACACACAAAAATTTTAGATAAAATAGACTAATTATAGACTACAACTGTTCGAATCGTCTTGCTAAGTCACGCCCCCAACTCTGTCAGACCACGCCCCCTCTCACTCTGCAGCCATTCTGCAACGACACACAGAAACATTAAATGAAATAGATTAAATCACCTATGCGAAGCGCTTTGTTAAGCCACCCCCCAACTGTGTCAGGTCACGCCCCCTCCCACTCCGCAGCCAACAGGGATTGAAAGAATGAAGGGAAAAATAAACTTCTGTCAGCTGCAGGGGTGGGAGGGTGAATTTCTCTCTGCAATGACACACAAAATTTAGATGAAATAGACTAATTTCAGACTACAACCGTTCGAAGCATCTTGATAATCCACACCCCCAACTCTGCCAGGCCACGCCCCCTCCCACTCCGTAGGCAACGGGGATTGAAAAAAATCAGCTGCAGGGGTGGGAGGGTGAATTTCTCTCTGCAATGACACACAAAAATCGTAGATGAAATTGACTAATTTTAGACTACGACCATTCAGTACTAATAAAAGATGTTTTTTTCCACTGCTACCCATTGTGGGTCCCCATAAATTACCATGTCATTGACCTGTAATTCATGCCACTCTGACCCCCGCCCCAGATCTCGCGAAACCACGCTCCGACTCTGTCAGGCCACGCCCCCTCCCACTCCGCAGCCAACGGGGATTGAAAAAATGAAGGTAAAAATCAACTTCTGTCAGCTGCAGGGGCGGGAGGGAGGTTGGATTTCTTTCTGCAACAACATACAGAAACATTAAATGAAATAGATTAAATATACCCGTGCAAAGCAATGTTTTCTTCCACTGTTACCCATGGCGTGTCCTCATAAATTACCATGCATCGACCTGTAATTCTGGCCACCATCAAAAGAAGGACTTAAAACCCTGCCCTAGGTCTTTCAATGTCTACTAAGTCAGGCCATGACCCCTCCCACTCCGCAGCCAATGGAGATTGAACAATTGAAGGTAAAAATCAACATCTGTCAGCTGCAGGGATGGGAGGGAGGATGACTTTCTCTCTGCAACGACACACAGAAACATTAAATGAAATAGATTAAATATACCCGCGCAAAGCAATGTTTTCTTCCACTGCTACCCATTGTGTTTCTTCAAATTACCATGGCATTAACCTATAATTCAGGCCACCCTGAAATGAAGGACTTAACCCCCCCCCCCGTGTACCATTAAACCACACCCCCTCCCACTCCGCAGCCAATAGGGATTGAAAAAATGAAGGTAAAAATCACCTCCTGTCAGCTGCATTGACTTTCTCTCTGAAACGACACACAGAAACATTAAATGAAATAGATGAAATATACCCAGGCGAAGCCGGGTCTTTCTGCTAGTAATTATATACAGGTAATACCCAGGTTATACCAGCATGGTCCATATCACTATATACAAGAAGATGTATAACTTATACCAGCTGTACATATATAATTATATACAGGAGATACCCAGGTTATACCAGCATGCTCCATATCACTATATACAGAAGATGTATAACTTATACCAGCTGTACATATATAATTATATACAGGAGATACCCAGGTTATAGCAGCAGCACCTATATCATTATACACCAGAGGATGCCCAGCGTTGTCCCTTAGCAGTAC
The DNA here is from genome assembly GCA_900303285.1 of Rhinella marina. NCBI lineage: Eukaryota > Metazoa > Chordata > Amphibia > Anura > Bufonidae > Rhinella > Rhinella marina. The sequence goes on along the minus strand of ONZH01010837.1, from coordinate 470,270 downwards.
ATAGAACGTCCAGTCTTTTGATTATCCAGTAATGATATGTGACTGCTGATACCTGGGGATAGTAACACAGGCCTCTCAATTATTTCCTTTACATCAGTCTTGACATGGATCCTATTATGGTGAAGCAGTCTGTACCATTATACAACCTGGCTCAAAGAATTGTTGGAACTGATTAGCAGATATAGCTATATACAGAAAGACATGAAATTAAAGATGCGCTCCTGCCAACAGCCCCATTTCAGATTTCAACTACCCTAGCAATCAGCTGTTCTCAAAGGGGCAGGCTGTGGGCTGAATGGCCCTTCATGTAATACCAGGCTGGGCCTGCCCCCTTTTTGTAAGCAGCTCTCCACTCCAACTCAGATGGTGCCTCGAGAAGATCACCCCCTATGGTGTCCATATGCCTTAAAGGGATTTTCCAATAGTCAACATGCATCATCAATCCACAGGATCGGTGATTAGTATCTTATTGCTGGGGGTGAACACAGCACGCTACCTCCATCAGTCCCATGGACTTTGATTGGAGCTGTACTGCACATGTGTGACCACCGATCCTTTTTTTTTTTTTGTAAATCTGTTTATTAAATTACAAGTTCTTAGAAGAACAATCACAATAATATTACTGCCAAAGCAAGTAAATAATATACAATCATGTGCATCAAATACAAACAGCAATATATTCAAGTAGACAACCACTTGTAATTAACTACCCACTTGAACCCCCTCCCTCCCAAATCCCTCCCCCCTTCCTGTGTGACCACTCCAAAGGGAACATAAAGTCCTAGAGATCCTCATGTGCTAGACAAAATCTGTAAAGGAGTGCGTCCATGTAATATTTCGTACAAATACCACGTGGTTTGTTCAAAATGCGATACAAGTTTAGATTTGACAGAATCAGCAATGGTGTTAATGAATAAAGACCATTTTTCAAAAAAACGCCTTGTCAATTTTTCTTTGTCCGTTAAGGCATAAATCCAGTCCATGTTAAATAAGTAGGTTATTTTGGATTGAATAAAAGATATAGAGGGAACCTCGGGATCTAACCATTTATGTAGTATACTCTTTCTCGTAGCTGCTGCCCATATATGCAGTATAGCCTTATTACGTCTAGGGATAGTGTGTTGCTCATCTGCTAAAATATTAAATATAGCCCACTGAGGGGTAATAAAGAAGAAAACATTATATGTCGCCGATATATGTGATCTCACTTGTTCCCACAAGTCCTGGATGTTTGTACAACTCCAGAGATGGTGATACAAGTCGGTATTTGGAGCATTACATTTAGAACAGAAAAAGGTCTCATTAGGTGTCATTTTGTTTTTAACATATGGTGTAATATAAGCTCTGTGGAATATCATCATGGCCATATCTGTATAACTACTGACTGGGGTATGTTTTTGAATTTTTAGCGTAGCTTCTAATAAGGTTTTTACTTCAAAGTCAGGGAAATCCTACCACCGATCCTTTTAGTAACATAGTAACATAGTTTATAAGTAACATAGTTTATAAGGCCGAAAAAAAAGACATCTGTCCATCCAGTTTGGCCTGTTTTCCTACAAGTTGATCCAGAGGAAGGCAAAAAAAACCCTGTGAGGTAGAAGCCAATTTTCCTCACTTTAGGGAAAAAAATTCCTTCCCGACTCCAATCAGGCAATCAGAATTACTCCCTTTTAAATGGGAAACAAGAGACTCTCGCTTTTTGTAGGAGTCTCAGCAGTTATTCCCCCTGCGATTAGACACTTGTGACTTATCCCGTAGGTAGGTGATAAGTATAAATTGTGACAGGGGCCGGCAACCTTCAGCATGCCAGCTGCTGTGCAACTACAACTCCCAGCATGCACACTTTCTCGACTGTTCTTGTAATTCCTATAGAAGTGAATGGCGCATTATGGGAGTTATAGTTTCACAAAAGCTGCAGTGCCGGAGGTCGCTGATCTCTGGATTATGGGATAACCCCTGTCTTAGGAGTTACTAGGAGGCCCTCAGCTTTAGGCTTCATTCACACGACCGTATTTTGTTTCCGTGTCCGTTCCGTTTTTTTTTTGCGGACCGTATGCGGAACCATTCATTTCAATGGGTCCGCAAAAAAACGGAAGGTACTCCGTATGCATTCCGTTTCCGTACGTCCGTATTTCCGTTCCGCAAAAAAGATAGAACATGTCCTATTCTTGTCCGTTTTGCTGACAAGGATAGGCATTGTTACAATGGATCCGCAAAAAAACGGAAACACGGATGCCATACGGAACGTCATCCGTTTTTTTGCGGATCCGCAATTTGCGGACCTCAAAACACATACGGTCGTGTGAATGAAGCCTAAGATATAGGAGGCCACATCTATTTCTATATTCCTGGGATGAAGCGCGGCGGGATCGGTCAGCGACTTACCCCGTCCTTCTTATCGCGCTCCAGGGCTCCGTGCAGGAACTCCAGGGACACCTCCTCATTCTCATCCAGCCACTGCATGACGAACTGCTCGAACCACCTGCACAGACACATGGCGTTACCAGTTTAACGTGAAGTTTAGGATACAATCATTGGGGGGGAGGGGCATACGTACGCTGGGTACTCGGGCACTTTGTCCTTCATGGCCGGCAGGTCCTTCACATACTCATTGTACAGCCACTTCACCTTGAAATGCAGGTTCATGTAGTCGGCGCTCTTACACAGTCTGTGCTTCTCGTGCTCTGTTTGGTGGTAGAGACGGGTACAGGGTGAATGGGGGTATACAATAGGGGGGCACGTGGGTCCTCACAATATACTGACTGCAGCAGCATGGGAACTAAGGCCCCTTTCACACGAGTGTGACGGATTAGGTCCGGGTGCTTTCAGGAAAACTCGCACCATTTTACAAGCAAGTTCAGTCAGTTTTGTCTGCGATTGCGTTCAGTTGTTCAGTTTTTTCCATGCGGGTGCAATGCGTTTTGATGCGTTTTTCACGCGTGTGCTAAAAAATGGAAGATTTACAAACAACATCTCCTAGCAACCTTCAGTTAAAAACACATTGCACCCGCACTTTCTTCAGGATGCAATGCGTTTTTCACTGAAGCCCCATTCACTTCTATGGGACCAGGGCTGCGTGAAAAACACAGAATATAGAACATGCTGCGTTTTTCACGCAACACAGAACTGAGGCATGAAAAAAAAACGCTCATGTACACAGACCCATAGAAATGAATGGGTCAGGATTCAGTGCGGGTGCTATGTGTTCACGTCACGCATTACACTCGCTCGTGTGAAAGGGGCCTAAGGCATCAATTTGTAGAAAGTGAGACATCATAATGATGATAAAAAAAGGAAATGTCCCACCCCCCCCTTATCATCTCCCACGTGTACAACAAGGGCCTAAGCTGAGCTGGGGGCCACGGCAGCGGATGGACTGCCTCTGCTCTATATGCAACCGGGTCTGTGGCTCAACATGGAGAATAAAACCAAGTTATGGTGCAGACGATCCGAGATGTTAAAATGAGACCTACATATCCAAAATAATGGGACTCTCTGATGGTATGATGTGAGGTCCATCATGATGAGCCTATGCAAGGGTCCTGTATATATGGGCAGCATGGCGGCTCAGTGGTTAGAACTGGTGCCTTGCAGCGCCGGGGTCCGAGTTTTGAATCCGACCAAGGACAACATCTGCATGGAGTTTGTATGTTCTCCCCATGAGTTTCCTCCGGGTTCTCTGGTTTCCTCCCATACTCCAAAGACAGACTGATAGGGAACTTAGATTGTGAGCCCCATTGGGGAATGCTTGATGCTAATGTCTGTAAAGTGCTGCAGAATATGTCAGCACTATATAAGTGTATATAAATACATCGGCACTGTGAACTCCGGCAGTCTGATCCAGCACAGGAACAGACTGCTGGGGTTTGCTGTATCCGGCACAGCCTGACACCACCGGATCTCCATTCACTATAATGGTATCCGGCTGGACAAAAAAATTCTGTGTGTAGTAACGCTATATAAGTGTATCTCAACTGGGAGGCTGGATGGGCTGAAATAAAGAATACACCTTATTGAAATATGGAGCGCTTGCTGGGATTCTTCTGACATTGTGGGTTGACGTGGCATGTATGTGTCTGCTAATAAGCCTGTATGGCGGAGTTATGTATGTGCATACATATATGGGGTGTATATTATCTATGTATGTGTGTGTACATGGTCACCTTCAATCTCATCTAAATCGTTCTGGAGTGCCACTTAGGGGGCAGTAGACCCCCACTCTATCAATATACACGATCGGTACATCACTGATCTATCTAGTCGTGCGTGCATGAAGATTGCACGTACTGTATATGTGAGTGAGTGACTGTGCATGGATGTGATCGTCTGGTCACGAGCGTGTACATCTTCCTCCAAGAAGACCCCTAAAAATAAAATGCCGCCATCCTGTGCTTTTTCTCTCCTCTGTCTCCTGCTGCGGTTCGGTGCTGGACTATCAAAATTTTGGGACTATCAGGTTCCAGAATAAAAAAAGGAATCTAACTTTACATTCCCAATACCCTCTAATGATCTTGCACTACGTTATGTCAGACAGGGAGGTGGAAGGGCTCTCGTGTCGCCTCGTTAACCTGAATTCAGCCGGTTCGTGACAACCCCCAGACACAGAGGCTGCGCCTCCAATTACAGCCCTGCCGGTGACACAGTAAACTCCGCTCCAGCTGCTGATTAGCCTGCGCCTCTCTATCTCTCCGTTCATTAGAGCTGAACCGCCAGACAGGCGCAGGAGCTGGGAGAGAGCGGTACAAAGGTCACATGACACACCGCTACGGTGCGCCTGGCCCTTGATGAGTCACACCGGGGTCGTGATTCCCGTCATCCAGTATTACATCCATCCTGTTCCACTCATTTCTAGAAAAATACACATGGGCGCACCAAAAGTTACTTTTCTACTTCCTTGTGGTTTTTAATAGGTCTGCTTGCTGCCAGTGAATGGAAACACATTCTTGCTTACCTTTACCGAAGCTAATAACCTGGACTGATCTAGTCCTGCTCGCATAGCTTGTTACCAGCGTGAGCTCAGCATGGCTGACAACCCATTGCCGACAACCCACGGCCTAGCTGTACTGGCAGTTCGCACAGACTCACTTTGATCTCTATACCTCTTCTGGTATAAAGAACCGGCACAGAATATAAAAGAGGAGAAGAAGGAGAAGGGCCGGAGCTAAAAGCATCTGAAAATATAAAGCTCAGTAACTACGATATTAGAGAATATAGGACGATCTTATTCGGAGCTACAACCAGAGCGGAGGGTGGGGGGTTCACCACTACGCTATACCCTGCACATGTTATAATATGACGAATGACTACCTGGTGCAGATACTCAGCGCTGTGCCCAGGACGCGGCCATCAAGTCAAGAGGGGTAAAAACCCAACTGACTAAGCTGGACAATGTCAGTTATGCCTATACCACCCCTCTGGATGGGGGTTATACTCCCAGGGGTCACTTACATATTCACTATATACTGGGAAGTCCCGTATTTTTACATTTTCAAGAGTTCTGCTTGCTGTCAACGAACCGGAACCTATTCTGACTAATCCTGCACATGGTTTCCCTTTGGCCTAATAGGTCAACCACCGGCGAATGCACTTGGCCATGGAGTCCCTCAACCAACTACTGACCTGTCAGGGCATGCTGGGAGTTGTGGTTTCATTAAAGCTGGAAGACACGTCGACTCCAAGACCTGCCGCCTGCGTGCACAGCGCTGAGTATATATATGGCTGTACGGCACTATCTCTCAGCCGGATCTACTGGGAGCGGGGGAAGGAAGAGCGTCTCTCTTCATATCTACACAATCTACGTTCTTACCACCGAAAAAAAGAATCATTCGTATTCGAAAGACGGCCGGGGCTTGCGATAGAGGAGAGACAGAAACCAGTCACTGACAGGAGGCACAGGGGAGGTCCCAGTAAGGGTTTTTCTCTATATCTATATACATGATAGGGTTGCACTGCCTGACAACCAAATAGGATAACTAGCAGTGAAGAAGGGGAAGAGAAGCCTGGAAGAAGTCATGCCAGTCCCCATAATGACCTCAGTCCCTCACCTAGCTAGACACACAGGGGCTGCATCTACAGTGTGGACAGATCTTCATCCGGTGACGCACTGACCATATACCAAGTATGTTATAGCCATATTTCTCCAGCAGATATCACTGCATTACATGGCAGGTTTTATATGAAGCATGGGGTAATGGGGAGGGGGTGCCGGAGGTAAAGCATTTCATTAGAAATAGGAGTGTATATGGGAACACTACTGGCATCACACTACCCTGAGAGCAGCCGGGCACACTTACCACTCAGCCAGTGAAGGGAACTTATTTTATCCAAGACTTGAAGGTGAGGAAGAAGAGATGATATTATTACACATCACAACATGATCGCCAGCTATGGCTGCAAATGAAAGCGAGCCCTCTGTGCCAAGGTGGCCTCATAGAGGCACTACTATAAGCAGGGGTGGCACAGAGGCGTATGGTTAGATATGTCCCTATGCCTGGCACATAAGACCGTACTATAAGCAGGAGTGGCACAGAGGCGTATAGTTATATATGTCCCTATGCCTGGCACATAAGACTGTACTATAAGCAGGAGTGGCGCAGAGGCGTATGGTTAAATATGTCCCTATGCCTGGCACATTAGGCACTATTATAAGCAGGGGTGGCACAGAGGCGTATGGTTAGATATGTCCCTATGCCTGGCACATAAGACCCTACTATAAGCAGGGGTGGCACAGAGGCGTATGGTTAGCTATGTCCCTATGCCTGGCACATAAGACCGTACTATAAGCAGGGGTGGCACAGAGGCGTATAGTTATATATGTCCCTATGCCTGGCACATAAGACCGTACTATACGCAGGGGTGGCACAGAGGCGTATGGTTAAATATGTCCCTATGCCTGGCACATTAGGCACTATTATAAGCAGGGGTGGCACAGAGGCGTATGGTTAGCCATGTCCCTATGCCTGGCACATAAGTCCGTACTATAAGCAGGGGTGGCACAGAGGCGTATGGTTAAATATCTCCCTATGCCTGGCACATACATTAGTACTATAAGCAGGGGTGGCACAGAGGCGTATGGTTAAATATGTCCCTATGCCTGGCACATAAGACCGTACTATAAGCAGGGGTGGCACAGAGGCGTATGGTTAGATATGTCCCTATGCCTGACACATACACTACTATACTATAAGCAGTGGTGGCACAGAGGCGTATGGTTAAATATGTCCCTATGCCTGGCACATAAGACCATACTATAAGCAGGGGTGGCACAGAAGCATATAGTTAGCCATGTCCCTATAACTGGCACATAAAGCAGTACTATAAGCAGGGGTGGCACAGAGGTATGCAGTTAGCTAAGTCCTATGCTTGGCACATACAGCAGTCCTATAAGCAGGAGGCGATGCAGAGCTCCCATTCCTGCAGTTCTCACAGGGATCTTGGCACTAAGTAGGTAATGCAGAACAGCAACGACATCCGGTCCCTATACCACGGCAGCACCAGCATTAGATGCCATCATCTGTTACAACAATGCCACATGTCACTACAGCAAACACAGACATCTATGTGAGCAAAGTGTACGCCAAAGAGTCTGAAACTTTCTGATATATTCTATAATTGTCTGCTAGCTGTCAGTGAATGAAAGCCTTCCTGTTAATATCCAGAGGATGAAAGCCCCATACAGATCTAATACTTCTTACAAGTGAGGGTATGTTAGATCCAGTCCACCAAAGAGGGGGAGAATCGAGGCTGATACATTTTACCTGCACTGATACACTGTAGCAAACTATCAGGCCAGTGTTCATCTCAGAGAGGATCATCTTCACTTATATAATCAAAACAAACTCAGCGATTAATTTTTGATTTTTGGTGTTTTGAACAAGATTCAGTCTTCTGTTCACTGACAGCTAGCAGTGATCTAGATACTGAAGAATGTAAACGCTGAGTATATCAGAAAGTCTCAGAACTTTCTATTATACGATTACATTTTACTGATACAGAAATGGAACTGCACATAGAAGCACCAGCACTCTGCAAGCGCTGGATATATGGGTTTTCAATGGCTTTACGTATAGATGAATGTGTAGTTCTTAGAGTATATTTTGATCAAAGGGTCTGCCAGCGACACACGACCTCTTATAGATGGGACCCTGCACTAAACCCACTCACCTTGGGCCTATACCTCTAAACTAACTCAGGGAAAGTGGGTGCGGCTATACATGCTCCAATTAGACAGCCTAAAAATATGGAGGCAATTAAACCCCAATATGTACAGTGCAGAAACCGATGCTAGTCAGTACTTCCTACAAAACTTGAAAATTGCGCATGTTCACTTTTGGCTTACGTTCCTTCTGATGCATTCAGATCTACACAGAGCGCCATGATCATTTACGACGACGTGACACGGTCAGATGATGGATTTGCACTGGGGTCCGCTCAGGGGAATGACACTATATACAGCGCCATTTAATCTCGTGGTATGTGACGTCTAGGTCCTACGCACCTCTGGACTACGTGCAGTGCTCAAGACTAAGGTTGGGGTCAGAAACGCGCAAGTGAACCTGTTCCAGATTGCTTTTGCATTTTTCATGCTTTCAGCTATTGCACGGCCGGATGATTTTTCTACTATTTGTTATGTTTCTGCATAGGATTACGTGCGCTGTTACATAAGACTGTAAGGAACACCTATCGCAAGTCATCATTATGTGTCATCTGTTGTATTACATAGGACTGCGGGGAGCATCTACTGCATTATCGGTGCAGAGTTATCAATGTATGTTCTAATAATTTACATCTGTGGTCATCATAATACAGAAGGACACACTCGGCTCTGCTACATCTGCTTGTCGCTTTCCATTCTAGATCTTGACAGACTGGCAGACCTGTGATCGCTATCTCAGGCGAGGTGCTCATATTATACCAGCGCTTACACTGAGAGGCCAGTGCAGAGCGGAGACGTTGCTGCCATATGAGATCACCAGTCTCCTACGTTTTCTGGGCAGAGGAATGATTAAGACGTCCGAGTCGTGCCGCGGTTTAGATTTAATCAGACAATTACTGTACAATCCGCTGCCCTGTTGGGTGACCTGCAGCTGAGTAATATGTAGGTCATGGAGAACGGAATGAAAATGAAAAGACAAGTTGGCAGTGGCAGGCGAGTGATCCCCGCAGCTGGCCGGGACTCCAGGGGTTACAGGATCTGTGCTCAAGAAAGCAGCAAAAACACGAGAAAGCAATCTACGTGCTTCTTAGTGGTTCTGTACAGGTCAGAGATAAGAATGAGACCTAAAACATCCCAACTCTGCAAGTGCCCACATTGTGCTCCATAGACCAACGAAGGCGAGCAGTGGTGCCTTATGCCAGCATATCCACTCTTCATAAAGCTGGCCGTAAACTTTACAGAGCGCGTTCCTGCCAATGACCTCCATACACATTTGCGCTAAACTTGGCTCAGCAGGCATGTGATCTCTATAGAAAATAGAGAAAACTAATGCCAGGCACCGCACGAGGCAACTTATTGCTTGCTTTCTCCAAACAACTACTGTCAGGGGAGAGTCAGGACACCGCCATATGCATTAGGGGGCTGACCCCTTTAAGTGTAATGATGGAGAAACATGGAGAGACTTTGCTGTGCTGCTGATTGCAATGGGATTGTGTTTGGTGGTGGGGATTACAATAGCACCCTTTAGACATCCTAAACTAGCACTGTTCAGCCTGGCAGATCAGTTAATTCCCTGGGACATCAGTGATCTAGGGATCGCTTGGCATGTAGTTACTGGTGCTTCAAACCCCCTCCAGGACTGTGACCACAAGGTAGAAGAACGGCTGCTACGTTAGCATCACTGGTGGTCATGGGCGATGAAACCCTCAAGATTAGAGACTGTAGAGCAGTGGTGGCGATCCTATGACACGGGTGCCAGAGGGGGCATTTAGAGCCCTCTCTGTGGGCACCAGCACCCTGGAAAAAGTCTATGGTGTACCAATATGCCTTAGCCGCTTCCTGCATTCATCAGCACAGGGCGCACTATGAACAGCACAGGCAGCGCACTGAACGTAGGCAGGATATTATACGTAAATGATAAAGTACACAGAAGATATACTATATCAGACTGTAGTATTCAGGTTAAATTGCCGTGTTGGCACTTTGCGATAAATAAGTGGGTTTTGGGTTGCAGTTTGGACATGCCCTCTGAACTGTAGCAGAAAAGACCCTCCCCTTGAGCTGTCAGCTTGACATAAATCTAGCAGAGCAATGAATGGGGAGATCTCTGGATCCATGTGAGGTACAGGGCTGGTCCTAAGTTTGTTAGGAAGAGATTGTCATGTACTATGATATCTGATTTCCATTTTTTTTTACATTAAAGGGGTTCTCCAAGAGTATAAAATGCCCCCCCCCATATGCCTGGGCCCCGACATGGAATATACTTACTCCACTCCCAGCACCACCTCTGCTGCTTCTCCCTGCGCACGGATGAAAACATCCGGTGTTGGGGGGGTGAGGCTGGCAGCCAATGGAAGGGGGGGACAGGGACGAGCCTTCATAGCCTCACCCGTAAGGTTAGGGAGGCTCGTCCCTGACTGCCATTGGCTGTTCCCCCCGACACTGGATGTTTTCATCTGTGTGGGTAAGTATATTCCATGTGGGGGGCCCGGCATATGAGGGGACATTTTATACTCTCAGAGAACCCCTTTAATTATGGGGTAACCCCTTCCAGTCCTAGACAACCCCTTTAACTCCCTTTACTAAAAAAAAAAAAAAAAATGCTATATTTATATCCCGAAAAATGGCTTTTGTTCTTGTGACAACACTTGACTCACATATCTCCTGTTTAGGGCACTGCATTGAAGTGTAAGCCATGTTGGTAATACTGCAGCCCTCTTAGATCATTTGATGAAAATGGCAGCACCTACAATTCTTCCTAAAAAGCCACAACTACAACCATGTGGTCATGAAAAGGCTATGGCACTACATCATTGTATCCAATATGCTATATCTTATACTTTGCTGTGGTTAGCCACCATCAGAGTAGGAGTCTTGCAGAGGCATCGTCCCCCATTTCCTACCGAGAACACATACATGCTTGGCTGAACCCAGCACATAAGTGTATGAGGGGATCGGGAGTGATAGCTTAGGTATATAGCTGGCCTAACTAATGTCCATAGCCAGAGGGAAGCCAAAAATACTAGAACCATCCCGCCAACGTCTAGTTCTCCTCTTACCTTCCATGGCGTACTTCATGTCCTGGGAGAAGAGGTTCCACATGACTTCTGCACTGACCTTGCCCACGCTCAGCTCCTGAGGAAATCTTTATGAAAGAAAGGAGAGACTGGCATTAATTCAGGGATCAGATGTACAGAAGTAATGCACAAAGCTCCACCGCGGGCACAGAGCTGGGCAGTCCAGTCAACACTAGGTTACTTTTCAATCAATGGTGTTAGATACGAGCTCCTAGGTCTCATTAGGAAATCCTATGACAATGCATTGGCCCTAGATAACATTCTGACAACCATTTATTATATACTTACCCAGCCCTGTACATGGAAGAAAAGTTGTCAGTGAGGAAGCATGCAACAAGCGCCACTCTGCATGCACTGCCCGCTCAATACCCAGTACTCCCCATAAACTCCCACAAGGGGTGCAACCAGTTATACGTCTACTGGTTCCTCCATAATCAGCCAGGAGAATTCACGACAACCTCGATACTCCTTAATTTCAGACTTTGCAGCAATGGCAGCAAAGTGATCACATGGATTTATCTCACATGAATAAGGTGCAGTCCACAGAAATTACATCTCAGCAAACATTGCCAGACACGGATCATGTAATATAATCAGCAGGACATGACAGTCATATTCATTACCTGCATGTACTAAATGACTGAACACGTTATCACATTCAACATCCGGCTTCTAAATATCTAGTTTTATGGCTGGAGCAAAGAGGGAAGAAAACAAACTCCACTGCATTGTTCAAAGCTTTGCAGTTACTTATTTTATATTTGTATTTTTTTTAGTAATTTCTTTTAAATTATTGTTTTTTAATTTTCATTCATTTTTATATATTTTAGAAATATTTGTTTTTACATTTCATTGCATTTTTATTTTATTGATTTAGTTTACTTTTAGTTTATTTTTAATGTATTTTCATTATTTAACTTTACCTATTAAAGTTTATTTTTTATTTTATGTAATTTTTTTGTTTTTGAATTATTTTTATGATTATTTTACTTTTTAGATGTATTTTATATTAATAATTTATATTTATATTAAACGTGTGTTTTCTTGTAGTTTAACCACAGTATTTTTATATTACTGATTTCAGTTTAAATATTTTAGCTAATTTCAGCTAATTTTTATTGCAATTTTTTAAAATTTAATTTTATCTTAAAGTTATTTTTATATATTTCTTTTATAAGTTTATGTATTTTGGGTTTATTTTAGGAGAGATCACAAATGGAGAGTTACATAATGAAAGGAGCAGAGTGTCCAGCAGCACTGAGTATTTCAGGAGAGAAGTCTGCTGATCTGATGAGAGGTTACAGACAAGAATTACAAAGCAGAAGGAGCAGGGTGTCCAGCAGCACTGAGTATTTCAGGAGAGGAGCGTGCTGATCTTGTGAGAAGTTACCAACAAAGTTACACAGCAGAAGGAGCAGGGTGTCACACTGCACAGAGTATTTCAGGACAGCAGTGTGCAGATCCTGAGAGGTTACAGACAGACGTACATAATGAAAGGAGCAGGGTGTCCAGCAGCACTGAGTATTTCAGGAAAAGACTGCGTCTAATAGGGTAAATGACCTGTCATAATGTGAAGCAGTGTCATAATATGAAGAAGGAAATGGAGACAAAGAGAAGACCCAAAGCAGTACAGAGTATTTTAGGAGCTGACTTACATATTGCACATCCAGACTAATAGAACTAATAATATAAAATAATGGAAACCATTTGTAGAGTAAATTGGAAACATTGCGATTACCCATATGAATTCTAGAAGGGCTGACATCTTGGCGGTAATACATTTCTCAGTTGCCGGGCTGCACCTTATACACCGCACTGGCCTGCTGCGCTGTGCGACAAGCATGCAAGAAACTACGGCAGTCAGGTGGCAGGCATATATACGAGAAGCACTCTGCCTCACTCACCCCGTGTCAGGATGCTTTTAAGTAAGAGCTGGCACCTCGGCCGACGTCACTTATACAACAAGAGACAGAGCAGACAGGGAGACAGACTGACAGGAGATGACACCTCTACAAAGCACAGAAGGATTAGAGAGAGAACAGTAAGCAGGCGCACAGCAGAGGGGAGACTGGGGGGAGCCGCTTACTGGTTGAGTACGGGGGTGTAGGCGTTCTTGTCCTCCTCAATGATCGATACGATCAGGGTGATCAACTTGGGCCAGAAGTCCAGGTTCTTAATACAAGGTCCTTGCTCCTCCGGAGGTAAATCCTGCTTCTTGTTCTGGGGAAGCACAAATGAGTTAAAGAGACCCAGATGTAATAAAGAGAACCGTCACTTACAAGGAGCATTTATATTGTAGAGAAAGTGCAGATATACATATATAACACACACGTGTAGTTAGTAGTTCTGGGCCCTCAAACCCCTTCTAATTCATATTGGCTTCAGCATGACACAGAAATAAGAGAAACAAGCAGAAGCGCCCAACGTGCAGGAACAGCCATGCTTTCACTAATGCTTCTTTCACACGTCAGTGTTCGGTCAGTGATTTTGAGCCAAAACCAGCCTAAATCATTATTTGCTGGCAGCAGATCGTGCCGTCTAAACAGCCTCTGCCGCCGGCAAACAATGGTTCTGTATGAGGACGAGTGATGGCATTAGTGATCGTTCCTCCTCATACTGTGGAGAAGATCACTGAATGTAAATGTGTCTCCTCCACTGATGAGCAAGTGATTGTCAGAAAGGAACGCATCCTTCCCAACAATCTCTTGTTACATCGGGCCATGTAAAGGGGCCTTTAAAAAAGGGGCCAGAAAGTCTGCTTTAATTGTTAGCTGGAATTGTACCTTAAAGGGGTTATCTAATGAAAAATTCTGCACTTTTCAAACCAGCACCTGGATCTGAATACCTTTGTAATTGCATTTAATAAAAAAAATAGTTATTCAATAAAATGTATCTGTATAGCGCCACCTGCTGTTTGTTTTTTTCTTATTTCTTTGACCTGCTCACTGAGATGGCCGCACATGCTCAGTTTCATCCTTCAACTGCCTCCTGAGCTGTGATAGGGAGAGCTGAGACACGCCTCCTGAGCTGTGATAGGGAGAGCATGGACAGGCCCCCTGAACTGTGATAGGGAGAGCTGAGACACACCCCTTAGCTGCAGCTTAAAAGACACTCCCCTTGAGCTGCCAGCTTGATATAAATCTAGCAGAGCAATGAATGTGCAGATCTCTGGTTCTAGCTTTGTTAGAAAGAGATTGTCATGTACTATATGATATCTGATTCAAATTTTTTCATTAGTCATTGGATAATCCCTTTAAGACAAACTTCCTAAATCTGCATTCATTTTGCCAGATTGAGATTTTGTTTGATATCCATGTTTGATACGTGTCAGAGCAACATGATGAAGGTTTTGGTGGTTTCCCATTGTTATACCAATTTGCTGCTGGAGAGGAGCTTTCACGGTATACTCACTGGATCGGTCTGGTACTCCCGGCTGTACAGCTCATGGCAATTGTTGAAGATGTACTCGTAGGTGGAGTTCAGGCAAGCTTTTACGCAGTCTCTGACCACCTGGCTGGCACGTGGGGGGCTCTGCAGCTCTTGTACCTGTCAGATCAGAGCAAGGTTATTACCAGCCAGAGGGCATTAAAGTCAAACATTTTTAATTCGGGGAACCAGCTATGGCTGCTATTTCACAGTGTTCCAGCAGCAGCAACTGCATCCCAGCTCCAATACCATGGTGCCAATACGTCATAAAACACATCCAAAAGCAGAATTAGGGCTCATTCAGACGGCCGTATGAATGAGTCCGCATCCGTTCCGTAATTTTGCAGAACGGGTGCAGGCCCATTCATTTCAATGAGGCCGCAAAAGATGCGACTCCACGGAAAAGATCAAACATGTCCTATTCTTGTATGCGGACAAGAATAGGCATTTTTTATTATGGTTGCGGCCATGTGCATGTCTGAAAATTGCGGATCCGCAAAGCACTACGGTCGTCTGAATGGGCCCTTATAAGGTGATATCAGGCATCTATGACCTGAGACACTTAACTGTGTATTTCAATTCCAGGCATGACCTAAACAGGGATCCAGGGGGCAATGAGGGGTATTCTTGCTGACAGCACACTGGTGGCATAGAAGGCCGTTGGTTCCTACAATCTTCACTTACACACAGAAATCTTAGTTCTCACTTCTATAAATTCATGTAGAGTGGTGGAGGAGACGAGGCCGACCTGCACTCTTATAATTCCCGCCTGTTAATAATCACCAATCTGATATCTTTATTACTCTAGAGCCTGTTATTCCAGTAAATAAGGGCAGGAGAGGGAAGCGCGGTGCCAGTCCTGCATGCCAGCTGTAAGCTAAATACTGGGTGACATATCCAGTGTTGTCAGACAGATGCAAGCTGATTCCTGCTCCCTCGCAGTTCTGCTCGTCACATCCAGATTAGTGTCCGGAAATGACAGCCTTGATCACTCGTATCCACGCTGCCCCACTTATCAGCTGCGGACGAGCGCCAGGCAGGGGGTGAGGGGAACAATGGGCAGAACAAGGCGAATCGCCTGGCAGGGGGCTAAGGAATAAATGTGCCCCTATATACTATACCCTGCCCTTACAATGCAACACAGTGGGGGTCATTTACAAACATTTTTATGCCAGATTTTGGTGTAAAAAGTTGCGAGACCTCTTTTGTGACTTTTTTTAAACAAATATTTTGTTCCACGGACATTCATATGCCACCGGTGCCGCTCTGGAGTGTCGAAGGAGTGGAGGGGGCAAGTTTACCAACACTTACACCTGGAAAAGGCAGAAAGAAATGTTGGCAAAAAACGACTCCAGTCAGACGCACATCTCATCATAAATTAGACGTATCCTTCAGGGGGGAATCAAAGACCAGCGTAAAACAGCAGTTTTGTAAATGACCCCCAGTATGTCAGGAGGGCTCCGGGGGTAATGATGCTGATAGATTCCAATTAGCACCTCTGGATGCGGAATATCACACCGACAGGCTGTGTCACAGGGCCACACCACAGTTCTTACAATTGTAAAAAAGCGTCAAGTGATAAAAACACTAATGTAATAGGGACGCCCGCCAAAAAAGGTCACAAGGGACACAGAGACGAGCGCAGACTCTGCTATATTCCCCTCTAGCAGCAATTTAAAATTTCGCATAAATGGGTTACATGGGTTTTTTAATGACTTTTTTCACATAAATGACTGGCTTTCAGTGTAATTTAGTAGATTTAATTATAAGGTAATACATAAAAACAGAATAAAATACATTAAAATACAAACAACCATCCTAATGTGCAGTCACGATCCCCTTTAATAGCTGTATTACGGAGTTCTCGCATTTATCGGCTAATTATCAAGTAATATTTTATATACAGTATGCGTTATACATGGAGTTGAGCAAACTGAAGTTAACGAAGTGGAATTTGATCTGATTTTCAGGGAAAATTCGATTCGTCACGAATCCAAATTTCTTGGCGCTTTGTATTAACAAATCCACTGTTTCTGAAATGGCAGAAAAAATATATACTCACCTATCCTTTTGATCGTGGAGAGGCCATCGCGGTTATCTTGATTGAAGAAAATGCGCCAAATTTCACACATGGACGTGTGACGTCAGGTCGGGTGCGATGATGTCATCAGTAATTACATCACTGTTCCTCACCGGCGTGATGACACCATCATGTAAGCGCACAAGATTTGGCACGTCTTCTTCAATCAAGATGGCCACGACGGCCTCTCCGCAATCAAATGGATGAGGTATATATTTTTTTTTAACCCCTGAAAGGCCTCAATGTGATTCTCAGATGCCACGATCAGGGTTGAACGTGGCATCTGACAGTTCAATGACAGGGGGCAGCGCGATCGCGGTTTCCCTTCATTGTGCTCACTACATACAATGGAATGCAATTTGTGACAAAGTACTTTGTAACAAATCTGAATTTCTTGTCGAAGTTTGAAGAAGCGACTGAATCGAATTTTTGAAGACATCACTGATCACTAGTTATATATACCACCTACCGTGTATACAATATTTCTTGATATTCAGCTGATAAATGTGAGAACTCCGCTATACAGCTAATAAAGGGGACCGTGACTGCACATTAGATTGGTCCTTTGTATTTTATTTAGCGTTTTATATTATAAGTCAATCTGCTAAATTACATTTATATGAAAAAAGTGATAATAAACTACCCATGTAAGGCTATGTATGGTGAGGCAGAGCTGTGCACCGTGCTGGATCCCAGGAGAAGCTGCAGTTGGATTTTGCACCCTGTTAGCGGTCTCAGGACACACCAGCCATCATCCTATGTTCTTGCACAGAAGAAGCTGAGAACGGTGCGCCTCGCTGCACTGCACATGTGTACTGCTGACATCCAACATCCCTGGTGTGTCAATCAGGTTCAAAAGATAACAGCAGGACTCCTTATCCCCCTGGCACCGCCCACAGGACTCCTTATCCCCCTGGCACCGCCCACAGGACTCCTGCTAAGCCATTTACACATAGCGCACAATGGCTTATAAATTCTCTCTCTCCCCCTCAAGGTAATCAGTGGAATGTCTAGAAAGGCATCTATAGCATGGTGGAGGACTTAAAATGGAAACTCTGGTGGCAGACTCCCTTTAAAGTGTAACTGCCGTTTTATTTTTTTTTGTGTAATGTGATACTGACCATTTTCGTAATATACTTTAATTAAGTAGCTCTAAAGTGGCCCATTTTGAGCCTTAGCAACGCTCCTCTGTCTTCTGTTTACATAACAGTGGAGACTTGCTAACACTGACTGTGTTATGTAAACAGAAGACAGAGGAGCATTGCTAAGGCTCAGAATGGGCCACTTTAGAGCTATTTTTCTAATAGAAATGTACAATTTCAGTAATTAAAGCATATTACAAAAATGGTCAGTATTACTGCCCATACACATTACACAAATAAAAATAAAACAGAAGTTACACTTTAAGCATCCCTTTAACTGGAGCTGCAGCTGCCAAATTAATACACACAAGCTGGTGGACACACCAAGGACAAGGCCATACCTGGTGCTGGGTCGACCCTAAAGAGCAGAACTCTGTTTGTAGCTGGTAATAACGAGGGTCTACTACAAAGTGCAGCCCATTTTCTGAGGCCTCCTCTGATCAGGGGCCATCTCCGCCGATCACTCACCTTCATACGGAAGAATGTGATACTTGTGAGTAAATCCACCGTAGACTTCAGATCCTGCAGTCTGTCTGGGCTGCTGGCCGGGAAGTTATTCTAGAGAAAGAGGAGAGCAGACTGGTTATCACATCCACAGCACCATGGTCATCACACAAGTGTCAGGAGGTAACAGGAAAATACTTCAAGAATCTCCTTTAGGCAGCAGAGGTTTTTGTTCTTAAGGGTATGCATACTTTTGCAATCTAGTTTCATAAAGTGAAGCCACTCTGAAAATGGTCTGGATGAAATATCTGCTACCGTTTTGTGCATGCAGCTCCAATACAGACACAGCGACTAAGACATCACATCACCAAACATATTTTTGGTCTTGTTTTATTATTGACACTTTTTTTTGTTTTTGCCTTGACTAATGCAGCATTAGAACACCCTAGTCAAGCATAGGAAGGTCTCATAGCTCTATAAAACCTTCTTCTGAGCCATTCAGGAGAAAACATTCTTCCTGCTGTCACTAGAGGCACTCATTACATACTGATTATTGAGTTCAAAGCCAGCCTTATAATTCAGTATGCAGGGAGCTCCCCCTAGTGGTGGCTTCAGCGAGAATTAATCATGTAATTCATGATAAAAAAATGAAATTATAGATGCACATGCTTCTGGTGTAGACCACCACCATTAACCCTGTCACCACCCTAAACCACCAGGCATATTAAACTGTTTTTTCGGGCTACAGATATTTATGACTATCAGGATAAGTTATCAATATCAAGTTAGTGGGGGTATGACACCCAGCACCTCCATTGATCAGGTGTTTCAGGCAGTTGCCGCACAAGAAACTATACATATAGTGTATGAAGCTGGAGACAGCGTGGCCACTACACCATATAGTGGCCATCCCAGGGTACTGCAGGTCAGCTTCCATTCAAGTATGCCATTGCCGGAAACTACTTCCACTCGGTACACTGGATAGTTTCTGGTGCTGTGGCTGCTTGTTGACCCCCTCTGATCTGAGGATAGGTCATCAATATCTGCAGCTTGGAGAACCCCTTTAAGTGTTAACCACCATAGACTTTCAGATATAGATAACCTTCACCAACATCAAAATTAAAAGGATAGCCTCATCTAGATAATCGTCTGGGACAGGGGTCAACAACGTTTGGCACTCCAGCTGTTGTGAAACTACAATTTCCAACATGCTCCATTCATTTCTATGATAGTTCTTAGAAGAGCAGAGCAAGTATGAATTCTGGGAGTTGTAGTTTCACAACAGCTGGAGCGCCGGAGGTTGCCTACCTCTGGTCTAGGAGCTAACACTCCAGCCTCACAAATCTCTCCCGTGCCCCGACAGTATAATACAGTGTATTAGTGCAGGCGAAATGTATCTGCCTGGAGTCCTGGATGTTTAGTTTAGATAGCATTGTCATAGGACAGTCCTGCAGCAAACCCTCACCCCTTGAGCTGTCTTAGGGAGAGAGCTGCAGCAGAAAGGACACCCCCTGAGCTGTGTTAGGGAGAGAGCTGCAGCAGAAAGGACACCCCCTGAGCTGTGTTAGGGAGAGAGCTGCAGCAGAAAGGACACCCCCTGAGCTGTGTTAGGGAGAGAGCTGCAGCAGAAAGGACACCCCCTGAGCTGTGTTAGGGAGAGAGCTGCAGCAGAAAGGAAAATATAAGGTACTATACAAAGTCTTTAATCAGAGCTGAGGTCCCATTATTTTCAGGATCGGTGGGGGTCCCACCAATCATGAAACTATAGCATATCCTATGAGTTGGTGAAACCCCTTTAAGTGACTTTATTATCTGCTAAAGAGTTATCACAAAGTGACTGATCAGTCATCATTGACATAACCCAGATACAAGTCAGTGGAGATTTATTGGCATCGCCCCCACTACCCCAGGCTGCAGCTACGGCGCAAACAGGATTATTCTCACTGGTGGGAATCCTAATCTCTGACTGCTGACAGGTAATATAGTAGTCTACCCTGTAGAGGGCGCTGTTCTGGTGCCACATACATTGTATATAACAGGATCTGCAGCATCACAAGTGAAAAATCTATTACTGGGCGTGAAAATAAAACCTGGAAACACAGAACGAGCAGATGGAGAATGTTTCATTATTTAACACTCCGACAGCTTGGTGGAAGCCGTGTGTGCGTCCCGCGCCAACATTTATCCGAATACCCGCCGCAGCATTGGTGGAGACGAGACATAGCAGGGACACAGCGGCCAAGTAGGACGCTGACAACTACCACCTGCTGACAACTTTCAGACTCCAGCTGTGGAGATGATGGTTACAGGCAACCCGGACACAGGATTCGTGTAAGACCATCAGAGGCACAGGCGAGAAATTCCAGTGCAGATCTCGTAGCTAATGAATGAGACGAGAAGAGCGGTGACCTGAGTGACCCTTCAATCACAAATCTCTGCCCCAGTCAGCTACAAATAGAAGGCATGAGAGGAAGCAGTGATGCCAGGGCCAGGTGGGCAGGAGGTGCTAGGAGAAAAGGTGGGGAGCTTCAACATGCTGAAACGAATCTGACTCTATGAGGCTGCATCGCTTATGCCGACCAGCAGATTTATTTGCAGTCCTATGTAATGCCACGGATATGCAATCCAAAGTAAGGCTAACTTACTAAGGACTGGTTTTCTGACACAGTCGCCAAGTAATCGGATTGGAAAAATGAGTACACAGTAGGGGGCAGCATAAAAGAAGAAAAAAACCTTACTCACCTTTCAAGTGACCAGTTGCTCCGCTCCCCGCTGGTCCACTGTTCACATGACCGCTGCTACTAATCATTGGTCTCAGTGGTCACGTATCATTCATACAAACATGACCCCTGTGATTGGCTGCAGTGGTAATATAAACCATGGATGGATTGCTGCAGGACCAGTAGGGACCGGAGAGGCGGTCATCTAAAAGGCAGGTAAAGGTTTTTCTGACATTTTATACTGCCCCATGCTCTGTACCCATTTTTCAAAAATCCTGGAATCCCAGCAAAAAGAAAAAAAAAACCCTAGTCTGTGGTCCGGCGTGATGTGCGGTCCCTATTCTGAACAGCACTTGACTTCAGTTTTAGGACAGGAGACATCTACGTTTGTCAGCCATAATAGCTCCAATAGGACTGCCTTTCTGCCACCCAAAGGATCCACTTCTTAAAGGGGTTGTTCTGGAGGGAAACATTTTTAGAAAGGGCTCAGAGTGGATAAAAATAATTAATAAAAGAGGCAGTACCCTCTCCGATATCCGATGTTTCTGTTCCAGCACTTGTCTGATGGATCCCTACTAGCTTTTGCTTCCTGGTCCAGTCTTGACACACAGGAAGTGCCTGGAGATGCCTCTTCAGCCAATCACACGTTGAGGTGGGTGATCGCTGCGGCCAGTGATTGGCTGAGAAGGTATCTGCAGGCATTTCCTGTGTGTCGAGACCGGACCACGAAGCAGACCATGATGTCGGGCCAAGTGTTGGAACAGAAGTAGTGGGGATCAGAGAGTTCCTTCCTATCCCGCTCTCTCAGGTAGCCCATCCAACCTTGGATGCTGGAAAGGCCAATGCAGTGGTGACATCAGTGAGGGAGGAGGCAGCTAACTTCTCCTTCTACAGGGGTTCTAAATAAGTCAATATGGCTGCTGTCTAGCACATAAGAAAAGTAAGGGCTGAGGTTGACAATTTTACTGTTCACCCTGAGACACAGATCCTGAACCTATAACAATACTCTGCACTGTGTATGAAGCAAAGTTCAGGATCAGCATCTTTGTGGCTCCCATACAGTAACATAAGGCCTATGGAACGAGAGAGTTAACAGGATTTTCAGTTACGAAGAGAATTATCAGGGTGTCTGCTGCGAGTACCAGTGTGTGGAGTGCGATCCTGTAAATGGAGCTAGGTGCTACGTCCTCTGGGCTCGGGAGCAGCAACATTCACATCTCTAACCTGCAGTCCTGTACAGACGACAAACACAGAAAGGAAACAGCCACCTTAGGCCCATTGCATGTGACTGGTGGGCAAAACACGGATACCAGCCGTGTGCGCCCCACATGAGGTCTGCTAAACATGGATACTGGCCATGTGTGCCCGCATGAGGCCTGCTAAACACGGTTACCTGCCATGTGTGCCTGCATGAGGTCTGCTAAACACGGATACTAGCCATGTGTGCCCGCATGAGGCCTGCTAAACACGGTTACCTGCCATGTGTGCCCGCATGAGGTCTGCTAAACACGGATACTTTTTAAATTTCCAAATGTAGGAAAGCTTCACTGTGATCCCTTGCAGACCCATAGATCAATTACGGTGACCGGCCGTAGTAATCCACTATACCGCCCCTGCGCAGAGCATCATGATTTGTAACACCGCCTGGGTCTAACTTTTCTGCGGCTTCTCTTCTGGATTGTACTACAAACTGATTGAAATGAATCCATTGAGAGCCCTTCAGTAGGGATCTGGAACTATGTATGGACTGTGGGTCACACTGCGTCCCTCTGCCTCTAATGTTGGCTCTTTAGGGCCCATTTACAGTGGTATACTCAATATAGAGAGTAGATGGGTGCATGTTTAGCTCAAAGTAATCAGCAGTACTATATGTGACTGATGGCTGCTGCGATAGTCCGGGCACATAGTTGGCAGCACATCAATCTTTACACTGGGCAATGTGATGCCAACAACTGCCAGTTTTAATCAACGACAAACAAGCACGTTTGTCAGGAGATCGCTGGGCGTGTTTACAGGGTGCAGTAATCACAAATGAGGATTCAAAAGTGAAATTACTTGGCAAATCATCCGTATGAATGGGCCTCTATTCTGGGCACCCAAAAAAAAGAAAATTGATTCTGATCACCGGATATAAACCAAGCTAAATAGATAGAAATGATAAGCGGATGGCTTCAGCCAAAAATATCTTGTGCTCCGTCTAATACGCAGCTACTTCAAAAGAGATGACAAACTCGTCTCCGCTTAGGAAGAAAGAAGAAAGCAATATTACAGGTCTCAAGGGACGGAGATAGCAAGTTCCTTTAGATAATGACCCCCCTTGTGACAGGTGGATCGGCAGAGCTGCTTCTCGCTCATTCATCTTAAAGAAAATCCTAACTAATCACATGTTCTGTTTTGTGCTGGATTTTTTTCTTTTTCTTGGTTAATTACAAGGGGGACTTGAGAGCGATTTTTTCCCCCCGAGTCTCACGCTCTGCAATCACGGCTTTTGTGTTCTGTCATTATGAAGCTTACCCTGTACATGGAGAGATCGATTCGCAGGGAATTGTGCAACTGGTCCAGGAGCTTCACAAAGCGTTCTTTCTGCACAGAAGAAGAAGTAAAAATAACGTATCATACATGTCCGTGAGCAACGTCGAAAACTGTGGTGAAAAATGTCACATGCCAAAAGACATAGGAGATGGTCACAGAATACACATAGGAGATAAAGGGAATGAAAGTCCATCGATGAAGAACATGGTCTAGATCAGGGGTGGTCTTCTCTAACACCACTGCTGAATCCAGAAGGGAGAACACTCACCCCGAAGTTGGAGGCTGAGAAGCGGTCCGACGCAGACACGTTGGTGGAGGCTGTGGTGTGGGCATAGTAGGCATTGATATTGGCGAGGAGAGTACTCATGACGGCCGGAACTCCGGGACACATATACTTTGAAGACAGACAAGCAAAATGCCTGGAAAATGAAGAAAATTAATGGTTAAAAGATAATTCACAGAACAATGGGGGTGGGGGTGTTTTCAGGTTTAGGAATCGAATCCACAGAGGAAATTCTGAGTCAACAGATCAGCGTTCCCAACTTGCAAGCTTCATCTATAAGCTGGAATGTAGAGCGGCTTTAAGGGGTGTCATGCTACCTGGGGTCCGCAACAGCAGGACTGTCACTTTCACACTCACTTCCGTCACTGATAATACAACCATCTGCATCCGTTATGAACGGATCCAGTTGTATTATCTTTAACATAGCCAAGACAGATCCGTCATTAACTCCATTGAAAGTCAATGGGGGACGGATCCGTTTTCTACTGTGTCAGAGAAAACTGATCCGTCCATTGACTTTCATTGGGGGGTCATGACGGATCCGTCTTGCTCTGCATCCCATGACGGAAAGAAAACCACATCTTGCTGCGGTTTTCTCTCCGGTATGAGAACAGAACGCATTTTGGAGCACTGCGTTCTGTTCAGTTACGTTTTGTCCCCATTGACAGTGAATGGGGACAAAACAGAAGCGTTTTTTTTCGGTATTGAGACCCTAGGACGGATCTCAATGCCGGAAAATATTAACGCTAGTATAAAAGTAGCCTTATAGGTAGGAGATTCTTTCCACGATGAGGGTTTTTCCACAACCACTGTGCTTGGTAAGATGTGGGAAGGCCGCAGCGCTCACCGGAGCACCACAGCCTCTTCAAACTGCTTATTGGCAGGTCCCCCACCTCTGCTGAGGACAGGCCATCAATATCAAAATTTCCAGACAACCCCTTTAAAGAGGAACACTACCTACGAGCTATTTCACATAAGCTTCGGCAGTAATGCCTTTACAATATCCTAATTAATGACAAGCTATCCTGAATGGTGTCTTGTGTCCTATTCTTCCTTTCTACCCTCTACTCTATCAATGTCTTCTCAATTCCATCAGCAGTAAGATCATCCGCTAGTGCTCACCTCCAAGGCAGCCCCTTCAAGATTTCCACCACAGACCCTACAAACTGCATAACTATTCCTAGGCCAGTAATTCTTACAAGGGCTGCCTATGTAAGCTTTCCCTGTCAGCAGACTACAGAGTATCATAAATGGCAGCCTGCCCTCTGCTGATGGATCTGCAGGGCAATAAGAGTGAATTTGAAGCATATTCTTAGGAGATTGCTCATACCTTATCTCACCACCCAGACCAAGCTGCGGGGAACGGTCAAGACCTCTGCCATTAGCCTGTGTCCCACCACCCATAGAGAAATGCCGCAGACACCAATGTTCTCCTGCAGCAAAGGTTAATCGGCGCCTCCACTGCATTCATTTGTTAATAGGAACATTTAAAGTGAAATGTCAGCGCGGCTAATGAGCGCGACGTAGGACTGGAATGTAAATGGAGCCGACGATGACTATTTTATCATTTCTAGGGTTCACATGGGGAAGATGAGGTACAAGCTGCATGTTTTGGGGTGGGGTCAGTATCAGGCAGCCCCGAGATGCGGCTTGTATAGATAACACATGACCAAGGAACTGATTTTCACAGGTTGATGACAGGATTCCTCCAGTGTTTGTTACAGATCACACCAGACAACGTGTCAGCGTCACTGCTAAGTATTCCACACAAACAGCCCAGAGGGCTTCTCCACTGATGGAAGCATGGAGAAACTAGGATGAGAGAAGATACGAGAGAGAGAGAGAAAAAAAAAAAAGAGGAGGTGAAAGCAGGCAAGAAAAGAGAAGGTGAAAGCAGGCAAGAAAAGAGAAAGTGAAAGTAGACAAGAAAAGAGAACATTGAAAGCAGGCAAGAAAATAGAATGTTAGAGCAGGCAAGAAACGAGACAGTGAAAGCAGGTAAGAAAAGAGAAGGTGAAAGCAGGTAAGAAAAGAGAAAGTGAAAGCAGGCAAGAAAAGAGAAAATGAAAGCTAGTAAGAAAAGAGAAAGTAAAAGCAGGCAAAAAAAGAGAAAGTGAAAGCAGGTAAAAAAAAGAGAAGGTGAAAGCAGGCAAGAAAAGAGAAAATGCCAGCAGGTAAAAAATAAGAGAAGGTGAAAAAGCAGGCGAGAAAAGAGAAAGTAAAGCAGGCAAGAAAAGAGAAAGTGAAAGCAGGCAAGAAAGAGAAAGTGAAAGCAGGCAAGAAAAGAGAAAGTGAAAGCAGGCAAGAAAAGAGAAGGTTGAAAGCAGAGAAGAGAAGGTGAAAGCAGGTAAGAAAAGAGAAAGTGAAAAGGTAGGTAAGAAAAGAGAAGGTGAGAGCAGGTAAAAAAAGAGAAAGTGAAAGCTAGTAAGAAAAGAGAAAGTGAAAGCAGGCAGAAAAGAGAAAGTGAAAGCAGGCAGCAAAGAGAAGGTGAAAGCAGGCGAGCAAAGAGAAGGTGAAAGCAGGCGAGAAAAGAGAAAGTGAAAACAAACGAGAAAAGAAAGTGAAAGCAGGCAAGAGAGTAGAAAGGGAAGACAGTAAAATGAAGTCAAGAGAAGAGAAAGAAAAATGGGTAATATACGGAAAGGGGAAGGGAAAGAAAGAAAGAAAGAAAGAAAGAAAGAAAGAAAGAAAGAAAGAAAGAACTATTACAAATAATTCCCTACTTTTGCTAATTCATTTTACAGGAATCTTCTTGTTGACCTTAAAGGAGTTATCTAGTAATTAGATATGATTAGATATCCTCAGAATAGGTCTCATCAATATTAGATTGGCGGGGGTCCAACTCCCAGCCCCCTCACCCATTAGCTGTTTGAAGAGGACGCTGCGCTCACCAGACCACCAGGGAGTACTGCGGTCTCCTCACAGCTTAGCATTGTACATTGTATAGCAGTTTAAAGAAGAACTCCCGCAAAAAAATTTATTCTCTGACCTGTTAGAAAGGTGCATGATGTAATCTATAGTGAATGCAATCTTCTTATCAGAGGCTGCATTTCTGAGTTATCCCCTCTCTTCTAATTGTAGCTGGGTCATGTGACCAACTCCCTGACCTCCAACTGACCCAGGACAGGAAGCCAGTCACTGCTTTATTCATTCCTATGAGACTGAAAGTGAGGCTCCCATAGGAATGCATAGAGAAATAGACTTCCTGTCCACACATAAGATGCTGTGTTGGTGGGTCTGATTACTGGTCACATGACACAGATGAGAAGCATCAGGGAGATATAACTCACAAAGACAGCCATTGGTAAGAAAATGACATTCACTACAGATTACATCATGTACATTTCTAGCAGGACATGGAATACATTTTTTTGCGGGAGTTCCTCTTTAACCTATTCACTTGAATGGGACTGAGCTGCTCCTAGGCCACGTGACTAATATACAGTGACATCACTGGCCTAGGAAGAGTCCTAAGCACTCACGGAGCATTACGTCTCTTCCAACAGCTGATCGTCGAGGGTCCTGCTTCCTGAGAATAAGTCATCAATATCAAATTACCGGATAACCCCTTTAAGGAGACCAGCTGTGTATGGAGACCTAGTGGCACCTTGCTGGCGTCACTTTTTGGAAGTGGTTCTCTAGGAGTCAAAGACCAAATTTTTAAACAAGCCTTTCCCTTGTCATGTTCTAAGCCTTGTTAACAAGTCAGACTGAGAGATACCTCTTTGCCTATTATGTTCCCATGGAGTAGCATCACAAAGTCTCCATACACAGCTGGTCTACTTATACTTATAAGTGCCTTGTATTAACTTTCTCTACATGATAAATGCCACTTACTTAAAGAAAACCTGTCATCAACTTTATAGTGACCTCACTGAGGGCAGCATAAAATAGTGACAGAAATGCTGATTTCAGCATGTCACTCATGAGATAAAAGTAAGGGGTTGCTGAGAGCCAGCATCATAATCATTGCAGCACAGGCCTTGAAAAGAGTCAAATCCACCTGAGAAGAGTCATGGTTATTCATAATCGCCTTCTCTCCCGCCCATCTGCTGATGATTGGCAGTTCTCTCCTAGAGAGAAAGGGAGAAAACTAGGTAGAAGACTGTCAATCATCAGCAGGTGGGCGGGGAGAGCAGGAATTCATGAATAACCAGGACTCTTCTCAGGTGGCCGGGACTCTTTTCCAGGCCCAGTCTGCAATGTTTGTGATGTTGGTTCTCGGCAACCACTTATTTTTAACGTATAAATGACAGACCGCTGAAATCACCTCACCTGTCTCTACTTTATTCTGCTGTTAGTATGGACAGCATAAAGTTGATGACAGGTTCCCTTTAAATGAGACAACCCCTTTAAGTTAAGTTCAAGGCACCTCATTCAACCAGCCAGAATCATACTGAAGCGCGGCAAGCATCCCGAAAACGGCTGTCTGCGGATGGATATTTGGCTTAGCTTTTTTCTCTTGTCATGCTTGTGAAAAGTAAAACTTTGACTCATAGGGAATCTCTTCCAAAAGGTGGGGCTAGCGAGACGGTTCTCTTTTTCTGGGAGATACCTCTTTACAAGTCACATGTTGACTAGCATTATCCCTTAACATGCCCATGTAACTTCACAGCCTCTCATTATTCCTCAGACATGTATGCCTGGTTTGGCCAAGCATGCATTTGTTCTTAAAGGGCAATACTCCGCTGTCAGGCATCTCTGGCGGTGGCTTATCTTTCATGAGATCTAAGGGTCTGGCATGTTAAAATCTAAAATGCCTGATCTTTTTTCCTCCAACATCTGGAGACAGCCTGCACCCCGGCTTACTTTTGTCTCATGTCTATGGGCATCTTTCGACCTCCAGATATCTTGACGGTCACGGGGGCAGCATATATCTTGATGGGATGGAGTTCCCCTTTAAGTTGTACCTTTCAGAGGCTAGAATTTACAACCATTTGTTATGGCTGTCCTTGTTCTTGGCCTACTTTTGTATTACAGACACATTTCCATTGCTCTCCTGAAAATGAGACGTCCTGTGACAGCTGTCATTTCTGCATGAAAAAAAACGTCAGGTTCCCTCAGCTTGAGCTACATATTGAGGGTTGTCATCGCGCTGCCAGTACATCACAAGAGCAGGGAGGCAGATGATCCCTCCGCTCACAGTACTGTGGAGGATGCGATATGAGGCATCGCCCGCCTATAATGAGCCGGATTAATGACTTGTTCTGACACTGGAGATGAACTCACCTGTGAATATAATATGTGATATTCGTCTAGTAGAGTGCTGTCTGCTTATGATACAGAGTCCTCTTCGCCTAATACCGCCACTCTGAGCCTGCATTCATTACGCTGCGAGCGTGCAGATGTCTAGAAGTGGGATTATTCCACTTATCCCACGAGAGCTCGGCAGGGAATGCAGGCAGCGTCCCCGGTACTGGCACGGCGCTCATTTCACCTGTCATTGTGGGGTAGCTTGGTCTGTATAAACGCTGCCTTCGTGTACAGATGTATGTTGTCACTATAGAGCAGCTTTATTCTGCTATAATGAATGAAAAAATGTCACTGCATTCAGGCCCCAAAACTGAACCTATTATATGCACTAGCGCCACTGAAACCCAGTGAAACCAGCTGTCACTGCTGTTATTCCCAGTATAACTGGAGCTCAGCAAGCTGAGATATGAGGAACCTTTTGTAGGGTGCTCACCAGCGGCGGACTGGGAATTTAAAGTAGCCCCATGTCGTAGGCAGAAGGTGGAGCAACACAAGTAGGCAGGGACAACAGAGATAGGGAGGACCAGCAATACATCAGTACAGCACAATATACTGCCCCAGCAAAACCAAATACCACAGTGCAGCACAATATACTGCCCCAGGAGAACCACATATCATAGTACAGCACAACATACTGCCCCAGCAGAACCAAATATCTCAGTGCAGGACAGAAACTGCCCCAGCAGAACCAGATACCACAGTGCAGCACAATATACTGCCCCAGGAGAACCAAATACCACAGTGCAGCACAATATACTGCCCCAGCAAAACCAAATACCATAGTGCAGCACACAATACTGCCCCAGCAGAACCAAATACCACAGTGCAGCACAATATACTGCCCCAGCAGAACCAGATACCACAGTGCAGCACAATATACTGCCCCAGAGAACCAGATACCACAGTGCAGCACAATATACTGCCCCAGCAAAACCAAATACCTCAGTGCAGCACAATATACTGCCCCAGCAAAACCACATACCATAGTGCAGCACACAATACTGCCCCAGCAGAACCAAATACCACCACAGTGCAGCACAATATACTGCCCCAGCAGAACCAAATACCACAGTGCAGCACAATATACTGCCCCAGCAAAACCACATACCATAGTGCAGCACACAATACTGCCCCAGCAGAAACCAAATACCACAGTGCAGCACAATATACTGCCCCAGCAGAACCAAATACCACAGTGCAGCACAAAATACTGCCCCAGCAGAACCAAATACCACAGTGCAGCACAATATACTGCCCCAGCAGAACCAAATACCTCAGTGCAGGACAGAAACTGCCCCAGGAGAACCAAACACCACAGTACAGCACAATATACTGCCCCAGCAGAACCAAATACCTCAGTGCAGCACACAATACTGCCCCAGCAGAACCAAATACCATAGTGCAGCACAACATACTGCCCCAGCAGAACCAGATACCACAGTGCAGCACAATATACTGCCCCTGCAGAACCAGATACCACAGTGCAGCACAACATACTGCCCCTGCAGAACCAAATACCACAGTGCAGGACAGAAACTGCCCCAGCAGAACCAAATACCATAGTGCAGCACAACATACTGCCGCAGCAGAACCAAATACCATAGTGCAGCACAAAATACTGCCCCAGCAGAACCAAATACCATAGTGCAGGACAGAAACTGCCCCAGGAGAACCAAATACCATAGTGCAGCACAAAATACTGCCCCAGCAGAACCAAATACCACAGTGCAGGACAGAAACTGCCCCAGGAGAACCAAATACCATAGTGCAGCACAACATACTGCCCCAGCAGAACCAAATACCATAGAACAGCACAACATACTGCCCCAGCAGAACCAAATACCACAGTGCAGCACAACATACTGCCCCAGCAGAACTAAATATTACATTACAGCATAAAATACTCAAGCCCCAGCAACCGGCTGATGGATTGCCATGGAAACCATGGAAACAAGCAGCGTATAATGTGATGGAAAAATGGATACAAAAAAAAGGGACAATATGGAGAATCACAATACATTAGTAAGTGCCTTGTATTAACTTTCTCTACATAATAAATGCCAAAATGCCATTTGCTGAAGTGAGACAACCCCTTTTAAAAAAAAAAAAAAAGCGCTAAAAAATTCACACACACCTCCAAAAAATTAGCCCTCACTTCTGTACACATATCTACAAAAAAGTTATAGGAGTCAAAATATGGCAACGAACATTAAAAAAAATAAAAATTTCAAGGTTTTGATTCAGTAAAGAAATTTTTTCAAACGCAAGAAAAACTATACATATGTGGTGGTATCACCATAATCGTACTGACCCGGAGAATGAAAGTAACAGGTCAGTTTTACCGTATAGGGAACGTAATAAAAACAAAACTGTTGCAGAATTGTATTTTTTTTCCCAATTTCATCCCATTTGAATTTTTTTCCAGCTCCCCACTACAACGTATGTAATACTAAATGGTGGAATTGGAAAGTGCAACTTGTCCCACAAAAAACAAGCCCTCATATGGCTATTTGAACGGGAAAAATAAAAAAGTTATGGCCCTGGAAAGGCTGGCAGTGAAAAATAAAAACACAAAAATGAAAAATCTCCAGGGCTAAAAGGGTTAAGGAATGCTCACACAGCTGAGGATTTGTTACTGAGTAGCAATTCTTTGTGAACATCACGGGCTTCAGGCTGATTGCTCTTGCCAATATTATACATATATATATCTCTACATATGAGCCAAAAGTGCCGTTTTTGAGCCGATGACAGTACTACCAAGTCAGGACAATGTACTTTTAGTGTCACTCCTGTTGTGTCCCCCTCATACTCACGTCATGGCCTGGTAAATGGACTCAATCCCATAACGCATGGCAAACTCATCGACGATCTCCTGTGCCGTCTCGTCAAAGTAAACTTTCCAGGCATCGTCACCCTTAGCTTCTGGGATCTTCACCACACCGCTCCCCTGGATGTCTGTGAGGTAATGAAACAGGTTCTGGAAGAAGAAGGGAGTTGATTAATGGGGTTCTCCCATCCCAGACATTTATGGTGTACCTACAGGATAAATGTCTGAAAGATACAGTCTCTACCACTGGGGCCCATACCTAGATATAGGCAGGGGCTCCAACAACCCCTCTCCTGCCTGATAAAGTGACTCCTGTTCTATGGGCGTTACTGTAATGGCCGAGTGATCGTGTTTAGTTGCTAAGTCCAAAAGAAATGAATGGAGAGAGCTGCCACTTCCTCAGGCTGGATGAGGGTGGGGGGCTCGAGGATAGCAACTGTTAGATGTGTCAGAGCTAAGACTATCCATTTAACATGTAGGGGACAAACACAGGTGTTTCTCAACTGAGTTCATCACATAAGCCCTTACCCTGAGGAGCCCCTCAGCAGACTGTATAGATGTTCCATGGGCACCCTTGCTCCCAATGAAAAGGAACAGCCTTAAATGAGCTTATCACATAAGCCCCTTCCCTGAGGAACCAATCAGCAGACTCTATAGAAGTCCCATGGGTACCCCTTGCTGTTCTTGCTCCTAATGAAAAGGAACAGCCTTAAATGAGCTTATCACATAAGCCCCTCCCCTGAGGAGCCCATCAGCAGACTCTATAGAAGTGCTATTCTTGCTCCTAATGAAAAGGAACAGCCTTAAATGAGCTTATCACATAAGCCCCTCCCCTGAGGAGCCCCTCAGCAGAATCTTGCTGTTCTTGCTCCTGAGCCTTACCAGGAGAAAGTCACGTCTCTTGTCCTCACTTGTCTGTAACTGGCACTTCAGCGGGCCACAGAGTGGGTGTAATTGTACCCACTTTTTGAAAAAACATTACACAAATGCCAAAATCTCCCCCAGTACATTTCTTTAACATCCCTAGTTAATAAATCACAGTGAAATACTGTAAAAGTAAGATGCCCACAATGTAGTCAAAAAGTTTTTATTGCCTATGGACTGAAGGTTCCCCAGAACCAGATGAAAATGGCTGCTATCAGCACCACACCTGCGCACAGATTGGGTGTGGTACTACAAGCTCCATTAAAGTGCATGTGGCTGAACTACAATACCACATACAACCTGTATACAGGAGTGGAGCAACATTTGGAAAGAATCAGCCATACTTTCCCAGCCCTGGAGAAGCCCTTTAACTTCTTAATGAACCGTAATGACATTGGGATGAGGCCGTGCTGCGCTCAGAAAGGACCTCTGTGATGAGAGTTTCTGAATAATTGCCCTCATCTGAAGGTCCCTGACATTACAATAATTTACATGTAATTGGCCTCTCAAGGCTATTAGCGTTCATTTAATTCTGGCAGCAGAAAAAAAAATGAATAAAGGATTAAAAAATGCTTTGTTTACTGCAGATCACATGACCTGGCGGCTGCCAGTCGGCGCAGAACCTGTCTGCATGCTTCCAGCGCGCTGTATGGTAATGGATGACCTTCACAATGTATATACACCACCGACTGGATGTATTATGGTGTACAGAAAGCTCTCGTCTCAGGAAGATGTATAACAATTATTCAGTGGCTGCTGTTATTGTGCATGAAGTGACATCAGGCCTCTCACTAAATGCTCAGGTACACCGCTCGAGGGGTGCGCACTGGGGGAGCGCAGCGATTTCTGAGAATTAAAGGGCAACAACTTGATTAAAACAGAGTTGCCTTATCATGTCTAATGCCCTGTATCGTATATTGTCTGCGTAGTTGTATTGTAATTTGCTGCACAATTTAAACATAAACTCACAGCTCCTGCCTGCCGCCTCCTCCTGTGCATGTGGCCGTACCACCACAAATGAAGGTATTACCCATTGCAGCCTATTAGCGGGCACTTATTGTAATTACGTAACGATTGCAATCCACTGCTCTCCTGTCATTTTAGGTTAGAGAGAGGCTGACTGTCAGATAGGTGAGTGCAATCTATTGCTCCATGTTATCAGCTGTTTCATGCCGGAGGGAGGCTGAATGTAGTGTTAAAGGGGTTTTCCAATCCTAAAAAAAGCCCTCTGATATGGTGGGCCACCCAAGCCGAATATACTTACTGGGTCCCTGCTCCCTGTGCCACTCCTGGCCCCCGTGCGCGGATGAAAATATCTGGTGTCGGGAGGAGGGGGGGTAGCCAATGGCAGGCGGGGACAGGGACGCATCATTCGCTATGTTTACATCCGTGCATGGGGAGAAGCAGCAGCGGTGGTGCGGGGACCAGGAGCGGCACAAGGAACTCGGGTACATATATTCAGCATTGGGGGCCCGGCATATGGGGGGGCTTTTTTAGGATTGGATAACTCCTTCAACAGGGCGATAGGAAGGAAGCGCAGAAACTCCCCGTCCAATTATCAGTCCTTCATATTCTGCAGTACTGAAAACCTTCAGAAATACATACATCCATATTTACCATGGATATCAGCCTAGAGCCAAATTTTAAAGAGGTTCTCTGGGAATGATCTAAAGTGGCCTCCAGCAGCCTATCCTAGAATGTGAGCAGGACTGGTAGCCTCCACTTGCAGAGATACCCAAGAGGGTTAGAGGACGGGGCCTGCATACGCTGCTCTACAATAGATGGTAATGATGCGATCCTGCCTACCATATCCCATCAAGGCTGAGCAGCCTGACAGGAACACTCACCAATATGTAGTATATGGAAGTGCCAGGGCGTAAAGTGTAGTGAGGTCTGCCCTTTTGACCTCCTAGGCAGCTCTGCGAGGGGTGGCAACCAATCCTGCTCGCATTGCGGGACAGGTTGATGGCGGCCATGTTAAACATTCCCAGAGGACCTCTTTAAAGTAAAGCATCCCTTCATCTGATACTTAAAAATGTAATATTTGACCGACATGACATTCAATATTCAACCCTCCACCTTCAATCATAGGGAGCCAGGAAGTTTAGATTTAGGCTACTATATGCAGGATACTTGCACTGAAGAACTGAAATGCAGTAAATGACTTGGCCATCAACACATAAACCTGTGGACAAAGGTGAACATACAGGCAGACTATGTGGTGGCTATTGGGGCCCTTAGAGAGAGAGAGCCCAGTCCTGGCTGATATAATCCTTTATCACTTTGCAGGACTCCCCTTCTCCCGAGGGTAAGGGACTGGGCCATCAGACATGAGAAGGTCTTGCAATCAACACCAGGCCCTTCTGTCCTGGGTGGTAAAGCTCTGCACCGTCTCTCCTATGAGGTCCCCACTCTCCTGTGCTCTGCCTGTACAGACAAGCACGGACCACTCACCTCATGTAGACACGTGTACTGGACGTGGTATGGCGCCACTTTCTCCTCTCCTTTAATCTCAACGTTAATCTGCAGGCGAATAGCACCAGAGACGGCCGACTTGTCTGTCCTCTTCTCTGCAAAGATATATAAAAAACAGACCAGTTATACCATCTGTCAGACTGGGTCCAGTCATATAGTCCTTGGGTTGAAGAGACCTTTAGTGGTAGTGTCCCCATTATGTTACTATACGGAGTCTGAACAGGGCGTGCTCTGCTGGGAAGTACGGGGAACATGTAGTGCTTGAGAAGCCATTATGGGGGCATCCTGCAGCCGACACACCAATATGGGGGCAACCTGCAGCTCACACACTATTAAGGGGAGCGATCTGTGCCTAACACACCATTGTGGATGACAAACTGTTAAAGGGGATTGACACAATGGTTTTTGCTTGGATTTTTCTGCACTTCTATGTTTTTCGTAACGGTTTTTCATCTGCGTTTATTGGTATGTTTCTTGCAGTAAAAATGCTAGCGCCAGATCTTAGCTGAAGGTCTATGGGGAATATGAAGCGCAAGACACACAAGCTTTTTTTTTTTTTGCTTCTGGTGTTTTTGTTCATTAGGTGGTGTTTTTTGTCTTTCTTTTCAAAAATGCAGCAAGATGGAGCTCTTGGCATTTTTTTAGGTGTTTTTCATATCATCCTCTCTATAACACTAGTGGGCAAAAGTCACAAAAGATCCTACAGGACTGATATTTTACAAGAAACATACGTATTTACTGGAACAGACACGTCAGGAGCCAGGGGAGGTCACACATCCTCTCCAACTAAGGGCCCTTGCACACGACTGTATGCACTCCGAGACATACGGTCTGTGAGCGGGCCATATGTCCCAGAGAGGCATTGATTGTGCGCACGGGAGCGCACAGCATCATAGATTACAATGATGCTGTGCACGTCGGGCCGCCCGCGGGACTATTGTCCTGTACTCATATGATCTTATGAGTGCGAGACAATAGTCCCACGGGCGGCCCGACGTACACAGCATCATTGTAATCTATGATGTTGTGCGCTCCCGTGCGCACGATCAATGCCGCTCCAGGACATATGGCTCGCTCACAGACCGGATGTCTCGGAGGGCATACAGTCGTGTGCAAGGGCCCTAATGGAAAGTAGAAGGCGATTTCGAAATTTCTGTAGATCTTAAATATTCATCTAAAGTGGAACTTCACTTTACATAACAGCATCCAAAACCGTACTAACACTTTGGGTATCTTTTCCCCAATTGGATCCTGTGTGCTCGCTGCCACCTCTAAGGCGTCTACCACTAATAACCTCCTCGTATCATCCAGCATTGTGCTTCATTAGGTCTCATGATAGGTGTAGCCTTCCAATTACCGCCAGCGAGGCTCCGCACCTCATATTTATACATGGAGCTGAGAGATAAAGCAGACCTGAGTAATCATGTCACAAATTAAAATCTGAAGCCAGACATCTCATTAGGTAAAGAGGGAGCACATTTTAATGGTGCTCGTCCTGCGTCTGTCAGATAGAGACAGTGGATTCCGGGTGTCTGCGGGCGGACGACAACAGGAGATAACAATTCTCTAATGAGCAGAGGAAAAGCTCTTTGCAGAATTTAAAGATAGAAAGAGTACAGATTTTTCGGCGATGTCTCATCCAGGAGCCCGGTGAAGAGGGGGGACCACAGAAAACATTGGGAAACCTAGAAGATATCCAGGTATCCTTGGTGGATGAGTTTCCTCAGGGATAGACTTGGACTTTTTCTGCACTGCTGCAATCCCCTGTAGTTAAATATGCTGCAACTCACTCAAGTTATAATATATATATATATATACACTGTATACACACACAAAAATTTGAGGATTAACCTAAAATGCACACTAACCTTTACAGGTGAACTAAATGTGACCTTCTCTAAACTTTTGAATGCACATGTCCAACTGTTAAATGTTTCAGTACTTTTTGCACAACTTGCTGTTCTCTAACAAGGAGCTTAACAGCAAAATTCACAACAGGTGTTTGATCTATGAATCACCCAATACATTTCCTGGTTCAATTAGAATTGGTATTTAAACAGTCCTCCTCATCATGCTGTTCACATTTTGACATCATGAGACCAAGACGACACCTAACAATTGATCAACAGTATGTCGCCATTGTGAGGCTTCAAGCAGGATGTTCTCAGACGGAAGTGGCCACTGATCTTAAAGTATCATCAGCAGGTTGTATCAGAGATACAGAGAGACTGGACGTCCTTTGGCCACATCCCACACTGATGACCGCTTCATTGTGAACAATGCCCTGCGGAATCGGATGGTGAATGCCACACAGCTCCAGGCACATTTAAAGGAGGTGAGAGGCACCCAAGTGTCAGGTCCAAGCATTCAAAACCATTTAAATCCGCATGGTCTGCGTGCTAGACGACCTGCAACGGTTCCTGACCACAGGTCATCTTGCATGGGCCAGGAGCATCTACGCTGGACAAGGGACCAGTGGGCCTCAGTGCTGTTCACCGATGAAAGTCGATTCCCGCTAAACAGAAATGATGGCCGCCAACGATGTTGTAGACGTCAAGGAGAGCACAATGCATCAGCCACTGTTGTCACCAGACGAGCCTTTGGTGGTGGTGTTACAGCGTAGACAGGTGTGTCTAGTCAATACAGAACTGCCCTACACTTTGTGAATGGTACAGGGATAAGCCCATACTACTTGAATAACCTCATTAATCCAGTCATTGTGCCTCTGCATGAACAACACAGGCCTAATTTCATCTTCATGGACAACAATATGCCAGCTCATCGAGGTCACATCATTAGGAAATGGCTGCTGGAGACTGGGGGACCTCAAATAGAGTGGCCTGCACTTTCTCCAGACCTGAATCCCAGACCTATGGGATCATCTACGTTAGGCCTGTTTCACACTGGAATACCCCCTGGTCCCCAATGCAGTGGTACTTGTCCAGCCGCATCCCGGCATATTTGTGGGGGTGCTCATAGGCCGGCATTTTGTCGTATAGTGTGCAAGAACCACCACCACTGATGGATTGCAGGGTAGTCATAACCATGGAAACAAACAGTGTATAATGAGATGGAAAAATGAATCCAGCCAGCAAAGTAGGCAATATGGACAATCACAATACATTAGTAAGTGGCTTGTATTCACTTACTCTACATGATAAATGCCATTTGCTGAAGTGACACAGCCCCTTTAAACCTCTGCTCTCAGTTTAGTCCAGGGAGCAGTCTTATCAGTGATTGACAGCTAACTCTGCGTGACTGTACATACAGAGATGTACTGACAGGACCACCCACTGGACTCCTACACAGAGCAGAGATTTACATTTATAAAGTTATACTCAATAATTTCCTGTAAACTATATATCAATCTGCTCAGCTCCTCCTGCTCTATAACATACCGCCTGCAGACTGCACTGCATTGTAATGTTAACAGGTTCTCTTTAAATTTTTATTGCCAAGTGACTGGTTCCTGAACTAAACTGGTACCATGTACCATGTCCCATAATGAGAGATATCTGGTCCTCACTCACATTATACAGCTGAATAGAAGACTTACACCTCTCTACTGTTTATCCAGATTACAGACCATTCTACATAAGCAATGCACAAACAGGTTAGATCAAATGCGTATACTACCATATATAATCAATGCACTTTATTCCAGGCACACATAGTATATGATACATATAGGCTCACCTAGGTTGTACCAGACGTCCATCTCCCCACTCAGTGTCCGAACTTCAATGATGGTCTGCCCCAGGAAATCATCAGATTCTCTCTTCAGCCTCTGCTTAACACGAGATTTGATATCATCATCCTCATCCCAAACACGAACCTTGATCCGATCTGAAGAATTGTGGCACTCGCTGAGGGAAAAAAAAAGTTAAAAGCTGCGTTACCCCATGCAGAATATGACACAGTGTCCACCATATGCTCAGCTGCACAGAAAGAACTACTTCTCTTCTGTACCACATCTGAATATTTCAGTATAAAAAAACAGAAACCTCAGAGCTTCAAATCCCCATGAACAGACAGATTTAAAAATGAAGATGCCAGCTGTCAGCCACCACTAGAGGGAGCTAAGAGGCTTGCATTACTGTTGCATGCAGTTAGCTACTAAGCTCCCTCTAGTGGGGAATCCAGGTATTAAGCATGTTACCTTTTTAAATGTATGTCTATGTAGAGGCCTCCTATCAGAAAAACAGAGATCTTAATATAAGGATATATTAAGAAATTAAATAGCATAACATTTTGGAAGAGTTTTTATTACAGCCAGCCCTCCAAATATCTTGTGACATCAAGCATTGCTAACCTGGTAAAACTAAAAAGCTGCTACTCTTCATAAAGGAGTTCTCTACCTAAATTTCTTCTGAAAAACAAATGGACTGCGTGTGGTCTGGTGGACTGTGGGGTGACGAGAAGATCATGTAGGCAGTAAAATCCCATGAAATTGAACCTAAAACCTTGACACAGTGAGCCATAGATATTGATTTCCATGCACTTACCAGACATCATTAGGATGCATAACAATGCTGTGTGGATCAGCATCCTGCTACGTCCAATAAAATGTGTGTGGTGCTAATAATGCAGTGTCTCACCACAAAAAGGGGCCTTATGTGCATTTATTATATAGCTGCTAAAAAGGTCAAAAATGTGATTTCCTGTGTATTTATACATTTTATTGGGTACCAGTTGCTAGGTGAGACTGCACCTCTCTCCATAGCTAAGTCAGAACAGTCAATGGAGAGATGGTGGATGTCTAGACAGTAAAAAGTGTACTGAGGCAGCCCTGAAGAAAGCTAGACAGCAAGATATATTTGAAAGGCATTCCAGTGTTGAGAGGAGGTGCATGCAGAAGCTCTATGAAGATAAACTGCTTAGCAAGATGCTTATAAGCTCCGCAGCAAACCTGTTCAGGAGATTTATTCTTCTGCTGCCTAGATAAACTACAAAGGCAGAATCTGAATATGCCCACTAGTCCATATCCAGTCATGAAAACCTGTAGTACTATATGTGTATGGCAACCTGTGCAAAAGGTACAGAACTCAGTCTAACGTTGGAGGCCGCCCTGTGGTTGCATAGAGAAAGTGAAGTGTTGCAACCCTTTTTCTGGATGTTTATGCTGAAGAGAAGCTAGAGAAGTGCAGTAGTTATTATTATTTACCAGAAAACTACTTTAAAGAGACCTCTTGGTGTAAAATGGCTGCTGTCCTATTAGTACACACAAAACCTGTCCTAATCACGCAGCAGGACAAGTTACTTCACAACACTGAGGTAAAGAGCTGCCTCATCCTCCTCTCTGCTCTGCTCGTCAGGGATTATGATCCTGAATACAGATGATAAAATCTTCAGCTGAATCTCTGTGGGAATTGAGTTCATGAGGAGACATGAAGTACAGCATTTAAGCATTTAAATTTTTTTAATTCTCGGAGAACCCTCTTAAAGAACGTTTCTTTTCTTGCCTCATCATTGCTTCCTCCTCTGCTGCAGGGGACCCCGCCTTGCACCTTACATTTCATCACCACTAAGGGCAACCTAAACCACCATCAGGCAGGATGGTACATTGCATGCAACATCCAGTCCCACAGCCTCAAAAACCTAAGAGGCAGAAGTGCTCGGTCGGTAGCCTTTGGCCTGCTACACGTGGGGGGGGGGGGTTTCTGAGCCCACCCTGCAGATCTTCTGCTGTAATATAACGAAGACTTCCCGCATAGTGTTAATTAGAGGCAAGCTCTTCCCAGCAGTAGCTGTGTTTTCAGCCGTGGCATGGGATCACTCTGGTAAGAAATAACCCTACACTCTGACAGAGCGGGGATGATCAGATGCATTTAGAAGCCCAGCGTCCCGGGGGGCAGCAACTCGTCAAAATACATCTAAAGCCGACAACACACACAGAGGCGAGGAAATAAAATATGCAAATCACATTCCAGCTCCAAAGCGAGCGTAATCACATCTTCATGTACTGCTCAGATAGAAGGCTGTGTACAGAGGATCAGGAATGAAAGAGAAATCGTCTATGGGGGCCCACAGTGCCACATCACAATGAACCCCCATCCCCCGAGTATGGACTGTGCAATATCAGACCCAAATCGAATTGAGTGAATGGAAAAATTATCTGCAATTATCTAAAATCAAACCGTGATTCAATGAATTCCTGTGGGTGCAAATCTCATAACTGCCAACATTTGAACTCCCAATTTGTGGGACATTTTAAAGGGGGATGTCCATTCCATTGGTCGCCTATCCTCAGGATGGACCATCAATGGAGTTCTAGCGCCAGAGCTACCCTGAATCAGCTGATCGGTAGGGGTGCCGGATATTGAGGGCCTCGCCTAAGAATAGGCCCTCTCAATAGTAAAATCTTGGACAACCCCTTTAAAGAAGAACTCACGCAAAAAATTTTATTCCATGTCCTGCTAGAAATGTACATGATGTAATCTGTAGTGAATGTCATTTTCTTACCAGTAGCTGAATTTTTGAGTTATATCATCCTGAAGTTTCTTATCTGTGTCATGTGACTAGGAATTAGACCCACCAACCCACACAGCACCTTATGTGTGGACAGGAAGTCTAATTCTCTATGCATTCCTATGGGAGCCTCACTTTCAGTCTCATAGGAATGAATAGAGAAGTGACTGGCTTGCTGTCCTGGGTCAGTTGGAGGTCA
This sequence comes from Rhinella marina, assembly GCA_900303285.1. Taxonomy (NCBI): domain Eukaryota; kingdom Metazoa; phylum Chordata; class Amphibia; order Anura; family Bufonidae; genus Rhinella; species Rhinella marina. Next base: position 428,265 of record ONZH01010837.1, on the reverse strand, counting down.
GGGTGTTGGTCACATGACCCAGCTACAATAAGAAGAGAGTGGAAACTCTCAATTTCAGCCTCTGATAAGAAAATGACAATCACTACAGATTATATCATGCACCTTTCTAACAGGTCAGAGAATAAAAATTTTTGCGGGAGTTCTTCTTTAAGTCTTTTCCTGGAGTGCTGCCAAAGCCTTCAGAAACTCCTCCCTTAAATCAAATTTGCATAAGCCCCACCCCTTTTGAAGGACTACTATTAAAGGGGTATTCTCATCTTAGACAATGGGGGCATATCGCTAGGATATGCCCCCATTGTCTTATAGGTGCGGGTCTGCTGGGACCCGCACCTATATCCAGAACGGAGCGGGGAGCGCTGCGCCTGGAGGACCCCAGGTTTCCGGGGGTCCGGCCACCACCAGGCGCAGCTCCCCGCGCCGCTCATAGGAATGAATGGGAGCCGGGCCGTGCATGCGCGGTGCGCTCCCATTCATTTCTATGGAGCCGACGGAAGTAGCCGAGCCAGCGCTCGGCTATTTTCGGCGGCCCCATAGAAATGAATGGAGGGCGGCTGCGCATGCGCAGTGCGCCCTCATTCACTTCGGGGGCTCCGTTCTGGAAATAGGTGCGGGTCCCAGCGGTGGGACCCGCACCTATAAGACAATGGGGGCATATCCTAGCGATATGCCCCCATTGTCTAAAATGAGAATAACCCTTTAAGGGGCACTCACACGACTGTATCCATTTTGTGGTCTGCAAAACACGGAAACAGGCCGTTTGCATCCCGCACTTTCCTGATCATGATTATGGGGACGGCCATCTTGCATGAGCTGTTTACGGCAGCCACAAGGGCCATATGCCTTACCAAGTACGTAGTTTTTTCTGGTTTAACACTCCTGCATGATAAAATCATGTTTTTTTGGAAAGTCATTTTTATGTTGCTTGTAGTCAAAAGTCATAACTTTATTTTTCCGTCAAAGTAGTCATATGGGGGATTCAAAAAAAATAAAAAGATTTACACTATTATTTGTTGCATTTTCCGTTCGCTGTTTACTGCGTGATAAAAATAAGTCATCTTTTTTCTATGGTTGCACCGGGATTTGAGGCAGCAGTTCTGTGTTCACTTCTACAATGCTTTAAAGTACATAGAAACACAATAAAATAATCAGCAATTTATAGTAATGGGCAAATTGCTTATGGTAGGGACCTGGGGACCTTTCTTTGAGATGACAGGTGACAGAGGGAGCTCCATAGATACCGTAGATCGCTGTTAACTGCAGCATCTAAAGGGTTAACATGGTCAAAGACCAACTTTACTGGTCTCTGAAAATAGCTTGATGTTGTCAGCCTTGGACTGGGGGTGCAGCGCTGCCATCTACTTCTGAACCGCCCTCCTCAATGGCCACCAGAAAAACACTAAGGGGTTAACTGAAGGGGTTGTGCAGAAGCTTAAGGGCTCATTCACACGACTGTGGTTTGGTTCGGACCCATTTACGTCAATGGGGCCGCAAAAGATGCAGACAGCACCCCGTGTGCTGTCGCGCATCCGTTAGTCCGTTCCGTTGCCCCGCAAAAATTATTTTTTGCTGACAAGAATAGGTATTTCTATCATGGGCCGCCGATCAGCTGCACTCCATCAAACCCTGCTACTACTTCTTCAAAATGACCTGGGCGATGTCTCCTTTGTAGAGGCGGTGCAGTGTAATTACAGCTACTCGCCCCAGGAATTTAGTGAAATAATTTAAAATAAATGATCCTAAATAACAACCGTAATAAACATAATCATAATCCTACTGCATAATCCGAAACATAAAACTGCAATAAGCAGAGGCAGAGTGTTAAATGTGTCTTTGCCAAATTGGTCTCTCTGCGTGAATTCTGCAAGATATGTTGGAAGCAAATCACGAAGAAGACCCAATTTCGTCTTGATACCAGCCTTACAATTATTCCAGTAAGACTGTATATATTGAGGGTGGGCACCAGTTGGAGAAACAAACTGAAAATCTGGATCACTGTGATTCACACGTTCGTGACTCAAATTCAGTGGCAGCTGAATCTTGACGGCCACCCAGGAATCATGGACATTACTGGCTCCATAGTGACATAATGAATGTCCCATAGGTTTCAGTGGCAATTCATTGCAATCTATAGGACAAGCATGTTCAAGTGCCCTAAGGGAACTTAAAGAGGACCTTTCACCGCTCCTGACATTTCTGTGTTAATAGCTTCATGCATTCCCCGTGTAATAACAATTCTGGAGCATCTATTCTTATGTCTCTATGTTGTGTCATTCCTTTATTATTCCTGCTAGAAGTTATGAATTAATTGCCATTAGCCTTCAGTAAGGGTACAGAGGGGATGTGACCAGTTGTGGGTGTGTACCTGCACAATCTGTCTCTATCCAATCAGTGCTGCCATGTTCAGACTGTGCAGGTACACACCCCCAACTGGTTCCCGCCCCTCTGTACCCTTACTGAAGGCTAATTTCCCATAAAAAAACAATAAAAAAAATATCATTAGCACCGCCACCTTCCAAAATGCCCGAACTATTAAAATGTAAAAGTATTTATCGCATACGGTGAACGCAATGGGAAAAAAAATTGAAATGATCTAAATAGTGATCAAAATAGTGACTAAAAAATTAGTCCTCATACAACATCATAGGTATAATTACAAAACTTTGGGGGGGGGGGGGCAGAATATAGAGATGAAAAGAAAAGAGATTTTTTCGAAAGTTTTTTTTGGGTAAATATTAACACACAAGAAAAAAAAACTATATATATATATAATTATCATTGTAATCGTGCTGACCCAGAGAATGGAGGTCACAGGTCATTTTTACCACATAGGGACGCCACAAAAACAAAACCTGTACAACTATGATGGAATTACATTTTTTTCCAACATGATCAAGCAGCAGCAGCCCTTGCACAAGCACCAGTAACCTTCAAACACCTGATCGGTCGGAGTGCTGTGCAGGTGGTTTATGTATTAGAACTGTTCAGCTTTGATCACATTTTGTGTCAGAGGCTGCATCGCAGATTCAGTCATATTTCACTGAAAAAAAAAAAAAGTTGAATATGGAGGTACTTTCCCTATCAGCCCATTTCGAGACCAGGACAGATACATTTTCTGGGACTGTCTGAAAATTAGGGACAGTCCCTGCAAGTTCGAGACTGTTCGCAAATATGCAGATCTGGTAATGGTAGAACAGAACCATAAAGACTACCGTATTTTTTGCCCCATAAGATGCAGTTTTTTTCCCCCAAAGTGGGGGAAAAATGTCCCTGAGTCTTATGGGGTGAATGCTAATGAGCGCTTCCATTATAGAAGCACTCATTAGCACTGGAGGACCAGGAAGCGGTGAAGGCTCTGTACTCCCCGCTTCCTGGTCCTCCGCTCAGCTGTCGGCTGTGCAGGGCTGCGCATAGTGTGAGGGCGCTCTGTGACCTCACTCTGTGCGCGCCAGTTCACAGCACAGCCGACGGAGGAGGGAGAAGAGCGCGGGCGGTGAGGAGCGGCAGAGTCCAGGAGCAGGAGAGGTAAGTGCTTTATTTATTTTATGTCATATAAGGCTGGGGGCACCATCTGAAGCATGGGGCTGAAGAAAAGAGGCATGGGGACTGATATAAGACTGGGGCTGAAGAAAAGAGGCAAGGGGGCTAATATAATAAGTCAAGGGGGCTAATATGAGACTGGGGGCTGATAAAAAGAGACTGGGGGCTGATATGAGGCTGGGGACTGATCAAATGAGGTATGGGGGCTGATTTAAGACTGGGGGTCTGATCTGAGGTCTGAATGGGGTTATTTATATTGGGGCTCATATCTGAGGTCTGATTGGAGGTCATTCACTTTGGGGTGTGAGCTGAGGTCTGATTGTGGGTCTGATCTGAGGTCTTATTGGGGACTTATTAACATTTGGGGTCTGATTGCTGGTCTGACCTGAGGTCTAATGAAAAATATTTTTTCTTATTGTCCTCCTCTAAAACCTAGGTGCGTCTTATGGGCCGGTGCATCTTATAGCGCGAAAAATACGGTAAATCCACAACTAACCAAGTTTCAATTTCTATTTTTATATTTAACCACTTTCTACATGTGGAGAGTTGGTGTCTACTATATTGGACAGTCTCCTTGACTATGATTTTTTTCTAAGGATTTTCCACTTGACGACCCCATTACATCAGACTGTCCCTTAGAAAGTAGGAAATTTTCAACTAAATATCTTCCCCCTGAACTTTTGTAATCAGGATACATCTTCCATATCTGGTTACGGAGTGAGAGTCTCTCACCTAGAGTACGAGGTGCATGAAGCATCATCATCGCTTCTTGTTCACCAGATGAAGGAGGTCCTGGTTATAAAGTGCCCCCTTCCTGGTTTACACATCTCATAATCATCTTGTCTTCACTGAATGGAGATTAGGGTCCTCCATTTCCACTCTACACAGGTTGTCTAATCAAGGAGGATTATCGGCCGCCCTCAGCGGGGAACATAAGACGTATTATGTTATCAAATGTCGGATCATGTCCCTGGGACACGGACACCATCTTATTGAGTGTAATGTGCAGTGCACAGGATACCGGGTCAGCAATCAAGTACAATCATCTTCTCTTCACAGTAATGGATGGATGGAGATTTAAGAAGAGAAATAAGGGAAGGACAAGTGCAGACATCAGTCATCTATATAAACAGGAGAAGCCCGAGACACTTCACAGTGATGAGAAGTTGAAGTTCTGATGACATCATCAGCAAATGTGATTGTTAAATGACACTTGTCTACAACTGAGTACAGAACAATGTCTCAATCACAGTCTAGAAATGAGCTCCTACCAGTGGCGTACATGGAGAAGGAAGGGCCCCATAGCAAGGATCAAACCAGGCCCCCCCCACACAGGACAGAAGGTTTCTGCCTAAACCCTTTTCAATGACCCTTGGGACATTTTTCCACTGCCTCATTTGCTAAAAGTTGTTCCTTTAGACCAGGGATGGCCAACCTGAGGCTCTCCAGCTGTTGCAAAACTACAACTCCCAGCATGCCTAGACTGCCAACAGCTATCAGCCTACAGCAGGGCATGGTGGGAGTTGTAGTTTTACAACAGCTGGAGAGCTGCAGGTTGGCCATGCCTGCTTTAGACCTTTAGAGGGTAGAGTCCTTACCAAGTCTTCACCCCCAGTAGAAGAGGAGATAATCCCAACTAAGACTGGGCCTCCTCTTGCCCTGGGCCCCATAGCAGTCGCATGGTCTGCCGCTATGGTAGTTAGGCCCCTGGCTCCTACAATCCACAGGTTACCCAGGTAAATGCACCTCAGACCTTGAAGCACGTTTTACCCCATGTCTTTTTGGGGGGAACGGAAACACACATCAGGGTCTGAGGTAGATACTGCGGTTTATATATAATTTGCTATAAGGAAGAAAACAGCCTCAGAGAGACGCTCCATGTCCACCATTCCCTTGCCTTGGAACATGACCAATTTAGCTAATACCCATCTGTGGATGGATCTGTTTCAACCCGACTTCACAGTGCAGAGCTGGGTTCTGGTCATCATGTGAGATGTCACTTTAACATCTTAGGCTACTTTCACACCTACGTTTCTCTTTTCCGGTATTGAGATCCGTCATGACCCACAATACAAGTCAATCGGGATGGATCCGTTTTCTCTGACACCATAGAAAACAGATCCGTCCCCCATTGACTTTCAGTGTAGCTCATGATGGATCTTTCTTGGCTATGTTAAAGATAAAAAACCAGATCCGTTCATAACGGACGTGGATGGTTGTTTTATCAGTAACGGAAGCGTTTTTGCTGAACCCTGCCGGATCAGGCAAAAACGCAAGTGAGAAAGTAGCCTTATACCGACTCTACAACCTGAAGGAGGCATACTTAGAGATATTGTACACAAGAACTTAACATTCCCATCTTCACACTGCTGAGGATGAGATTCAAAAGACTGAAACAGATCTGACCACTGTGGTGAGTGAATTCCCATATGATGTACTAAGAGGTTCTTTGTCCAGACATGTAAATGGCACTTTTGCCCTTGCACACTAGAGAGGTTTCCATCCATATGCGATGGGTGTAGTGAGCGCACAGCATCCGGAGTAAATCGTGACCCATTCATTTCAATGGTTCTGTGCACATGAGCGCCATTTATCACTGATCATCTTTGCATTCAGGAAAAATCTCAGCACCTTCTATATTGTGCGTTTTTCACACAGCCCTGGCCCCACAGGAACAAATGGGTCTTGCTTGAAAAACAGAAGGTTTCTGGATGCGATGGTTGATAGGAGATTTGGAACGTTTTTCATCAGATTTTCTTCACATCCATGAAAAATTAATCAAAAACTGATTCCAAGCAGAAAAAAACAAACACTAAATGCAACCGCAGGTTTAATTTGCATGCAAAACCAATTGTTTTTCCCATACAAAGATCCTGACTCATTCCGTCATATAATCGTAAATCGTCTTTATTGTATTACAAGGCAGCATGATGGTAGCTCCCAGTTTGCAGCTTTGGGCTATCTGCACAAGGGCGCAGGCCAAAGTTTTGCACATTTTTGTGTGGATTTCTCTGCATTTTTGACAACTAAAAGTAAAGGGCACATTTATTAAAGGGGTATTCTCATCTTAGACAATGGGGGCATATCGCTAGGATATGCCCCCATTGTCTTATAGGTGTGGGTCCCACCGCTGGGACCCGCACCTATATCCAGAACGGAGCGGGGAGCGCTGCGCCTGGAGGACCCCAAGTTTCCGGGGGTCCGGCCACCACCAGGCGCAACTCCCCGCGCCGCTCATAGAAATGAATGGGAGCCGGGCCGCGCATGCGTGGTGTGCTCCCATTCATTTCTATGGAGCCGACGGAAGTAGCCGAGCCAGCGCTCGGCTATTTTCGGCGGCCCCATAGAAATGAATGGAGGGCGGCTGCGCATGCGCAGTGCGCCCTCATTCAGTTCGGGGGCTCCGTTCTGGAAATAGGTCCCAGCGGTGGGACCTGCACCTATAAGACAATGGGAGCATATCCTAGCGATATGCCCCCATTGTCTAAAATGTGAATAACCCTTTAAGATCGACATTTTAGACACCGGTCTTAATAAAGCCCCAGTTATGATGAGGTGCCGGCCTCTCCATAACTTTGGCGCATCCAGCGCCAGTTCTAAATGTAAGCCAGCTTCCGAGCGGTCTTACATTTAGACCATTTTCTACGCCTAAAGCTACATGCACACGACCGTATGTGTTTTGCGGTCCGCAAATTGCGGATCCGCAAAAAAAACGGATGACTTTCCGTATGGCATCCGTGTTTCCGTTTTTTTTTGCGGATCCATTGTAACAATGCCTATCCTTGTCCGCAAAACGGACAAGAATAGGACATGTTCAATTTTTTTTGCGGGGCCACGGAACGGACATACTGATGCGGATAGCACACAGTGTGCTGTCCGCGTTTTTTGCTGACCCATTGAAATGAATGGGTCCGCATCCTATCTGCAAAAAAAAAAAAAACGGACGCGGAAACAAAATACGTTCGCGTGCATGAGGCCTAAACCTAGTATAGAAAATGGTGAATGAGACGGGTCTGCCGACCCATCCCCTTCCCCGCCCACGATTTTAGACCTGAGCGGGGCGAAGTTGTAATCGTTGAGCCATCTGCGCCTGAGATATGCCTGATTTAGACATATTTCAGATTAGTAAACGACCCCCTATGTGTTTTATAGAGCGAGTAGATAGAATTTTTTTTTTATTATTTCCTGTAAATTTCTGTGCACATTTTAGGGCTCATGCACACAACCATAGCCTTTTCCACGGTCCACAAAACACGGATACCAGCCATGTGCGTTCCGCATTTTGAAGAATGGAACATCCTGCCCTTTATAGAACAGTCCGATCCTTGTCCGCAAAACGGATGAGAATAGGACATGTTGTATTTTTTTACAGGTGCCATGGAACGGACATACGGATGCGGACAGCACATGGTCTTTTGTGGCCCCATTGAACTGAATGGGTCCGCGTCCGACCTGCACAAAAAGCGGATTGGATGCGGACTAAACAGTTGTGTGCATGAAAACCCTCTTTTTCTTTTAGATTACTGTATAGCATGCCCAGCAATGCACTTTACAGATACTATATAGACGAGAGCAGGGAGAAGCAAGAGTTTGAAGCCTGAGAGCTAACAACCAGCAGAATTGTGGATGCAGCTTTGGTTGCGGCTAGAGTGTAGGCACAATCTAACTGAAGATCTGTACACGAGTAGTAAAGCAGAGGATTTACAGAACTACTCAGCTTTGTAAAATTCCAACAATATGTTTGTAACCAGTAAGGTAAATTAATCCCAGCACGTATCTGCGGTATTTTTCAGCCATCACCAGCAGACTACAGACCTGGCCATATTCAGAAGATGTGCAAAATGGGAGGTTTAATCAATACTGATCCCGGGGAGATTTCTGCAGAGATCTGGGTGTTATGAAAGATTAATGAAATAATCAGAAAGTGAGAACAGATAGCCCGGACCTCATCACAGCGTGTGCCCCCTAATCAGAGGAGATACTGGAGTAATCTCATTCTCACCAGCAAAGAGGAGGCAGAGCACCGACATGTGATGACAATGTGACGAGCAGAGGGAACAGCCGGAGAACTGTGACCTACGGTACATGCGGAAAGTCTTCAGACACTTTCAATTGGTTCACATTTTATGTTGGTAATTTGTGCTAAAATTGAAAAAGAAATTAAGATTTCCCCCATCAATTTGCACTCAATAGCTCTAAATAAAAAAAAAATTAAAACAAAATTTTAGAAATGTTTGTAAATTTATAAAAAAAAGGAAAAAATTAAAATTTCACATACATATAAATATTCAGACCTGCTGCTATGACATTTGAATTTAAAGGGTTTCTGTCATCACATTTTATCATATTAAACCGGATGACATTTGCAATGTGCAAATGTCACCTGAGGTCTAATATGGTACAAATATACCTCTATGTGTCCCCGTTTTTATAAAAATTCATCTTTACTAATATGCAAATTAGCCTTACTAGGTGCAGGGGGCGGTAACCCTGCACCTAGTGGCGCTGTTTCCCCACCTCTGTTCACGCCTCCTCGGTTGTGATTGACAGGGCCAGGAAGCTTGCTCTTTCTGCTGCCGGCCCTGTCCGTGCTCTAAATCCCGGGCCTGCGCCGTGCGCACTTATTTCGGCGCAGGCGCAGTGAGTGCCGCTGGCTGTCGGGCTCCCGGCTTCCTCACTGCGCCTGCGCTGATGACGTCACACTACACCCGGAAGAGAAGGCGGCGCAGGTGCAGTGAGGGAGCCCGATAGCCAGCGGCACTCACTGCACCTGCACCGAAATAAGTGCGCACGGCGCAGGCCTGGGATTTAGAGCACGGACAGGGCCGGCAGCAGAAAGAGCAAGCTGCCTGGCCCTGTCAATCACAACCGAGGAGGCGTGAATAGAGGTGGGGAAACGGCACCACTAGGTGCAGGGTTACCGCCCCCTGCACCTAGTAAGGCTAATTTGCATATTAGTAAAGATGAATTTTTATAAAAACGGGGACACATAGAGGTATATTTGTACCATATTAGACCTCGGGTGACATTTGCACATTGCAAATGTTATCTAGTTTAATATGATAAAATGTGATGACAGAAACCCTTTAAGCTCTGGAGGCCTCCCATTTCTCGTCATCATCTTTGTGATGTTTCTACACCTTCACTGGAGTCTACTGTGGTAAATTCAGTTGATTGGATGTGATTTGGAAAGACTCAGCCCTGTCTATATAAGGTCTCACAGCTGACAATGCAGATCAGAGAAAAACCAAGCCATGAGGAGGAAAGAACTGCCTGTAGAACTCAGAGACAGGAGTGTGTGGAGACACAGATCTGGAGAATGGGACAAAAAGATTTCTGTTGCACTGAAAGTTCCCAAGAGCACAGTGGTCTCCATAATTCTTTAATGGAAGAAGTTTGGAACAACCAGGACTCTTCCTAGAGCTGGCCAACCCACCAAACTAAGTAATCAGAGGAGAAGAGCCTTGGTAAGAAAGATGACCAGTGGTCACTCTAGCTGAGCTCCTAACTCTGTGTGCAGATAGGAGAAACATCCAGAAAGTCAACCATCACTGCAGCACTCCACCGATCTGGGCTTTATGGCAGAGTACAAAAGGGAGTCTCAGACTGTTAAACAAGATTCTCTGGTCTGATACAACCAAGATGGAACCTTTTGGCCTCAATTCTAATTGTCAAGTCTGGAGGAAACCAGTCACTGCCCAAAACCATCCCTACAGGAAAACCTGGTGGTGGCAGCATCATGCTGTGGAGTGGTTTTTAGCGGCTGGGACAGGGAGACTGGTCAGGGTTGAGGGAAAGCTGAATGGAGCATAAAGCAGCCATATCCTTAAAGGGGTTGTCTCACTTCAGGAAATGGCATTAATCATGTAGACAAAGTTAATACAAGGCACTTACTAATGTATTATGAGTAGTATTGACTTGTATTAACCTTCTCTACATGCTACATGTCATTTGTAGAAGGGAGACAACCCCTTTTAAGGCCCCATTCCGCAAATGGTGTCCGCATCCGTTCCGCAATTTTGTGGAACGGGTGCGGACCCATTCACTTTCAATGGGGCCGTCCGCATCCGCACTTCCTGATGCAGAGTGCTCTTGCCCTCAGACTGGGAAGAAGGTTCACCTTCCAACAAGACAATGACCCTAAGCCAAGACAACACCAGGTCGGCTTAGGGACAACTCTGTGCATGTCCTTGAGTGGCCCACTCAGAGCCCTGACTTGAACCCAATTGAGACCTGAAAATGTCTGTCCACCAACAGTCCCCATCCAACCTGGCAGAGCTTGAGAAGATCTGCAGAGAAGAATGGGAGAAATCACCAAATCCAGGTGTGAAAACCTTTTGGTATCATCTCCAAGAAGACCGGAGGCTGTAATCACTGCCAAAGGGGCTTCAACCAAGTCCTGAGTAATGGGTCAATGGAAGATTGTAATTTTTCCTTTTCAATAAATTAGCAAAGATTTCTAACATTGTGTCTTACAACTTTTTTTTTTATTTTAGCACAAGGCCAACAACATAACAAAATGTGAAAACGTGAAAGGTTCTGAATACTTTTCGAATGCACTGTAAATATCGGCATACACTGTAACGCAAGCATCACCGCAAAACTGGGGCTGACATAAGTGATGTGGATTAGAGGAGCAACACATGCTCCAGTGCTCAGCAGCCACATCCTGTCAGTTCCTGAAGGCTTCTCCATCACCTCATCACTGGGGTAGAAGAAAATACTCCTCATCAACGTATGTATAAAATACTTGTATTTCTTATGAAACAATAATTCTGGAGCATCTACAGTGTCATTCCTCTGTTATTCTCCCTGGAAATGTATGGCTAAATCGACAGCACTGACTGAACAGTTTTGGGGTGTGAAGGCACACAATGACAAGGGGAAGGGTAACACACAGATGTTAATTTATTCATACGTTTCCAGGAGATATAACAGAGATAAGGAATGATGATTATATACAAAATGTCAGGAGGGCAGATAAAGCAGTCCCCAAAACTACAAGGAATTCAGGTCGCAGAGAATAGGCCACAAAATAATCAATTCCCACCCAGAAATACTTGGGCCAGAGTTTGGAGAAGATGCGAAGTATCAACAGCTAAAAGAAAGCAGTTTTGGATGTGAATGGAGTATAATGCATGTAATTACAATTTGGTAATCGTTAGGAACGAATTCTGAAATCTCTTGATTTGCGTTTTACCAGTTTGTGACTTGCCAACCGTTTGGACGTACTGGGAGAACCAGCTGCCAATTTTGAGACTTGCCTTTGAAGAAGAGAATCAGCTTACTAATAGATTTCTATCAATCCTCTAATTGGACGTTGAGTGGTTAATAATCCCCACCCCACTTAGCTACAGTCACCCCAGGTCACTAGATGTCCACGCTGAGGGCTTCTCACCCCAGTGACTACGTAATACAGTATAATCCTCACTGCTCGTGCGCAGTCCTATGACGGACACAGTAATTCTAGCTGTAATTGCGCAACGATTCATTAGTGGCTTAATGTCGCTCCGCAAATAGCAAAGTGTGCACAGAGCACAAAGGAAAATCAGAGTGAATCACCGGGACAATGACATAACCGCCTCATAAGGAGTCAGATGATGATGGCCTGAAAATAATTAGAGAGCAGCGGTGGCCGCCAGCTTATGGTGCACATATTGAGGATGAGAGGAAGGGAACAGCCTTTTAAATGTCATAGCCACTTCCCTGCGCACATCATGACATTGCCACCCTGACCCCACAAGATCGCCACACGCCTCTCCCGAAATACTCAGTGCTGCTGGGGGTACCTCGCTCTTTGTACTATGATACTGTCAAGCTGTCACATCCACCCAAGTTAGCGCAATCCTCCCAATATCTTCCATTATTGGCATCTTAATTCCATGCATATTAGTTGGTATTTAGAAGGGCGGTAACCTAGGCCGAGAGGAAGCACCAGAAACAGTAACGTAGGCTGAGAGAAAGCACCAGAAACAGTAACCTAGGCCGAGAGGAAGCACCAGAAACAGTAACGTAGGCCGAGAGGAAGCACCAGAAACAGTAACGTAGGCCGAGAGGAAGCACCAGGAAAAAGTAAGGTAGGCCGAGAGGAAGCACCAGAAACAGTAACGTAGGCCGAGAGAAAGCACCAGAAACAGTAACGTAGGCTGAGAGAAAGCACCAGAAACAGTAACGTAGGCCGAGAGGAAGCACCAGAAACAGTAACGTAGGCCGAGAGGAAGCACCAGGAAAAAGTAAGGTAGGCCGAGAGGAAGCACCAGAAACAGTAACGTAGGCCGAGAGTAAGCACCAGAAACAGTAACGTAGGCCGAGAGTAAGCACCAGAAACAGTAACCAAGGACAAGAGGAAGCACGAGAAACGGTAACCTAGGCTGAGAGGAAGCACCAGAAACAGTTACCTAGGGAGGAAGGAAGCACCAGAAACAGTAACCAAGGACGAGAGGAAGCACCAGAAACAGTAACGTAGGTCAAGAAGCAGCACCAGAAACAGTGATGCCTCCCTACCACCCTGGTTGTTGGCATCGTCTCATCCTTCACCACTTCAAGGAGTAGATAAATGTAAAAGCAGCAATGGCTTGTAAAAAGATGTTGTTCTCAGCCTGGGGGCCCATGACTCAGACGAGCTTCCTATTCTCACACAGTCGGCCTTAATGAAGGATTTAACTCCGTGCAGGAAGACGGGCTGCAAAGACACATGAGACTGTCCTCTGAGCCCAGAACCCACTGCCGACTTATTACACAATCCCTCTATAAGAACCGCAGCGCCCCCGGGGAGCACGAGTTCTGTACAATGTGAGATTACGCCAGACAAAGCAGTCTGCTCTCCTGCAGACTTACACACAGTATGAAAGACGACAGGAGAAGCAGGGGGTGTTGTAACCTGTCTGCAGTTCATAGGAGCCATAAGAAAAGGCAGCTCCCCTTTACATAGCGGGATCTGACACAAGGACTGCCAAAAACTCCTGTATGTGATGGGAAAGGGGTGGTCTAACTTTTTCCCCAAATGCCAGAACATCCTGACGTACAGGTTATAGTGATACTTTACTTTATGTTCCCCCAAATTCTTGCATAGGTGTTTCTGAGGACCCTAGATTTACAATCGCTTAGGGACAAGGAGATCTTAAAGAGGCTTAAAGAGATCTTCCAGGAATTAAATATTGATGACCTAGGATAGGTCATCATTATGAGATCACTGGAGGCCCGACTCTTAGGATCAGCTGTTAGAAGAGGCTGCGGTACTCTGAGAAGCACTGCGGCCCCGTCCCAATACACCAGGCCATACATTGTATAGCAGCTGTGCTTGGTACTGCAACTCAATCACAACCACTTGAATGGGACTGAGCTGCACAAATGGAATGTGACCAATGGACGTTACGTCACAGGACGAGAAAATGGACACAGCACTAGCCCAAGTACTGCAGCCCACTCCAACAGCTGATCAGTAGGGGCAATCGGAGTCAGACCCCCACCAATAAGATACTGGTGACCTATACTGAAGATAAGCCATCAATAATTATTTCCCAGACAACCCCTTTGATCAAGGCATAAAGTTCTACAACTTCCTAATATGCTTAGTGTTTCAATTCCTAAAGATCTCTGATTGATGTAAGTGAATGAGAATATGCAGACATGACCTAGTCCTGCTTACACAGCTTGTTACAATGGATCACAGCCAGTAGGAGCCATCAACCAGGACCAGAGACAGAGATGTCAGATCCTGAGGATCCCCTACACAGCATTAGAAAGCAGAAGAACGAAGTCGTCAAATATGAAACTTACAAGTGGAATTTCTCCTCCCACACAGGATTCAGGTTGCCATATATTGTCTTTGTTCTCTTCTTGGTTTTGCCCACTTGGACGGTGACGTAGGGATCACTTGAACCCGTCTTATCCTTGGCTTGAAGGCCCTGAGCACAGAGAACTAGAAAGAAGGGGACACTTGCTTAAGACTCATAAAGACTCATATTTGGGGCTTATTCTCCCCCCCCTCCCCAATTACAATGATGAATATTCAGCGATTCCCCAAAATCCTTCCATCATATAGATCACTCCTCTTAGATGCTACAGCGATGAAAAGGAATATCGATTGTAATAGAAGGCATCTTCATGGAAATACAGTTCTCCATGGCTTTTCTCCCTGGAGCAGTCCCAGAATATAGACTCTGTTTAGAGTAGCTCTCATGATGTCCTCAGCTGACTGACTGGAGATATTAAGTATATCAGAGGGAGATTTCACCATGTCTGAACTGCACTTGTTTCTATATACTACTTACTGTCAAATAGGTTGTCCCAAATCAAGTAGCTATGTTTACAGACCCTACCTAAGTATATGGACATCACAGACATTCCCAACCTCCTCACCTGTGATGGTTATCTTAGCAGACCACTTTGAGGTGCCGTCCAGGACACTTTGCTTCACGGTCTTCATCTGTTGGGCATGGGCAACTTTGCTCACACTGAAGACATCTCTGATGACATCAAAAATCTCCGGTTTGTTCCTTTCCCGGATCTTCATCCGATCCTTCATAGCCATGATGATGTTCTGGGTGCGGTCCTCTGCTCCATGCTTGGAGCTCTTCTCTGCTGCACCTGCGGAGACATCATTGCCCAGAACACATAAAGCATTAAATTCTACTAAACCTCAAGGCGTTTCCAGTTAATATCTTGAGGTGTCCATTTCTGGACTATTACCCGTTTCTGAGAAAGTTGGGTGACGACCCATACTACGGTGACTACAGAATCCACAGGTGTTATTCCCAGCTTTCCTGGACACCTGAACGTCTCATCATCATTATATATCAAAACATATTCCATGCCCCAAAATTTGGTCAAAAATTGGATAAAAATTGGGTTTGTTGAAATCATCTTTCATCCGATCAACCTTAAAGGGGTTCTGCAGTTCTATAAAACTGATGATCTATCCTCTGGATAGATCATCAGCCTCTGATCGGCGGCGGTCCAACACCCGGGCCCCCCCGCCGGTCAGGAGCGCCGCGGCCTTCTCTGTGTTTGCCGCAGGCCAGTGACGTCACGACTAGTATCACTGGCCTGGCCGGGGCTAAGCTCCATTCAAGTGAACAGAGCTTAGCCCCGGCCAGGCCAGTGATACTAGTCGTGACGTGACTGGGCCTGCGGTAAACACAGAGAAGGCCGCGGCGCTCCTGCAGCGCCGCTGCCTTCTCAAACAGCTGATCAGCGGGAGGCCCGGGTGTCGGACCGCCGCCGATCAGAGGATAGATCATCAGTTTTATAGAACTGCAGAACCCCTTTAAGAAGGAAAAGTGGCTAATTAGTGCCCACCTGGCACCTAAAGCACATGCCCCGCACCAACTCCATCCTAGCTTTGACCCTGCTCAAATTTCTTGAAAATGGTGTCGAGGAAGATTTTTAAAGTCAGTTTTGCAACAGTCGGGAGGCACTGCCAAAATTTTCACCTAATTTATCAAATGTTGAACAAAGGTGGATAAATTTCCTGCATTTTTAAGTTTTTCACTTCTGTTTTGAGGAGTAACTCTATATTTTACACCCCTTGACAACTGCAACAATTTTTGGGACTTTTTAAAATGTCATAGTTGATATCTGTCTTAAAGGTACTGTCCAGGATTAAAAAAACATGGCTGCTTTCTTCCAAATACAGCACCCCACCCTGTCCATAAGTTGTATCTGATAATGCAGCCTGGCTCCATGGAGTCAACCTGGAGTCAATAGAGTCAACCTGTGGACAGGAGTGGTGCTATTTTTGGAAAACATAGGCATGTGTTTCTTATCCTTCTAACATAATTTTAGGTATCTCCGGACAATGCTTTACAAAACTTAAAGAAATGGCACTTACCTGCTCCCTTCCTCCCCAAAGGTTCACACCTGCTCTTTCCAGTCCATGGCATGTAAACTTCTAGATGGGGACATGTGTGCCACTGCAACCAACCTTGGCAGTAATTTGTTCCCAAAAAGCAAATGACCCAACAGAGACATGCATTTTGGGGACACATCACCACTGAGGCCACTAATTTGCTGCTACGGTGAATGTGACCCTATCTGGAAGTTCACACGTCAGGAACCAGAAAGAGCAGGACTGAAACAGAGCGGAGGGAAGCAGGTGAGTACTTTCTTTATGCTGCACTTTAACCCCTTCATGTACAGTGGAAGTCGGGTCTTTAAACATGGCGCCTGCTCAGAAACTCAGAGTGGACACCACTGTTGCCAGGTGCCTGCTGTTTTACACAGCAGACACCTAGAGCTAATGTCTATGATCGGCGATAACGCCAATCATACACTTTTAAACAACCCAGATGCTGTGGTCAATTGTAACCATGGCATCTGAGAGGCTTTCCCCTGGAAGTGCTGTGCTCCCGGGTCCCAAACTGCTTCCCCACACCGAGATGGGTGAGCCATTCATTCGTTATGGTAGCCTTCTGGTAATTCACTGAAGTCGGTACACACTGCACTGCAGCGATTGGTGTGGAAATGCTATCTTTGGAACTCCCCAAACTTAGAGGGATAATTCCAGTTTTTATTTAATTTAAAAGTTCAACTTTTATGCAATTAGCGGTCTGATACCAGTGCAGAACACCACTGTCTGTGCTGCCACACCTCAGAAATATCACATTTGTCCTGAAAATTGGGCTTATTCATGTATATGTATTAATTCCCTAGGTTTAAACAAATAAAATCCAGAATAAAAGACCCCCAAGGGTCAAGAACCGCTGTATTTAAAGCTTTATGGAGGTAGACAGACGGATTCTGAAATTCTAACCTGAAAACAAACAGTAGCAAATGTCACATAAAGAGCGCATCAAGCCATGAGCGACAATCAGCTCGGAGGGGGAGAGGAAGCGAAATTATACCCTGCGCTGTCACATATAACGAGTGCTAGGCAGGTGGCAGACACATTCAGGACAGAACAGGCAGAAAATCTTTCCAGGTGACTTAATGTTACAAAACTCTGCAATTTGTGACATCTACACAGCTGGCGGTGGAAGGTAAACAGCGGCTACAAGCCGTATCCAAGGGCTGGGCAGAAATAACGGCATAAGAGGACACATGTCACTGGACAGAATGGGCACTGCAAATCTGTGTCATGCACCTCCGAATATGAGGACAGCCATAAGGTGCTGCCTCTGTAAAGACGTTACTTACGTTGCAGGCAATCAGCGTTCAGTAAATCTTGGCACTTCTCATGACACTTGACGCCACATTCGCTGCAACGCATTCCTTGCCTGGCTATTCCCCACAGCAGGCCTTCACATTCATAGCAGTAGGTGGGGGTCGTGGCGGTCCATACCTCAAAGTTGTGAGGGGTAGTGCAGGAAATGGGGTAGATTAAGGCTTGTAATGTCTTCTTGTACACATGTGATTTCTGAGGGGAGAAACAAGAAATATGTGAGACATGTACAAAATTGTGAACAGTATTATAGTAGTTATATTCTTGTATATAGGAGCAGTATTATAGTAGTTATATTCTTGTATATAGGAGGCAGTATTATAGTAGTTATATTCTTGTACATAGGAGGCAGTATTATAGTAGTTATATTCTTGTACATAGGAGGCAGTATTATAGTAGTTATATTCTTGTACATAGGTGCAGTATTATAGTAGTTATATTCTTGTACATAGGAGCAGTATTATAGTAGTTATATTCTTGTACATAGGAGCAGTATTATAGTAGTTATATTCTTGTAGATAGGAGGCAGTATTATAGTAGTTATATTCTTGTACACAGGAGCAGTGTTATAGTAGTTATATTGTTGTACATAGGAGGCGGTATTATAGTAGTTATATTCTTGTACATAGGAGGCGGTATTATAGTAGTTATATTCTTGTACATAGGAGCCGGTATTATAGTAGTTATATTCTTGTAGATAGGAGGCAGTATTATAGTAGTTATATTCTTGTACATAGGAGCAGTATTATAGTAGTTATATTCTTGTACATAGGAGGTAGTATTATATTAGTTATATTCTTGTATATAGGAGGCAGTATTATAGTAGTTATATTCTTGTACATAGGAGCAGTATTATAGTAGTTATATTCTTGTAGATAGGAGGCAGTATTATAGTAGTTATATTCTTGTACATAGGAGCAGTATTATAGTAGTTATATTCTTGTAGATAGGAGGCAGTATTATAGTAGTTATATTCTTGTACATAGGAGCAGTATTATAGTAGTTATATTCTTGTACATAGGAGGTAGTATTATATTAGTTATATTCTTGTATATAGGAGGCAGTATTATAGTAGTTATATTCTTGTACATAGGAGAAGTGTTATAGTAGTTATATTTTTGTACATAGGAAGCAGTATTATAGTAGTTATATTCTTGTACATAGGAGGCAGTATTATAGTAGTTATATTCTTGTACATAGGAGCAGTATTATAGTAGTTATATTCTTGTATATAGGAGGCAGTATTATAGTAGTTATATTCTTGTACATAGGAGGCAGTATTATAGTAGTTATATTCTTGTATATAGGAGCAGTATTATAGTAGTTATATTCTTGTACATAGGAGCAGTATTATAGTAGTTATATTCTTGTACATAGGAGCAGTATTATATTAGTTATATTCTTGTATATAGGAGGCAGTATTATAGTAGTTATATTCTTGTACATAGGAGGCAGTATTATAGTAGTTATATTCTTGTACATAGGAGCAGTATTATAGTAGTTATATTCTTGTACATTGGTGGCAGTATTATAGTAGTTATATTCTTGTACATGGGAGCAGTGTTATAGTAGTTATATTCTTGTACATAGGAGGCAGTATTATAGTGGTTATATTCTTGTACATAAGAGCAGTATTATAGTAGTTATATTCTTGTACATAGGAGCAGTATTATAGTAGTTATATTCTTGTATATAGAGGGCAGTATTATAGTAGTTATATTCTTGTATATAGGAGCAGTATTATAGTAGTTATATTCTTGTACATAGGAGCAGTATTATAGTAGTTATAGGTCAGACCCACTGAAATGAATGGGGCTGAGCTGCGATACCAAGCACAGCTGCTATACAATTGCTGGCTTAAATTTAGATGTAGAAACGTAGAAAATGAAGAGTGAGATGGGCCTGCCAGCCCGAACCCTTCCCCGCCAGGCCGCCTTTTTAAGACCTGGTGTGACTGGGAAACCTTTGCGCTGCAATCTGCGCCAGATACACGTCAGAAAACTGGCCTATATCTGGCGTTACAATCACAAGTAACGTTCGCATGATGGTCTCTGAAAATTGAGCTATTGCGTTCACAGTATTCTGGGTAGATGAGCCCCGTTTCCCAATGATGAAATACAATCATTATTTCACTTTTTTTTTTTTTTAGAATGAACCATTAAATTATCAGCCAGATGCTATGAAGAAGCAGATTCTTATACCGGCGCTCACATATGGCAGAAGAATCCTCCACACAATCCTCGCCTCTCAGAATCTGAACTTAAATAATCATGAATAAATCATGACAAGGTTGTGTGGAGGAGCAAAGTCTCCGAGAAAAATTCTTTTCAGGATCCTGAAATCGTATTGTTCTCCCGCACGATTTTATGTCAGGATTCGCAGGTTTAGTCACTCAACAAAGATTCATGTATTGTCTGAAGCCAGCCAGTGCTTCCCAGCCAAAAGTGCAAGGCACTAAACAAGTAGAAACATTGGGCAGCAAAAGCTCTTCTGAGGGCCAAGAAATGCTGCACTAAGATATTACAACATATGTATAATTATTACGTATGTATTAAAAGGTTCTGCAGCAGCTGGGATGTGTATTACGATGTTCTGCAGCAGCTGAGGTGTGTAATAAGATGTTCTGTAGGTGGGTTTTGCATTATTAGGTTCAGCAGCACGTAGTGTGTTTATTATGATGTTCTGCAGCAGGTAGGATATGTACTATGAGGATCTGCAGCAGCTGGCGTATCGATTATGAGGTTCTGCAGAAGCAGGGGTGGGTATATTGAGTTTGTTCAGAAGCTGAGGGGAGAATTATAATGTTCTTCAGCAGTTGATTTATGCATTTTGGCATTCTGCAGTATCTGAGTTGTGTAATATGTAGTTCTGCAGCAAGGTTCTCTATTAGGTCATGCAGCCGATTGGGTGTATATAATAAAGTTCTGCAGCAGCGAGAGTATGTATTATGATCGCTTGCAGCAGTTAGATATGTGCTAAGAGGATCTACAGCAGCTGAGTTTTGTATTACTAGGTTCTGCAGCAGTCTTGGTGTATACAATCAAGTTCTCTAGCATCTAGTCTGTGCATTATGAGAGTCAGCAGGGTCTGCTTTATGAGGTGTCTTTGCAGTTGGCATGTGTATTACAAGCTCCTGTTGCAGCAGGGTTACATATTATGAGGTTCTGCAGCAGCAGCAAGGCTGTGTACTATGAGGTTCTGCAGCAGCAGCAAGGCTGTGTTCTATGAGGTTCTGCAGCAGCAGCAAGGCTGTGTTCTATGAGGTTCTGCAGCAGCAGCAGCAGCAGCAGCAGGGCAGTGTACTATGAGGTTCTGCAGCAACAGCAGGGCTGTGTACTATGAGGTTCTGCAGCAGCAGGGCTGTGTACTATGAGGTTCTGCAGCAGCAGGGCTGTGTATTATGAGGTTCTGCAGCAGCAGGGCTGTGTATTATGAGGTTCTGCGGCAGCAGGGCTGTGTACTATGAGGTTCTGCAGAAGCAGGGCTGTGTACTATGAGGTTCTGCAGCAGCAGGGCTGTGTACTATGAGGTTCTGCGGCAGCAGAGCTGTGTACTATGAGGTTCTGCAGCAGCAGGGCTGTGTACTATGAGGTACTGCGGCAGCAGGGCAGTGTACTATGAGGTTCTGCAGCAGCAGGGCTGTGTATTATGAGGCTTTGCAGCAGCAGAGGGTGTGTATTATGAGGTTTTGCAGCAGCAGGGGGTGTGTATTATGAGGTTTTGCAGCAGCAGGGGGTGTGTATTATGAGGTTTTGCAGCAGCAGGGGCGTGTACTATGAGGTTCTGCTGCCGCAGCAGGGCTGTGTACTATGAGGTTCTGCAGCAGCAGCAGGGCTGTGTACTATGAGGTTCTGCTGCAGCAGGGCTGTGTATTATGAGGGTTCTGCAGCAGCAGGGCTGTGTGTTATGAGGTTCTGCGGCAGCAGAGCTGTGTACTATGAGGTTCTGCAGCAGCAGCAGGGCAGTGTACTATGAGGTTCTGCAGCAGCAGAAGGGCTGTGTACTATGAGGTTCTGCTGCAGCAGCAAGGCTGTGTACTATGAGGCTCTGCAGCAGCAGGGCTGTGTACTATGAGGCTCTGCAGCAGCAGGGCTGTGTACTATGAGGTCCTGCTGCAGCAGCAGGGCTGTGTACTATGAGGTTCTGCAGCAGCAGCAGGGCTGTGTACTATGAGGTTCTGCTGCAGCAGGGCTGTGTACTATGAGGTTCTGCAGCAGCAGCAGGGCTGTGTACTATGAGGTTCTGCAGCAGCAGGGCAGTGTATTATGAGGTTCTGCGGCAGCAGGGGTGTGTATTATGAAGTTCTGCAGAACCTCAACTGTCAATTCCAAGGTTCTGCAACACCTGTGGTGTATACTATGAGGTTCTGCAGCAGCTGGGCCTCTATTATTAGAGAAGATACTTTTGCTTATCAACATCCTATACACATTTCTGCTGCCAGCTGGGAGGTTGGAAGGTGGCAACCAGGACCCAGCTCCAAATCATGGATCTATTCTTAAAGTTGGGTGGGGATGCTTTGGGGATAACACTACTGTGTCTATTGCAATTCTTCTCAGATACAATGAGATATTGCACTTGTGTAAGGATACTTACCAGGTCTTCGTCCTTGAGTGACGTTCTCGTGGCCATAGCTGAGGTAATTCCGGCTTTCCTGGACTGCACCAAGGACTGTGAGAATAAGAAGGATTTATAAGCAACTATAACAGAATCAGAAGTTACTGAAATTAATCCTCTTGTGCAATAAAACTCAACTTATTAATAAGACCCCTTGTAGGATTCAGGACAGTGACCTGCAGGGGGCGTTAGATCTCAGGAATTATGGGTTAAATGGCCTCTTGTTCATCAATGAAGAACCTGCCTTATAACCCATGGTGCTGACATCAGCGTACCTGATGGGGTTTTCCCATCGGAAGATCGCTTCCTGAATCCTATACGTCTTCTACAGTAATGAGTTTACACCAGAAAAAAAAGCAAATTATAAATTAAGCATTAAAATAAAGAAATTCTACAGGAAAATCTGCTACGTGGAAAGAAAACATTATAGGGAGGGTTAAAAAACCATAGAGGGGAATACATACATGACCAGGGATGACCATGCTCTACCAAAGACTAGCACAAGCCTTTGCAGGCACCATGGCAAGTATGTATGGGTGGCAGAGGCTACTGAATGGTGTCTAGGGAGAAATTTCAGAAGACCCTGCCATTCAGTGTCCATCACTGAGTGTAATGGACCTGGTGGTGTAGGATTGGGATCATGTACGCTGGTGTAGCCGGCAGCGACTGGTGTTGGGATGTCTACACTGTCATGGTACTTCCTAGTCTTAATCATGTCTGAAAGCTGCAGAAGATACAATTTTGAGCTTTTTAATACAGCAATCCCAACCAGCACTCATATCTTGCACATATTAGCCTCAAAGGCTATGGACACCTTTACTCATTTTTGGCTAAAATGATTTTTTTCAATTGGTCTTAAAAAATTCCAGCCATTTTTGATATACAGGAGTTAGAAATCAGTATGTTTGTGCTTCTCAGTCATTTGATGGCTCATGTGAAGACTTATCTCTGATCTCCTGACCTCATAAACACCCAGTAAGGCCTCTTTCACATTAGCGGTAGCAAGGATGCGGCGGGTGAAGGGTAACGCCAGATCCGTGCTGCCGCAAGTACACGTGAGGAGCCGGAGCATTGCTCCGGCCCCACACGTGTCACATACACAGACATACACATACACAGACATACTTACATGCTCCCAGCATGCTCCGCACATCACAGGAGCAGGGGGCTGCGCGCACATAGGCAGATTCCCCACAGCGCCCTCTGCTGGAGGGAGAATCTTCCTATGTGCGCGCAGTCTTCCTCCTCCTGCGATGTGCGGAGCTGCTGGGAGCATATAAGTATGTCTGTGTGTGTATGTGTGTGTGTGTGTGTGTGTGTATGTGTATGTGTGTGTGTGTGTGTGTGTGTGTGTGTATGTGTGTGTGTGTGTGTATGTGTGTATGTGTGTGTATGTGTGTGTATGTGTGTGTGTGTCTGTGTGTGTGTGTCTGTCATGTGTGGGTACTGTGGACGGATCCGTCATGAACTCCATTGAAAGTCAATGGAGGACGGATCCGTTTACTGAGCATGCTGCGGTTTGCTCTCCGGTCTGAAGATGGAACGGAATGCTTTTAGGAGCACTCTGCTGTCTTCAGTTCAGTTTTGTCCCCATTGACAATGAATGGGGGCAAAACTGAAGCGTTTTTTTCCGGTATTGAGCCCCTATGACGGAACTAAATACCGGAAAAAGAAAACGCTAGTGTAAAAGTAGCCTTATCAAACTGATAAGTATATGGCTTAAATGAGTGTATAGGAGGTCAGGAGATCAGAGATAAGACACATGAGCCATCACATGACAGGACTGAGAAGTGATACTTTGCAAACAGACTGATTTTTAACTCATGTCTAAAAAACGTCTGACAATTTTTCAACAACAACAAATGAAAACACGATTTTTAGCACAAAATGAAAACTGAAAAAAAAATTGCAAACAAAAAAAAATTGTCCCATAGCCTTAAGAGGACAGCTCCATCTTTGGAGCTACCCATCAGGCAGTGCATCTTTCAAAGGGTAGCAAAAGAATGCAATGGGACCAAAGGCCCATATATTTTAATAATCCCATCATGGGAAGGTTCCCTATAAATTTGCTTTAGCCAATGCAACTTTCCATGGTCCATTCATTTCAGAAACACATTTCCACCAAAAACAAATCCAGCATCAAGGCGATTAGGATCCTTCATTAGAGGTAGCTGGATCCACTGGTTTAAAAGGGAGGTAGAACTGAAGTTTGGCCTAGTGCTGGATCCGAGCTTTAATCTACTAACAACAGTAAGATTTTAGCTAGGGGTCAATGAAATTCACCAGACTGCAACCAAACCGGGGCAGGAGAGTCACAGGACCTTCTCTATGAGGACCCAAAGCGCATACAAAGCCACGTTGACCAATATGGAGGATAAAAGATCCATAAAAGAGTCCAGCTAAGTATCAGGGCCCATTAAATCAGTGATGTCGAGAACGCTGCCAGCAGAACAAAGACTTTATAGCAGGTCAGAGGGAAGGTATAATGCCACTAATGCAAGGGATCCAAGGCTTGCTGCTTACTGTGGAGGGAAGCTACTTACCATCGCCTGTAGAATAGGAGGGACAGCAGCATATAAAAGAATTGTAAAAGGTTAATTCACACAGAAAATCATCTGGAGAAGTAGGGCTGTTAACATTCATTGTGGACGGCTCAATGCGTATGGGTGAATCAGGAGACTGAGACTCAAGCCCATATATTGTAGGGTTCAGCACCCACAGATTACACCCTCTTCATCTTCTTATCATTAGTGGACCCTTCTAACATGAGGTGGACAACCCATTTACCAACCTCTCAAAGCTAAAGGTGGGACCTGTGGACTTTTTAACGTGTATGGAAGTGTCCCGACTCTTCTACGATATTGGAGGAAAGAAGAAGCGGGCGGCAGTGGCATAACTAGAAATGACTGGGCCCCACCGCAAATTTTTGAACAGCCCCCTCCTTCCTTGCAACTCCTGTGGCTAGTCAAGATCGCCAAGCGAAGGGGGCATGTGTATGGTGGTGGTTGTAGTGGCATTAGGAAGAAAAGGACCCAGAGCGATTGTTAAGCTAATTAAAGGCTCCTTTACATGGGCCAAGGATTCGGGAAAATCATCGGGAATAAGTGTTCATGCTAACACTCGTTCCTGATAATTTGCACCCTGTAACAGTGCCGCTGATCACCCAAAGATCGAACCACAGCTCATTCATCAGTGATGCTACTTTTCATGCAGCACATATAATCCTCATTTGCCAGAGGCACATTGTCCTGGGGCCAACAAGCAATGAATATGTATTGGGAAGAGTGACCACAGTAATGATCATTCATCCCCATACAGAGGGCTATACTCACAAGTGAACGATCAAGCAATAATCAGGAATGAATGGTTCGTTCCTGATAATCGCCTGTGCATCCGCTTATCTAAAAGGGTCTTAAAGGATTTTTCGAGTGTTTAAAACTTGAGGATAGGTCATCAGTATCTGTTCGGTGGGGGTCTGACTTCCAGGAGACACGCCAGTTGGGTGTTCAAAGAGGTCACAACGTTCAAGTGAACGCTGCAGCCTCATCCTAAGCCAGTGATGTCATATTCATTAGTCACGTGTCTAAGGTGCAGCTCAGCCCGATTCATGTGAATGGGGCAGAGCTGCAATACCAAGCACAGCCTCTACCCAAAGGATGGTGCTGGCAAGCTGTGAGGAGACAGAGGTGGTCACCGGAGCGCTGTGGGGCTTTCAAACAGCTGATCAGCGAGTGTGTAAGGTGTTGGACGCCACCAATCAGATTCTGATGACCTATCCTGAGGATAGGTCATCTGTATAAACCACTCAGTAAACCTCTTTAACCCCCTAAACTGTTTTGCCAGAGTGGAGCTCCAGCAGTGGGAAAAGTAGCTACCTGGAGTGGGGAGGGCTGTTTAGATGCTCAAACCTCCTGAATGGTAGCAGCTACAAACATACAAGTGGCCTTGTTTGAAAGCAGACATTCCAAGCTTTCAGACAATACTGAAATGACAGGACATATGTTCAGGACAGAGAAAGATATCACTGATTGAATTCAGGATGCTGTGAATGCAGCTGAAAATGAAAGTAAAAACAGGTTTTACTCGCGATTATTTCCGACTTGATTTCTAACAGTGATTTCTCCTCTATTTCTTGGACTTCAGCTGTCATTTTGGTCTTGTATTAAAACCTGGACTACTTTAAGACAAGACCAGTTGCATATTTCTAGCTGCTACCATTGAGGAGATATCACCATCTAAAGCAGCCCTCCCCCCTCCAGTTAGCTACTTTTCACACTGCCCAAGCTGGACTCGGCAGAACAGTTAGGTGGTTAAGGTGAATGGAGATCAGAGGAAGCTTGAACTTACCATTATTGGTCTACTATATAGGGATGAACTTACCAACCACATATGGCTAAGGGTCCATTTACAATCTGATAATCTGCCCTTAAGAAGTGGAGCGGCACTCATTTCCGTCCATTTACAAGGAACAATCATCCTCAGTATGTTTGAATGAACAATTTCTCATCTCCATTCAGTTCCCCCACCTTACATGAGGTGACGTGCTGCTGACAAACAAGGATTTCTATGTCCATAGAAAAGGTCTGATCAACAAAAAAAATGAGCTTTTGGAGGACATGTTTTCATGGGGCGATGATCGGAAATGAACATTTCTGATCAAATACCTCCCAGTTTAAAGGAGCCTTAAGGATGACCCAACGATGTCCCATACCAATGAAGGCTGGCCTGACAACTTGTCCTTACCTATCAATAAAATGGAGATGAATGGTCATACTGGTCCAATCATCCACAGAGAGGTGTCCTTTTATGCGCCCACTGCTAAGAAGCATGTTTTAACCAATTTCTAACAACCTACCATCACTTAAAGATGACCCCTCAGCTAGGCTGACATGTGTGTTTTAGTACATAGTAGTATCCCATAAAATAATTCTGGAGCATTTTCTTAGAACTCTATATTGAGCAGTTCCTCCGTTATTCTTCCTGGAAAAGTATAAATCAACTAACAACTGGGTGAAACCAATAACCTTTTGAAATGGACGTGTTCCTACACACTCTAGTTACAGCTGGCTGTGTAGTGACAAATTTTTATGACAAGCGAGAAAGGAAAATCCTGTTGTTAGATTACTTAGACATTTCCAGGAGGAATAACAAAGGAATGGCAATGGCAAAGTTCTAAAAAAACCCACAATGGTTATTTTCATGGGGAATGGAAGAATTCAAGAATTTACTTAAATATACATTTCAGGAGAGCTGATAGGACATCTTCAGAAATGATGCCCTTACTAACCCATCAAAGCCGAAAGGAGTGGGCACACTATTCTTACTACAAAGCAGTAACTTCAGCTTCACGCCCTCGTCCAGAACGCACTTTAGCTTACCACCGCAGGCAGTACCACTAAATGTACCCATACGTTTAGCACAGCACAATGCATTCAACTCCGCTATGTCAGACTTACCAAATCGCTAACCAACGGAATCGGCTTCTTCTTGCGAAGGTCCGGCATGCTGTCAATCCCGTATAAGCCTCCGGCAGGCCTGGGGAAAAAACATACAGCGAAAGGTAGAAAATAAACTCACACAGGAGAGCGATATCACACAGAACTGGTAACAGAATAAGACCAGGAGCAACAAGGCAGCGACGCTGATATCATTAGTGATCAGGATGTAATAAAGCGCAACTCGGTTATCAGGTCATACAACGCGGATGAAAGAGCGGAGCGCTCGTCAAAGGAGACATTAACAAAGGAGAAGGTGTCCTTATCTGTACAGTTATCAGTGCAAACACTCAGCTCCAACAATACAGTATTACACAGCGGACTCAAGGGCTTCATAGAAAAGCCTGCAGCAATCTCATAGTCAGGCTAAAGACCCTATTACACCGGCAGATAGAGCAGACGATTGTTGGGAGAGAAGCGTTCCCACCCGTCAATCGCCTGCTCGCTAGAGGAGGAGACCAGCTGCTATTACATGCAGCGATCTCCTCCTCAGTATAGGGAAGAGTGATCGCTAGTGCAAAGCTCAGCCCTATACTGTCTCATTGTTTGCCGGCAGCACAGCGCCTATCACACAGCACGATCAGCCGCCGGCAAACCAGGATTTTTTTTTTTAACACGTTATAAAATCTATTATTGGAACTCATACATTAGTGAAAGTAGGGCACTGTACACACATTCCCACCACTCCACTCATGGAAGCTACGAGAAAGGACCCCATTCATCAGTTTGGAAACGGGTCCAAGAGGTAGGACTTGCGCCAACTGGACCTTTATGGCATTTCCTGTCAATATGCCATAAATGTCACAGAAGATATGAGTGTTATCTATGTAGAAAGGCTCATATTTCTACTCATATGGATGTGACGTTTATATGGATATTATTTCCAGATATGTCAACATGAAATCCTCTGCTGCTGAGGTCATAATGCAGATTCTACTCAGTTATGACATCACAATCGGCAGAAGTTCTACTTGCCGTCTCTTCTTCATACAGTAAGTGTCATTTCTCACCTGGAATGGCTGTAAGTAGACTGTATTTCTCTTCTCTACATATTATGTCGTCTATCTGATCAGTTTCTCATCCCATTCTTCCACTGAACCCTTCCCTGTGAAGGCCATCAGTGGACGTTCCCTCTTACACCTTCTTTCTTGTTATTTCTCAGCTTTAGGCCGGTCCTTTACCAGAGATCATTTATAGTGAAGTGGCAGCAATGTTCTCCTGATCTCTGATCCTCTATAGTCAGGTTATTAGCTATTACCTTCTACATGTAGTACTGGATTTTCTACATGATTTATAACATGGTCATGGATGAGGATCATCAAGACTAGACCTGATCTCTCTTCATATCTGTCATAATGATAACTTTCATGCTGATTATGTTAATGATTCCCACAATGTCTTCTCTGTACAGCACATGGATTACGAGATGGATTACTTCGCTTACGCGGCGATATCATATAATGGATTTGGATTTGAAACTATTTCCTACTGGCAGAGCACTCAGATTGTAAGTTACATTCAAGCACCTTTGGAGGACATAAGATCAACTTCTCCAGATTTCATGGCGTATTCGGCTGAGGAGGAGGTAGATGTAAATGCCTCCGATGATCAGCTGACACCCTTTTCTTACTGGCACAACCCTGAATGTGAAATTGTGAGACACATTCGGGCACCATCATGCAGCAGCAGATCGACATCTCCAGATTTCATGGCGTATTCGGCGGCGGAGGAGGCAGATGTAAATGCCTCCGATGATGAGCCGACACCCTTTTCTTATTGGAACAACACTGGATGTGAAATTGTGAGACACATTCGGGCACCATCATGCAGCAGCAGATCGACATCTCCAGGCATTATGGAGGATTATACTGAGAAACAAGACTCAGATTCCTCAGATGATGAGCTGCCACCTAAACATCACGATCCAGAGGACGAAGACATCCTCTATGACGTTTCATCATTAGATGTGGACGGCTGGATGGAAGAACGCAGCACTGAAGATCAGAAAGCAGCTGAAGACACCGGCCGCGCTGACGGAATCAGTGGAAAGAAACAACCAAGGACATGGTCATTGGGATGGCTGAGACATGGCATGAGAAGATTTACAAACTCTTTTTTTAGCTGCCTCAGGGGGCAGCAAGAAGAAGAATAAGGGGCCTAAGAAGTTGCCGGCCTCCAATGACATCAGAGGCCATCATAAAGCCTCCCATTACATCAGAGGCAAACCAAGACTGCTTAAGAACAATGGAGGCCCAGCAAGACCCAAAATGATGCCCCTCAAAATAATCCAGAAATATCAGATCCCTTTCAGAAGCTCACCAAGAAATACGAATATTTACCCAGAATACTGGAATTCACCACAGAGGTCACACGACATTGAAATCCCTCAGTAGATCACCCAAGCATTAGAGCACCTATAATGGTAAAGCATCACATAGGCCTTCTTAAGAGATCAGTTAACAAACCCAGAAGGCCACAAATTGGATGCAAAGACATCAGGGAACCACAAATACATTGTAGGTATCCCCCATCAGGAAGGCCACAGGGGTTTCAGAGGCCTCCTGAAGACCACAAAGACTGGAGGTATCGAAAACCTCTCAAAGACATCAAATGTTCCCTTTCCAAACATCGGGGGACTCTAGTTTTTTTCTTGTTATATTTTGAGATCAATAAACAATTTAATGTTAAAAACTGTGTGTATTCATTTCCTGATGCATCTTTACAGTGGCTGGAAATTGTTTTTTCCGATACAGATCTCAAAATCTCCTGCATAAACATGGACATGATATTAAATATTTTGCCTGCACAAAGTCACAACTAGGGGGCGCTTACTGCATACTGGTATACACAGACCACACTAATAACAAGTAAGGTCATTCTAATCACATCCTCAGCCTTATCTACACTGAAAACGTGTCTTTTATCCACTGGATCATCAATACAGGTTCAGGGGTTGCAACTGCATGCTAGCATGCCTGCTTAAGGCTCAGGATCTATAAGAAACGTTGACCTGTTACATGTGCACTTGGCAGCTGAAGGTATCTGTGTTAGTCCCATGTTCATACATGCACAAATTGCTGAGAAATCTAGGAGCATTAGGGGCGTTGCCATTATACCTGGAGACTCTGCTCCCTTTGCAACTACTGCACCCACTCCACTTTGATTAATAGGACCAGGCAGTGTAAACGTTATTAGGCCTAGCCCTGTCAATCAAAGTGCAGAAGTGCAGCTACTGTAGAGAGAGCAGGGCCTCTAGGTGTAATGGTAACGCCCCCGTTGCTCCTACAGACTCATTTGCATATATGAAAACCTCATTTTTCTCAGCAATGCAGGCACATATGAACATGGGGCCAACACAGATGTCTTCAGCTGCCAAGTGTCATAGGTACAAATCTGCTGACAGATGTCCTTTAATAATTGATGAGCTATCCCAGGAAATGGCAGCTGCAGTAACCAGACATGGCCACTACACTTTGAGTGGGGCTGTGTTTCCAGTCCCCTTCCCTGTGCTAGTTACAGAGTTTGTGGCTGAAAGAAACAGATGATGGGTAGAGGAGCCGAGTGTCACAGTCCCACCCATCAGATACTGATAACCTTTTCCAGGGGTCAGCAACCTCCAGCGCTCCAGCTGCTGTGAAACTACAATTCCCAGCGCGCACGGCTGCTCAGCTGTTATCCGAACTCCCATAGAAGTGAATGGGGCAAGCTGGAAGTTGTAGTTTCACAGCAGCTGGAGTACCGGAGGCTGCTGACCCCTGATCTACACAGAGGATAGCTTATCATTATCAGGAATCCGAAAAACCCCTTCAAGTCTAAGGTCTTCTTCTAGGACTAGACAATTATATATTTCATGCAGAAAACCTGGTGTATTCATTTTAGAAAATAGATAACTGCGCTAAAGGCTCGACTCCAATCGGGATAGGGATGGATAATGGATAAGGTTAGGGCACATATATAATACATAGAGAGACAGCGCTGCCTTACTGTCTTTACCCCTCCTCTCCCCAAGACTAATGCAGCCTTATTTTGTCAAGATCCTTAGATGCCACAACTGACTGTGGCATGTAAGGGGTTACACAGCAGAGATCAGCAGCTTCTTAGATCACATTGTCCATAACCTCTTCTGTGCTCAACTGTTCATCCGTTTAAAGTCATGGAGCCTCTACTTAAGGCGATCCATCACATACATTTCCACGAGGATACTTTAAGGGGCACAATAAAAGTGATATAGTGGGGCGGAATAATTTCTAGGCTGCACAACTGTAGAAGGAAGTGCTGGTATGTATGTGTGTATATGTATATGCATGCATGCCCCCTTAATGAGGCATGCATATACATTTATATCTATATATGGGCCTTCTATATATGTATCTGTGGGTCTCCGGATATGCCCCAATATGTGGTGCCCTCTGATGCATATGATGCCCCCTATATATTATATTGTGCCCCCAGTTGCTCCTAATGTATATAGATACATGTATATATGCCCCAGTTTTATATGCATTTATCTATATACATATAAACTGACCCTCAACCCTGCATCCCCCTGGAGACACATACCAGCGCACTTGCAGGAGGGAGACGCCACCCTGATGACAGTCTGGGGCACATCAAAGGACAGAGGATTGATAAGATCATCTACCCTTTGTCACACACCTCTGGTATCAGCTGTTCACAGCAAGGCTTGCTATGAACAGGGGTGTTGGCCTCCATTGCTTGCATTGTGAAGGTTTATCTACCCAATCAAGCAGTTGGTGACTTGCTAAACCGGTTTTTATAGCATGGGCCATCCACACCTCTGCCATATGGAAAGCCACCTTCCCCCCACTCATGAGGGATAAAAAGTCCAGCATTTTAGGGACTAGGGCAGAAAGAGCTTGCACCACCACAGGCAGAGGAGCTTTTGATCACCTGAAGGAAGATGGGGGAAAGGTCACCATAACAGAGTTCCAGCAAGGATTGGTCTAAGTATCCCAAGAACCCCTAACCCTTGCCCTACCTTTTAACCCCTGAACCACCAATGCTTTCCCTGTAACCCCTGCAATACCCCAGCTGCCCTATTTTCCCTAACCCATGATCCAACCCCTGTTGCTCTAACCCCTGTAACCATCCTGCCCATACCTCCCTGCACCCTTGCCCTGAGGAACCTGGGCTAACCCCTGCTGCCCTGCCAGTGTCCCTGTCCATTTAACCCCTGCAATATCCCTCATTATCGACTACTAGTGTAATTTAACACTTTGTCCCCAGGGACAGTATAGTATAGGTGAGGGTGGGCTGCTATCTGTATATTGTGAGTGTATGTGTTAGATTTAGTATCGTGGGTGGAATTAATTGTGGGAAGTGTGCAGTGTAGTCGGTGTATAATATTGTATTGTTGTGCGGCTATATGTATATATATTTATATACGCTAATATAAATATATATAGATATAGTCTAAATAATTAGACGGTAGACATTGTTTTGTAATAAAGTATTTTATTGTTTAAAATACAGTTTACATTGTCTTTGTAGTCGCCGCTATAGCTTAAGCGTGTAGGGAATAGAACAGTGTGGGAAATAAATAGGCGGAGCTAGCGTCAGCCGGGTATGCCTATTTATGTATATTAACTAATAATATTCCACAAAATATTATTAATTAATTAACCTTATAACAACAACAGTATACCGGACCCTAAAATAACATACTGATCAAGGATGAGCGAATCGATTTTGGATGAACCATTCTAGAAACTTTGTTTCAATACTGTACTTAGCGAGCGCTCCATACAGTATTACAATGTACTGGCTCTGATGAGGCGTACGGTATTGAAACAAAGTTTTATGCGAATCAATTTCGTATGCTTCATTCGAAGTCGATTGGCTCATTCCTAATACTGATAGCGTAACATGTAATAACACTATAAAAATGCCAGATCCTACCACCCCATCATGTATTAGCACCACACAGTGTATGAATAATATCATCTGACACTTAGTGACAAACACACTATGCAAAAACCAACATCACCACTGTACAGTGAACATAGTCTGGTATATAGCAGCTGTACATAGGAGCTCTGCACATCACCTAAGTAATTACAGCACTCCTATTCAGTGACTTACAAGAGACAAGTTCTCTGATGAGAGTCCTACACTTTTCTTCTCTATCTGACTCAGACCTCCATGAAGACTCCTCCAGACTATAACTTATCTTTGCTGCCCACACATTTGGCAACTCACTTTTCCAGGTAGCCATCCCACCTAATCCTTACCCTCTACACAACTTCCCATCCTGACACCCATTTAATATTACCATTCTGCTGCTTACCATTTTATTGTGACTGCTGCCGGTAGCCCCGTCATGTAATAAGGTGGTGTCAAATACTGAAACTAACAAAAATTGAGCATTGTCATAACTACGGTTACCCCTAAAGTAATAGATAACACAAAAAGTAACAAGTTCCAAATATAACCCAAAAAGTTCACAGTAATAATGCTTCCATACTATCCATACATAGTAACTGTGTCCTCAGTGCCCTCAATTGGCAGAAATGCCCCTTAGTGCTCTCTGATCAATTAGAGAACCCCGATAGTTGCCTGCACACAGAAACCCTACTGAGAAATAGCATCCTCCTAAGGCCATCCACACAATTCTAGTGCCCTCTCACTGTCCCCACAAAGTAATAGCTACCCCTAATTATCAGGATAGGTCATCAATATCAGATAGGCAGGGATCCGACACCCAGCACCCCCGCTGATCAGCTATATTAGGAGGCAGCGTGCGCAGTGTACACGTGACATCACTTTTCATGCTTGGCTGCTGCATTGTCATAGAGAAGGTAGAGAGAAGGGAGACAGCACGTTTACACTGCGCACACCGCCTCCTAATATAGCTGATCGGCGGGGGTGCTGGGTGATCTGATATTAACGACCTATCCTCAGGATAGGTCATCGATATTAAAAGCCTGGAGAACCCCTTTAACATTTGTACATGAATTTAATGGCATTGTATGGACAACGTATGGTTAACAACTTGGCAAATTGTGTTAGGTTGTCAGGAGATGGACTAGGTCTGACCCCTAACTAGTCAGTGTTGAGGGAGCAGTGCTGTGTGTTAAAGCAATTTCACAGCTAGGCCTAAATTCAGAGAACCCTAATCTCTGACCCTCCAACTGCAGTGGAAGTAACCCAACCACTGAAGTACCTCTGAAAGGAAAGAGACCAGCCATCAAAAAAAAAAGTCTTAGAACTCAGAAGGCCATGCATCACATTGCATAGAGCAAGGAATTCTGCTTGTCTATGGCAGAAAGGCTTTGCTGTTGTAGAAGGAATATTGCTAATCCATTCCTCCATACCTGGAGACAGACTGGGCACCCATAGCTAAAGTTTCTGCACTCCTCGGTCCAGGAACTGCAGAAGAACTTAACCAAAACCTTATTGCATGTGCCTGGATCTGCTGAGAGACTGCAAAGTGTCTGTAGAGAGATAAAGTACTATAACCACCATTATTGTCTTTGCCCATACTCTGCTTTTGAAAGAATATTGCACTGTGACCTGCTGTTAGAACTCTGCCATTTGCTGCTATTTGCACTACAATTCCTATCATCAATCTCGTAAAAACAATAGATCTGAACATTTTCTCCATTGTGCACCGGTCCTGCCTTGCACCCAACAAATTATTCAACATCAAGGGCACCCCAATAAACAACCGGGCAAAACCCCAAAACCAAGGTGTGACCAGAGGAAAGAAAAGATGCACCCTACAGTCACTGCATGGCCCTAGGGATATTAACAGTGGAGACTGTCACTCGTGAGTACTACTACCACCTTCAGAGCCACAACTACCACACCTATGCAATGTCAATCGGCTGCTTCTAAGGCCAGCAGGATATTGTCATGTATTAAAAGAGGCATGGACTCGCGGGACAGGGATGTCATATTACCACTGTATAAAGCATTAGTACGGCCTCATCTGGAATATGCTGTTCAGTTCTGGGCTCCGGTTTATAGGAAGGATGTCCTGGAGCTGGAAAGGGTGCAGAGACGGGCAACTAAACTGATAAGGGGCATAGAGCATCTTAGCTATGAAGAAAGATTGAAGGAGTTAAACTTGTTTAGTCTTGAGAAGAGACGTATAAGGGGGGACATGATCAACCTGTATAAGTATAAATGGCCCATACAAAAAATATGGTGAAAAACTGTTCCAGGTAAAATCCCCACAAAAGACAAGGGGGCACTGCCTCCGCCTGGAGAAGCAAAGGTTCAGACTCCAGGGGCGACAAGCCTTCTTTACTATAAGAACTGTGAATCTGTGGAACAGTCTACCGCAGGAGCTGGTCACAGCAAAGACAGCTGAAGGCTTCAAAACAGGCTTAGATAAATTCTTAGAGAAAAAGAAGGTCACCACATATTAAGAAATGTAGAGTCATGTCTTAAGGTTACCCGTCCCCCTCCCCTTCATCACTCCTACCCCCACCCTTGGTTGAACTTGATGGACATGTGTCTTTTTTCAACCGTATTAACTATGTAACTATTCTCCATGCAGTCTTCTGCAAAAGCATAAATATCCCAAACTCCACTACAATCCTCTGCTTGATAAGTAGCAAGTGGGGCAATCAGCAGAGAAGTCAGCAATATAGAGGAGGACAGGTAGAACACAGCCTAATACTGGCATTTGTCAA
Source organism: Rhinella marina (assembly GCA_900303285.1). Lineage (NCBI taxonomy): Eukaryota > Metazoa > Chordata > Amphibia > Anura > Bufonidae > Rhinella > Rhinella marina. The sequence goes on along the minus strand of ONZH01010837.1, from coordinate 391,798 downwards.
TTTGCCCCTGACATTCGGCCCCCTGACTCCACAACGCACTGTTGACAGCTCCCCTACACAGACGCCGACCCTACCTGTACATAACATCGAAACCGATACCATTGCTTGTCATTCTCCATCACAATTACCAACGACCTCCAATCATTCTCATGGGAGCAATGAAAATAGCCAAACACTGGCTCGGCTATTTCCATCAGCGCCATATAAGTGAATGGAGCGGTGGCCACGCTTACACGGTGTGCTTCCAATTCATATCAATGGCACTGCCTAAAATAGACAAATGCTCCGATCTGCCTTTTTCAGCGATCTAAGAAGAATGAATGTAGGGTGGCCTCATTCACTTTGAGGGCTCTGTTCTTGTCACGGACATTCCTGCGACAGGTAGCAGGAGGTCTGTCAGATTGGCAACACGTGGTATAATCTGACATGTTGGGGGTATTTACCACACCCTTTTCCCTCAGGTGTTGCGGGTGTGGTAATTGGCCCTCCCCTTATTGCTGCTTCTCCCACAGTTCCTTGCAGTTTATAGATTCAGTGGATATTTGTGGTCAACTGGTTTTGGTTCTCAGCTGAGATCCTGGTGCTTCCATTCCTTCATTGAAGATAAGTGTCCTCTTTCCCTTTTGTGTGTTACGTTACTTTTCCCTGTTGTTTGTTATTAGGCCTGAGGGAGACTCCTGTTCGTCCTTCCTTTTGGAGGGGGAGACTCATTCCTGTCATTAGTTCCAGGGTCCTATAGGGTCAGTTTGGTTATTAGGTTCCTGTGTATGAACTCGCCTACTTTTGAGGCCTGTTCATACTGGTAGTTAGTCAGGAATTGAGTCAGGGTTTCCTTTAGGAGGTGTCCATCGTCCTTCCTTAGTTTCCAGGCCTAATCTCCTATCCCTCCTATGCTCGGTGAGGTTTCCCCCCCACACACACATGAGCGTGACATTATAAACTGGCAATTACTGTCACTTTGTTGTTTGTTTCTGTACAGTCATGTATCCTATTGCTGTACTCGCCGGGCAGCTGCAGGGGCTGTCTTTGAAGGTAGCTGACCTCTGCATGACCGTCACCCAGATTCAGAGACCACAGGCTGTTGGTCCCGTGGGTGGTGGTTGCCAGGCCTGTCTGGAGCCTAAAGTCGCTTTCCCGGATAGATTCTCTGGGGTACGTGATAACGTCACTTTGTTCAGGGAGGTGTGCAAACTGTACTTTAGGTTGCGTCCACATTCATCTGGTAATGAGGAACAGAGAGTTGGTGTGGTGATCTCTTTGCTCAAGGGAGATGCACAGTCATGGGCTTTTTCTCTGCCGACTGGATCGCAGTCTCTCCAGTCGGTGGATGAATTTTTCAATGCATTGGGGCTCATCTATGATGACCTGGATCGCATCGCCCTGGCCAAGACCAAGTTACGTGACCTTCGTCAGGGTGAGCGCTCTGTTGGGATCTATTGCGCTGAGTTTCGGAGGTGGGCTACGGATACTGAATGGAACAATCCGGCTCTCCGTAGTCAGTTTTGTCAAGGGTTATCAGAAAGACTGAAGGACGCTTTGGCCTTTCATGAAACTCCGGTGTCTTTGGAAGCCGCTATGTCTCTTGCTGTACGCATGGATAGATGCCTGAGAGATCTAGGGGCCCCCGCTCTCAGGACATACTATCACATAATTGTCTTCATATGACACTTTGGGTGAAGATACTCATGGGTTGATGTCTGGGGACGAACCCATGTAGTTAGGGGGAGCTACTCCTGCTTCCACTTTTAACCACTTTTAACCATTCTGGTAATAAAAAGGGAGTGTGTTTTTTCTGCGGACAGGAAGGACATTTTATCAATGCATGTCCATGCATTCAGTCTCTAAAAGAGAAAAAAAATAAAGGGGACATTTAATTCCCATCTCACTCTTGGAGGAGTGGGTGGAGAGACAGAAAATGTGCATTTGTCTTCATCCTGTAGTACCCGTTTTCTCCTGACTGCTGAGATGGCGCTAGAGTCAAAGGTTGTGAAAATTGAGGTGTTTATCAACAGAAGCGCAGGGGTGAACTCGATCGATGCTCAGTTCGTCCGTATGCATGGATTGTCTCCGAGTGCATTAGAGAAGATGATTTCTGTGTTTGATATTGATTCTGCTCCTCTATCTCAGAAGTGTTTGTCTCAGATGGTGCATATCATCAGATTAAGGCTCCATTCACACGTCCTGTTTTTCTTTCCAGATTCGATCCTGATTTTTTTCAGGACCCATTGAAATGAATGGATCCAGATCAGGATCAGGATCAAATCAGGAAAGAAAAACAGGACGTGTGAATGGAGCCTAAGAGTGGGTGAATTTCATCAGGAACTTATTTCCCGTTTTGTGTTGGAAGGTCTTCCTGTTCCTGTGGTGCTGGGTTTACCGTGGTTAAGCAAACATAATCCGACCATCGACTGGCATACTAGACAGACTGTGGATTGGGGTGATTATTACGTTGACAAATGTCTCAATACATCTTTTTCTGCGTTAACCACTAAGACTCTTCCTTCTTTTATATCGGATTTCTCTGATGTATTTTCTGAAGGCGGATGTCAGGATTTACCCCCTCACCAGGAATACGATTGTCCCATCAATCTTATCCCCGGAGCAAAATTGCCCAAATCTAGGCTGTATAACATCTCTGGACCTGAGAGAACGGCCATGAAGGAATATATTGCTGAGAGTTTGGCTAAAGGACACATAAGACCTTCCAAATCTCCAGTGGCAGCAGGGTTTTTCTTTGTAAAGAAAAAGGATGGAACCCTTAGGCCATGTCTGGCTTTGGGTGAACTCAATCGGATTACTGTCCGTGATCCGTACCCCCTTCCTTTAATTCCTGATTTGTTTAACCAGATTGTTGATGCCAAGGTGTTCTCCAAGATGTACTTAAGGGGGGCATATAATCTGGTCAGGATCAAGGAAGGGGATGAATGGAAGACGGCTTTTAACACTCCTGAGGGCCACTTCAAGAACCTGGTCACGCCTGCTGTTTTCCAGCATTTTGTTAATGACATTTTTCATCACCTTGTGGGGAGGTTTGTAGTCGTGTATTTGGATGACATACCAATCTATTCTCCAGATATGGTGACACATCAGGATCATGTTAGACAGGTGTTGAAGATCTTAAGAGACAATAAATTGTACGCAAAATTAGAGAAATGTGTTTTTGTTGTACACGAGGTGCAATTCTAAGGATACCTGCTTTCATCTTCAGGTTTTCGAATGGATCCAGAGAAAGTCCGTGCTGTATTGGACTGGGATCGACCTGAAAATGTAAAGGCGCTTATGCGGTTTTTGGGGTTCACCAACTATTACTGAAAATTTATTAAGAACTATTCGACAATAGTTAAACCCTTAACTGACATGACTAGGAAACGGATGGATGTCTTAGTGTGGTCTGATGAAGCGTTGCAAGCCTTCTCCGCTGTGAAGGAGTGCTTCTCTTCTGCCCCTATTTTGGTGCAGCCAGATGTGCCACAACCTTTCATTGTGGAGGTTGACGCATCCGATGTGGGGGTAGGAGCAGTTTTGTCACAGGGCCCGTCACCAGGTAAATGGTGCCCATGTGCCTTTTTCTCGAAAAAAAACTCTGCTGCGGAGAGAAATTACGAAATTAAGAGAAATTAAGTTGGCTTTTAGGAATGGCGTCATTGGTTGGAAGGGGCGATTCACAGATCACAAAAACCTGGCTTACCTGGAGTCGGCTAAACGACTTAACCCGAGGCAGGCCAGATGGTCTTTGTTCTTCACCAGATTCAATTTCATTGTCACGTATCGTCCTGGGGTTAAGAATGTCAAGGCACGTAGTTTTCCCGGAGGTGGTGATTTTGAAGATCAGAGCCCTATACTATCTGAAGAGGTGGTGATATCCGCTCTTTACCCTGATCTTGAGGCTAAGGTCTTTGAGGCCCAGGGAGACAGACCGGAGTCTTGCCCCCCTGGGAAATTGTTTGTTCCATCTGAATTGCGTCATAAGGTTTTTGTGGAACATCACTGTATGGTGCTTGCGGGACACCCTGGGAGTAAATCCACTGTCAACCTCATCAGGCCAGGCCTGCGTAAGTGTGTTGAGGACTATGTGTCAGCCTGTAGTGTCTGTGAACGCGCTAAGGTGACACATATTCGACCTTCTGGACCCCTACTTCCGTTGCCCATCCTGTCTAGACCATGGACTCACTTGTCTATGGACTTTATCACTGATCTGCCTAATTCATCTGGAAAGACACTTAGTCTGGTGGTTGTAAATTGTTTTAGTAAAATGGCGCACTTTATTGCATTGCCCGGACTCCCTAATGCTAAAACCCTTGCACAAGTGTTTGTTGGCAACATTGTGAAACTTCATGGCATTCGCATTGACATGGTCTCAGATCGTGGGACTCAGTTTGTGTCCAGATTCTGGAAGGCGTTCTGTACTTGGCTCGGGGTACAACTGTCTTTTTCCTCTGCTTTTCACCCTCAGACGAAAGGACAGACTGAGCGTTCTGTGGCAGCTGTGGCACAATGATGTACTTATAATGCACTTTGCTGCGGTTCTTACACCTTGTCAGAGGGTATTTAAAGGGCTACTCCTATCTGGAAAATTATAGCATATCCACACGAAAAGGCATAAGGGGCGATCATCGCAGATCTCTCCTCAGTGACCCAATTGGGGCCTGTTCTCAAGGCCACCGTGAATGGAGAGGTAGGTAAGCATGCGCAGCTCTCTCCATTCACTTCTATAGGTGCTCCAAAAAATAGCTCAGTGAGCATGCGTGACTATTTTAGAAACTCATACAGAAGTGAAAGTAGGGCACTGTACACACATTCCCACCACTCCACTCATGGAAGCTACGAGAAAGGACCCCATTCATCAGTTTGGAAACGGGTCCAAGAGGTAGGACTTGCGCCAACTGGACCTTTATGGCATTTCCTGTCAATATGCCATAAATGTCACAGAAGACATGATTGTTATCTATGTAGAAAGGCTCATATTTCTACTCATATGGATGTGACGTTTATATGGATATTATTTCCAGATATGTCAACATGAAATCCTCTGCTGCTGAGGTCATAATGCAGATTCTACTCAGTTATGACATCACAATCGGCAGAAGTTCTACTTGCCGTCTCTTCTTCATACAGTAAGTGTCATTTCTCACCTAGAATGGCTGTAAGTAGACTGTATTTCTCTTCTCTACATATTATGTCGTCTATCTGATCAGTTTCTCATCCCATTCTTCCACTGAACCCTTCCCTGTGAAGGCCATCAGTGGACGTTCCCTCTTACACCTTCTTTCTTGTTATTTCTCAGCTTTAGGCCGGTCCTTTACCAGAGATCATTTATAGTGAAGGGGCAGCAATGTTCTCCTGATCTCTGCTCCTCTATAGTCAGGTTATTAGCTATTACCTTCTACATGTAGTACTGGATTTTCTACATAATTTATAACATGGTCATGGATGAGGATCATCAGGGCTAGAACTTCTCTCTCTTCAGCTCTGTCATATTGATAACTTTCATATCTTACAAGAAGATAATAATGTTAATGATTCCCACAATGTCTTCTCTCTACAGCACATGGATTACGAGATGGATTACTTCGCTTACGCGGCGATATCATATAATGGATTTGGATTTGAAACTATTTCCTACTGGCAGAGCACTCAGATTGTAGGTTACATTCAAGCACCTTTGGAGGACATAAGATCAACTTCTCCAGATTTCATGGCGTATTCGGCTGAGGAGGAGGTAGATGTAAATGCCTCCGATGATGAGCCGACACCCTTTTCTTATTGGAACAACACTGGATGTGAAATTGTGAGACACATTCGGGCACCATCATGCAGCAGCAGATCGACATCTCCAGGCATTATGGAGGATTCTACTGAGGAACAAGACTCAGATTCCTCAGATGATGAGCTGCCACCTAAACATCACGATCCAGAGGACGAAGACATCCTCTATGACGTTTCATCATTAGATGTGGACGGCTGGATGGAAGAACGCAGCACTGAAGATCAGAAAGCAGATGACGACACCGGCTGTGCTGACGGGATCAGTGGAAAGAAACAACCAAAGACATGGTCATTGGGATGGCTGAGACATGGCATGAGAAGATTTACAAACTCTCTTTTTAGCTGTATCAGGGGGCAGCAAGAAGAATAAGGGGCCTAAGAAGTTGCCGGCCTCCAATGACATCATTACATCAGAGGCAGAGCCTCCCATTACATCAGAGGCAAACCCAGACTGCTTAAGAACACTGGAGGCCCAGCAAGACCCAAAATGATGCCCCTCTCAAAATGATCCAGAAATATCAGATCCCTTTCAGAAGCTCACCAAGAAATACGAATATTTACCCAGAATACTGGAATTCACCACAGAGGTCACACGACATTGAAATCCCTCAGTAGATCAGTGGCTTTAAGATAACCCAAGCATTAGAGAACCTATAATGGTAAAGCATCACATAGGCCTTCTTAAGAGATCAATTAACAACCCCAGAAGGCCACAAATTGGATGCAAAGACATCAGGGAACCACAAATACATTGTAGGTATCCCCCATCAGGAAGGCCACAGGGGTTTCAGAGGCCTCCTGAAGACCACAAAGACTGAAGGTGTCCAAAACCTCTCAAAGACATCAAATGTTCCCTTTCCAAGTTTTTTTTCTTGTTGTACTTTGAGATCAATAAAGAATTTAATGTTAAAAAAAACCCTGTGTATTCATTTCCTGGTGCATCTTTACAGTGGCTGGAAATAGTTTTTTCTGATACAGATCTCAAAATCTCCTGGATAAACATGGACATGATATTAAATATTTTGCCTGCACACAGTCACAACTAGGGGGCGCTTACTGCATACTGGTATACACAGACCACACTAATAACAAGTGAGGTCATTGTAATCACATCCTCAGCCTTATCTACACTGAAAACGTGTCTTTTATTCACTGGATCATCAATACAGGTTCAGGGGTTGTAACTGCATGCTATCATGCCTGCTTAAGGCTCAGGATCTATAAGAAATGTGCGGGGTTCTGTAGGATTTAAAGGGCATCTGTCAGCAGATTTGTACCTATGACACTGGCTGACCTGTTACATGTGCACTTGGCAGCTGAAGGCATCTGTGTTAGTCCCATGTTCATACATGCACAAATTGCTGAGAAATCTAGGAGCAATGGGGGCGTTGCCATTATACCTGGAGACTCTGCTCCCTTTGCAACTACTGCACCCACTCCCCTTTGATTAACAAGACCAGGCGGTAGAAACGTTATTAAGCCTAGCCCTGTCAACCATAAAACAGAAGTGCAGTTACTGTAGAGAGAGCAGAGCCTCTAGGTGTAATGGCAACGCCTCCATTGCTCCTACAGATTCATTTGCATATATCAAAACCTCATTTTTCTCAGCAATGCAGACACATATAAACATGGGACCCAGGGGCGGACTGGGAACTTAAAGTGGCCCTGGAAAAAAAAACTAAAAGTGGCCCCGTTTTGTAGTTGGGTCCAAATTGATGGAAGGCAGGGCCAGCAATACCATATTGTGGCACATTATACCACACCAACAGAGCCAAATACCACAGTCCATCACAAAATACATCAGCAAAAACTTCCACTGGCTCAGGCGGCCCCCTGGGCATCGACCCACCGGTAAATTTCCCTGTAAGGTCTATGGCCAATCCGTCCCTGATGGGCCCAACACAGATGCCTTCAGCTGCCAAGTGCACATGTAACAGGTCAGCCAGAGTCATAGGTACAAATCTGCTGACAGATACCATTTAATAATTGATGACCTATCCCTAGATAAAGGAGCTGTGCTGCAGTAACCAGACATGGCCACTACACTTTGAGTGGGGCTGTGTTTCCTCTCTCTTATGTTGGCTTAATGAAGACGCTTAATCCCTCTTGACCCAGATACTAATAACTATAAAATAAAACCTTTATTAAGGACATTTTAAAATCCTGCTATGTGAGCAAAATCCCTTTAAAAATTACCACTGTCAACACATGCAGTCGCTGTTTAATTGCACTGGTGTAACTGTGAATAAAGGAGTTTGCGATTACTCCTAACTCACTACACCTACCAACTGTACCTAAAGTTTGTTACTCCAATTACTTCACATTGGCAGAGCTTACTCTGCTGCACCGATCCCTAACTGTTATTTTTAGAATGCATGTGAAACACAGTGGATCTTTAAAAACTCTTTCTGCCCCCCGACATATTTCACCAGTAAACTGGCTTCCTCAGGGGTAATGGGCAGAGTTGAATAAGGACGCTAGCCTGCCACTATTTAAGGACCTTCTGACTTGATTGATGGCTATTTCAGCCTATATTACAGCCTATACTACTATATTACAGATTTACTCCCTCTCTTTTGTGAATCATCACCAGACTGAGTGCAAGTGCTTGGTACTACATATTAATTGTTCTCCCCTATTTAAGGACCTTTTGACTTGATTGATGGCTTTTTTGGCCCACTGTATTACAGGTTATATATGACAATATTAATTTGTAATCATAGGGACTTTAGCCTTAAAATAGACATCTAAAGATTCGAGCAAAATATGAGATTAATATTTAGTATCTGACAATACTAAGTCCAAGTGTAAGACATGCGCAGAGAAGGCAGTTCACGGAGATTCGCTCCAAGTCCGTGCGTAAGTGCAGTAGGACAGTGTCACAGTCCCACCCAGAAGGTGTCAGTGTCACAGTCCCACCCATCACATACTGATGACCTACACAGAGGATAGCTCATCAATATCAGTAGTCCAGAAAACCCCATTAAATGTAAGATTTTATTAAAGGACTAGACAATAGTATATTCTGTGCAGAAAAACTGGGTGTATTCATCTTAGAAAAAAGATGACTGAGCTAAAAGCTCAACTCCAACCGGGATAGGGATGGATAATGGATAAGGTTAGGGCACATATATAATACACAGACAGACAGCGCTGCCTTCCTGTCTCTACCCCTCCTCCCCCCAGGGCTAATGCAGCCTTATTTTGTCAAGATCCTTAGATGCCACAACTGACTGTGGCATGTAAGGGGTTACACAGCAGAGATCAGCAGCTTCTTAGATCGCATTGTCCATAACCTCTTCTGTGCTCAACTGTTCATCCGTTTAAAATCATGGAGCCTCTACATAAGGCGATCCATCACATACATTTGTAGAAGTGATATATAGCGGGGCGGCATCATTTCTAGGCTGCACAACAGTATATCGGACCCTAAAATAACATACTGATTAGGGATGGGCGAATAGACTTCGGATGAAGCATCTGAAGTCGATTCGCATAAAACTTTGTTTCAATACTGTACGGAGCGAGCGCTCCGTACAGTATTGGAATGTATTGGCTCTGATGAGCCATACAGTATTGAAAAAACATATTTTATGCTTATCGACTTTGGATGTTTCATCCGAAGTCGATTCGCTCATCCCTAATACTGATAGTGTTAAATCTAATACCACTAAACCAAGGCCAGATCCTACCACCCCATGATGACCATGTATTAGCACCACACAGTGTATGAATAATATCATCTGACACTTAGTGACAAACACACTATGCAAAAACCAACATCACCACTGTACAGTGAACATAGTCTGGTATATAGCAGCTGTACATAGGAGCTCTGCACATCACATCAGTAATTACAGCACTCCTATTCAGTGACTTACAAGAGACAAGTTCTCTGATGAGAGTCCTACACTTTTCTTCTCTATCTGACTCAGACCTCCATGAAGACTCCTCCAGACTATAACTTATCTTTGCTGCCCACACATTTGGCAACTCACTTTTCCAGGTAGCCATCCCACCTAATCCTTACCCTCTACACAACTTCCCATCCTGACACCCATTTAATATTACCATTCTGCTGCTTACCATTTTATTGTGACTGCTGCCGGTAGCCCCGTCATGTAATAAGGTGGTGTCAAATACTGGAACTAATAAAAATTGAGCATTGTCATAACTACGGTTACCCCTAAAGTAATAGATAACACAAAAAGTTCCAAATATAACCCAAAAAGTTCACAGTAATAATGCTTCCATACTTACCCTACATAGTAACTGTATCCTCTGGTTTTTATCCAGAATGGTCCTGTATTTGGCTCCATCCATCTTCCCATCAATTTTAACCATCTTCCCTGTCCCTGCTGATGAAAAGCAGGCCCAAACCATGATGCTGCCACCACCATGTCTGACAGTGGGGATGGTGTGTTCAGGGTGATGAGCTGTGTTGCTTTCACGCCAAACATATCGTTTTGTATTGTTTCTAAAAAGTTGGATTTTGGTTTCATCTGACCAGAGCACCTTCTTCCACATGTTTGGTGTCTCCCAGGTGGCTTGTGGCAAACTGTAAACGAGACTTTTTATGGATATCTTTGAGAAATGGCTTTCTTCTTGCCACTCTTCCATAAAGGCCAGATTTGTGAAGTGTTGGACTGATTGTTGTCCTATGGACAGACTCTCCCACCTCAGCTGTAGATCTCTGCAGTTCATCCACAGTGATCATGGGCCTCTTGGCTGCATCTCTGATCAGTCTTCTCCTTGTTTGAGATGAAAGTTTAGAGGGACGGCCGGGTCTTGGTAGATTTGCAGTGGTCTGATACTCCTTCCATTTCAATATGACGCTTGCACAGTGCTCCTTGGGATGTTTAAAGCTTGGGAAATCTTTTGGTATCCAAATCCGGCTTTAAACTTCTCCACAACAGTATCAGGGACCTGCCTGGTGTGTTCCTTGGTCTTCATGATGCAGAACCCTGAGACTATCACAGAGCAGGTGCATTTATACGGAGACTTGATTACACACAGGTGGATTCTATTTCTCTTCATCAGTCATTTAGGACAACATTGGATCATTCAGAGATCCTCAATCAACTTCTGGAGTGAAAGTAAATGGGACGAATAATTTTGCACGACCCACTTTTCAGTTTTATTATTACAAAAAAAGTTTAAATGATCCAATAAATTTTGTTCCACTTCACAATTGTGACCCACTTGTTGATTCTTCACCAAAAATTTAAAATGTTATATCTTTTTGTTTAAAGCCTGAAATGTGGCAAAAGGTTGAAAAGTTCCAGGGGGCCGAATACTATCGCAAGGCACTGTAAATCAATTGTCCAGTGCATGTTCTCACTGTATGCTTTCCTCTGAGTTCATGTTTGGAGAGGTTAGCTGCTCTGATGGCTTCTGTATGCTGCTGATGTAAAACACCTCAGGCCTTATGTATGAAGACTGTCTACAGTCATGGCCAAAAGATTTGAGAATGACACAAATATTATATTTTCACATGATCTGCTGCCCTCTGGTTTTTATGTGTGTTTGTCAGATGTTTTTATCACATACAGAAATATAATTGCAATCATATTATGAGTAACAAAAGCTTATATTGACAGAATGAGTTAATGCAGCAAGTCAATATTTGCAGTGTTGACCCTTCTTCTTCAGGACCTCTGCAATTCTCCCTGGCATGCTCTCAATCAACTTCTGGACCAAATCCTGACTGATAGCAGTCCATTCTTGCACAATCAATGCTTGCATTTTGTCAGAATTTGTAGGTTTTTGTTTGTCCACCCGTCTCTTGATGATTGACCACAAGTTCTCAATGGGATTAAGATCTGGGGAGTTTCCAGGCCATGGACCCAAAATCTCTATGTTTTGTTCCCTGAGCCATTTAGTTATCACCTTTGCTTTATGGCAAGGTGCTCCATCATGCTGGAAAAGGCATTGTTGATCGCCAAACTGCTCTTGGACGGTTGGGAGAAGTTGCTCTCGGAGGACATTCTGGTACCATTCTTTATTCATGGCTGTGTTTTTAGGCAAGACTGTGAGAGAGCCGATTCCCTTGGCTGAGAAGGAACCCCACACATGAATGGTTTCAGGATGCTTTACAGTTGGCATGAGACAAGACTGGTGGTAGCGCTCACCTCGTCTTCTCCGAATAAGCTGTTTTCCAGATGTCCCAAACAATCGAAAAGGGGATTCATCAGAGAAAATGACTTTACCCCAGTCCTCAGCAGTCCACTCCCTGTACCTTTTGCAGAATATCAGTCTGTTCCTGGTGTTTTTTCTGGAGAGAAGTGGCTTCTTTGCTGCCCTCCTTGAGACCAGGCCTTGCTCCAAGAGTCTCCGCTTCACAGTGCGTGTAGATGCACTCACACCTGCCTGCTGCCATTCCTGAGCAAGCTCTGCACTGCTGGTAGCCCGATCCCGCAGCTGAAACACTTTTAAGAGGCGGTCCTGGCGCTTGCTGGTCTTTCTTGGGCACCCTGGAGCCTTTTTGGCAACAATGGAACCTCTCTCCTTGAAGTTCTTGATGATGCGATAGATTGTTGACTTAGGTGCAATCTTTCTTGCTGCAATACTCTTCCCTGTTAGGCCATTTTTGTGCAGTGCAATGATTACTGCACGTGTTTCTTTAGAGATAACCATGGTTAACAGAAGAGAAACAATGATGCCAAGCACCAGCCTCCTTTTAAAGTGTCCAGTGGGGTCAATCTTACTTAATCATGACAGATTGATCTCCAGCCCTGTCCTCATCAACACCCACACCTGTGTTAATGGAGCAATCACTGAAACGATGTTAGCTGGTCCTTTTAAGGCAGGGCTGCAATGATGTTGAAATGTGTTTTGGGGGATAAAGTTCATTTTCTAGGCAAATATTGACTTTGCAAGTAATTGCTGTTAAGCTGATCACTCTTTATAACATTCTGGAGTATATGCAAATTGCCATTATAAAAACTGAAGCAGTAGACTTTGTAAAAATTAATATTTGTATCATTCTCAAAACTTTTGGCCATGACTGTAGGTGAAGAAGTTTCTTTGTTGCCCATAGAAACCAATCAGAGCTCCCCTGTTATTTCATATAGTACTCTGGAGAAATGAAAGGGGAGCTCTGATTGGTTGCTATGGACAACAAAGAAAGTCTTAGACCTAGACAGTTTTCATACATCAGGCCTTTAGTGAGCTGCACCCAGAGAAAAGCCTGATACTGAAAGTTCAGAGTAAAGATATCTAGTAGAACATATTACAAACCTTTTTTTCATGACATATCTGTACTATTGATTTATGCAAAGTTTGTTTAAAGTTATCACTTAAACATGAACCATGTATGAGGGAGTCGGAGTTGGATTGGGAGTCGGAGTAGGAGTCGGGGCTTTGGCTTACCGACTCCACAGCCCTGCTTCCTATGACACTTTTGGGTGAACATACTCCTGGGTTGATGTCTGCGGATGAACCCATGCAGTTAGGGGGGGCTACTCCTGCTTCCACTTTTAACCATTCTGGTAATAAAAAGGGAGTGTGTTTTTTCTGCGGACAGAAAGGACATTTTATCAACGCATGTCCATGCATTCAGTCTCTAAAAGAGAAAAAAAAGAAAGGGGACGTTTAATTCCCATCTCACTCTTGGAGGAGTGGGTGGAGAGACAGAAAATGTGCATTTGTCTCTATCCTGTAGTACCCGTTTTCTCGTGACTGCTGAGGTGGCGCTAGAGTCAAAGGTTGTGAGAATTGAGGTGTTTACAGCGGGGCAGGGGTGAACCTGATTGATGCTCAGTTCGTCCATATGCATGGATTGTCTCCGAGTGCATTAGAGAAGAAGATTTCTGTGTTTGCTATTGATTCTGCACCTCTATCTCAGAAGTCTTTGTCTTAAATGGTGCATGATATCAAATTAAAAGTGGGTGAATTTCATCAGGAACTAATTTCGTGTTTTGTGTTGGAAGGTCTTCCTGCTCCTATTGTACTGGGTTTACCGTGGTTAAGCAAACACAATCCAACCATCGATTGGCATACTAGACAGACTGTGGATTGGGGCGATTATTGCGTTGACAATTGTCTTAATACATCTTTTTCTGCGTTAACCACTAAGACACTCTTTTATATCTGATTTTGCTGATGTATTTTCTGAAGGTGGATGTCAGGATTTACCCCCTCACCGGGAATACGATTGTCCTATCAATCTTATCACCGGAGAAAAATTGCCCAAATCTAGGCTGTATAACGTCTCTGGACCTGAGAGGACGGCCATGAAAGAATATATTGCTGAGAGTTTGGCTAAAGGACACATAAGACCTTCCAAATCTCCAGTGGCAGCAAGGTTTTTCTTTGTAAAGAAACTCAATAGGATTACTGTCCGTGATCCGTACCCCCTTCCTTTGATTCCTGATTTGTTTAACCAGACTGTTGATGCCAAGATGTTCTCCAAGATGGACTTAAGGGGGGCATATAATCTGGTCAGGATCAAGGAAGGTAATGAATGGAAGACTGCTTTTAATACTCCTGAGGGACACTTTGAGAACCTGGTCATGCCTTTTGGGTTGACCAATGCTCCTGCTGTCTTCCAGCATTTTGTTTGACATTTTTCATCACTTTGTGGGGAGGTTTATAGTCGTGTATTTAGATGACATACCAATTTATTCTCCAGATATGGTGACACATCAGGATCACGTGAGGCAGGTGTTTCAGATCTTGAGACAATAAATTGTATGCAAAATTAGAGAAATGTGTTTTTGCTGTACAAGACGTGCAATTCTAAGGATACCTGCTGTCATCTTCAGGTTTTCAAATGAATCCAGAGAAAGTCCGTGCTGTATTGGACTGGGATCGACCTGAAAATCTGAAGGCTCTTATGCGGTTTTTGGGGTTCACCAACTATTACTGAAAATGTATTAAGAACTATTCGACAATAGTTAAACCCTTAACTGATATGACTAAGAAAGGGACGGATGTCTCAGTGTGGTCTGATGAAGCGTTGCAAGCCTTCTCTGCTGTGTAGGAGTGCTTCTCTTCTGCCGCTATTTTCGTGCAGCCAGATGTGTCACAACCTTTCATTGTGGAGGTTGACGCATCCGAAGTGGGGGTAGGAGCAGTTTTATCACAGGGCCCGTCACCTGGTAAATGGCGCCCATGTGCCTTTTTCTCGAAAAAACTCTCTGCTGAGGAGAGAAATTACAATGTGGGTAACAGAGAGTTACTGGCCATTAAGTTGGCTTTTGAGGAATGGCGTCATTGGTTGGAAGGGGCGATTCACCCAATCACGGTATTCACAGATCACAAAAATCTGACTTACCTGGAGTCGGCTAAGACTTAACCCAGATGGTCTTTGTTCTTCACCAGATTCAATTTCATTGTCACGTATCGTCCTGAGATTAAGAATGTGAAGGCGGATGTCTTGTCACGTAGTTTTCCCGGAGGTGGTGATTTTGAAGATCAGAGTCCTATACTGTCTGAAGGAGTGGTGAAGGAGTGGTGATATCCGCTCTTTACCCTGATCTTGAGGCTAAGGTCTTTGAGGCCCAGGGAGATGCACCGGAGTCTTGCCCCCCTGGGAAATTGTTTGTTCCATCTTAATTGCATCATAAGGTGTTTGAGGAGCATCATTCTTCGGTGCTTGCGGGACACCCTGGGAGTAAATCCACTGTCGACCTCATCTCTCAGATTCTGGGGGCCAGGGCTGCGTAAGTGTGTTGAGGACTATGTGTCGGCCTGTAGTGTCTGTGCACGTGCTAAGGTGACACATACTCGACCTTCTGGACCTATACTTCCATTACCCATCCCGTCCAGACCATGGACTCACTTGTCTATGGACTTTATCACTGATCTGCCTAATTCGCACTTTATTGCATTGCCCGGACTCCCTAATGCTAAAACCCTTCCACAAGTGTTTGTTGACAACATTGTGAAACTTCATGGCATTCCCACTGACGTGGTCTCAGATCGCGGGACTCAGTTTGTGTCCAGATTCTGGAAGGCGTTCTATACTCGGCTCGGGGTACAACTGTCTTTTTCCTCTGCTTTTCACCCTCAGACGAATGGACACACTGAGCGTACTAATCAGATTCTGGAGACTTACTTGAGAGGTTTTGTCTTTGAGAACCAGGAGGAGTGTTCCTCGTTATTGTCTCTGGCAGAGTTTGCCATAAACAATCGTAGACAGGAGTCCACTGGCAAGTCAACGTTTTTTGGGGCATATGGGTTTCACCTGCAGTTTGGCATATTTTCTGGTTCAGATACCTCTGGTATCCCTGAGGAAGAACGTTTTTCGACATCATTGTCATCTATATGGCAGAAAATTCAAAATAACTTGATAAATATGGGCAACAAGTACAAACGTCTGGCTGACAGGAGAAGTATGAATGGTCCGGACCTAAGAATGGGTGATTCTGTGTGGCTGTCCACAAGAAACATTAAGTTGAAAGTTCCATCTTGGAAGTTGGGTCCAAGATTTCTTGGTCCATATAAGATCACTGCCATCAGTAATCCTGTCGTGAGGTGCCAGTCATTTGGTGAAAGCTTTTCACATGTCTCATCCGGATAAAGTTGGGCCTGGGTGCCCGGAGGTCACCCATAGAAGGGGGGATACTGTCACGGACGTTCCTGCGACAGGAACCACATCCTTTTCCCTCAGATGTTGCTTGTGTGGTAATTGTCCCTCTTCTATTTATTGCTGCTTCTCCCACAGTTCATTGCGGTTTATAGCTTCAGTGGATATTGTGGTGAACTGGTTTTGGTTCTCAGCTGAGATCCTGGTGCTTCCATTCCTTCATTGAAGATAAATGTCCTCTTTCCCTTTTGTGTGTTACGTTACTTTTCCCTGTTGTTTGTTATGAGGCCTGAGGGAGACTCCTGTTCGTCCTTCCTGTTGGAGGAACAGGTAGACTCATTCCTATCATTAGTTCCAGGGTCCTGCAGGGTTAGTTTGGTTATTAGGTTCCTGTGTATGAACTCACATACCTTTGAGGCCTGCTCATACTGGTATTTAGACAGGAATTGAGTCAGGGTTTCCTTTAGGAGGTGTCCATCTTCCTTCCTTAATCTCCTTTCCCTCCTACGCTTGGTGTGGTTTTCCCCCCACACCTGAGCGTGACAGTTCTTAAGATGCGGGAGTGGCAGCTATCAGACATTAAGAGCATATCCTAGCGATATATGTCCCCCAATGTCTGAGGTGAGACAAGATAAAAAACAGATGCAAAACTGCCTTTAATAAATGGACATCCAGAAAATAGATGCAAAAATGGTCGCAAAACAGACGGGTGTCCGTTTTTCATGGCCATGTCATGTGAATGTATCCTAAGGTTGGGGGCTACACATGGCTACACGGTGAATGCCATGACAGAAAAAAACAATAAAAAATAAAAACACACGATTCGCCATTTTTAGTTACCTTGTCCCCCTCCCAAAAAAAATTGAATAACCGCAATGAAGAAGTCTGAACTGCCACAAAAATACAATACCAATAAATACTACAGTTCGTTCCTCAAAAAACAAGCCTTCATACAGATCTGTAGACCGAAATATATATAAGTCATGGCTGTCAGAAAATGGTAATGCACAGAAAATTCTTTTTAAAGGTTTTTTTTTTTTAAAAGTAATAAAACAAAATAAAAACTATACAAGTTAGGTATCGCCGTAATAGTATTGAGCTGCAGAATAAGAACATCATGTGATTGTTAGCGCACAGGGAGTGCTATGATGTCAAAACCCCCAAAACCTTCTTGGAATTGTGAGGGTTTTTTTTATTCTTCCCCACAAAGAATTATTTTCTCATTTTCTGATGCAAGACATGGTAAATTAAATGGTGCCACAAAAAAAAAAATGTATCTTGTCCTGCAAATAATAAGCCCTCATATGGCTATAAGAATGGAAAAATAAAAAAAGCTATGGCTATTGGAACATTTAGAGGAAAACTAAAAAATGCAAAAATGAATATAAGCCAGGTATATAAGGGGTTAAAGTCAATGAAGTAAAAGTTTCACACGACCTGTAACACAAAATCCATCTGCATTTTTATGACTGTCACAGCGACACAATCAACAATGGTCAGATGTGACACATGACGCCACGGAGCACCAGCCTCAAAGAAGATCATCCCGACCAATTAATATCTGGGTAGTGGATTGTGTCATCTACAATTGGGGGAATTCTTCATTAGCACTTATGGCTCTTAATTAGACACATTACTGGTATAATTTCTTCTCTTCCATCTTATTGTGACTCCACAGTATAAGATCCAAAAATGAGAATTAATGAGTGACACCTTCTGCAAACAATGAAGACACATGAAGTGTAATAATTAATCTGCAGATTGCACCAGTCCTCATTAATAATGTGATATAATGAATATAAGGATAGGCAGGACATGATTACAGTCATCACTGCTTCTCCTCATTACACCGCACAACACAATATATGAGCTGGAGCTGAAGTAGGAGTAAAACCTAATGGGAAGGAAGGGGGCGCCATAGATCATCAAAAAGGGTAGCATGGCTGGTATTATGGAGCTAATGGACAGTATACCTCCTGATCGTCCTGGATCCAGCAGGACAGTCCTGGATTACAGTGGCTGTCCCGGTACGGGGGAGGTATGTTCCGCTTTCTAGCAGCTGTCTCTGCGCCCGTAGGAAGATGAGAGTCAGCATATCCTAACTGCTTCACTATGCCTCCTCCCTGCTGGCTCTCTGCACCTCTCATCTGTGCAGGGGGCGGGGCCGGCCGGCAGTCAGCCTAGGCTCCACATCCTCCACAGACCAGAGAAGCCAATGTCCTGCTGCTGCTGCTAGGAAGAAGGTAAGTATATGGTATTTATTTTTAAAAATTTCTGTGAGGGGCACAATGTAGGCATATTACTGGGGGCACAGCTGGGCATATTACTGGGGGCACAATGTGGGAATATTACTGGGGGCACAATGTGGGCATATTACTGGGGGCATATTACAGGGAGCACAGCTGGGAGCACAGTTGGGCATATTTCTGTGAACACACAATGTGGGCATAAATACTTTACAGGCGCATGAAGGGGGAATAATTACTATGTGGAGGCATTAAGGGGACAAGGCAGGATTAGGTGTATAGTTAGGTTTTGGGTGGAGTTATAGGCGTGGCCTAATGCAGAAAAGATTTGCTGCGGCACGATATGTGTCACTCTTTGGTGGTTGGGAGGTATGGGACAGTGTTACAGAGCAACATGGCTATTAGGGGGGCTCCACAGACAACATAACAGGGTAACATTATGGGGGGGCAACACGGACAGTAAAACAGGGACACTATTTCCTGAAGAGGTAAATTATTGATGTTATCGTGCATGCAGGACCCATTTTTTGAGAGAGAAGCAGGTCCTAGAGGTGGGATCTGCACCTATCTGACCTTTATCACATCTCCTGTAAATATGCCATAAATGTTACAGGGGATCTATGACAGACATTTGACTGACAGAAGAGATGAGCGGTAACTATGTGGAAAGGCTCATATCTCTAGTCATACAGATGTGACGTTCATATGGATCTTATTTCCAGATATGCCTTTATGAAATCCTCTGCTGCTGAGGTCATAATGCAGATTCTACTCAGATATGACATCACAATCGGCAGAAGTTCTATTTGCCGTCTCTTCTTCATACAGTAAGTGTCATTTCTCACCTGGAATGGCTGTAAGTAGACTGTATTTCTCTTCTCTACATATTATGTTGTCTATCTGATCAGTTTCTCATCCCATTCTTCCACTGAACCCTTCCCTGTGAAGGCCATCAGTGGACGTCCCTCTCTCACCTCCATTCTTATTATTTCTCACCCTCTGACCGGTCCTTTACCAGAGATCATTTATAGTGAAGGGGCAGCAATGTTCTCCTGATCTCTGCTCCTCTATAGTCAGGTTATTAGCTATTACCTTCTACATGTAGTACTGGATTTTCTACATGATTTATAACATGGTCATGGATGAGGATCAGACTAGACCTTCTCTCTCTTCAGCTCTGTGATATTGATAAGTTTCATATCTTACAAGAAGATAATAATGTTAATGATTCCCACAATGTCTTCTCTCTACAGCACATGGATTACGAGATGGATTACTTCGCTTACGCGGCAATATCATATAATGGATTTGGATTTGAAACTATTTCCTACTGGCAGAGCACTCAGATTGTAAGTTACATTCAAGCACCTTTGGAGGACATAAGATCAACTTCTCCAGATTTCATGGCGTATTCGGCTGAGGAGGAGGTAGATGTAAACGCCTCCGATGATGAGCCGACACCCTTTTCTTATTGGAACAACCCTGAATGTGAAATTGTGAGACACATTCGGGCACCATCATGCAGCAGCAGATCGACATCTCCAGATTTCATGGTGTATTTGGCGGCGGAGGAGGTAGATGTAAATGCCTCCGATGATGAGCCGACACCCTTTTCTTGTTGGAACAACACTGGATGTGAAATTGTGAGACACATTCGGGCACCATCATGCAGCAGCAGATCGACATCTCCAGGCATTATGGAGGATTATACTGAGGAACAAGACTCAGATTCCTCAGATGATGAGCTGCCACCTAAACATCATGATCCAGAGGACGAAGACATCCTCTATGACGTTTCATCATTAGATGTGGACGGCTGGATGGAAGAACGCAGCACTGAAGATCAGAAAGCAGATGACGACACCGGCTGTGCTGACGGGATCAGTGGAAAGAAACAACCAAGGACATGGTCATTGGGATGGCTGAGACATGGCATGAGAAGATTTACAAACTCTCTTTTTAGCTGCCTCATGGGGCAGCAAGAAGAATAAGGGGCCTAAGAAGTTGCCGGCATCCAATGACATCAGAGGCCATCATAAAGCCTCCCATTACATCAGAGGCAAACCAAGACTGCTTAAGAACACTGGAGGCCCAGCAAGACCCAAAATTATGCCCCTCAAAATAATCCAGAAATATCAGATCCCTTGCAGAAGCTCACCAAGAAATACGAATATTTACCCAGAATACTGGAATTCACCACAGAGGTCACACGACATTGAAATCTCTCAGTAGATCAGTGGCTTTAAGATAACCCAAGCATTAGAGCACCTATAATGGTAAAGCATCACATAGGCCTTCTTAAGAGATCAGTTAACAACCCCAGAAGGCCTCAAGTTGAACGCAAAGACATCAGGGAACCACAAATACATTGTAGGTATCCCCCATCAGGAAGGCCACAGGGGTTTCAAAGGCCTCCTGAAGACCACAAAGACTGAAGGTGTCCAAAACCTCTCAAAGACATCAAATGTTCCCTTTCCAAACATCGGGGGACTCTAGTTTTTTTCTTGGTATATTTTGAGATCAATAAAGAATTTGATGTTAAAAGCTGTGTGTATTCATTTCCTGGTGCATCTTTACAGTGGCTGGAAATTGTTTTTTTTCCAATACAGATCTTAAAATCTTCTACATAACCATGGACATGATATTAAATATTTTGCCTGCACACAGTCACGACTAAGGGGCGCTTAATGCATACTGGTATACACAGACCACACTAATAACAAGTGAGGTCATTCCAATCACATCCTCAGCCTTATCTACACTGAAAATGTGTCTTTTATCCACTGGATCATCAATACAGGTTCAGGGGTTGTAACTGCATGCTAGCATGCCTGCTTAAGGCTCAGGATCTATAAGAAATGTACTGTAGGATTTAAAGGGCATCTGTCAGCAGGTTTGTACCTATGAAACTGGCTGTCCTGTGACATGTGTGCTTGGCAGCTGAAGGCATCTGGTCCCATATTCAAATATGCCCACATTGCTGAGAAAAATTAAGTTTTAAGATATGCAAATTATCATCAAGGAGCAAAGGGGGCGTTACCATTAGACCTGGAGACTCTGCTCTTTTTTGCAACTGCCACACCCTCTCACATTTACTGACTAAAACATACTATGGAAAAACCAACATCACCATTGTACAGTGAACATAGAGTGATATATAGCAGCTGTACATAGGAGATCTGCATATCATATAAGTAATTACAGCACTCATATTCAGTGATTTACAGGAGACAAGTTCTCTGATGAGAGTCCTTCACTTTTCTTTTCTTCTCCATCTGACTCAGACCTCCATGAAGACTTCTCCAGACCATACTGTAAGTCATCTTTTCTGCCCACACATTTGCCAACTCACTTTTCCAGTAGCCTTCCCACCTAATCACTACCCTTTACAAAAGTTTTCATCCTGACACCCCTTTTCACAGTAAGATTCTGTTGCTTTTCATTTTACTGTGACTGCTGCCACTTGACAGTGTCAAAATACCATGCCAAATACTGTACTCCACAAAAATTCTGAAATAAGTGTCAGAACTATGGTTGTACCAAAAGTAATAGATAACAACCCAAAAAAGTTCCAAACACGCTTATGTGCCATTGTGCCCTGTCACAGGAAAATGTTTATACCGCCCCCACACAGTAACTGTCCCTTTTAGTGCTTTCAATTAGCAAAAATACTCCTTATTGCTCCCTAATCAATAAGAGTACCCCGATAGTGCCCTGTACACAGAAACCCTACTGAGTAAAAGCATCCTCCTAATGCCATCTACACAATACTAGTGTCCTCTAACTGCCCTCACACAGTAATAGTGACCCCTATTTCCCAACATAGTAAAACTGCTCCTGTAGTACCACTGCCCCAAATGGTAAAAAAAAAAGTAACAGTTTATAAGGCCGAAAAAAGACATCTGTCCATCCAGTTCGGCCTGTTTTCCTACAAGTTGATCCAGAGGAAGGCAAAAAAACCCTGTGAGGTAGAAGCCAATTTTGCCACTTTAGGGAAAGAAATTCCTTCCCGACTCCAATCAGGCAATCAGAATAACTCCCTGGATCAACGACCCCTCTCTAGTAACTATAACCTGTAATATTATTACCCTCCAGATATACATCCAGGCCTCTCGAACTCTTTTAGTGAACTTACCATCACCACCTCCTCAGGCAGAGAGTTCCATAGTCTCACTGCTCTTACCGTAAAGAATCCTCTTCTATGTTTATGTACAAACCTTCTTTCCTCCAGACGCAAAGGATGTCCCCTCGTCACAGTCCTGGGGATAAATAGATGATGGGAGAGATCTCTGTACTGACCTCTGATATATTTATACATAGTTATTAGATCTCCCCTCGGTCGTCTTTTTTCTAAAGTGAATAACCCTAATTTTGATAATCTTTGTGGGTACTGTAGTCCACCCATTCCAGTTATTACTTTAGTTGCCCTCCTCTGAACCCTCTCCAGCTCTGCTATTTCTGCCTTGTTCACAGGAGCCCAGAACTGTACACAGTACTCCATGTGTGGTCTGACTAGTGATTTGTAAAGTGGCAGGACTATGTTCTCATCACGGGCATCTATGCCTCTTTTGATGCAACCCATTATCTTATTGGCCTTGGCAGCAGCTGTCTGACACTGGTTTCTACAGCTTAGTTTGCTGTTCACTAATTCCTAGGTCCTTTTCCATGTCAGAGTTAACCAATATTTTACCATTTAGTATGTACTGGTGACTTGCATTATTCCTTCCCATATGCATAACCTTACATTTGTCAGTGTTAAACCTCATCTGCCACTTCTCTGCCCAAGCCTCCAGTCTATCCAGATCCATCTGTAGCAGTGTATTGTCCTCTTCAGTGTTAATTACTTTACACAGTTTAGTGTCATCTGCAAAAAATGATATTTTACTGTGCAAGCCTTCTACAAGATCATTAATAAATATATATCCAAAAAGGACTACTGCAAAAGGTTAATTACCACTGACATACTTATTGCAAAGTTTGAGTTAAATATTGTGCTCTGTTATGTACATGCACTAAATGGCATTGTATAGACATTATATGGTTACCAACTTGGCAAATTGTTTTAGGTTGTAAGGTGATTGACTAGGGCTGCCCCCTGACTAGATAGTGTTGAGGGAGTCTAGTTTGAGTAATGCAAGTTCAAGTTAGATAATCAAAAGGTCCGCTGCAAAACAAAACTCCGCTACAATCCTCTGCTCATTAGTAAGCAGCAAGCATTTAACAGTGTGCATTGGGGCAAAGCTCCTAAGAGGAGAAATCAGAGGAGAAGTCACCGGCATAGAGGAGCACAGGTAGAGCAGCAGCACACAGAACCGGCTGTCTATTTTTGCCCCTGACATTTGGCCCCCTGACTCCACAGCCTGCTGCTGACTGCGCCACTCCTCAGAGGCCGGCCCTGTCTGTAAATGACATAGAAACAGATACCAATGCCTGTTATTCTCCATCACAGTTGCCAACAAGTCCAGAATTTTCAGAAACTGTCCCCAATTTTCAGATCCAATTCCTTACAAGTCTGGACAGTCCTGAACCAAAAGTTGACGGGGCTGGACTGACACTGTCTGGCGGGTAGGATGGGTCAGCAGTAACGTCAACTGCCAGTCCATATGGTCATAAGGCGGGACTAACAAGGCAAATCATATATAAAGGGTTGACAGGCACAGGTTGGGGACCAACGATGTAAATGATATCAGCATAGATAGTACGGCCGACCTGACCTTCATCGTGACAGAAACTTTCCAATACTATCAGCCACCATGGCTTATGGGATCGGAAGCCAAGGCTACATTCACACAACACAATGTTGTAAAGGCTGTCGTTTCTAGAACCAATTGAAGTAAATGGGACTATTCACATGGCTGGTTTTTAACGGACAGGGAAAATTGGCCATCAAAAAATAGGACATGTCCTATTTTTGGCTGCTTTCATGGACAGACGGACTTCATTGAAATCAATGGGACTGTTTTTAACAGCAGTTAGACAGGAGTGCACCCGTCTAATGGCCGTAAAAACAGAAACACTAGTGGAAAATTGCATTTTAGGGGTAAAAAAAAATAAAAAAATAAAAGACCTTATCCACTTCCACGCGCAAAGGCAGATGCTCATCTCTTGATGCTGAAGGATCTGTGCTCCCAGTGTCCTTCAGCATCAAGTGCTTGGTGACATCATCACTGGGAGCACAGGTCCTTCAACATCAAGAGAGAAGCAACTGCCTCTGTGCGTGCAAGTGGATGAGGTAACGGTAAGTCATTTAATTTTTTTTTACATAAAAACTGACGGATCCAGCAAAAACACTTTGGTGAAAGAAGCCTTAGTCGTGTTACTTTTCGGCAACACATGTCTCTGTGTAGCCCCCAGCCTTAGGATACATTCAAACGAAATGGCCATGAAAAACGTACACATTGTTTTTCATTGCATATTTTTAAACAATTTTTGCATCCATTTTCTGGCCGTTCACGCTCGTATACAGTGCCTTAGGAAGCGCACGGCGTCATAGCAACCAATGAAGCCGTGCCCTCCTGCCCTCAGGAGGAGCACGGTCTGGGTTTTCACGGACCGTCCCGGACCGTGCTCCATGGACGTGTGAAAGGGCCCTAAAAGAAGATCATCCCGACCAATTAATATCTGGGTAGTGGATGGTGTCATCTACAATTGGGGGAATTCTTCATTAGCACTTATGGCTCTTAATTAGACACATTACTGGTATAATTTCTTCTCTTCCATCTTATTGTGACTCCACAGTATAGGATCCAAAAATGAGAATTGAAGCATGAAGTGTAATAATTAATCTGCAGATTGCACCAGTCCTCATTAATAATGTGATATAATGAATATAAGGATAGGCAGGACATGATTACAGTCATCACTGCTTCTCCTCATTACACCGCACAACACAACATATGAGCTGGAGCTGAACTAGGAGTAAAACCTGATGGGAAGGAAGGGGGCGCCATAGATCATCAAAAAGGGTAGCATGGCTTGTATTATGGTGCCAATGGACAGTATACCTCCTGATCGTCCTGGATCCAGCGGGACAGTCCCGGATTACAGTGGCTGTCCTGGTACGGGGGAGGTATGTTCCGCTTTCTAGCAGCTGTTTCTGCGTCCGTAGGAAGATGAAAGCCAGCATATTCTACCTGCTTCACTATGCCTCCTCCCTGCTGGCTCTCTGCACCTCTCGTCTGTGCGGGGGCGGTCCGGCTGGCAGTCAGCCTAGGCTCCACACCCTCCACAGACCAGAGCAGCTGATGTCCTGCTGCCGCTGCTGCTAGGAAGAATGTAAGTATATGGTGTTTATTTGTTTTACTTTCTGTGAGGGGCACAATGTAGGCATATTACTAAGGGACACAGCTGGACATATTACTGGGAGCACACAATGTGGGCATAAATACTTTGCAGGGGCATGAAGGGGGAATAATTACTATGTGGGAGCAATAAGGGGACAAGGCAGGATTAGGCGTATAGGTTTTGGGCGGAGTTAGGGGCGTGGCCTAAGGCAGAAAATATTTGCTGCGGCGCGATATGTGTCACTCTTTGGTGGTTGGGAGGTATGGGACAGTGTTACAGAGCAACATGGCTATAATGGGGGCTCCACAGACAACTTAACAGGGTAACATTATGGGGGGGCAACACGGACAGTAAAACAGGGACACTATTTTCTGAAGAGGTAAATTATTGATGTTATCGTGCATGTGGGACCCATTTTTGAGATAGAAGCAGGTCCTAGAGGTGGGATCTGCACCTATCTGACCTTTATCACATCTCCTGTAAATATGCCATAAATGTTACAGGGGATCTATGACAGACATTTGACTGATAGAAGAGATGAGCGGTAGCTATGTGGAAAGGCTCAAATTTCTACTCATACGGATGAGACGTTCATATGGATATTATTTCCAGATATGCCTTTATGAAATCCTCTGCTGCTGAGGTCATAATGCAGATTCTACTCAGTTATGACATCACAATCGGCAGAAGTTCTATTTGCCGTCTCTTCTTCATACAGTAAGTGTCATTTCTCACCTGGAATGGCTGTAAGTAGACTGTATTTCTCTTCTCTACATATTATGTTGTCTATCTGATCAGTTTCTCATCCCATTCTTCCACTGAACCCTTCCCTGTGAAGGCCATCAGTGGACGTTCCCTCTTACACCTCCATTCTTATTATTTCTAAGCTTTAGGCCGGTCCTTTACCAGAGATCATTTATAGTGAAGGGGCAGCAATGTTCTCCTGATCTCTGCTCCTCTATAGTCAGGTTATTAGCTATTACTTTTTACATGTAGTACTGGATTTTCTACATGATTTATAACATGGTCATGGATGAGGATCATCAAGACTAGACCTTCTCTCTCTTCATTACTGTCATATTGATAAGTTTCATATCTTACAAGAAGATAATAATGTTAATGATTCCCACAATGTCTTCTCTCTACAGCACATGGATTACGAGATGGATTACTTCGCTTACGCGGCGATATCATATAATGGATTTGGATTTGAAACTATTTCCTACTGGCAGAGCACTCAGATTGTAAGTTACATTCAAGCACCTTTGGAGGACATAAGATCAACATCTCCAGATTTCATGGCGTATTCGGCTGAGGAGGAGGTAGATGTAAATGCCTCCGATGATCAGCTGACACACTTTTCTGACTGGCACAACCCTGAATGTGAAATTGTGAGACACATTCGGGCACCATCATGCAGCAGCAGATCGACATCTCCAGATTTCATGGTGTATTCGGCTGAGGAGGAGGTAGATGTAAATACCTCCGATGATGAGCCGACACCCTTTTCTTATTGGAACAACACTGGATGTGAAATTGTGAGACACATTCGGGCACCATCATGCAGCAGCAGATCGACATCTCCAGGCATTATGGAGGATTCTACTGAGGAACAAGTCTCAGATTCCTCAGATGATGAGCTGCCACCTAAACATCACGATCTAGAGGATGATGATATCCTCTATGATGTTTCATCGTTAGATGTGGACGGCTGGATGGAAGAAAGCAGCAGCGAAGATCAGGAAGCAGCTGAAGACACCGGCCGTGCTGAAAGGATCTTTGAAAGTTCAAAGCAACTTAAAACAGGGTCCTTGGGATGGCTGAGACAAGGGCTGAGAAGATTCACAAACTCTCTTTTTAGCTGTCTTACGTGGCAGCAGGAAGAGAAATAAGGGCCTTAAGACATTGCTGGTCTCCCACAACATCAGAGACCATCTACTAGCCTCCCACTACACCGTAGGCAAACCAAGAAGGCCCAAGAACATTGGAGGTAAAGCAAGACACCGAAATGATAGCCCTCAAGATATTCCAACAACAGCAGGAGATCCCTTTAAAAGGCCTCCAAGAGATAAGAGAGACGCTAAATATCCAACTAAGAAACTGTAAGCCACCACCACTGAGTCCCTCAGTAGCTCAAGATACCAATGGTCGCTGAAGAGGGCCCAATCATCAGAGACCCTTCTTAATGGTGGTCCCTAAGAGTTATAGGCCACAAGCAAATACCTCAAAGACACAAGGCTCATTAAACCATCACATAAGCCTTGCTAATAGATCTGTTACCAACACAAGTAGGTCTCAAGTTGGACACATAAGCATCATGACTTGAGGTACCATAGTGAAGAAGCGACGGTCTCCATTTTTTTCACTTGTTATACTTTGAGTTTAATAAATGTTTCCTTAACGTTAAAGAAAAATTGTGTGGATTCATTTCTTAATACATCTTTATGGTGGTCAGAACTCCAAATCCCTTGCCCAGACATAATGTTCTGTCTTCCTGCACGCAGCACTGAGGAGCGCTTACTGCATACGGTTATACATAAGCCTCACTAATAACACAATGTACATAGCATCATTCTAATGACATCTATAGTTGTATCGATACTGAAAGCTTGACTTTTATCCACTGAAACAATAAAAGGTGCAGGGGCTGTAACTGCAAGCTAGCACCCATACCTGAGAGACATAGTGCCACCTACAACCCAAAGGTCCACCAGAATTTTAAAGGGGCTTTCCAGGGTTTTCATGTTGATGGCCTATGCTCAGGTCATCAATAACTGATTGGTGTGGATCTGACTCCAGCCGATCAGCTGTATGAAGAGGTCAATATGCAGTGATGCAGTTCTTCCTAGTCACATCAGATTCATCAGTCACATAGCCTAGGGGCAGCTTGGGCCCATTCAAATGAATGGGCTGAGCGGCGAATCCAAGCACACTTGTCATTCAATGCATATCCAATGCAAGGAGGCCGCAGTGCTCACTAGATCACCATGGCCTGATGACCGTCACCTTGCACTCCCACCGATCAGCCATTCTGCCCTAACTCCAGCACCAGAACACCACAGCAGCATCCAATGTGTAGAGGATGGAGCTGGTTCCCATTTAAGTGAATGCAGCAGTAACCAGCTCAGTCCACTACACAACGGACTGAGCAGAACAGTTTCCAGTGCTGCAGCTACTCTTCAACAACTGATCTTTAGAGGTTCAGGCTGTTGGACTCCAGCCGCTCAAATATTGATGGTCTATCCTAAGAATAGGCCATCAATGTAAAGGTACTGGAAAATCCCTTTAAGTGGTCATACGAAACAGAGGCAGTTGTATGATTTTAATGTATGCAGTGCAATGTCATACTACTGCAATTGATACCGGGTGGTGGAGGTTATGCTTCTGCTTGTGACATCACTGATCTTCGCACCAGGGGCTCCTGCCTTTTGCCTTGAAGAATAAATCTCCATGAAATCAGATTTACTGGGTAAAAATAACTTCTGACGCCTCCTGTTCCCGTGAGTCACTCGTCTACATTTCTCTCATGGAAACTCTACCATTAATACTCATTACTATATATATATGTATACATACATGCACAAGCATAGCATACACTATGAGGGACATCTACATTCCACGTCCAGTCTGACTCCTTATATTTAGTGGCCTCTGGCTGTGATGTGCAGAGCGCCTCATCTGTCCTCTATTGTGCAATAAATCAATTATTCTCACTGATCATCGAAAAATATTAAGAGGCCGCACAACACAAACAGTACAAACAGAATAATAAAGAGAGCTCACCCGCCGCCTTTGAACCACGGTGGCTTTGATGGGTCCCCGTCATCTTGTGTCTGATGGAGAAAACAGAAACGCAGGTCAGAGTCATGACAAAAATGAGAGTTATAATACGGGTCAGATACACCACAACACACACAGCTCCCGTCTCTGGCGCACACACATATGACATGCAAGACTCAGATCAGTGCACACAACAGCTCCCATGGATTGCATATTTATACACACCCCTCCTGTCACCAGAGTATATGGATTGTCTCTACAGTGGCATGCAGAAGTCTGGGCACCCCTAGTCAAAATTACTGTCACTGAACAGTTAAGGAAGAGAAATGATCTCCAAAACGCATAAAGTTAAACATGAAACACAGTTTTCAACATTTTGAACAATATCAGTGTATTATTTTGGGTACGTACAATTTTCGAGTAAAAAAAGGAAAGGAGTACCTTGAAAAAGTATGGCAACCCAAGAAGATTTGAGTGCTCAGATAACTTTGGTCGAGGACCTTACATAGCTTATTAGGTTTAAGGCTTGTTCACAATCATGATTAGGAAAGGCCAGGTTACATAGTTATTACAGTTGAAGAAAAGACATAGGTCCATCAAGTTCAACCAAGGAAGTCCATAGGTCCATCAAGTTCAACCAAGGAAGTCCATAAGTCCATCAAGTTCAACCAGGCGATGCAGATTTCTAAGCTTTATAAATACCCAGACTCCTCTAACCTTGTCCCAAAAACAGCAGCCATAGGTTCTTCTAAGCAGTTGCCTAACACTCTGAAAATGAAAATGGTTGAGCACCACAAAGCAGGAGAAGGCTATAAGAACATACGGTAGCAAAGTGTTTTTAGGTTGCCATTTCATCAGTTTGAAATGTAATTAAAGAGGTTATCCGGTAAGTTACATTGATGATCTATTTCCAGGATAGATCATCGAACACAGACCGGAAGGGGTTCGACACCCGGAATCTCTGCCGATCAGCTGTTAAAAGAGGTTGGCCGCTCCATGAGCACTGCGGCCTCTTCCTAGGCCATACAACGTCACCGAACATCGTTCACATGGCCTAGTTGCAGCTCAGCCCCATTGAAGGCTGATGTACTATGTATAGTGATCTGCTTGGGACTGATGCCTGGAGCTGGCTGCACTGATAATGATGACCTAGCCTGAGAAAAAGGTCATCATTATATATTATTAGATAACCCCTTTAAAAAATGGTGGTTAACATGAACAGTGGAGGTCAAGAGAAGGTCTGGAAGACCAAGAAAAATTTCCGAGACAACTGCTCACAGGATTTCTACAAAGGCAAATCAGAACCCCCCTTCTACTTGACTGCAAAAGACCTTCAGGAAGATTTAGCAGATTTTGGAGTTGTGGTACATTGTTCTACTGTTCAGTGAAACTTGCCCAAATATGGCCTTCATGGAAGAGTCATCAAAAGAAAACTTCTCCTGCATCCTCACCACAAAATTTAGCATCAGAAGTTTGCAAAAGAACAGCCAAACAAGCCTGCTGCACTTTGTGGACAGATGAGGTTAACATAGAACTTTTTTGTTAGAATGAGCAAAGTATGTTTGGAGGAAAAAGGACACTGAATTTCATGAAAAGAATACCTCTCCAACCATTAAGAATGGGGGTGGATCAATCATGCTTTGGTGATTGTGTTGCAGCCAGTGGCGCAGGGAACATTTCACGGGCAGAGGGAAGAATGGGTTCAATGAAATTCCAGCAAATTCTGGAAGTAAACATAACACCAACTGTAAAAAAGCTAAAGTTGAAAAGAGGATGGCTTCTATAAATGTATAATGGTCCTCAATACAGCTCAGAATCCACAATAGACTACCTGAAGAGGCACAAGTTGTATGTTTACCATGGCCTGATCTGAACATCATTGAAAATCTGTGGATAGATCTCAAAAGAGCAGTGCATGCAGGACGGCCCATTAATCTCACACAGGAAGACAAGGAACAATGGATGAAAATCCCTCAAACAAGAATTGAACGACTCTTGGCTGGCTACAAAAAGCGTTTACAAGCTGTGATACTTGCCAAAGGAGATGCTACTAGGTACTAACCATGCAGGGTGCCCAAAGTTTTGCTTTTTTGTTATTTTCAAAATGTAAAAGATGAACATAAAAATTGTTTTGATTAAAGGGGTTCTGCAATTTTTTCAAACTGATGATCTATCCTCTGGATAGATCATCAGCATCTGATCGGCGGGGGTCCGACACCCGGGACCCCCGCGATCAGCTGTTTGAGAAGGCAGCGGCGCTGCAGGAGCGCCGCGGCCTTCTCTGTGTTTACCGCAGGCCCAGTGACGTCACGACTAGTATCACTGGCCTGGGCGGGGCTAAGCTCCATTCACATGAATGGACCCCCGCCGATCAGATGCTGATGATCTATCCAGAGGATAGATCATCAGTTTGAAAAAACTACAGAACCCCTTTAAAATACAAAAGGGAATGTGTCATCCTTAACTTTATTTTTCTTGGAGATCATCTCATCTTCATGCTTAATTGTTTACAGTAACAGAAATTCTGACCAGAGGTGCCCAAGATTTTGCATGCCATTGTATACACACATTTCTCTTTACACGTGGGGCAGATACAGAGCCTGTTCAGAGCATGTCACCCTGTAAGGGCAGCGGGTTTTTGACAAGGACTAATGAGTTATCACAAAAACCTCCAATTCTTTTTAATGGGCATTTGCAGCATAATGAATGCAGTTTAAATCTTTACGTGACCATATTTAAAAAAAAATGATTTGTGAAAAAAAGAACGATAAGTCCCTTGTTGGACTTATGTCCATTCTTGGCAGTTTTCAATGTGGAAACAGAAACCACAGCGGGTGTTCACATGTGGATTATTCCCATTGAATGAAGCTAATCCATGGGCAGATTCGAAGGTCGTGCAAACTGCAACCCATGGCAGAACTCCGACATGTATTTCCATCGTGTGACTATAACCTAACGCTGGATTCACACGTCATCTATACCTTATGCCTGAGCCAGACACAACATATGATAAATCAGAGCACCATTGCCTTAGATGGGGCACAGCTCCCAAACTAATAAAGGGGCTTTGTGGAACTTAGATATTGATGGCCTAGTCTCAGAGGATAGGTCATAAATTTCAGATGGTTTGAGTCCAACACTTGGCGCCCCCCACCAATCCGATACTTTGAGCAGAAGCCCCAGAAACTATACACTGGACAAAGCCAGTAGCAGAAGGCCCCGTCTGCTGTGTGGCTTCACAGGAGCTGAGCTGCAGTACCCCAGCACAGCCACTACACAGTGGGCACAGCCTTCTGCTTGCTGCTCTGTTCACTTCATATTTTCCGGCACCAGCAGATGCCCGAAATATCTGATTGAGGTCGGGTTCCCACTGATCTGATGCTGATGACCTATCCTGAGGATACATGGTCAGTATCCAAGTGCCACAGGACCCCTTTAACATGCTGCACTGGAAAACTCTGAAGTTACTCCCTGAAGCCGTGAATGGAGGGCACACCCCTTCTTTTCTTGGAGCACTCTGCGGAGTTGGGGCTCCTGCCTGGTGGTAGTTGATGTACCCTCAGTGTTAAGTGTTTGTCTGGGTGCATTAAGTGAAGTGGCCAGTGGATGGTGGAGTCACTAATTAGGCCAGTTGGTTGCAATTAGTGATGAGCGAACTTCTGTTTTAAAGTTCAGCGTACAAGGTTCGGGTTATCTAAGAATTCTGTTATGGATTACGCTACCACGGACCATAAAGAGTATCTAGAACACAACTTAGAACTGTATGTGCTTACATTTTTCAATATTAGGGCTCATGCACACAAACTTTTTTTTCCGTGTCCGTACCTTTTTTTTTTTAAATTGTGGACTGTATGCGGAATAATTAATTTCAATGGGTCCGCAAAAAAACCCAAAAAAAACAAAAGTTACTACATGTGCATTCCATTTCCATATGTCCGTCCGCAAAAAAACAGAACATGTAATGGACAAGGATAGGACTATTAGGGGCCAGCTGTTCCATTCCGCAAAATACAGAATGCACAGGGACGCCATCCGTTTTTTAGCAGATCCGTGTTTGGTGAACCGCAAAATACATAGACGTGCGCATGATCCCTTACATTGAAATTATAATCTTAGTCCTATGATACAGAGGCAGGACACCAGAGTCCACATGGTTGGTTACACTGCAGATCGACGAAGGTAAGTGCTTGTTTAGCCAGGTTAACATAGTACCTAGCACAAAGCACCGCTGCAGAGCATACTCTCTGCATACACTAATGCAAAAGGGGGCAGCAGTGAGAGCATGGTACCCCTCAATAGGGTACTGTTCTTGTTATGTAATGTTATATGTTAATTAATGCATTGTGCAATC
This sequence comes from Rhinella marina, assembly GCA_900303285.1. Classification (NCBI taxonomy): domain Eukaryota; kingdom Metazoa; phylum Chordata; class Amphibia; order Anura; family Bufonidae; genus Rhinella; species Rhinella marina. Next base: position 357,840 of record ONZH01010837.1, on the reverse strand, counting down.
CAGTATAGTTTTGTATGGATCTATCAGGGTTAACTATCCTGACACTGCCCCTGCAGGAAGCTAAGAGGGACTTAGGCCTGCCCCTAGCTCAGTTAGTAGTGGGTTAGCGGAGAAAGAAAGGGGAATCTCCATGTGCTCACTCCAAAGAAAACCAGGCCGGGTTTCCAGAGATTTATCATCTCTGAAAAAGAAAGTCATTGATATTCAGAAATAGACAGAGAAAGGAAAGAACCAAGAAGGTCCAGAATCTGCATGGTCAAGCATTGGAGTCAGTCAGTAAAGTATCTGCTGTTTAAGGATGATAGAGACTTTACTGCAGTGAGAGGAACATTGTTAAAAACACCTTTCCTACTTGGACACGGTCCTGGTTGGCCATATCTTAAAGGGGTTTTTCAGAAGTTTTTTTTTTTTTAACCGATGACCTACTATGAGCGATGCTGCCTTCTCAAACAGCTGATCGGTTGGGGTCTGGAGTGTCGGACTCCACCGATCAAATACAGAGGATAGGTCATCAGTGGAAAAAATCTCAGAAAACCCCTTTAATTCTGTACCCTTCAGCTGGGAATTACAGCCACCATCACAAGACCCTTACTGCCACCCTTAGATTCTGCAGAAAGAATATTTGGGAAAGAGAGAGGAGGAGTACTATAACCCCCCATTATTACTTATGCCATACATGGCAATCTGGGAAGACTTGCACTGTGAATTTTTTGGAATAGTTTTGATACCTTTGGATGTACAACAACTCCCATTCTGCACTTCAGTAAAGAGTTGGCTTGGTTCCTGACTCCAGCTCTATTCGCCAGTCACTGTACGTATCTACATCCCCTGCCTTGAACCCACAACACCACAGGTGCCCACAACTACCATCAGGGAATTGTACCAATATCAGGATGTGCCCAGACAGAAGAAAGGGTGCACTCTTATCAGTGCCCAGCCCTAGGGAGCATCAGTGGGAGAATTGCCCCTGTGAATAATTGTTGCAGCCAGAGCCTCTACCGCTCCCATCCACCGTTCCTCCTGGGCTTGCGGCACGAGGTCCTGCCTATAAGTAGGGGTAAAATGTTGCCGCCTCAGGACCTGCCTTGTAAGATAGTACAACATCCATACATAATTTGGCCTCCTGCTTTGAACAGGCTCCTATATGGCATATTTTCGATCTGTCCAGCAATGAATGGGTTACAGGTTAATCTCAAGACTCATGCAGACATAGACAAGTATAGAAAGGGAAGAGAAAAAAAAAAATCACACAATTAACCTGATATTCAGCTTTATGCCATTTTGTTCAGATAGGAAAGAGCAGGAGAGAGAGCAAACGTTAGTAGAGACCGTGACCTGTGTGGACGCACACTGAGCAGGACGTGACTGGTGAACAACGGCCAAGTACATGAGAACAACATCACAGCATCCAAACCTGACCATAGATACATAGACTTGCATCCAATACAACCTCTTCCCCATTAGGCTTCTTTCACATTAGTGTTATTGTTGGATCCGGCATGCTTCCGTTACTGATAATACAACCGCGTGGATCCGTAATGAACGGATCCGGTTGTATTATCTTTAACATCGCTGGGACGATGTTGGGATGAAAGTCAATGGAGGACGGATCCGTTTACCATTGTGTCACACCGAACGGATCCGTCCCCATTGACTTGCACTGGGGGTCATGACGGATCCGTCTTGGTGCGGATCCCCAGGACGGAGAGCAAACCGCAGCATGTTGCAGTTTGCTCTCCAGTCTGGAGACGCAAGTGAACTGAACGGGATGCATTTAGGAGCACTCCGTTCTCTGCAGCTCAGTTTTGTCCCCATTGACAATGAATGGGGGGCAAAACTGAAGCGTTTTTTTCCAGTATTGAGCCCCTATGACGGAACTCAATACCGAAAAAGGAAACGCTAGTGTGGAAGTAGCCTTATCAGACCACTCAAACTATGAGGATATGTAGATGTGATCAGTATAGAGACGCTCCGGTCACAGCCACCTCCAGTAAGTACACCATTGTATTCTCTGCTGATTGAAGAGATAACCGACGATACCCTCCACAATAGTCGCCAATATGGCGCACACTACAGGCAGTGCAGATACGGTGCACACTACAGGCAGTGCAGATACGGCGCACACTACAGACAGTGCAGATACGGCGCACACTACAGACAGTGCAGATACGGCGCACACTACAGACAGTGCAGATACGGCGCACACTACAGACAGTGCAGATACGGCGCACACTACAGACAGTGCAGATACGGCGCACACTACAGACAGTGCAGACACGGCGCACACTACAGACAGTGCAGACACGGCGCACACTACAGACAGTGCAGATACGGCGCACACTACAGACAGTGCAGATACGGCGCACACTAAAGACAGGGCAGATACGGCGCACACTACAGACAGTGCAGACACGGCGCACACTACAGACAGTGCAGATACGGCCCACACTACAGACAGTGCAGATACAGCGCACACTACAGACAGCGTAGATATGGTGCACACTAAAGACAGTGCAGATATAGTGCATATTAAAGACAGCTCAGATACGGTTATAGTAACAACAGGTCAGATATGGTGTACACTAGACAAAGTGCAGATATGGTATACAGTAATACAGAGCAGATATGGTGCACACTAAAGACAGTGCAGATATGGTGCACACTAAAGACAATGCCAGGGGCGTAGCTAAAGGCTCATGGGCCCTGGTGCAAGAGTTCAGCTTGGCTCCCCTTCCCTCAGTGCTTTTTGTGTCTTCCTATGCGGCACAAGGTTCTTTGGGCCCCTCAGGCTCCTGGGCCCGGTAGCGACTGCTACCTCTGCAACCCCTATAGCTACGCCCCTGGACAATGCAGATATGGTGCACACTAAAGACAGTGCAGATATGGTGCACACTAAAGACAGTGCAGATATGGTGCACACTAAAGACAGCGCGGATATGGGGCACACTAAAGACAGCGCAGATATGGTGCACACTAAAGACAGTGCGGATATGGTGCACACTAAAGACAGCGCAGATATGGTGCACACTAAAGACAGCGCAGATATGGGGCACACTAAAGACAGCGCAGATATGGTGCACACTAAAGACAGCGCGGATATGGGGCACACTAAAGACAGCGCAGATATGGGGCACACTAAAGACAGCGCAGATATGGGGCACACTAAAGACAGCGCAGATATGGGGCACACTAAAGACAGCGCAGATATGGGGCACACTAAAGACAGCGCAGATATGGGGCACACTAAAGACAGCGCAGATATGGGGCACACTAAAGACAGCGCAGATATGGGGCACACTAAAGACAGCGCAGATATGGGGCACACTAAAGACAGCGCAGATATGGGGCACACTAAAGACAGCGCAGATATGGTGCACACTAAAGACAGCGCAGATATGGTGCACACTAAAGACAGCGCGGATATGGTGCACACTAAAGACAGCGCAGATATGGTGCACACTAAAGACAGCGCAGATATGGTGGACACTAAAGACAGCGCAGATATGGTGCACACTAAAGACAGCGCAGATATGGTGCACACTAAAGACAGCGCAGATATGGTGCACACTAAAGACAGCGCAGATATGGTGCACACTAAAGACAGCGCAGATATGGTGCACACTACAGACAGGGCAGATATGGTGCACACTAAAGACAGCGCAGATATGGTGCACACTAAAGACAGCGCAGATATGGTGCACACTAAAGACAGCGCAGATATGGTGCACACTACAGACAGGGCAGATATGGTGCACACTAAAGACAGCGCAGATATGGTGCACACTAAAGACAGTGCAGATATGGTGCACACTAAACACCCCAATATAAAGCACTGAGTCCTGGCTTCATAACCAGTCATTGTACGAACAAGTTAAGGAGATACAACTTGATCACAATGTGAAATATTCTGTAAATCTTCTGTCAGAGACACTACACACTGTATAGCGAGACATCACACCGAGCGTGCAGGACACAGACAGACAATATGTGGTAAAAGGTCAAGAACGTGTTCGACTCTTATGTCTCACTTATTTTACCTGCAGGCTGAATTGTGAAGTTGGGGCTTCCTAACCTGATAACAGGCCGATCGCCCAGCGGGAACCTATCCCACCCTGCTGATAATAAGGGCGGAATAGACTCCGCACGTTATACATGTATGCATCCACAAAACACAGTCACCACAACACAAGCGGCACACTCCGCACTGGCGGTATCTGAGCCTCATAGAGTTGTTGACAGCCATTTTCAAAGTTACTCATCTTGTACTTCTACTCTAGTCACATCCAGAGCTGCACTCATCTTGCCCACTTTTTTACGAAGCACAGACCTCTATCATCACACGGCATTCATTATAAGAGGAGCGCACAAAAGTAAATCTATTCACCACCGATTGAGTGTGAGATCTGTTCCCCGGCACCCATGACACCGGCAGGTACCGTCTCTTCTGTAAATTAATATCCATGTTCTCACATAAGCGGCTAATACGCAAATAATTACAGCTCCCGCATGCCGAAGCGTGTAGTTGACACCACGCGTTTGCTACTGGATCCGTCAGGCAGCAGATAATTAACACGTTTCACCCTCCGAGTTCCTACACAACAGACTCGTTCCAGGGGCTTATTAGGTAGACTGTGAACCGAGTGGGCGACGCTCGGACCCCCTCCCCCGCCAATTAGTGTCATTTCTCCAGCAGCACAACAAGGACAAAAAGAGAACATGGAGCAAAATGCAAATCTCTAAACGGCAGCACAGTGCTGAATACAGCGTGACTTCCCAGTAAATAATATAATACGACATGGAATAGACTATGGAAAAAACACTGATTTACTCTAATAAAGAGACCAATAAACCAAAATGACTCTAAATTAAAAAAAAAAAAAACGTAAAAACTAATCGAAATGCGGTTATCGGGTCTTTATCTTGCAACAGGAACTGCAGTTTACTGCTGCTGATGTGGACCACAAGTCCCAGCATCCAAATTTAGCGACAACCACCTTTGTCACCAGGGGCATCATAACGTATTGTACTGCTGGTAAGGCTGGGGTGAAACACTATGGCGCTGCTTCACCTACCTGCCTTTAAAGGACATCTGTCAGCAGGTTTGTACCTATGACTCTGGCTGACCTGTTACATGTGCACTTGTCAGCTGAAGACATCTGTGTTGGTCCCATGTTCATATGTGTCCGCATTGCTGTAAAAAGTGATGTTATAATATATGCAAATAAGCCTCTAGGAGCAACAGGGGCGTTACCGTTACACCTAGAGCACAGTTTCTCACCTCCAGTCCTCAGGACCCACCTACCAGTCATGTTTTCAGGATTTCCTTAGTAGTGAGCAGGTGATATAATTAGTGTTCACGCATCAGGACTTACCACAGGTGTTCATTCTGTGGGATACTCTGAAATCATGACCAGTAGGTGGGCCATGAGGACCTAGAGGGTTTGCTCTCTCTGCAACTGCCGCATACTCTCCACTGTGATTGACAAGGACCAGGCAGTGTAAAAGTGATCACACTTGGCCTTGTCAATCAAAGTGGAGAGGGTGCAGCAGTTGCAGAGAAAGCAGAGCCTCTAGGTGTAACTGCAACGCCCCCATTGCTCCTAGAGGCTCATTTGCATATATTAAATTTTCATTTGTCTCAGCAATGCGGACACATACTGTATGAACATGGAACCAACATAGATGCCTTCAGCTGCCAAGTGTACATGTAACAGGTCAGCAGGTCCGTCACTATACAATTTTGCCCTTAATGAGGGCAGAATAGTAGAGTCCCTTTTAAAAAGTGTTTAAAAAAAGTTAATCTGTGCCTTAAAGGGAAACTGTCAGTAGGTTTGATCATACTAAACAGCTGAGAGTACTAGGTTGGGGTGTGGCAGAGTAGGACAAATGTCTTTTGTGGAGCTTTTCTCATCAGGAGTAGTGTGAATATGAAGTTTAATTCTGTCAGGTTCTGATCCAACAAGTCCCTACATTGAGCTGCTTCACACTCCCTCCCCTATGCTCTAGATGACAGCTGTAGTGGTCTCCAGGTTGGATGTTACAGCTGTCACTCAGTAGAGGGAAGGGGATGCTTCACAGCGAAGCTCTACCTCCTGGGCACCGGCAAGAGAAGAACCTAGCAGAATAAAACTTCATATCCACACACTACTCCTAATAAAAAAAATCTCCACAAAAGTTAAGCTTGTCCTGTTCCCCCCAGCCCCATCCTATTGCTGTCAGCAGTATAGCATGGTCAAAAATGCTGACAGACTCCCTGTAAGTTGACATTACTACATGTTACATTATGGGGCAGATTTTGGGAAAATGGAGCTCACGGCTGTTGAAAACGACACCTGCTGTTCTTAAAGTGTAACTGCCTTTTCACTACCAAAAATGAAATTACTAACATACGTGATGCTGAAGGGCAGATATTCATGAAGCTGTATTTTTCAGTTAATTTTACATTTCTAATGTCTTTTAATGTCTGTATTCAGCCCTTAGCAACCCTATTTCTCTATGCCTCTATTTCAGCATCTTCCTAAAATGGCCACTGGTGCTCTTCCTGTGGTGATCTTTGCCCTGTCCTTGAGGCCATCCTGTATTTCCCTCACTTCCCATAAGCCTTTGCTCTCCTCACATGAACTAGCAGGACCAATCAGAATGCAGATAACTTCCCCACTACCCCAGAGCAGTGTGTATCCTGTCACAGCTCACCAGAGACAAGCACTGCAATTACATGAAGTCAGTGCATTTCTATTAACCTCTTAATAGTCACTTGTCCCTCATTATCTTCCACACTGACAAGGAAGGGGGGGCTGCTTTAGCTGCTCATATCTCTGGACATTTCAGGCTTTACGACAATACCAAAATGACATACATCTGTTCAGTACAGGGGGAGATATCAATCATAGAAATCGGAATGCTGTGCATTCTATGCATTCAGACTGTTAATCTGTAAGGAAAAGTGGAAAACCTAATATACGCAAGTTGACCGTGTTTGGAGAAACGGGAACACCACACCTCCTTAAAATGAACAAAGGTCAAAGGTTGAGTGTATTTAAGCCTCCTTAAATATGGCGCTAATAAATGGTGTCCACATACACTGTCGGCCAAACTCCAGATTTCAGTGAGACCAACCAACCATGGAGGCATCCCCATTTCATCCAACACCCACCCCCACCGGCAGGTGTTGTGAGAAAATCTGATCAGGCTGTTGGATTTTCAGCATGCCTCGCATTAGTTTAGAAGAATCTCGGCTCATTACCGTTACATAAAGCTGTACTTATTCCCCGCACGGTTGGATTAAAGCTCCAATGGGAATAATGAGAGCACAGAAGCCACTTCTATGTCCTTTTCTATTCAAACCCTGCAGCAAAACATTGCAAGTCAATAATTACGTCTAGAGACAGCAAAAAAAAGGGCAGGTCGCTGTATGAAAGACACTCCAGAACGGACGGCCAATGACTGCGAAGGGAACCGCTATCCAGACACACCGGGGAAGGCGTCGCCTGTCACTTAGTCTTTGAGTATATGATTAGTAATTAGCAATTATGCAGCATCAGGACGTATTCAGTAAAGTGATGTGGAAAGAACACTTTCAGAAATGTTTTAAAATACGTGTATCAGCGAGCGGTGAGCAAATAACAACCTGGTGATTAACAGATTATACTCCAAGAATACACGCAGCAAACAACCCTGACTCAAGAGAGGTAAGTACAACCTAAGAACGCCATGTTCCCAGTCTACACGACTGGGATTACTGTACCAGAGGAAACCCTGCAGGACAACAACGGGTTTGTAAAGGGTAATATTCATCATTATTGCCGTATAGAAGACAACCTATAGCAGCTGTACATATATAATTATATACAGGAGATACCCAGGTTATACCAGCATGGTCCATATCACTGTATACAAGAAGATGTATAACTTATACCAGCTGTACATATATAATTATATACAGGAGATACCCAGGTTATACCAGCATGGTCCATATCACTATATACAAGAAGATGTATAACTTATACCAGCTGTACATATATAATTATATACAGGAGATACCCAGGTTATACCAGCATGGTCCATATCACTATATACAAGAAGATGTATAACTTATACCAGCTGTACATATATAATTATATACAGGAGATACCCAGGTTATACCAGCATGCTCCATATCACTATATACAAGAAGATGTATAACTTATACCAGCTGTACATATATAATTATATACAGGAGATACCCAGGTTATACCAGCATGCTCCATATCACTATATACAAGAAGATGTATAACTTATACCAGCTGTACATATATAATAATATACAGAAGATACCCAGGTTATACCAGCATGCTCCATATCACTGTATACAAGATGATGTATAACTTATACCAGCTGTACATATATAATTATATACAGGAGATACCCAGGTTATACCAGCATGGTCCATATCACTATATACAAGAAGATGTATAACTTATACCAGCTGTACATATATAATTATATACAGGAGATACCCAGGTTATACCAGCATGGTCCATATCACTATATACAGAAGATGTATAATTTATACCAGCTGTACATATATAATTATATACAGGAGATACCCAGGTTATACCAGCATGGTCCATATCACTATATACAAGAAGATGTATAACTTATACCAGCTGTACATATATAATTATATACAGGATCCAGGTTACCATGTCATATATACAAGGAGATAACTACCAGCTGTAATTAATTAACAGGAATACCCAGGTTATACCAGCATGGTCCATATCACTATACACAAGAAGATGTATAACTTATACCAGCTGTACATATATAAGTATATACAGGAGATACCCAGGTTATAGCAGCTGTACATACTGCATGTATTCTCGTGTCTGGATCAGTGTATATTGGTGTTGATGCTAGGAATAAGCCATACATGCAGTAATACACATTACATGCCTGTCCTCCCACCACCAGCCTCACATCTGAAGTGCCCGTCTCTATGCTAAGCTTTAATTCAATATACTGCTAAACCCTGCAAACTGCAGAAATGCAATCCTTTTTCTAAGCAAGTTTAACCCTATGCGGCCCAGCAAATCTCCTACACTTAATGCTGCACCAAGGACATCATCCTCTAGATAAGATGTATGTGGGTCACAACTGCTCTCCTCCATAGAGATTAAAAAAAAAAAAAGGTATAAAAGAGATGAGCTCTACAAAAGCTTTCTTATCCTCTATACGCACCATAAGATCCATAGACTTCTACAATAGGGAAGCCACCGATGTGGCATCAAAGACTCCAACGCTCTTTTATAGAATTTGTCACCCACACGACTGATCCAATATTCATGGAAACACAATGACAATGCAATTCAGAAGCATTAGAGAGGTGGTCACATATTAGCCTCAACATTAGCTGTCCTGTCTTCACAGAGTGCATGATAAAGATATCAAATGGGCATTTCCAAAAAGTGGGTAGATGTTGGAATGATGCCAGAGAGGTTTAATACTTTTGTATGACAGATCAAATTATTATGAAAATGACTAATCTGTTGTGGTACGTCCTCCTGTATTAAGGAAGTCACTGTGAGAATCCCAAAGGCTCAACTTGAAGCTCTTAGGCTATGTGTGAAATGTAGAATCCGACCCCCATCTACCAAGCACCATTTATAATACGGGTCTTATGTGATGGAGGGGCCTTTTGGTATTTTCAGGCACCCAGCACAATACTGCTGCTACTGTTGCATCTCTTATAGCTATGCCCCTGGAGAAACCTCTTACTAGATACCTGGAGTAGAATGGAATGAGGTGGGGCGATCGATGAAGTCCAAATTCAACAGAAAAGAAGGCTTGCCTTGGGATCAGCAATTTTATTGGAGCAACTTCATGGGAGACCCTACGGCCGGCAACCTCATGGGAGACCCTACGGCCGGCAACCTCATGGGAGACCCTATGGCCGGCAACCATATAGGAGACCCTACGGCAGCAACCTCATGGTAGACCCTACGGCCGGCAACCTCATGGGAGACCCTACGGCCGGCAACCTCATGGGAGACCCTACGGCCGGCAACCATATAGGAGAACCTACGGCCAGCAACCTCATGGGAGACCCTACGGCCGGCAACCATATAGGAGACCCTACGGCCGGCAACCTCATGGGAGACCCTACGGCCGGCAACCTCATGGGAGACCCTACGGCCGGCAACCTCATGGGAGACCCTACGGCCGGCAACCTCATGGGAGACCCTACGGCCGGCAACCACATGGGAGACCCTACGGCCGGCAACCACATGGGAGACCCTACGGCCGGCAACCACATGGGAGACCCTACGGCCGGCAACCACATGGGAGACCCTACGGCCGGCAACCACATGGGAGACCCTACGGCCGGCAACCACATGGGAGACCCTACGGCCGGCAACCTCATGACAATTCTGGAACTATTTAGTATGTATGCAGGTCTTGAGTACAGATGTGAGCTGTGAGAGTACCTGGATGGGAGCTATAAGCCCTGATCACTCGGATATCCCTGTTTGATTAAGAAAATGCGAGTACAGTGAAGCTTGACAGTAAGACAGTAGCCCTATGGGCACTGTAATGCCTGCCATTAACAGTGACCCAGAATGGTACCTGAATGAAAGGAGGAACATCAAGACTACACAGGACTTGGAAGACAATTACTCAAAGTAATTTTTTTCACTTTATGGAAACTACCATGCAATGAAACATTAGCAGGAGAAAAGCTGAGAGATTTCGGGAACAACCAATACAATCTTTTCAGTGGTTAATGGACAACTCATTATGGGGGAGTACCTGGCTAACACGATTCATTTGGGAACCTGCACGCACTCACTGCTTCTATTCAGGTCACAGCAGTGGACTCTGGCAATCGTGGGCCGATAAGTACATTTAATAAAATGCTGCCAACCTGTCATTTATGGAACAACATGATCATATTAAGCCACAGGAAACATAACAATGCACTCAAGGCCTAATAGGAAAGTTTCAGAAAAGAGAAAATTAGAAGCTCTGCTGCGAGAGGAGAGGGAAATATGACGCTGAGAAAATGCCAGGAAAGACCACATACAAAAGATAATGAGGAGGTAGAAGAGTCCACTGGGCATGAGGGGGGTTATTTAACAGAAAAAAAAACAAAAAACTAAATGTACATGTAAACAAACAAAAAAAAAACAATCACCAAATAGATTACAATTCTTAAAATTTGAAAGCCGTAGTCTAATTTAGAAAATAATCTCAAGGTGCCCTACTGGAGCATTGTAGTTTGGCAAGGGGTGGCCACCATCACTCACTTTAAAGCCCAACGATTTAAAGGGCATCTGTCAGCAGATTTGTACCTATGACACTGGCTGACCTGTTACATGTGCACTTGGCAGCTGAAGACATCTGTTTTGGTCCCATGTTCATATGTGTCTGCATTTCTGAGAAAAATGAAGTTTTAATATATGCTAATGAGCTTCTAGGAGCAACGGGGGCGTTACCATTACACCTAGAGGCTCTGCTCTCTTTGCAACTGCGGCACCCTCTACATTTTAATTTAGAGGGCCAGGCAGTGTAAACATGCTCACACCTGGACCTGTCAAAGTGCAGAGGGTGCGGCAGTTGCAGACTGAGAAGAGCCTCTAGGTGTAATAGGTGTAATGGCAACACCCCTGTTGCTCCTAGAGGCTCATTTGCATATATTAAAATATCATTTTTCTCAGCATGGAGGACACATATGAACATGGGACCAACACAGATGTCTTCAGCTGCCAAGTGCACATGTAACAGGTCAGCCAGTGTCATAGGTACAAATCTGCTGACAGATGCCCTTTAAATGTGAATTGTTTAATATTTTATATTCCCTGTGGGGGGAATTGCAGTAAAATGAAACTTTAGCTGTTGGTGTCCACCAGCTGAATCCCTGTAGTGGGCACCTGTGACCAACTTATCATTGGCAAACTCTTTTGAGAGGAAAGTTGGCCTCTAGAGTTTCGAGAGATTACATCAAGATTTTTAAAATAGAACTCAAAAATAGTCAAAATTAAGAAAAGTCAATTATCTGCAGTTACTCAACCACCTTTGTAGAAAAACTGCGATATATTGTAAAAAAAAAAAAAAAAGGTTAGGTAAAGTCTTCATTCACACTTCATCTCAGGAATCATGCAAATTAGATGGGAAAAAATGTAAAGTCTGCACAATCGCTAGAATCTAGAAAAGACCTGAAGATGCAGATTCAATAGTTTGTTCAAAAGTTGGCAGTAGTGGCGGTCATCTCACTTCTCCAAAGAGATAACCACAACAGACCTCACAAATACCAGAAATGATGTCTATCTGAAGCTCCACCGAAACCAACCCAGTATTATTGTCAGGAAATTTAAGAGAAATGATAAACGTAAATCAAAAACTTTAGGATAACTCTTGCAAGTTCTTGACCTTTTACCAGACTCTGACATGTTTCATCACTTAAAACGATGGAGAACACCACAACAAAGTACAACAAAAATGTCGAATACATAGGAACACGAAATTCAACTCCTGACGAAACACAAGACAATACAGTATGTACCTGCATTCGTTTCTTCACCAGAAACCCAAAAAGTTTCTTGAACAATGTCTTTTAGGAGCTTCCGCTGCATCTTCTTCTTCTCCCGTAGGACATTTTTGAAGTTATTGATGCACTTGTTCAGATAAATGGTCTCTACACATACTTGATCGAGCCTTAGAGGTTTGCCTTCTTTCATTCCCTCCAACATTTCGCTGCCTTCTAGTGCCTGCTCGGGAGATATTATTGTCTGGGGGCCATTAAGGTCTACGTCAGGAGACAGGATCAGTGAGGGAATAGAAGATTCGTGAGGAAGAGAAGGAACTCTGTTGAGCACAAAATAGGCATCTTCTTTCAGATTGGAGCTCGAGCTGTAGCTGTTACTTATACTTGAATGTGTGGGAATGCTATCATTAAAGTGGCCACTTTCAAAACTGTTTAGTCTTTGTAGAGTGTCATAGTCAGGAACTGGAAACCCGGGATCTTTATTTTCCATAAAGGCATCAGGACTTTCAAGCTTATTAAAGACAACTTTCAAAGCCGACCGGAAATGGTTAAGCGCTTTTCCTAATTTATTTGCGTAAAATTTTATGTCCACTATATCTATGTTTTCATTAGGCTGATCGAGGAAATCTCTTAAGACATGACCTGACTTATCTGGACCATCTAAGTCTATGTGGACCACTTCTTTAAGAGTTTCTGATATGGTACCAGCAGCACACTTATCCACCGTGTCGTCAAAGCTTAGGGAGGTAAAACTGCCTGAAGGATCTTTAATAATAACGTTAATTTTCTCCGTGCTGCGAAATTGTACCCGCGAGTCACATGACACCAGGTCTCCTTCGCCTTTAAACATCCCATCATGATCATCTACGATCGAGCAGCATCGGTGGATTGCAATTTCTGCCTCCTCTGCCTCTGAAGATGCACTCAAGCGATTAGAACGAGATAGTAACCTGGAGCATCGACAGGCTTTCTCACCCGAGGAAGGTAGGTTGGTAACATTAAGGTTTTTCTGAGATTCTTGGGAGTCAAGACGAATACAAAGATGACTTACGCTCTTCTCTAGGCACTGCTCACAGCTCTCCTTCCCATCAACTCGAACCGCATCCCCATCAGAAACACTGCATTTTTTTGCCAAAGTGCATTTCTGTGCGAAAAGGAATTCCTCTCCACCACATGGAGCCTCGGTACTTTTGTTCTGATATCTTATTCTGAATGACTCCGTTTTACGTTCACCCACAATCTCACCTGTCCTCACCACCTCCTTATCTAGGCTCAGGGAGCTCCAGCGATTTTCTCTTAAGCCCTGCTGAAGGACAGACAGAGAATTTGCTCTTATTCTAGTTTGCAAATTGAGCTCTTCAAATGGAACAATTTTTACTCCTGCACTTTGGAAGTTGTCCGATTTTTGAAGTATAAGGTCCTTGTGATCAGGATGAGAAAGTTTAACTACGGTTGGTCTTGGTCCTAACAAGGCAGTGGATCCAGAGTCAAGTCTGTAGGCCTCTTTTATATATTCCCTACTTTGAATTCCATTAAAGCAATGGTGGTCACATAAGAAACAGTGAATCCTCTCCAAAGTGTTCTCATCTTCGTGTTCCGAGATCCCATAAAAATATAACACAGTCTCGTCGCCTAGAGGATCCCTACTTGTCTCCCCACTTGGTGAGAGCATTGGGGTTTTGGGGAAAGATCCTAATTGCAAACCCTCAATATCATTTAGGACAGAATCCACACAGGTGGACACCTCTTCCACTGACCCCTTGATCAAACTCAAGTGTTGACGTAGCTCTGCTATCTCAGCCTGAATGCGACTGATGCCTTGCAGTTCTTTTAAGATGTACTCCACCACATCACCAGACCGGTCACTGGTGACAGAACTGCCTCCAGAGCTGTATTCAGATAGATTATTTTGGCGGAGAAGTTGATTATTTTCTGTTATCTCCTTCCAACTCATGGTAATACTAATAGTGGAAAGATCCTGCTGGTCAGTCAAGAGTCCATTACTTTGACTAGGTGTCATGTCTGAACTCTGTTCATCAGAAGAACTCTGATCCACCGTGTTTTGACTGTCATGTTCCTCTGAGTTGAGAGACAGTTGTACATTTGGGACCCTGCTGGAATTACTCTCCTTGGCACAAAAATTATTCACCGTTTTGGTGTCTTCAGTTGCCTCCATGAAGTCTCGAGTGGCTTGGACATCCATGTTGTTTGATTTTCGTTTTATTCCGCACACAAACAAGTCGGTATCAATCTCCACAGGAAAACCTTGCCCGTTATGGTTTGTCGCAAGCTTCTCTACGGGCCCTTGCAGCAGCCTCTTCATTTTCTCTCTCAGACACTGAGCTATTTTTTGCCTTTTTGATGACTTTATTGACAAGATTTTAAGAGGAAATTTTCTGTGCTGGAGAGCGGAACAATTTTCTCTCTTTTTCAACTTGCTTCTGGCAAACATCATCGACTGTAGCACCTGTCTCTTCTCATAGCGTTATGCATCAATACAAAGGTTATGGTAGATACAGGCTCTTGGGTACAAGGTGCAGTAAAGGAGTCTTCATGATGGAACTAGTACATAGGGGGAAAGCATTGTATGAAAAGAGGTCAAACTTACCCTGACCTCCAACAAATATACTTATGAGGGCACCTACAGAGCAGCAGCATTATCTACTCAGTATATGTTGCATTGAGAGAATGAGCTTGACAGTCAGTTTGTCGTCTACAATAATGGTCGCCAACTACATGGGGTTCACTATTTAGTTGTCTCCACTACAAAACTCTGCAATGATGAGTGTTTCTTAAAGGGGTTATCCTATGACTAATATAAAAATGAAAATAAGACATCATATAATACATGACAACCTCTTTCTAACAAAGCTAGAACCAGCCCTGTACCTCACATGGATCCAGAGATCTCAACATTCATTGCTCTGCTAGATTTATATCAAGCTGGCAGCTCAAGGGGAGTGTCTTTTCTGCTGCAGCTCAGGGGGCGTGTCTCAGCTCTCCCTATCACAGCTCAGGGGGCGTGTCCATGTTCTACCTATCACAGCTCAGGAGGCGTGTCTCAGCTCTCCCCATCACAGCTCAGTGGGGGGTGTCTCAGCTCTTCCTATCACAGCTCAGTGGGGGTGTCTCAGCTCTTCCTATCACAGCTCTGGGGGTGTGTCCATGCTCTCCCTATCACAGCTCAGGAGGCAGCTGAAGGATGAAACTGAGCATGTGCGGCCATCTCAGTGAGCAGGACAAAGAATTAAAAAAAAACAGCAGGTGGCGCTATACCGTATATTTTATTGAATAACTCAGTGTAAAATTTTTAATTACATGCAATTACAAAAGGATTCAGATCCAGGTGCTGGTTTGAAAAACGTAGAATATTTTTCATGGGACAACCCCTTTAACAATGCAGGGGGTGCTGAATGTTGTACTCCCTGCTAAAAAGCTGAAGAAGAATCCACTGTAAATGTAAAAATGGAAACAAAAGTAATTCTGAAGAGACAGGACTGCATTTAATTTTGGACATTTATGATTAACGGGAACATTTTCTCTTCCGAAGCCAGAATACATTTACAGCGGGCATGTCATGTCACGGCACATTCTTTTCTATGCCTACTGGTGACAGAAGGCATTTTGTGCCCCTGCAGTTTTAAATTATCCTATGTTTAGGTGAAGACTTAAGATCCTATTGCTATGGAAACTCAGAAATCTATAAAAGAAAGGGAGCGACACGAGCCCCGGCGTCCATATCACACCCAACCTGTTGCTGCATTTACCTCCGTCTGCAGGTTGCTTTATAAAACTAGCATAACACAAGAGCGACGTGACAATATATTAAAATTGTGGCCAGGTTCTAGAAAAATACAGGAGGCACATACATCAAACAATACATTTTACAGACAATAGCCCTAAAACTCATTTCTATGTTGCAGATAACCTTATTGTAATGGAAATCAGCTCTTTATGTGTTCGTGTGCCGCTGACCTTGTGCTTAGAAGAAGCAGCAAATCAGAACAGGCGGAGCTGCATTCATAGGCTAGGGCCACACTGAGATCTGGCCGTTACCGCTACGGTAGCATGGTTACAGTGAATGGTGTCGTGCTGTCACTTACGGCAGTACAGTCTCAAGATATTTGGCAGGGTTGTATTTCTTGCAGCTATAGTATTGCGGTCACCCGCAACTCCATTCATGCTGCAACGTAGCATAGTAAAAGCGAGATCTTTGTTAGCGTGACAGTTGTTGGGACCATGATTGGCGTATAGCCCTAGCCTTAAAGAGAATGTGTCAGTACTTTTCTTCCTCCCCCCTCATCTCCAGGCAACTAACATTGTTAAATAGGCGCTTCGAAAAGAAGTGCAATCATACCCCTGCTTACTATACGTGCGGTATGTAAATGCCACTTGAGGTGTCCACAGGGCTCACCAGTCAAATGTCCTCTGAGAAGGGCGGCAACCCTTCCATCATCTCATCAAGGCTGACTTCTCCTGCGGCCTCTCGCCTCATCAAATGCCAGTCTGTAGCAGACTGTAGGGATCGGGGGAGCTTCCGCCATCAACACAGGGCATTACACGGGAGGAAGAAATCCCCAGGAGCCCTCTCAGGAGGCATTTACATACTGCGCTACGGTGAATGCAAGTTGATTTTCTAAAGGCCCCTTTACACAGGTGGATTTCTGCCCATAACAAGCGCTGACTGATATTACAGCAAGTTAATCAGCGCTCATTTAAAAGAGCGTTCACATGGGCGGATAATTGCCCAAACAAACGACTGCATGAGCGATAGCGATCATTCGTGCAGCTCTTCGTTTCCGCTATTGTTCGACAAATGCTAATATTTATGTGCACATAAAAGATGCGATCACCCGACAAACAAGCATTTGCTCTTTTCTCAACTGATCACTGGGGACAAAAGTGAGGAACGCGTGTATGCCTGGTCCACATAAAAGACCCTTAAAGGGGTTGTCCAAGTTATGAAAAAAAAATATATAGCACTGTAAATCTGATGGGCAGCAATATATAACTAAGTTCAGCAAGTTTTAGGCAAAAAAAATCTATATTTCCTCATTTCCCTGGTTCTCTTCTGGCCTTTGTTTACATGCAGTAATAACAATCTCAGCCCCTCCCCCTTCTCTGCAAAGTCAGTGAATACAAGTGCTGTGAGTACATGTCTGCCTGCTGGAATACTCAATAGCATGTTGTATGTGTAGGACTACAAGTTCCAGCTGTACAATGACACTGCTGATACACATAGGAAATTCTCCCTACCTCCTTGCCCAGCATTTGTCTCCTCTCACTGCTGCAGCTACTATTTGTTGTAAAGCCTTGAGCCCTCAGTGTGTTCTGGCTGAAGGGGTTAATGTTTTATCTGAAGGAAACCAGGGAGAGAGCAGATAGCAGGAGCCCGGCAAAGAAAGGGGGCGTGGCCAGTGACGTCTCGTGTACAGACTGTTATCTGAACTCTGAGGCTTGTACACGAAACATCATAGACCAGGGAGATAAGGTGACATCACAGGTCATGTGACCCTCAGTCAACTCTGAGAAACCAGCAGCTTTAGAAACACAAAGTATATGGGAAAGTTGTTATACCTGACAAGTTAGAAACATATAAAGAACAAAAAAATAACTCGGACAACCCCTTTAAGCCTGGAATACCTGTGGAAAAATCCATACTCACCTGACCCCTTCCCCCATCTCCTCCACCAGCACTGTGGTTCTCTTCATTGGTCTTCAGGTCCACATCCATCAACTTCAGCAAGGATGGGGTCATGTGCGCCACTGACGCCAATGATAAACGGCCCCAGCGGTGATGTGTCCCCACCGCTTGGGGACACCAACACTGAAACCACGCATTGGCTGTAATCGTGCACGTGACCCCATCCGTGACAGATGGTGACTGAGAGGAAGGTGGCGGTGGGAAGAAACGGAGGATGGATTTCTATACAGATGCAAATTAAAAAGAAAATCCTGGACGACCCCTTTAAATTTTCCATTATTGATGGCAAACATGGCTAGTGCCTATTAGCGGCTTGTGGGGTGGTCAAAAGTACTGACAGGTTCTCTTTAAAATTGGAAGAAGGAAAAAGCCACCGCCTGAGGCTCTGAGGAGACATGAGGGGGATTTCAGACTACCTCAGACTCCAACATGTATTGCACCTAAGCTGAATTCACGTTAGGCGTGCCTTAATGAAGTGTAAAGCATAGAGAGGGAAAGGACGGCAGCCTCTAAGGTTTATGGTTACGGCCACACCATCAGGTTTCCTAATGCAGTTTTGGAAGCCAAAACCAAAAGTGGATTCAAAAAGGTTAAAGACGGACCTGTCACCACTCCTGACATGTTTTAAAGTTTCATGCATTCCCCATGTAATAACAATTCTGGAGCATCAATTCTTATGTCTGTATGTTGTGTCATTCCTATATTATTTCTACTAGAAGTTATGAATGAATTGCTAGCAGTATGCAGTAAGGGTACAGAAGGGAGGTAACCAGTTGGGGGTGTGTCCCTGCACAGACTGACTCCAATCAGTGCTGCCATTTTCAGACTGTGCAGGTACACACCCCCAACTGGTTACCTCCCATCTGTACCCTTACTGCAGACTGCTAGCAATTCATTCATAACTGCTAGTAGAAATAATAAAGGAATGGCACAACATACAGACATAAGAATAGATGTTCCAGAATTGTTA
Source organism: Rhinella marina (assembly GCA_900303285.1). Taxonomy (NCBI): domain Eukaryota; kingdom Metazoa; phylum Chordata; class Amphibia; order Anura; family Bufonidae; genus Rhinella; species Rhinella marina. The sequence continues at coordinate 338,643 of ONZH01010837.1, read as the reverse complement.
TTACATGGGGAATGCATGAAGCTATTAAAACAGACATGTCAGGAGTGGTGAAAGGTCCTCTTTAAGAAGTAATATCTGTCCCTCTATACTTTCTTCTCCTTTACGATCTACTCCTGTTTTTGGCTGACCATGTGGACGCACCCTTAGAACACAGGCGGAGATTTGCTTGAAACTAACACATTTATTTCTTCCCGAAATAAAGAACAGTTTCCATTTTCCCATACATTTCCCGGAATGTGACTCTGGAAAACGGAGATGCGGAATATTCTGTAGAACCAAGTGGTTTATGGAACAAATACAATAAGAGAATTCTCCATAAAATCAGATGAAAAAAGTAGTAAAAACGACCTCCGATATCCTAAGCAGTATGTGACAGCACATCGGAGCTCGGATCCTCCCGCTGCGGGCAGACCGCTCGCTTTAAAGTCTACGCAGTGAAATATTTACAGTCTCTGGAGCGGGATATTAATGCTGGCACGCTGCCATCGTCTTGTGCCAGGCGACTTAAGATTTTATTTTTTTTTCAATCAATTAGTCAAAACAAAATCCTGCTGCAAGTTCGCATCCACAAGGAAAATATGCTTCCTGTTACCTTATAGACGGCCGGAAAAGTGGCGTGGATTTAACGCTTTTCTAACAATGACAGGGAGAATAATACGAACAGCCAACGAACAGGCCGGCTGCTAGTGTTACACAGACATTGGAGGGTGCGCCAATATGTTTTATTGCTCAAAAGCACTTAAAATCCACTCCCGTTTTGTGTATACAGCTCCTATGCAGACCTATGTGTATCCATGATTACAGACTACAATCCCAGCGCAGTCTGATCCTGTAGTCACGTGTTACTCCCCCTATTCTGCCCCCTTTCAGAAATAAAACTGCAGACAAAGAGCAAACTGGTCTCTGATACACTGTAACGATCCTGCAACTGAGGAGACACAAACAGATAAGGTTTTAAAGGGAATGTGGAATCAGAAAAGGAACTACTGTTTAAACGTTTTGATTAAACGGGAACTTTTAAGAATTTTTCTGACATGTTCTTTACATTTCCATGTTACTATCTATATAAGATCCTAAAATCCTGCAGTCCTCAAACTGACCACCAAGCCTAATAACTGGTGTCCTGGGGGAGATCACTTCTCAGCAGTCATCTCATTATCATCACAGACGATTACAATAGCATTTAACATCTGTATCTATATATCAATAAGACAGCATAAATCATTCATAATAGGTGATGGTCACAGCTTATCTACTCCCCCTTCCTGCACAATCTCCCCTGCACGGATCACACAGCATGCCTAGTAAACTCTCCCATAGAATGCAATGAAGATCTCCAGTCTATGGTGCCTCAGGCACACGTGGCTGTTGTAAATATCTCAAACAGCAGGTCATGCAAGATGCTTTCCCCCTATTATCAAGTCCAAAAATGAGAATAAAAAAAATATATACAATCAGTAAATATAAAAAGAATAAAAAAAAAAACTGAATATGTTTTATTATTCGATGATACATTTCCTTTATGCCTCTAGGTGTAAATAACAATGCTTCCATTCACTGAAAGCAAGCAAGCGATTAACAATGGAAGCACAACATACAGTATATTACAAATTCTCTGAACTTTTCTCTAAACAGTGATTAAAAGTTAGCGAAAATCGTGGCCTTGGCTTGGCGTGCCATCTTGGTGCTGCGGCTGCCCTCCTGTTCGCCCGCAGGCTGTACTGTAACACTTCTCACTTCATTTGTGTTAAATGTGAGAAGAGACACAGCTGCCCGGCGGCAACATCGTCACCGAGACGTAGCCTGATGAGTTTAATCATTTCAGCACAACATGCGTCCCAGCGGCTGCCTTTACCGCAACATCAACCATAGGAAGATGAGCTGAAGGTGGCACCGGGCTCTGTGGGGCTCAGTAAGGAAGGGCGGGCGCCGTGTTGTAATCTATGCCCTCTAGAAAACACTGTATGCACTGTTTGTCTTCAGGAACATACACATCATGTCAAGCACAAATACTACTAAGAAAAAAAAGGGTCCAACCAAGTGTATGGCGGTATAAATCAGAATATGTGGCAGTGCCTACTGTATAAGCACTACAGGTGCCCATACACATTAGATGAACACCAGCTGAACCTACAGATTGGCTGACCATCGAACATGTATGAGAGTGCTACTAATCTCCGCAATGGCAGAAGTCAGGTAGAAATCGGGTGGCGCATGCTGAACTTCAACATGCCCAATCCTTCTTTTGCTCGAAATCCATCGTCCTTGAAACACAGAACACCCCCAAACACATTAGATTGTTGTCCTGTCCTAAAGACATCTGAAGGTTCAGTTTGAGTACTAATGTTTACAGTCTCCTGTGGGGGAGGGGGGAAAAGCATGGGCTTTCTGAAATTCAACATGCCCAATCCTTACTTTCCCTGATATTGTGGAAGAACAGTCAGTACTACCTCAATACACATAACAACCCAACCATGGGCCTAGGTCCTACAGTCTGTCCAGTGGCCTAGGTCCTACAGTCTGTCCAGTGGCCTAGGTCCTACAGTCTGTCCAGTGGCCTAGGTCCTACAGTCTGTCCAGGGGCCTAGGTCCTACAGTCTGTCCAGGGGCCTAGGTCCTACAGTCTGTCCAGGGGCCTAGGTCCTACAGTCTGTCCAGGGGCCTAAGTCCTACAGTCTGTCCAGGGGCCTAGGTCCTACAGTCTGTCCAGGGGCCTAGGTCCTACAGTCTGTCCATGGCCCTAGGTCCTACAGTCTGTCCATGGCCCTAGGTCCTACAGTCTGTCCATGGCCCTAGGTCCTACAGTCTGTCCATGGCCCTAGGTCCTACAGTCTGTCCATGGCCCTAGGTCCTACAGTCTGTCCATGGCCCTAGGTCCTACAGTCTGTCCATGGCCCTAGGTCCTACAGTCTGTCCATGGCCCTAGGTCCTACAGTCTGTCCATGGCCCTAGGTCCTACAGTCTGTCCATGGCCCTAGGTCCTACAGTCTGTCCATGGCCCTAGGTCCTACAGTCTGTCCATGGCCCTAGGTCCTACAGTCTGTCCATGGCCCTTGGTCCTACAGTCTGTCCATTGGCCTAGGTCCTACAGTCTGTCCATTGGCCTAGGTCCTACAGTCTGTCCATTGGCCTAGGTCCTACAGTCTGTCCATGGCCCTAGGTCCTACAGTCTGTCCATGGCCCTAGGTCCTACAGTCTGTCCATGGCCCTAGGTCCTACAGTCTGTCCATGGCCCTAGGTCCTACAGTCTGTCCATGGCCCTAGGTCCTACAGTCTGTCCATGGCCCTAGGTCCTACAGTCTGTCCATGGCCCTAGGTCCTACAGTCTGTCCATGGCCCTAGGTCCTACAGTCTGTCCATGGCCCTAGGTCCTACAGTCTGTCCATGGCCCTAGGTCCTACAGTCTGTCCATGGCCCTAGGTCCTACAGTCTGTCCATGGCCTAGGTCCTACAGTCTGTCCATTGGCCTAGGTCCTACAGTCTGTCCATGGCTAGGTCCTACAGTCTGTCCATGGCCCTAGGTCCTACAGTCTGTCCATGGCCCTAGGTCCTACAGTTGGCCCTAGGTCTACAGTCTGTCCATGGCCCTAGGTCCTACAGTCTGTCCATGGCCCTAGGTCCTACAGTCTGTCCATGGCCCTAGGTCCTACAGTCTGTCCATGGCCCTAGGTCCTACAGTCTGTCCATTGGCCTAGGTCCTACAGTCTGTCCAGTGGCCTAGGTCCTACAGTCTGTCCAGTGGCCTAGGTCCTACAGTCTGTCCAGTGGCCTAGGTCCTACAGTCTGTCCATTGGCCTAGGTCCTACAGTCTGTCCATTGGCCTAGGTCCTACAGTCTGTCCATTGGCCTAGGTCCTACAGTCTGTCCATTGGCCTAGGTCCTACAGTCTGTCCATTGGCCTAGGTCCTACAGTCTGTCCATTGGCCTAGGTCCTACAGTCTGTCCATGGGCCTAGGTCCTACAGTCTGTCCATGGGCCTAGGTCCTACAGTCTGTCCATGGGCCTAGGTCCTACAGTCTGTCCAGTGGCCTAGGTCCTACAGTATGTCCATGGGCCTAGGTCCTGCAGTCTGACCATTTTCTTCTGGCTTCACCAAAATAAATCTTACTTAAGGACCTTTTACATGGCCTGAGAATCCCATAAAAATACTTGGTAGCGAGTATTTGGAGGTGTAAATGGTCAAAAATGATTGTTTATTGGTAGCAGCTTGCGCTCTGCAAACAGCATCTGCTGCCGGCAAACAACTAGTCTGTATGGGGACGAGTGATGGCATTAGTGACCGCTCCTCCCCGTACTGTGCTGATCGCTGTGTGTAAATTCAGTGGTCTCCTCCAACAGCAAGCAGGCACTTATTGGGAAGGAACGGTTACAAGGAAAAAAACAAAAACTTAAAAATTATAAAAATAAAATGTTTAACAAATTTGATGACACATCCCTTTAAGTTTTAGTTCTTCACCATCTCAAGGATCTCTGCTAGCCATTAGTGAACGAAAACATTATCGACAAGAAAACCCATCCTGACCCAACCCTGTTTACACAGCAGAGGGTTTGTAACAACTGCGTAGAGTCTAGACAGGTCGATACATTTTAGCCTGCAAACACTGCAATAAACTATGAGGATAGTCGTGGGGATTGTCGACAACAGAATTAATCGTGGTGATCCCTCAGCCCTGAGATGCCTGTTAAAGGTATTTAGACTTTACAGCAGCCACATGGACTGTAGGCACAACAGACAGGAAATGTTCATTGACATCTATGGGAGTGTTTTCTAGAAGTACTCTGATCTGTGCAGAGTTCATTCTGCAGGGAGGAGGAGTAGATAAGTTGTGATATCACCTTTTGTAAATAGTGTGATCCTGTGTTATCTATCTATCTGTTATCTGTCATTGTAATTCTGCTTGTGGTGATAACAGGATGGATGCTGAAAAGGGATCTCCACGGAATGGGAAGTATCAGTTTATTATTAGGCTCAGAGTCCAGAGTGAAAACTGCAATACTTTAGGATTTTTATATTTCTTGATATTTTGAAAGTTAAAAGTACCCTCACCAAGAATTCCTAAATAATAGGTGTAACCTAAAAAATTGATTTAAACAGATTGCTTTCTGACAATCCCTTTAAAAGCATTGTCCCACAAAAAAAATTCTACATTTTTCAAACCAGCCCCTGTATACAGGGGTGCATCTAGCCTTTCTGCTGCCTGAGGCGAAAACTGAAATGGCGCCCCTCCCCCCAAATGCTAATTTCTTAACCTAACCCCTTCCCTTCAGCCCATGGCCCTTCGGCTGCCCCCCTCCTGCCCCTACCTGAGGCGATCCCCTCACCTGGCCTCATTGGTGGTGCACAGCTGTCTGTATAGCGTCACCTGCTGTTTGCGCTTTTTCTAATTTCTCTGTCCTGCTTACCGAGATGGAGGCACATGCTCAGTTCTATCCATCACCTGCTCACCTACCACTAGGGGGTAGGGTTGTACAGCTTTACTTGTGTAAGTGTGCATACATAGCTATCACCGATACGACCCCCACTGGACTGCTAAGCATAGGGGGGCAGTGAGTTTACGTGACTAAAATACATACATAATCTTCTCTCACAAATATAGATAGATAGATAAAAGATAGATAATAGATATATATGAGAGATAGATAGATAATAGATATGTATGAGAGATAGATAGATAAATAATAGATAGATATGAGAGATATATAAATAATAGATAGATAATGAGATAGAATTAGATAGATAGCTAGATAAATAGATATATATGAGAGATAGATAGATAGATAATAGAGATAGATAGATATGAGATAGATAATAAATAGATATGAGATATAAGATAGATAGATAAGTAGATAATTATTACTGTGTGAGACTCTACAACAGGAGGGGGGAGATGTGTTTTTTTAACGGGGAGAAGCAGATCTAATTAGCAGACCTATTATACAGAATGAGAAAAGTTTTCAGAAAAGATGGAATTGCCGCGAGTCTTCTCCACACCGGAGGGCGACTAATTTCCATTTCCTTCAAACTAAATATCCCTTAATTGTCTGAATTACTAAAGACGCCGCAAACTAGAAAACCTCTAAGGAGATCAATGTACCGAGCGGCGCAGGCCATGGTAGGATCAGACCCATGGACAGAAGGCTCCACCACTGCTGACCATTCTGTGTGTGCCGGACCCGTACATACAACACATGAATAATAATGCATCACTCCCATCCTCCCCGACACCAGCAGCTCACATTCTGATATGCCTATAATATACCCAATGTACCACTCCTCTCATCCCACTTCTTGTAGCTCTCAATTTGATTTCGCTATCTCACACATAATGAATGACTCCTATTATCCCTGACCCCAGTAGCTGACAATTTAACCTCCCCATCTCACACAAAATGCATCACTCCCATCATCCCCAACACCAGCAGCTTACATCCTAATATGCCTATTATATACCCATTGTACCACTCCTATCATCCCATTTCTTGGAGGCTCACAATCTGATTTCGCTATCTCACACGTAATGAATGACTCCTATCATCCCTGACCCCAGTAGCTGACAATCTAACCTCCACTTCACACATAATATGAATGATTCCCATCATCCCTGAACCCAGTAGCTGACAATCTAACCTCCACCTCACACATAATATGAATGATTCCAATCATCCCTGAACCCAGGAGCTCACAATCTAACCTCCACCTCACACATAATATGAATGATTCCAATCATCCCTGAACCCAGTAGCTGACAATCTAACCTCCACCTCACACATAATATGAATGATTCCAATCATCCCTGAACCCAGGAGCTCACAATCTAACCTCCACCTCACACATAATATGAATGATTCCAATCATCCCTGAACCCAGGAGCTCACAATCTAACCTCCACCTCACACATAATATGAATGATTCCAATCATCCCTGAACCCAGGAGCTCACAATCTAACCTCCACCTCACACATAATATGAATGATTCCCATCATCCCTGAACCCAGGAGCTCACAATCTAACCTCCACCTCACACATAATATGAACGATTCCCATCATCCCTGAACCCAGGAGCTCACAATCTAACCTCCACCTCACACATAATATGAATGATTCCAATCATCCCTGAACCCAGGAGCTCACAATCTAACCTCCACCTCACACAAAATATGAATGATTCCCATCATCCCTGAACCCAGGAGCTCACAATCTAACCTCCACCTCACACATAATATGAATGATTCCAATCATCCCTGAACCCAGGAGCTCACAATCTAACCTCCACCTCACACAAAATATGAATGATTCCCATCATCCCTGAACCCAGGAGCTCACAATCTAACCTCCACCTCACACAAACTGTATCCCTCCTAGTATCCTTCTCCCTAAGAGCTCACAATCTATTCTCCCCAATACCCAGGCTCTGTGTGTTTAGTCAGTGCAGTGATTCTTTTCTCCGTCTTCCATGAGTCACATTTCGCAGCAAATGCAGAAATTGAACTGAACTTATTGGACAGGTGTAGCAGAGCTGAATTTGTCACCTCAAGGCAACATCTGTATGTGCTCCCAGTCGGTTCCCTCAGCACAATGAGAAATCCTACTGCATTAATAAAATGCATCTCCCAAAGGCTCAAATGACCAACTCAGCTCTGCTACATCTGTTTCTCCAGGAATATATACAAGAGACGATCCTAGGTCCACGGTCCTCCCCCACAAACCCAACACTTACCTTGTGGTCTTTACCCACAACACCGGGCCCCACACACTTGGTAAAGTGAACACAGAGGGTGGCAAAAACTTTGGGTGCTCCAGACGTCCCCCCCGGTGGCACATCACATGTGCTGAGGAGGTGACGGGTGACATGCGATGTTACCTCAGGAGCAGATGGACTTAATACCCAAAATTACTAGCCGGGGCTGCAAGCCTGTGACGGGGACCCATCAGTGAAGCAGCATGGTGTGCACCCTGCTTGTATCCCCAGCCATCCTGCGCAATAATCCCGTTAACTCTTCCTGTGCCAGTCGGGGAAGTTGCATGTCGATGGTCGAAAGGTAACAGCGTCCGCGTATGAGCAAGGAAGCCTCTGCTCCCTGCAGAGCTGCGCTCCTCCTCTCCTGCTGCCTCCTGCCTCCGATCTTACTTATAGATGGAGCAGCATCCCCCTCCTCCCCGCCACACGTGCACATACATAACACCAGCGCCCTGCTAGAACTGCTACTCCGCGCAGCAGAGATGAGGATGATGGAGCCGGAGCAGAATTCACACTGATGAATCCCCCAGGGGAAGATTGCTTGCGCCCGGAGACTCCACAGCTGTCTCTCACTGAGAGTTAGTGTGAACGGTACATTTACCAGGAGCTGATGGAAATCTCACACTCCACCACAGCTTCCACTACTGTCACCAGTGCTGTCAATCACCCCCCGCTCACAGCCCGGGGCACAAAGCTTTCACCTCCACAATCAGATCAGCTCCTCAACTTCAACCATCCCACCATCATATCAGACCACTACTCCCAGTATCCTCCCATATCAGATCCTTCTCTGCTAGCCTCTTCTCCTATCAGACCACTACTCCCAGTATCCTCCCATATCAGATCCTTCTCTGCTAGCCTCTTCTCCTATCAGACCACTACTCCCAGCATCCTCCCATATCAGATCCTTCTCTGCTAGTCTCTTCTCCTATCAGACCACTACTCCCAGCATCCTCCTATATCAGATCCTTCTCTGCTAGCCTCTTCTCATATCAGACCACTACTCCCAGCATCCTCCTATATCAGATCCTTCTCTGCTAGTCTCTTCTCCTATCAGACCACTACTCCCAGCATCCTCCCATATCAGATCCTTCTCTGCTAGCCTCTTCTCATATCAGACCACTACTCCCAGCATCCTCCCATATCAGATCCTTCTCTGCTAGCCTCTTCTCATATCAGACCACTACTCCCAGCATCCTCCTATATCAGATCCTTCTCTGCTAGCCTCTTCTCATATCAGACCACTACTCCCAGCATCCCCCATATCAGATCCTTCTCTGCTAGCCTCTCTCATATCAGACCACTACTCCCAGCATCCCCCATATCAGATCCTTCTCTGCTAGCCTCTTCTCATATCAGACCACTACTCCCAGCATCCTCCCACATCAGACCCTTCACTCCCAGTAAACCCCCAGTCAGACCATTCACATAAAGCACGCCATCATATCTGCTCCACTACTCCGAGCATCCTCCCACATCAGATCATTCTCTGCTAGCCTCTTATGTCAGCCCACTACTCCCAGCATCCTCCCACATGAGACCCTTCACTCCCAGTACACCCCCAGTCAGATCATTCACATAAAGTATCCTTCCATATAAGCCCCCTCACGCCTCCCTGCCCGTTTCCCCCTTTACAATCTCCTTCACTCCCCGTTATTCCCACTACTTCCAGTAACCCCCATGATACTCCCCTATCTGCACCCATAGCATGTCCTTGTATCAGCTCCTTCCAACTCCCATTAATATGGCAATCCCCTCATAGCAGCTGCTTTACTCCCATCATCTCCCATGTAAACCCCCTTCACTACCACAACATACAGTGCTTTGAAAAAGTATTCATACCCCTTGTACTTTTTCACATTTTCCATGTTACACCAATAAACGTGGAAACGTTCAACAGGTATGGATACTTTTTCAAGGCACAGCTCCTTTACACTCACCATCCCCAGTATTAGCTCCTTTTCTACCACCCCATATAACATCCTTCATCCCCTCCTCCCCCCATTTCAGATCCTTCACTCCCATCATCCACCCCCATCTCAGACCCTCACTCCCATCATCTGTCCCTCCACATCAAAAATTCACTCCAATCATTCACCTCTGTATCAAATCCTTCACTCATCATCCACCGCCCCAATATCAGACCCTTCACTCCTATCATCCACCCCCCTTCCAAATCAGACCTTCACTCCCATCATTCACCCTCCAATCAGACCCTCACTCCCATCATCTTCCCCTCTGTATCAGACCTTCACCTCCACTATCTGCCCCTCTGTATCAGACCTTCACCTCCACTATCTGCCCCTCTGTATCAGACCTTCACCTCCACTATCTGCCCCTCTGTATCAGACCTTCACCTCCACTATCTGCCCCTCCGTATCGGACCTTCACCTCCACTGTCTGCCCCTCCGTATCAGACCTTCACCTCCACTATCTGCCCCTCCGTATCAGACCTTCACCTCCACTATCTGCCCCTCCCTATCGGACCTTCACCTCCACTATCTGCCCCTCCCTATCGGACCTTCACCTACACTATCTGCCCCTCCATATTAGACCTTCACCTCCACTATCTGCCCCTCCCTATCGGACCTTCACCTCCACTATCTGCCCTCTGTATCAGACTTCACCTTCATTATCTGCCCCTCCCTATCAGACCTTCACCTCCACTATCTGCCCCTCCTTATCAGACCTTCACCTCCACTATCTGCCCCTCCCTATCGGACCTTCACCTACACTATCTGCCCCTCCATATTAGACCTTCACCTCCACTATCTGCCCCTCCCTATCGGACCTTCACCTCCACTATCTGCCCCTCTGTATCAGACCTTCACCTTCATTATCTGCCCCTCCCTATCAGACCTTCACCTCCACTATCTGCCCCTCCTTATCAGACCTTCACCTTCATTATCTGCCCCTCCGTATCAGACCTTCACCTCCACTATCTGCCCCTCCGTATCAGACCTTCACCTCCACTATCTGCCCCTCCTTATCAGACCTTCACCTCCACTAACTGCCCCTCTGTATCAGACCTTCACCTCCACTATCTGCCCCTCCCTATCAGACCTTCACCTCCACTATCTGCCCCTCCCTATCAGACCTTCACCTCCACTATCTGCCCCTCCCTATCAGACCTTCACCTCCACTATCTGCCCCTCCGTATCAGACCTTCACCTCCACTACCTGCCCCTCCGTATCAGACCTTCACCTCCACTACCTGCCCCTCCGTATCAGACCTTCACCTCCACTACCTGCCCCTCTGTATCAGACCTTCACCTCCACGATCTTGAAACCAATAAGCTGCTGGAATCTTTACTGCTAAACTCCAGGATCTTGTATATGAAGCAGAGCTGGTTCTGTTACCAGGGATATTCAGACATTCTGGAGGTGGAGGGGTCAGTGCCCCACCCATCACACCAATACAGCATCAAACTGAGATGAGAAGACAGGAGAGGAGGAACGAGGAGTTTTCTTTTACGTCTTATTTTTCTTTTGATGACATTTAATTACAGCTGAGAATCGCACAGGTGTGGTGATGGTTATAGACTATGCCCACCTCTATCCACTCCAAGATGTGATGCCACAGCGCCTACTGGTGGAGTAAGGGTGAACTGCAGGATAAATCTGCAGCAGACACATTATAAAGTCGTTATCTATATATAAGAAGATCCTGGGCTCCAATCAAGAACCTGTAACAGGGGCCCAACAATACTGGAGTCTGCCTCTGCATCCCCGTCCCTGGGGCAGTCATATCCAAGTTCACCCATATTCATAGAGGTCTATTCTCTGAAATCTATGGGGTTCAAGCACAGGCATTCCACATACACAGAACTGCAAGCACAATCACATGGTTTCCATTCATGACCATTTTCAATATCTCTCCTTGCTGGAAGTGAATGGAAGCACTAAATGATTACATTCAGAGGCTGAAGCCCCTGTTCTGACCTGGGCTGTAGGGATAGTACAAGAGCTTTTATACGATTAGTGCTCCCGAGATGACTTATGGCTGTCATAGTCAGAATACAGGCTGCTGCACTGGTGACCTGTACAGGACCTGAACATAAAAATGTAGTAAATCCAGGAAATCGGAATCCAGAAAAAAAAAGCTAAAAATCCATTAAAAATATGCAAGGTTTCCCAGACAGAACTGGGCTAAACTCATTTATCATCTTCTTATCCTCCAAAGACAGAGGAAGAGCAGCAATACCAGGAGATGAGGACCAGGTCTGTCACTCAGGATGTGGGGGGCATTCACGTGTACAGGCCAGAACCCCGATCCCCGTACCAGGAACAGGTAACCAACTAGCAACGGAGCACCTTAATTAATATAAAACCCTTCTCATCAGAGTAATCCAGTAGGTATTAGCACAATTCTGAATGCAGCTCTGGATGTAACTGGAGTATGGCATGATTTAACGGCAGGGTTGTTAATGTAGCTTTGGATGTAGCAGGATTCTGAATGCAGCTCTGGATGCGACTGGAGTATAACATGTGATATACTGGTATAACACTTTATAAAGACAAGTAAAGGTTAATTCTGTCTCCATTTAGCCTGTAAAACAATATCCAGAGTGAATCCATAATAACACTACGGAAAGCTGTAATTTTATCAAGGGCGTGCTAATTTAGATCCATTCACATCACAGCTATTCACTTCTGAGACAAAGGCAATCAACATCAATGGAGGTGGTTCTGATTAATGAGCAGGGCACAGGAGAACGTCCCCCACCTGACCCTGCCACACCAACGCAGGGGGCTACAGTTCATTCATTCACCAGACCTTGATAAAAATCAATTAAAAACTAAAAAAATTGGTGCCAGGGGCATATTAATAGACACAGTGATCCCCCGGTTCAGATGTGTCCAGCCCAGGCTTAGAGGGGCTATCCACTAAAGACAACCTCTGTCCATGTGTCCTACTAAGATATCACTGTGGGGTGGACGACACCGCATTATTCTACATTTTAACGTGGTGGCGACTGTGGACATACCTATTAATCGTGGACTGTTCTGCATGAACATCCCCTTGTAGTTTCCTGAACACAACTGTATCTATTTTGCAGTCTGCAAATCACGGATCCGCAAAATACAGACGCATTTCCTGTGCATCCGCATTGTTCACTGGACCCAAAAAAGCCTAGTCTGTAAAAAAAGACTATTGTCTGCAAACGGACAAGAATAGGACAGGTTCTATAATTTGTGGCCCAGCTGCACAGAGGCGGAGAATGCACGGATGACATGCGTGTGCGGCCCGTTTTTTTTTTTTTTCTCGAGGATTCATGGAAAAGAATTGGTTCGTGTGCGATGAGCAAAAAAAACGCAAATCAAACATGGAACAAAAATCCAGTCGTGTGCATGAGGCCTCATATTAACCCACTGGGTTAATACCAACTAGGGTTGCCACCCAGCCGGTAACTCAACGGTAATTTAGTGCTCCTGAATGTGCCGGTAATGTTTTCTATCATCAATACTGATTGCCGGTATTTTCCTATATGGACTGTTACTAATGAGCACTTCCACTGTGGAGCGCTCATTAGTACAGCCTTTAACTTGCACTGTGGTCAAAACTCACTGATCAATGGAAGCTCTCCTGTCCTGAGCTTCCCGTAAGCAGCGAGTGTTCACCGCACCATCAGATGGATGAGGTGACATGTTTTTTTTTTTTTGTTTGCACAAGCAGAGAAGGGCACATTAGTAATACTGGGTTGTCACGATACCAAAATTCTGATTCGATTTCGATACCGTAAAAAAGTATTGCGATACTCAATACCATGAGAAAAAAATAAAACGCCAAAAAAGCCGAGTGCATTCCGCATTTTATGGAACATCCGGCCCATATTTTTTGGGGGGACAAGGTGACTTAAAAATGGCGAATTGTGCGTTTTTTATTAAATTGTTTCTGTTACGTGTTCACCGCATAGGAGATATTTTTTTATATTTTAATAGTTTGGACTTTTCGGACGTGGCGATATGTAATATGTTTATTTATTGCTAATATATTTTATGTGTAAAATTGGGAAAGGGGGGGTTTAAACTTAATATTTTGGCGTTTGTATTTTAACTTTTTTTTTTTTTTTAAATAACTATTAGCCCCCTTAGGGGCTAGAACCCTTGTCCTATTCACCCTGATAGAGCTCTATTAGGCTGAATAGGACCTTACACTCTCCCTGCTGCCCTGTGCACACAGCAGCAGGGAACTTACCAAGGCAGCCAGGGCTTCAGTAGCGTCCTGGCTGCCATGGTAACCGATCGGAGCCCGTGATTACACTGCTGGGGCTACGATCGGAAGCTACCACTGCCACCAATGAGGAGGGGACCCTGTGGCCACTGCCACAAATGATTATGATATATGAGAAGGGGGGTGCGCACTGCGCCACCAATGAAGAGAACTATCATTTAATACAAGTACAGGAGGCGGGCGCCGGCGGCAGAATCACATAGCCGGCACCCGACCTCTATGATATGGAGCTGCGATCCACGGCAGTTAACCCCTCAGGTGCAGCAGAGGTCAGTGCCGACTATGTGACTTTGCCGCCGGCACCCGCCTCCTGTAGTTGTATTAAACGATAGTTCTCTTCATTGGTGGTGCAGTGGCCACAGCCCCTCCCCTCCTCCTGCCCTCTCTCCTCTCATTGGCGGAGGAGAACATGGATGCAATACGTTCCTATGTAAGGCCCCCAAAAAAGTGTGAACGCAGCTTTGGAGGTGTCTGGGGCATAAAGCATGATTTAAGCTTTATTTACATTTTAACCCTTCAGAAACAGTCCTGCCTCAGTAGAAAAAGTAGGACTTTTGTGGGACAACATACCAAGCCGATTCTGCACCGTTCTTCCTTTCTGCCATCCGATCAGAGGGGTGCACACCCCCGTCTAGGGGCATCCAAGAAGGGATTACAACAAAATCCTACATTGAAGTTTAATCTCCAATAACAGGAGTCGTAACCCAGCACGACCCTCGTCCACCTGAAGCGCAGGTGACCCGTGAAGCCTGGGATTTGTCCAATGAGGACACCATGGAGGATTAGGAGTGGGCTCCATCTTCTAGTCTCTTGTGAGATTAGGAATGGATTAAACGCGTTAGAACATGGGCTGTGACTGCAGCTTCTGAACATGAAATTAATTTTACAGACTATTATTCCCAGACAAGTCTGATGAGAATGGGCACAATCCGGGCACAGCCGAGCGCTGCCTCACCACGCATCATTCAGGACGGGGCTACAGTCTATAGAAGGCATGAAGTGCCAGGATTGTGCCCATTTAGATGCTGGGTTTCTATGAGTGTTTTGATTCAATTTCTCACCATTTTAAAGATATCTGCTTGCTGTCATGGAATGGAACCATTCTCACATAAAAGGCCTGTCTCTACTGTTCTCCTGGCCTAAGCTTGACCTTGCATAATTTAAAGATTTCATGAAGACCTGTCCGTTCCCCTCACATTCCTGCCTCAGTAAGTATTCACTGGAGCATCTTCACTTCGAGTTCCGTATTGTGTCATTACTCTGTTGTTCCTCTTGGAAATGCATACACAGATTGGCAGCTGGGCATTATCAGTCTTCTGGCCAAAAAGACAAGCCCTTATACAGTGCCATAGTCCAAACAGTGCCCACAGCGACAGACTGCATAGGGACACAGAGAAAAGGTTTAGTCGTACATTTCCATGAGGAACAACAGAGGAATGGCACAACGTTGGTCTGCGAATACTATGGGACCATTTCCTCGATTCTCTATCATTGCCGTCCTCCTATATAAGCTAGTTATCCCATACTAGACATCTGGAAATGACTTGCTGTTACGGGCAGTGGGTGTGGACCGACTTTACCAAATGACCAGTATGGCTCAGCATGACTAACTCTAAGGGCGATACCCTTTAATCCCTATACAGGGATCTGAACTTTGCTGAGGAGGAGCCACCAGACTGCTACCTCTTGAGACAGTCCCCACGGGGGTCAGTGACACAGGTGCAGAGCACCAATGGATCAGGATATATGCATAGTCTGGAGACAGGCCAAGGTCAGGGCAGGCAGCTTACAAGCGTATCCATGAGACAAGTCAGAGGTCAGAACAGGCGGGCAATCCAAGAAACAGTCTAAGGTCAGGGTAGGCGGGTAGACGTCAGAGTCGGTAGTCAGGCTGGAGTACAAACACAAGAACCAGAGCAGTAGTATCACTGGATTTACCATCCACCTAGAGAAGAAGTGACCCTGGACTCAAAGCAGACAAGGAAAAACTTATCCAGCACTGCCGAATCTCCATAAAAAGAAGGAACTTTATTGTACATATTAAAGGGGTTTTCCGGGATTTTACTACTGATGACCTATCCTCAGGACAGGTCATCAATATCTGATAGATGGGGGTCCGACACCCGGGATCCCCACCGATCAGTTGTTTGAGAAGGCACCGGCGCTCCCGTGAGTGTTCATTGGTCACGTGGCCTAGGAGCAGCTCAGCCCCATTCCTGAGGATAGGTCATCAGTATTAAAATCCTGAAAAACCCCTTTAACCACTTAACTATTCTGCCCGAGTCCAGCTCGGGCAGTGTGAAAAGTAGCTAACTAGCGGGGGGAGGGCTGCTTTAGATGGTGATATCTCCTCAATGGTAGCAGCTAGAAAAATGCAACTGGTCTTGTCTGAAAGCTGACAGTCCAAGGCCAATCTAAAGTCCAAGCAACAGAGGAGAAATCACTGTTAGAAATCAAGTCGGGAATATTCGTGAGTGAAACCTGATTTTACTTTCATTTTGAGCTGCATTCACAGCATCCCAATTTCTAACAGTTATGGCTTTCTCTGTCCTAATCATATTGCTGTCATTTGGTATTGTCTGAAAGCTGTGAATGTCTGCTTTCAAACAAGATCTGTTGCGTGTTTCTAGCTGCTACCATTCAGGAGATAGCAGCATCTAAAGCAGCCCTACCCCCTCCAGGTAGCTACTTTTCCAACTGCAAGAGCTCCACTCTGGCAAAACAGTTAGGGGTTAACAAAAAAACAAAAAAAAAAAAACTGATGCGTTTCCCGCTACACAAAACTTACTGACATTCACAATATTATACAATAAAAATCAGATGAGAGAATGAAGAAAAATTTGCACAGATAATTAGAAAACCCATGTGACGATCTTCTAGGCGAGGAGGAAGCACACGAGTATTGGATTCCGAATAATGTGTCTGTGTAATACATTAAACATTGAAAAACCCACTTCTTTAATGGAGAAAGAGCGCCGATGAGATGTTCCTTCATTAATGAGCTGAACGTGCTTTCCCTTTATTATGTAATGTTGTGTTTCCAGTGTTTAATGGACGTGCTGTGCTGTGCAAGATCTTTCTCATCAAGCTGCAGTAGGGTACATGGGTAGTCAGACAGGGAATACACCTTTGCTTATTACTAGATACTAGAAAACCTAACGCTCAGGCATCCTCCTACTGAGGAGGGCACCTGAAATAACAAGCGACGCCCAGACATTGGCTGGAGGAGGATTTGGATGTGAGCACTGGCTAAGGCCCCATTCACACGTCCTAATTTTTCATCCGCATCCGTTCCGCAATTTCAGACGTTTTTTGCGGATAGTATGCGGATCCATTCATTTCAATGGGTCCCGAAAAAATGCGGACATTGGACCGTATGTTGTCCGCATCCGTTTCTCCGTTCAGTTTTGCGGATCCGCAAACAGAAATCCTCCTGTCCTACTTTTCCTACGATTTTGAGGTCCGTAGCCCAATGAAAGTCTATGGATCCGCAAAAATGCGGATGACATGCGGAAAGGCATCTGCATGTCATCCGCATTTGCGGATTCCGTTCCAGGAGGGTAGAAAAAAAAAAAAAAAAAAAAAAAAAAAAAAAAAAAGATTTGATTCCTCCTTCCTCCCTCCTTCCAAAAAACGGATGACATACTGATACATCCTTTCCGTTTTTTGCGGAAAAACGGAACGGATGTGCTTGAAAAACGGAGTTTTTTGCGGTACAACAGATCCGCAAAAATCTGACCGTTTTCCAGGATGTGCACAAATATGGACGTGTGAATGGGGCCTAAGGATGAGCATACATCCCATATAGGGGGATGCCCAACCGGCCCTCCAGCTGTTGAAAAACGACAACTCCCAGCCTACCTGGACAGCCAACAGCTATCAGCCTACAGCAGGGCATTGTGTGAGTTGTAGTTTTACAACAGCTGGAGGGCAGCAGGTAGACCATCCCTGAAGTAGAGGAAGCAGAAGATGCCGGCGGCCAGAACCGGCTCTGTGGAAGGAAGAAGATCGGGGCCAGTCATCTAGCGCGGTGTCCGTGGTTAGCTGTTCTGTCCGCCAGTCCCTATAGAAGGATTGTGGGTAACTATGGCACAGCTATCTCCTGCCATTTAGGAATGAGCAATGTTGCTTTGTTTATAGGGCCCCCTCGTGTCACAGATCACTCCGGTGCGGGTTGGCGGCTGCAGATATGATATATGAATAATAATCACAGCAAATCCATTATGGAAATGACAAGACGGCGCTCGGCTGAAGACAGGATGACTGGCGGCTGATAAGGCTCCTGCGGAATGTTAATGGGCGCGTGGCATTTTCTCCCGTCCCCTCTTGTAGGCACTGACAAAGCCGATATGTGACTCATACGGTGGACGATTGCGTGACTTTGAGGGTTCATAGCGGACAAGGGGTTAAATGAGAGTGCAGCTCCCGTGGGCGCTTATTACATTTCTCATTCACCATCAATATCACTACATGCACGGAAGCTGGTGCTGCCCCAAATATGCCAGCGCCGATGAGCAGACTGATGAGTGACGGTTCAATCTGCAGAAGCCAGTGATTGACAGATATCATTACCACACACACCGAGTCCTGGGGGCAAGTCCAGAAAGGCTTCACAAGAAACACCGCTAGACAAGCGGACCCCCGCCCCCACATACATCCAAATAATCCGGGAATCGCTGTACCCTAGGGGGCACAAGAAACCTTCATTCTGCTCAGAGTCTGCAGCAGAGGACAACTACCTAACCCCGCCGCCAATATCAAACCCTATCAATCACATGCAGCCCTGCTTTTACTCCTTAAATACTTAGTGCTGCTGGTGAATCCCATTCTTTCCACATTAGATGAATGTCATCCAAACCTGCCAACTTAGGAAGGACCGAGTGATCAAAAAATGTGTTTGGGGGTGTCCTGACTCAATGGCAGATAATGGGGGGATAGAAATGTTGGGCATGTCGGATTTAAACATGCCCAATCCTTTTGCCTGGCTGAGGGTGCATGTGTATTCATAAGGGTCAGGGCGAACAGCTGTATAACCAGCTTTAGGCTCAAACCTCCGTATGTCTCGGCATGAAATTCTACATGCTAATCCTAAGGACACTACAAACTCTCAGCCATTGACATCCCATAAAATCAGCACACGCCTCTCCTGAAATACTCTGTGCTGCTGGAGACTCTGTGTAAGTATGCAGCTCAGGCTGTAACCGCTCTCTTCTCCATCCCCCCTTGTCACCGTACGTTTATTTTTCTCAGAAATATTCATAAAGGAGGATGAATCCTAAAAGATAATATCATTTTCAATATCTTATTTTATTATACAGGCTGACAACCTGCTGCTGCGCTGATCTCATGACAACACTTCCCGCCTTGATTCCTCTATGGTCTTGTAAACAGGGACGTGGTTTGGATTCAAATCACAATCTATCTGCAGCGACCCAGAGGGATGGAGAGAATGAGAGGAGTGGTAGTGGCTCTGAAAGTGGTAGTAGTACTCACCGTACTCACAGTTCATGGTGGCAATCTTCCCTGTAGCACTCATTGGGCTGTGCACAGTGAACGGAGGGCACACCCTTTCTTCCCTTGGGACACTCCCTGACTTTCTGGGGCTCCTAACTGGTATTAGGTTGGGTGGGTGCCCTTGATGTTTGATGGGGTACAGATGCAGTGGCCGGCAAAACGTGGAGAAAATGACTGGGCCAAATGCAGCTGCAATAAAGCCTCTGTTTACTGAATAGATAATGGGAGTACAGTTCAGGAGTATGTTACAGAGTAGAATTCTCCCAATAGTGGTGTATAGGCAGTGGCAATGATGGTAGTAGTAGTTCTCCCCGAGTCGCACACTTTGCAATCTTCCCAAATAACCACAGGCGTGCAATCCCGTTCTCATTAACTCTTTCTGTACATCCCAGGCTGAGGGTGCAGATCCTAGATCCGGGTGGCAAGCTCATCTTAAAGGGTGCCGGAGGAAATTAACCCTTTCCACAAGCAGTAAAGTCTTAAAGCCATAAACGAGCGGAACCTTACTGTACCTTACTTACTTTACGGGGAAAAATGGCTGTGTGTCTTATAAAGTGAATACTAGTGAGCGCTTCCATTATGAAAGCGCTCCCTAGTATACATTAGGTGCCGGGAGGAGGGAATGAAGCGCTGAAAGCGTTTCCAGTACTCACCCTCCCTAGTCTTCTTTGCTGGGGCCGGCGCTGCACTGTCCTGACTCCATCAGGATGTAGTGCACACTATGACCTGACGCTGCCAAAGAAGACATGGGAGAGCTGCCGGAGATGGAGAGGAGTCGCAGCGAGGAGAGGTAAGAGGAGTTTTGTATTTTATTCTGATCGGAGGTCTTAAGGGGGTCAGAAACAAAGGGTTGATTTGAGGTCTGATGGGGGTATGACATAGAGGGCTGATATGGGGATCTCATATGATGTCCTGATATTTATGGGGGGTCTGATCTGATGAAAAAAATTTTTTTTCTTACTTTCCTCCTCTAAAATCTGGGGTGCATCTTATCATTGGGTGCGTCTTATAAAATGAAAAGTACAGGTAGCATGCACCTTTTTCCGGGGATTCTGCATGCAGACGTGAGGATGAGCCCCAATGAAAGATAAGAGTGCTACTCCTCCTGCAGATCAGTGGCTGCGACCCAGCACACATTCAAAGCAAATCTGCGGCAGAAATCCAAGGGTCAGCCTCCACAGAAATACAAGTCGGATTCCATGACCAGACCATAAATGTTAAAATTCATATGCTGAGTGATCAGGAAGAGTTATCACAGGGACAGCACAGCAAGGCACCAATAATAGAAGCAGGATGTTAAAAACATTTTTCTGTTTTTTATGGAAATTAAAGACTCATTTGAAACCCCATGTAGTCCCATGTGTAGTAAGGAGAGGACTGCGTGGTCCCTGATGCCAGGCACAGATTGTATGTGCACTTATTGAACTGGCTCTACAAAATCACATTAATGAGGCCGTTTCCTCGCTCGCCCGCAGCCCTGAGACGCTGGAGAACAATACGATTGGCCTTGTCCGCGGTGAGCGCAGAGATTTATTAGACGCGGGAGGAGAGCTCGTTACTGCACGACATCCAGCCTTCATGAACCTGCTCATGTTCTGGGCAGACAGGGGCCCGTCATATATATCATAGTGACGCAATCACAGGGGGCCCTCAGAGGTCGCTGCTAGGACATAGAGCCCTTGATTTGTCCATGTTAGGCCAGTTCCACGCATGTGGATTTCAGATGTGTGCTATAGGCCGACCGCAGGTTTACAGACCAGAATTCGTAGCATTGTGGGGGAGTGCGAGTCAGTAAACTGGCGGCTGGGCTGAGGCACACCTCCATTATACAGGGGACACATGTTGGTTCAAAAGGTTTCACTTAGGACCATGAATGGAAAACAGATACTTTGTTACAATACACAATTCCCTACTGTACTGTCATGTGTTAATTCCCGGAATTTTATTCCTGAACCAGGAGGCTCAGGATGAACAGAACTCTAGGTTTCATCCAAATTTCAGATAATACAATAAAATAAAAATACAATTACTTGTTACAGTGACCCACAGATTTCCATTAAAAACAATGGAAGCGGGAATCTGTGCAGAATCCGCCTGGGAATCTGATGTGAGAACTCCACCTAAAGGCTTATGCGGTCCGCAAAACACAGATCCGCAAAATATACAGATGACGCCAGTATGACATCCGTATTGAATCCGTTTTTTTTTTGCCCGTCCTTGTCGGCAAAGTGGACAAGGATAGGACATGCTCTGTCTTTTTTGCGGGGCTACGAAACGGACATACGGATACCACGTGGTGTGCTGTGCGAACCAATGGAAATGAATGGGTCCGCATAAAAAAAACGGAATGGACACAAAGACAAAATATGTATGTGTGCATGAGCCCTAAGAGGTCCATGATATTTCTTTTTAATAAAGGTGCATTCACAGAACTATTGTGCCGTCATACCCGTTTGGTGTACCACAAACTGCGGGTCCACAGAACACGGTCAACTCCGCAATCCGCAAGATGCAGTGAAAGATTAGACATGTCCTATCTTTTACAACACGGACCCGGAAGCATCGGGAAACACACAAAGTCCATTCCGTGTGCTTCTGGGTACATGCCTCCATGCCACAAGAGATCTTCTTTCGCCGTATCTTGCGGATCGTGAACCCATTGAAGTCAATGGCTGCACACCGCGATGCAGAGTTCACATGGCCAGTGCCCGTACCCCGCCGTGTGAAGGCCAGTATTTTTTTTTCAAACTCCTGTAGAAATGTCCTATCCATGTCTTCAAAGCGGACAAGTGCAGGGCATGTTGTATCTTTTTTGCGGAGCCGGGGAACGGACGTATGGATACGGACAACACACACTGTTGTAGCCTCATCAAAATGAATGGGTCCGCACCCGATCTGCAAAAAATGCTTATCGGATGCGGAACGTGCACATAGTCGTGTGCATGAGCCCCAAACCTGCACATTTGTGGCTGCTACTCTGAAAATAGAGAATGCGTTACGGGTCTGCTCCAATCGACAGCACGTCTGGGCATGCTGAGAGTTGTAGTTACAGAACAGCTGGAGAGACGCAAATTGCAGACAGCAAAAAGAAAATGAAACATAATACTAGGGTCATATAATAAATCTTCAAATCGCCAGTTCCTGCACAGCTCATACTAGGAAGTGTGACTGCAGTACTACAAGTTCCAGCATGCCGTCCTTTTCTCACCACACATCACACATGGCCCAGAGACGGAAGCACAGGACGCAGCAATCATCATGTAACACACTTTTGAAGGGGGGGGGGAGTGCCTCCTCATCCCGGCGACTATTATTCTCATTATTACTCGCAGGATGACAAGCGCACAACGATCACAAATTATTTTTTTACATTTCCAGCGAGCAAATCAGCTTTTGGAGGATTTAGAAAGCCATGAGCAATCCGCCTCCCCGGCTGCCTGATGTCACGGAACTGCGGGCAACACACGCCAGGGTTAACCCTGTAAGGGCCAGGCGGAAAAAAAAAAAAAACACCTTTCGCCAGGCAAGGGTTCTTGCTTAAAGGGACAAGACCGTCCACAAAGTGCTTAAAGGGTCAGTACATTTGGGGAGAAGGGGATGTGAAGATCTCACTATATTTGGCAGTAGATGTAAAAGTGAAAGTGAAAGTGACGATCATAGGGGGCCTATTTAAAGGGGTCCTCCCATCTTAGACATTTATGGCATATCCACAAGTTATCTTATAACTGGGACCTGCACCTACCTCCTGCACTGATTTCAGAATATAGAAGTGAAGGAGAAGGCAACCCCTCTCTCAGGGGTGCACCTAGCCTTTCTGCTGCCTGAGGAGAAAACTGAAATGGTACCCCTCCCTCCCCAATGCCAATTTCTTAACCTAACCCCTTCCCTTCAGCCCATGTCCCTTCCGCTGCCCCCCTCTTGCCCCTACCTGGTGCTGCCTGAGGCGAACAACTCCCCTGGCCTCATTGGTGGTGCACCCCTGCCGTCTCTTCACAGCGGCTACATCATGAGGTGGGATGGGGGGGGGGGGGTCTAACTTACTGGGACCTGCACCTACCTTGGTGGACCCCTTTCTGTAGGTCAGGGCAGGTCACAGAGGTGGGACCCACGTCTACAGTATTAGTGGATACATCATAAATGTCTAAGGCTTCTTCATGTAGTACAGGAGACACCAGCGGTCCTACGATGTGCTGCTCTGCTAATACAGTGGGGGACGACATTATTTGAGACAGTTCCAATTAAAAGTGAAAGATCAGCCCGGATAATGTAAGGGAGGCTCCAGTAAGTAATCAACTATTGTACTGGGGAAGACCCATAGCCATCAGTAGAGATATCTGAGGAGGTTCTCGTTCATCCAGGTCATGGTACATCAGTAGTAAGAGCAATTATTCCAGTTATTACTATTGATGTACCATGACCTGGATGAATGAGAACCTCCTCAGATATCTCTACCGATAGCTATGGGTCTGCACGTCACACAGTACATAGTGCTAAAATACAAGAAGTCCAGTTGCCCTCACTTATTACTACTGCCATCTATCAGTAGGGAGTATTGGGGGGCATTGCTTAATTAATTAACAGGTGTCTTAATTTTAAAAGAGAAGTCTCGACCTCACAAGACATCTCCAAATGCCTCGCCCCTCTCTAATTAGAGGACCTGATGGCCCTGACATGTCATACTCCTGTCCGCCTGTAGTGGTCGCTGTATTTTCAGGTGACAATAAGCACGATTACCTCGCTGCTTCGAGTCTTTCAGTATTCGAGGCAGATGTGATGAGCACCTCAAAGAATTACTGCTTTCAGAAGCTCTGTTTTGGGCCTGCTTTATACATATTGTGCATACAATCCCATAACTTCAGCGTAAAATTACCTGCAGGGCTGTGGGAACGTTTAAAGTGTATATTCACCTATCATTTTTCTATATGGATAATCAACATAATTTTACAATTAATTTATCTGCAGAAAAGTTGAGCCACATCAGGTTATTGATCTTGGACTCATTCTGAGTTACATTCTGTATTATACTCCAGAGCTGCACTCATAATTCTGCAGGTTAACATAAATGGTCAACAAGTTTGTTGACAGACATCCCTAACGGTTTAGTTAAAGTACCTGAAATAAAGACAATTCCTATAATGCAAACCCCCAGAGAAAGATCTGTGCAGACCCCTGAATAAGCAGGAAGATTTAGGAGATTTCAGCTCTGAAGCCTAAAAAATAGTGAGTGCAGTGAGTATAATAATGCAGTGCTACACTCATACAGGATCAGTACAGGATAGCTGGCGTAATGTAAATACACAGTGACTCCACCAGCAGAATAGTAAGTACAGCTCTGGAGTATAATACAGGATGTAACTCAGGATCAGTACAGGATAAGTAATGTAATGTATGTACATAGTGACTCCACCAGCAGAATAGTAAGTACAGCTCTGGAGTATAATACAGGATGTAACTCAGGATCAGTACAGGATAAGTAATGTAATGTATGTACATAGTGACTCCACCAGCAGAATAGTGAGTGCAGCTCTGGAGTATAATACAGGATGTAACTCAGGATCAGTACAGGATAAGTAATGTAAAGTATGTACACAGTTACTGCACCAGCAGAATAGTGAGTGCAGCTCTGGAGTATAATACAGGATGTAACTCAGGATCAGTACAGGATAAGTAATGTAATGTATGTACACAGTTACAGCACCAGCAGAATAGTGAGTGCAGCTCTGGAGTATAATACAGGATGTAACTCAGGATCAGTACAGGATATGTAATGTAAAGTATGTACACAGTGACTCCACCAGCAGAATAGTGAGTACAGCTCTGGAGTATAATACAGGATGTAACTCAGGATCAGTACAGGATAAGTAATGTATGTACACAGTGACTCCACCAGCAGAATAGTGAGTGCAGCTCTGGAGTATAATACAAGATGTAACTCAGGATCAGTACAGGATAAGTAATGTAATGTATGTACACTGTGACTGCACCAGCAGAATAGTGAGTGCAGCTCTGGAGTATAATACAGGATGTAACTCAGGATCAGTACAGGATATGTAATGTAAAGTATGTACACAGTGACTCCACCAGCAGAATAGGGAGTGCTGTCCTGGAGTATAATAAAGGATGTAATAAGTAACCTATGTACTGTACAAACTGAGTGAACTTTCTAAGTAGATTACACATATGTAAAAACTGGTAAATATACCCTTTACAGTCACTGCAGGGTCAGCCGGCAGCACAGACACCGCACAACACCTGCTGACGGCTGCAGGGAACGTGTTGCTCCTCGGCCCTGCAGGTTTATGACTAGATTGCCATTGTTTGTAAAGGGATTAACCCTGGTGTGTGCAGGAGATCACCGCCATGTATGTGACAGGAGATTTTACATTCAGAGTCCGGATCTCAGAACAAACATGAAACAATAAGAGCGTGTGTTCCTACCTCGTTTATCTGTACCCGCACTTTATTAATAGCTCGGAGCCAGCGCGCTTTGGCGGGGGAGAAAGGAGGAGGACCGACATCTTCATGGTAGCTGTAGGGGGAAGAAAGTCAAAATATAAGAAAGGTGAAGACTACAAATATCAACTGTAGTGTGACACGCTCCCCTTGTGTATGGGAATGCTGGGACTAGTAGCACATCAGCAATTGTAGAGTTGTTAAAGGAGCCATCTGTCCAAATGTATTTATTTATTTATTTTAAGAAAAAAATTAAATTAAATAAATGCTACCATACTGATCCCTGTCACTCCCGTTCCAGCGCTTCCAGATGCCCCGCTGGTCTCCACTTCCTGGTGCCCATGCTGGCCGCAGCAATGACCCCCCTCAGCCAGTAATTGTCTACATTCATAGGCTGAAAACATGTCCTGATCTAGTCCTGCTCACAGCTGCGGGTTTCTCACAATGTATCAGTTTTAACCCCAGCAGCAGAAATCTCTCTCCTGTTCAGAACTCCCAGTCTATGGAAATCACCAGCCGGCCCATCAGCTGTGTGAGCAGGACTTAGTAAGAAGGGCTTTACAGCTGTTCCATAGTTCCGTATGTACGTTCTGAAAAAAAAAAAAAAATAGAACATGTCCTATTATTGTCCGCATTAAAGACAAGGATAGGATCAGGGGGCCAGCTATTCCATAAAATACGGAATGCATCTGTATTCTTTGCGGATCTGTTTTTGCGTATTGCAAAATACATATGGTCCTGTGCATGAGCCATTACAGGGGAGGGCACTGGAGGCCATGCACTTATGGGAGAGGGTCCCGACAGCCTTGCGCTAATAGGAGAGAGCACTGACGGATGCGGGCCCAAGTGAGAGCCCTGGTAGATGCGGGCTCAAGGGAGAGAGCCCTGGCGGATACGGGCTCAAGGGAGAGAGCCCTGTTGGATGCGGGCTCAAGTGAGATAGCCTTGGCGGATACGGGCTCAAGGGAGAGAGCCCTGGCGGATGCGGGCTCAAGGGAGGGAACCCTGTTGGATGCGGGCTCAAGGGAGAGAGCCTTGGCGGATGTGGGCTCAAGGGAGATGGGCCGTGGCAGATTTGGGCTCATGGAGAGAGCCCTGGTGGATGCGGGCTCATGGGAGAGGGCCCTGGCAGAGGCGGGCTCATGGGAGAGGGCCCTGGGCAGAGGCGGGCTCATGGGAGAGGGCCCTGCAGAGGCGGGCTCATGGGAGAGGGCCCTGGCAGAGGCGGGGCCTCATGGGAGAGGGCCCTGGCAGAGGCGGGCTCATGGGAGAGGGCCCTGGCAGAGGCGGGCTCATGGGAGAGGGCCCTGGCAGAGGCGGGCTCATGGGAGAGGGCCCTGGCAGAGGCGGGCACAAGGGAGAGAGCCCTGGCTTATGAGGCGAACTGCATTCTATGTTCCTATGCATAAAGAGCAAGTTTTGTTAGAGAGAAGAAAGGAAACCTAACTGGCTAGCTAAATCTTTAATACAGAAAATTCTTCCCGGGTTCATACACCAAGAAGTCTGGGCGTGGAACTTTATCTAATGCATAGATTTCTGTCACACCGAATGGCCTGTCCACCCACAATGGGTGGGAAAGTGCAGCTGTACACGGCCCCCTGCTGCAAAATGACATGTACTAAAAGTGCCCAGCAGGACGGAAGATAAATTACGGCTGAGGACTAAAATACGTTAATCAGGACCAGAGACCATCCGCGTTACAGAATTAAAACATCCATCTAGAGGCGCAAGGCACCGGGACAGAAGCCTCATCTCTGGTGCGAGAGGCAAACACAAGACGACTGCAAATACTGTAACAAATTTGTTTTAATACGTTTGCATTATGGGCTGTGTGCGGCTCGGAGCAGGGATAAGGGATGGATGCGCTGTACTTCTCCGCCACATCTTTTATTAGATTAGACGCAAGGAACAATCTTGGAGCGAAAGCTTTCATCTCGCTCTGCAATTGTGCCGAGCCGGAGTCTGTTTACTACGGACGTTGCGTGAATACTGATGCCTCCATGTAACGCTGCCCCTAAACTCTGCAATCGTCTCCTCCAAGCCGCAATATAGCCCCACTAGAGACACCTCGGGCCTCCGTCCACACGGTACTGGAAGTAGTATGACCAGTGTTATATGGCACCCATATACTTGCCTGCACATAAAATAACCTTCAGGGATGGTGCAGCAGTGTATCTAAGCCTCTTGAGTGAAACAGCTTGTTGAGTCGGTGTATCCTAGCTGAACATGTCCATATCTAAGGCCTCTTTCACATTAGCTGCAGCACGGATCCGGCGGGTGAAGGGTGCTGCCGGATCCGTGCTGCCGCACATGTCACACAGTACATACACACACACAGACATATACACATACAAATACACATACATACTTACATGATCTTACATGTGAAATATTGAGCTACTGAGCAACGTATCTAGGGCTCTGCCCTCACATGACATACTCTCAGTTGGGCTCATGTATCTAAGCCGCTCATATGCGATACCAGGTCATAAAGCCATACAGCGATCCATCATTATGTGAGAATAAGGCCTCGTGCACACAAACTTATTTTCTTTCCGTGTCCGTTAATTTTTTTTTTTTTGCAGACCATACGCGGAAATATTCATTTAGACGGAAGTTAATCCATGTGCATTCCGTTTCCGCAAAAGAACAGAACATGTCCTATCTATTGTATACAACCATTGCATAACGGACAAGGATAGGACTGTTCTACTAGGGGCTAGCTGTTCCGTTCCGCAAAATACGAAATGCACATGGACGTCATCCGTATTTTTTGCGGATCCGTGTTTTGCGGATTGCAAAAAATACATACGTTCTTGTGCATGAGGCCTTAGCGTCACCAATTCACATTAGACACTCCCTGTTGGGCTCATGTATCTAAGCCCCTCATGTGTGATACCAGGTCATAAAGTTGTACAGTGATCCATCATTATGTGAGAATTGTAATAAGCAGATGACAATACCAACCTCTCCCGCTTCTCCAGCTGAACGTCTTTGGTTCGTTCTAGCTCTTGAGGTGATTTGGCGGCCACTTCTTCAGGCTGTGCCTCGCCTCCCTGAGGTTCTCCTGTTCTCTTGGGCTCGAGGCCATTGTACCACTCTTGGTCACTCTTCCTCTGGTTAGCAGAACCACCGAAACAGTAATTTGGATCTTGGCGCTCCTCTTCCATGTCCAGAGACTGTAGGCTCTCGTGATAGTGGTCAGAGTCGCTCAGCTGGGAGCTTCCTTGGCTGACATTACCAGATGAGCCGTAACGGCTGCTCCCGGCAGGACTGTGGGAAAGGAGGAATCGGAGAACAATTATTTCTGAGAGTCTGACCTTTGACCAACATGCCACCAAAACACAGGTGAAGGTAAAACAGCAGAACACCATAAAGATGCGTGGATCATCAATTACGTGAATTTTAGACATGGCTCCACCTTTGAGCACAATACAGGATAGACAAGTTTCCAAAAAATAAAATGTTCCTTCAGATGCTCTGTATAGTACATGGTCACATCCAGAGCTGCATTCACAATTCTGCATCCCTTCAGTGATCTCTCTACCCAACATCTCAGTGTTGCCCCCTGCAGGCTGAAGTGTCTGTACAAGGCATGCTGGGCCTGTTATAGTGCTTTGTGGGACTGTACAGCAGGTCAGCTGTAGAACATGCTCCTCAACGATGCAAATGTAGTTTTATGCACAACTTCACTGATTTATGATAATAAATTAATGCGTATATTAGAATAAAAACATGCATTTCCCACAAAGCAACCCAGCAGACTGCATTACGGGGCCTCAGGCAACTTCTGAGACGTGTAATGAAAGAAAAAAGGCACATTAGCCTGGCAGACATGACGTGTGTGACAACTTAAATGATGATAATGGAAAAGCTAAGTCCCGCATTTCCAGTGACACACGGTATAATGGATCCTGTCTGTTCTCATCCATGATGGTATGTTATCTGACATGGATGTAATTAACATGACACACGAGTATCATCACACGTGCTGATGTTTGTATGTATGGAAGAATGGCAGAATTATCCTGTGCCATTATAATGTAATAATATTGCTACAGCTATCTAGCAGAGCAGGCGGGGGTGTCCAATGCAGATATATCAAAGACTAAACTTTAACAGACCTCTTCAGAGTGGCTGGACCTGTGGTCGGGTTCATAGTTACCTGGTCCCCGCCACTGGATTCTAGATGTATAGCTCCATGGCCTTCTCAAGTCTCTTGGAATAAACATCTTGTTGACACCCATGCGGTACATCACTAGGTCATATGCTGCACAGACGGCCATTGATTGGCTGCAGCGGTCACGTAACACTCATCAACAGAATGTTAATTCCCAGAGATCTGGGATCTGCTGAGATCAATGCAGCAGGGACCAGGTAAGGATAAAACCCCACCGCGGGTCCAGGAACTCTGAAGAGGTCTGGCAGCCCATCTACTAGTCATAACCACCTATATCTATTTTTGATGAGCATTTGCTACGTTTATCCAAGATGGATGGTCAAGGATTTTACTATTCATTCCTCATCCTCAGGAAATCGGATCAACGTGCGTCTGACAACCCCTCCCCAGACCATTTAGCTGTTTCGGGGTAGCTCTAGCGCCGGAAATACACAGCTCTGCCCACTGTGTAGTGGACGGAGCAGGTTATTCCAGCACTGCTCCCCTGATGTGAACGGAAGCCGCGCTGCGGTAAC
Source organism: Rhinella marina (assembly GCA_900303285.1). NCBI lineage: Eukaryota > Metazoa > Chordata > Amphibia > Anura > Bufonidae > Rhinella > Rhinella marina. The sequence continues at coordinate 308,007 of ONZH01010837.1, read as the reverse complement.
TAGCTCTGACCACTACATAATGGACGGAGCTATGTAAGGGGAGCGGGGTGTCGGACTTCAACCAATCAGATATTGATGCCCTCTCCTGAGGCCATAAATTGTAAAATCCTGGACAACCCCTTTAAACTATGACACTATGAATAAGCTAAGCTGTTGTAAGACGTTCATCTAACGTGCATGTCCAGCTTCAGGCTTGGAACTTGTAAACCACCAACAGATAATAAACCACGGGAATGGTTTCTCCTTTGTTTGCAAAACATGAGTTATAAAGAGAGGGAGCCCAGCATTTGGAGGCTGCCTTGCCATAGGTTCCCACAAAGCAATCACTATGGTGGTTCCCATGTTGTATACATGGGACAAAACTTGCATTTTGATGACTTTTAGTTTTGGATCCATCAGGAGATAAAAGAAGAGGTATCTCAGCTTTGTAGGACACAGGGTCATGCCCATATGAGCTACTCAACTAGTAAAGACTGGAATCTATCGAGTGTTCTGCTTATTTTACCATCCATCATTTACAGAACGGTGTATAAATGGTTTGACGTTTCAGACCAAAACTTTCACAGTCTACAAGTATAAAAAGCATAATACTAAAGAGAGCACCAAGAAAACAAGGTTGCACTGCAAACGGTGTTGTGTTTAATAGAGATTTACTCAGATGCCACACACTGGGCCACACATGGTGCTTCAAAGAGGTTAGGCAGTACATCCAAAATGGGACCACTGTACGTCAGTGATCTTGAACCTGTGGTTTCCAACCGTTGCAAAACAGTAACTTCCAGCATGTCCAGATACCTACAGGCAGATAGGGTGCTACAGTTTTGCACCAGCTGAAGATCAACAGGTTTGATGCCACTTGACTACAAGACTAAAAAATTGGGTTGTGTAAAAATAATTACATTCAACAGAGCTGTGATTGACGGAGTAGTCAATGCAATTTTCAAGACATTTTCAACTCCAGAGGTTTTAAACAGTGACAACCGTTTTCCGAATACACTCTTCACAAAAGATCTAGGTATATTTGCAAAACGAGCTAAGACATCGAAGCGTCAATAAGCAGACATCACTAAAATACAAGGAAAGGCTCCTAGGCAGAGACACTTCCATTGTAGAACAGAAGAGATTTTTTTGAGGACTTTTCAAGTAATCATCAGGAGTGTCCCTAGGCTAGGACTTTGACCACCCATGATTTTCACCCACTAAGGTTCTTCATGGAGAAAATGATCAGTGGTCAGGTAGACTGGGTGTTTGCGGTAGAACTGGGGAAACAACAAAAAGTGGGGCCGACCAAACATTTGTGTTGCTAGAGGAGACTGTGGGGTAGGATTGTCATATTCACAACTTAAGCATACAAACTGATATCTAAAACTATAATGCTTGAAGAGTTAATAGCAGGGGAGTTTATTACATTAAAACAAGTAACACAGCACTAAATCTAAGGCGCATTATAAATGGCTGCATGATAGACACCATTTATTATGCCCATATAACTGGCCTTGGTTCCCTTCTATTGAGTTGTGTTGCTTCTCCCTTGGTAAAAGGGGCAGTGCAGACTCTAGAGCTGGATGTGGGATCACTGGTCTTTGGCTCAGACTGATCTTGATCATCCAAAGAACTTGCAGACATTATTTCGAGACTTCCTAATCTAATATCCAAACAAGGAGAGGGACTTGGACTTAGGTCAATTGCATGGACTTTGGTTTGGGGCTCGTCTGAACTATGTGCTAGAACGCTAGAGGATTCAGAGTGGGGAGAACACAAGTCTAATGTGTCTTTGGCTTGTAATGAGCTTTGCCCAGAAATTACTGCATCTTCTTCTACTTTTGAGGTTTCATTAGAATACACAGTACTTTTCTCAGTTTCATTTATAGAAAGGTCGTCTGCACTGGTTTTCAGGAGCACAGGCAATCTAGACAAGTCAACTTCAGGAGGACCTTTCTCCAAATTCACCTTCCATGCCAATGACCATTCCTTTTTCCCAAATACAGGGGACTGGCTATTGTAATGACCATGAGCATTTTGTACTTCAGTTGTCTCAGCCTTACTAGTCATGTCTTCATTAACTATAGCAGAGTCTTTAGTATTTAGATTTAATTCAGAAGGGCAAATCAACGTATTCTCAACCTTATTGTTAAGAAGGCCCTCATCGCATGACTTAATGATGTTTAAGGATGACTCAATTGGGCGAGTCTTTTCCATTTTACTGGTTCCTAGCTCTAAATGATCCACTTTAAACTCCCCATCCTTCAAGTTTATTGTGTCATTAGTTTGAATGAAATCGCCACTGAGAAAATCTGTGGACACCATACGAGTTTCCGTTGTCAAGACAGATTCTTGCACCATCTTGGGGCCTTCATTCACAGGTAGATTAGATATGTGAACTTGCCCTTTGTCAAAACCAGTTTGTTTTATTAAATGGTTTGCTTGAACAGGTGATTTGGACTGACTGCTACTTCCTTTTGTGGGCACCATTGTTTCAGGTGGTTTATTGGTTGTTTCACTAGAAGATTTAAAAATACCGAAGAAGTCATTGGAAAATGTACTTGTCTGAGGAGAAGAGGAGAATCCAAATAATGAGCTTTTCTTGGGTGCTGAAGATGATGAGGACTGAGGGGTAAAGTAGAAATTGGATGTATTTTTCTGGGGCTCACTAGAGGTTGTAGAAAACACACTGATTTTCGACATAAAGCTAGAGAAGATTTCAACTGAAGAATCAAACACAGATTTTTCCTGCTCAGGCTCCTTAGATATATTGGTGGAGGATGGATGATCTGAAGGTTTAAAAACAGGTGCATCTTCTTTTTCTGGCTGTGAAGGACCTAGGTTATTCTGTACAAATCCATATTCCTTTGTAGCTTGTTCATCGTTCTGCAAAATGAAGTCACTGGAACTAGTTCTAACTTCATGTGTATAATCTTGGGATTTTAAGGGGATTTCCTTATCGGACCCAGAGCCGCTTGGCGTTCCAATAAAAAAGGATTCTTGCTCACTAAGCACAGAGCTCGAGTTATCTGTAAATTTGTCCACAGGAGAAAATGGTTCATCATTCATGTTAACAGTGGGACACATTTCTGAATCTGGGGCAATATATTCCACAGAAGGTTCTGTTACTTCATTTACTGCGCTTTCAGGATGCTCACCGCCATTTACTTGACTAACATCTTCAGGAATGTATTTAAACTGTTCATTTGCTAAATCATCAGCATACTCACTTGGCTCCACCAGACCACTACCTTCGTATTCGCACTCCTCTTGCTCTGGACCTCCATTATGGAACCCATGGACCTGAAAAGATGTATCTATTTCATAATCTTCTGGAACTACATTGTCTGGTTCCCAAGATTCAAGGTTATGTTTGCTGGTAGTAATATATGGCTCATCTGGTGGTGGACTTTCATCAACCACACAAGGTCCCATCAGTGGACTATCTCCAGGAACTGATGGTTCATAAACTGGAGTGCCTTTACTCACACAAGGCTGCTCTAGTTGAGCTGCATTTTCACTATAGCCCTTATTCAAGAAGGAATGATCAAAATCGGAAATAGGCTTTTGTTTTTGTACTGAATTTACACCACCATCCTCTCTGGTCCTTTTTGACACACCAACATCAGGGACCTTTGTCTCTTCAAACAAAGAAAAGCCAAAAAGGCTAGAAAAGGTATTGGTACTGGGTGGTGGTCTCTCGCTAACACTGGGTTTACTCGAAGAAAAAAAAGTAGGCATCTTAAATAGACTCTGTTGTTCTGACTCTTTGACTTGAGTTTTTGGTACCTCCACAGGGGTGGAATCGGACTTGCCTGGTTTATTGAAAAAATTAAATATGCTACTAGCTGCCTGAGAAAGACTGTCCCCTATTTGTGCACTGGTTTGCTGCTCTGGTTTATGGTCCTGAAGACCCCTTTCGCCAGTCATTTTTGCAGGCTGTTCATTACTCCCAAATTCTAGTTTTACAGATTGTTGAGGGGTAGCAGGTAATAAACGTTTGTTAGAGACAGTAGGAGCGGAGTCTGTTTCTGGACATTTTTTATTTACTGGCGTACTTAAAGACAAACTATTACCTACATTATGTGTAGATTGTTGGGTGGTTCTCAGACTAGTGTCTTGAATAGTCTCTTGTTTCTTTAGTAATTTGCTCCTTGGCGTTTGAACATTATCAGCTTTAACATCATCCCTATTTAACTCTACTGACATCTTTTCAGATGGGCTTTTCTCATTTAATGTAGGCATGATGTCACTGGGCTGCTTAGAAGATACGGACTCTGTTTTAAACAGATCGCTCAGAGATCCAAATACAGATGAAATGCCAGTTGTTTCCTTTTTTTCAGTAAAAGCTTCTGAGGTTTTATTCATTTTTATATTATCTTCCACAGGTGCTGATGGCGGTGGGCCTGATGTCACGGAATCAATCTGGGTTCTAAAAAAGTTCAAGAAGCCAGAAGTAGCATTTTTGTCAGTATTTGTTTTGTCGGAGCTGCCATCACTGATGTTAAAGATTTGAAGAGCACTCTTGAACAGATTTTTTTCAGGCTCACTTTGTTGGGGGGCATTATCTATGTTTTCTGGAATCTGCTGGCTCGACTTGCTGATACCTCCCTCTGCCAGAAAAGTTCGTCGTGGAGTAAACATGTCAGTATTTCCATGTTCTTTGGTCAGATTTCGAGAATAATCACATGTGCTTGGATTTTGATCTTCCGGAGTACTGAGTCCTTGTACCGAATGTTTTTTTATTTTGTTGGGCATCTTTGTATTATCCAAAAAGTCATCGCACTTGGGTTTTACATATCTCTGGCTGGCAGTATCATCAAGTGGCATAGGTTTTACTCTGTTTACATTAAGGTCACTGAGTGCCTCTGACTGCTCATCACTAGTAGCAGGGGAAAGATTAAGGTTTTCACTTTTACTTAACAGGCCACCAAGAGAGGAGATTAAGGAGGAAACCGGTCTGAATAAACTCTTTTTAACATCACTTTTTTCAGTAGACTGGGATTCACTTTTTGACAGAGGTTCAGCATTGGCAGTTGGGATAGATACAAATTTGGAGGTTTCAGTCAGATTTCGATCATAAAACTGTTTGGTGCTATGCTTTGCCAAATCAACAACTTCTACTTTTGAGTGCCACTGGGGACATTTAGTTAAGTCAAGTGAATAATTATCTGAAAATATGTTTTCATTGTCTGGTCTAAGGTCTACTTTTAGTTTTTTAAGTTTACATGTTGAGAAATCTAGAGGCTGGTCTCGTTCGCAGTACACGGATTCTTCAAACATATGAGAAAAGGTCTCCAAATTCATCAAGTGGTCATTTCTATTTAATGCCAAGTTAAGGGGGTTGTTTACGGCATGGTTATCCATGTGGTCATCGACAACAAACCAAGGAAGCTCTCCATTGTTTATCGGTACCTTGAATCCACACAAGATAACTGTCTCGTCTGACAGAGTATAACCAGTTTCTAAATAATCTTCATAGTCAAGGCACAGTTCTGAGTCCGGAGTGCAGACATAGACATACTCCCCAGTAGGGTCAGTTAAGAGGGAGTACACATAAATACCATCACTGTACATATAATATCCACAGTCTCCATCTTCAGATTGCCACCATAAACCAAACTCTAATAAAGCTAACCATTCTAAATATTCATCATCAGGAGAATACAATGAGTTGTCATTCTGAATTAAGGAGCCATAATCAATCAAGCTCCAAAGTGGATGGTCATATTGGGCAGAAAAACTCAAATCTAAGGGAATTCCTTCATATAAACTATAGACCTCAGTTCTTATTGAGGCAAGGTCAATGTTCTGGTTATACTTATTGCCCATTGACTCATTGCCCAGTTCTAAATCCTTTGCGTATATATATCCCTCTTCCAACTGTGAAAAGGATACCCAATCCATGCTAGCATTCCCATCCTTCTTGCACAAGTTCATGACTGTACCACTTAAATCAGTTACTGCTAGCATATTACTAGATAGATTGTTTTGCGTGACACGACAAGACTCTCTTGCCTCCATGTCATCACCCCAACCTGTAACCTCATAGTCCCACTCATAACTAGAATGGCTTCTATTATCTTCAAAGCCCTCTAACATAGTTGACCGACCTAAACTAATCTCAACGGGATAAAAGCCACTTTCAAAATCATCCATCCAGGACAAACCAGAGTCTTCAATTTCTGAATCAAACTGGACCGAAACATCCCTTGAGTAGCTTTCAATATGACCTAGACATCTTTCTTTAAAACCTTCTTTAAGAGGTTTTTGTTGTTCATCTAAGCAAGAAACTTTATCTAAAGGTTCTTTCTGCACAGGCAGGAGATTTTTTGAGTTTGCTAAACATACTTGAATCCTCACTTTGTATCAGACCATCAGAAATCTTATTCACATTACCCTTTTTAGGTTCTTTTTCTGCATTCGGTAAAACATTTGTGGAGCTTTCTTTGCTGCTTTGTAAATTATCATTTGATGCAAACCTAAAGAACCCCGAAAATAAACCTGTTGCTTTTTTATCTTCAAAGGTTTTGCTCTCCTTGACAAGCTTTTCTTCAGATCCAGTTTCATTGGATGAAAAAGTAAACAGTCTAGAGATAAATCCTTTTGGGGACTCTTTTTCTACATTCTGATTAGGCCCAGGCACACTGCCGTCAGAACAATTGTGGCTGATAGTAAAAGAACATTCTTGTTGTAATTGTTTTTGCTCTTGAAGACTCCCTACATTTTGTGTGGGTGGGTGCTCTGCAACCTTACATTTTGTCTTCAGAGTCTCATCAGATATTCTTGAACAATCCATTTTAGGTTGATGATTTTTTATTTCAACTCTGTCAAAAGATGCAAACGGACCTGGTTCTGCTTCTTTCTTCACATTTTCTTTATACAGCAGCTTTGACTCACTTCTGCTTTTTTCCCATTCTTTGTCTGTAGAGGGTACATTGTCACCAGATGAAGACACAGGTAAAGGGAAGACCTCCCTTTTTTGGTTCGTTTCCTTCTTGCGCGCCAAACTGAGAGAGCTGAAAAAGGGGATTTTAATTTTGCCTATTCCGAAAGAATCACTGTCCCGAATATCCGTTTCAGATTTAAAGCTTCGCAAACTTTCCAAGTTGCTTGCATTGTTTTCCATATTGTTAGAAGACTGGGTGAAAATTTGGCTGAAAGACTTTTTCAGAGGGTGTAAAAAGTCTTTATTAGATGTTGAGAAGTCACCAGCTTTGCCTGGTTTTGGGTCAACACTATGGGCAATGTTCATAGATGAGTCTTTGGTTTTACATGTGGATGTTTGCATGGTACAGTCAAATTTGTCATGTATTAATGTGTTGTGCAGTTCTTCTGGATGGAATTTGCTTACAGTAACCTCATTTACATCCTGATTCAGCTCAACCATGCTTGTTTTGGTAATTCCCTTGGATAAGGCATCTCCATTTACTTTTGATTGTTGAGAGACTGAACGATGAACTTCAACCATTACATGATCTGCTGCACATTCGGGTTCTAAGACCTCAGAAGAGTTTCTAGAATTATATGAATTAACAGTCTTGCTCAGTTGAGGGTTGTTAGGAAGTTTACTACTTAACACAGAGGAACTGCCAGTTACTTCAGGTAGTTGGTTGTTGCCCTCTTGGATTTTGTTGGGTTCTTGTTGATGAGGACCAGTACCAGGAGAAATATCCGATTTCTGGCCACTCGCAGAACTTATTTTGTCATCATTTTTTTCATTTGTAAAATTAACTCCAAACTTAAACTTATTGCTAAAGATTTTTGATATCCCCCCGGTAATGGGATGCTCTGGTTTCTCAGGAGCTGAAGAAACCATTTTCTCCACTGATGCTGTAACTAGTTTGGCCCCTGAGCCAACCTTCTGTGTAAATGAGGTAAACAAAGAGTTGACGGTTGTTTTTATTCCAGATAAATCTGGAGTAGGCTCTGGCTTGTCATCGGCACTTATGTTTGGTTTGTCCACATTGTTCGGCAAATTGTCAATTTTATCACTGTCCATTTTATCAGCAGAAGTGGATTTGGTTGCTATACTGCCACTGGTCAACTTGCTAACTGGTAAAGTATGGAACTTGTTGATTTCTTCTTCCTTTTCAGCCAGATATTCTGAAACAGACTCAACTAGACATTGTAACTCATCCATTGCATCTACATATTCTTCAGTTGGCTCCTCAACTGGAGACAACTTAAAATTGGGGTAGCTATATTTACTAGATGGTCCCCTAGAAGAGTTTTTGTAAGGGAGAGGTTTTAGATGACCAAGTGGGTTTAAACTTAGAGGACCCAATGCTACATTACTAGAATCAAAGAGACTGGGACCAGCCCAAGACTGGGAAATCAATGCTAGCTCTTCCAAATCGTCATCTGAAACTGGTGAACATGGTTGACCCTCAGAAGCACTACTGTCATACTCCTCTAGAGTATCCAGCGAGGAACTGTGACCAAGAATGGCTGGCTTCTGCTCAGCAAGTTCTTGACAGAATTTTAAGTGTACAACATCTTTATCTGGCTTGGACGTGTCATGGTCTCGTCGCCCACTCTTTACCAGCAAACCATTCTTATAAGGTCGCAAAATCGGATAGAAAGAAATTACGGGTTCGTCATTTGAGTCAAACGGTGCGTCAGACCATAAAATATCTTTTTTAGATTGAACAATCATTTCTGAACATAAGCCATTACCCTCTCTTTCCCTGCTTTTTGTTCGAGAATTCCTTTTCAGTTTTCGTCTATCAATAGTATTATATTCCTCTGGGTATTGAGTAAAACCAGATTTCCGAATAAGGTCTTGACCAGACGTGAGTTTTTCTACTCTTGCACTCATTTCAACATTCAGGTTTTTCTTTGAAAGCTTTGCGTCCTGCCAGTTCTTCTGACTTTCTTTTAGAAAATCTTCAATATGCTGCTTGCCTAATTGTTCACACTCGTCTTCCCAATCTTTTTCCATAGAACCTGTCTCAACGGGAATGATCCTAACTTTATCTTTAACTACAGAGGGAGTTCTACTATGTGTATAGAGATCAAAGGAGAAGAATGGGAGGACAAAGGAACAGGGAGGGGGTAGACAAAAAAAAAAAAAAAAAAAAAAAAAACAATGAAAGACATAAAAACTTTGTCCAACAGTTGTGTCAACTGTTCAAATAACAAACATACAGTGCATGTAACATTAAAAACTCATACAATTTTTCATATTTTATATTATATTTTGCTTAACTAGATTTTTTTGGTTTACAATAAAATATGAACACTGGATTAGAACATTGTCAAAGTCATGGCCTGAAAAATGATCTAGTCTGTTCAAGAGATGAACTAATGTACGATTAAAAACATTTAAAAAAAATCATAATTATGGGTTTTCACAAGTTTCACCAAATCTGTCAACTATAATTGCCCAAACAATCAAAAGTAAGAAGCACAGAAGTCTAGATATGGATATTGTACATCCATTAAAATTAATATGGAATTAAAAGGTTTGTCCAGGATTAGAAAAAGGAGGTCGCTTTCATCCAGAAATAGCTCCACGCTTGTCCATGGTATTGCGCTTCAACCTCACTAAAGTGAAATGAGGAATCAGGTGCAATTCCACAGGCAAACCCGTGAAAACCAGTGGCACAATTTTTTTTTTTTTTTTTAGAAGACAGCAGGCGTGTTTTGCTAATCCTGAACAACTCCTTTTTAAAGGGAATGTGAATGTGTTAAACATATTTAAGACTTTTTGAAAATGTTCTTTTTAATGCTTCAAGTCACCAATTCATATTTTAGAAAAATATTTAAAAAGAGTAACTAAACTAAATATCAAATTTTAATATTGTGTCCCAAATGTTCTTATAAAACATAGTTTATTAATTCATTTTGTATTTTTATTATACTTTTATTATACTATAATAAAAGTACAAAATTAATAAAGTATACTAGAAAAAGTTTTATTAGGGCATTAGGGACATCATAGTAAAATTTGATACAAAGGTTTAGTTACTCTTTAAATCCTGCAGTAACTAAGACTAATAATATGCTGACAGTCCCTGCTCTGTGGTGTAATGTTTCAGCAGTCATCTCATTATCATCACAGACAGGATTACAACAAAAAAATAACACCTGTGTATCAATAACACACAATCCATTATTTATAGGAGTCGATGCTCACAGCTCATCTACTCTCCCACCCGGCACAATGACCTCTACAGGGGTCACAGAGAAAACCTAGAAAACAATGAACATCTCCAGTCTATTGTGTCTATGATCAACATCTCAGGCAGGATGGCTGCCACCAAAATCAAATACAGATATTCGAATAAAACAAATTTACAATCAGAAAAATAAAAATGTTAGAAAAAAAAAGGATGTTTTATTATCTGGTTTAATAAAAAAAAAATATGGCTGATACATTCCCTTTAAAGTGATTTCACTACTGTATTGCTAAAAAAAAAAGTAATTACATCCAAAAAGACTCAAAGCTGTTTCAAAAACCTAACATTTTACCTTCTGTGCGACAAACGAAGCCTCCGATGTTACAAATCGGAAAAAATGCACAGACACGGGCAACTACGCTCCAGTTGCATTACAGACTGAAGACATGCAACTACCACGACACTTTACACAGCCACAATACAAGCCAAAGACACGGCATGGGACAGAGAGGAGGACAACCTACCTATCGGACAGATCTAGAGAATGCCTGCTTTCTAAGGAACAATGGCGACTCGTCAGCTGACTAGATTCTGATGCAGACTCTAGATCGTGACGTCCATTTGCACTGGAATCTATGCTATCATATCGCCTTGAAAAGGAGAGAAAAGGGAGAGTAGGAAACCGGTAGAGAAAGTGTCACAATATGATGAGGGTCGTAATCAGCACTGCAAAGATACAGACATGAGAAAGATCCACGTCCCTAAAGACAAGAGGCAATGAAACAACGCATTAATAAAGGACACATTGCTGATGTGGAGATAAACGGAATCAAATTACAAAAGTTTATAACAGCAGAAGTTTGTGTTTTTGTTTTTTTCCAAACGTACTATCTCAAAGAAATTGTCCCATCTCGGCCGTGAAGGGCACAGTAAGCGCTGGCCAGGGGAGGCAATGTTATGGAAATGGCCGAGCACCCGGCGCTGCAATGGTTTCCTTAATTCCCACAGCAGTGAATGGGAGTTACAAAAACAGTGGAGTGCCGTCCACTCAGAAGTTTCCATAAGTACGGAAAGTATGGAAAAGGCCATCAAAGGCTGAGATGAGACAACCTCTTTCATTTAGTTTCTTTTTGCAGAAATCAGAGATGTGTAAACACATGAACTTCCCATCACTAGAGGAAAGCACCATGTTCCTTACCCTCCAGTAGTGTCAAGTTCCTGTTTCCCTGCACGGAAATGTTCACAAAAATATTCAGTCCCAAAAAAATATATATAAAAGTAATTCACTAAATAGTGGTCAGGGAGGAGGGAGATGAAGCTGCAGTTTCTTGTTCTTATCTGCTTTTCCTCCCATCTTTGAACAAGAAGCAGTGTAGACACTGCAGACAAGCAGAGAGATTGGAAAAAACACACATTTTATACCCAAGTGGCTCAGGCTACTTTCACACCTGTGGCGCGAGGCTCCGGCAGGCTGATCCGGTGGGTGAACAGCCCGCCGGATCTGTGCTGCTGCAGGTGCACGTGTGGGGCCGGAACTGCGCGGATGAATGGGGGCCGGGCAGCGGATCTGGCCGCAGCACGACAACCCCTGCTGAGAGGCGGCCGGAATGAAAATACAACATGTACAGTGGTACAGCCTGCCAGAGCCCCACGCCGCAGGTGTGAAAGGGGCCTCAGTGGTTTGCACAGTTGCGTGGCATCACTGGGGCCCTGCATGCAAACCCCAAAAAAAATAATATCTGCAGTGGTTTGCATTGGGTAATCTAAAAACATACTGGCAGGTTAATTGGATTCCTCTAAAATTGAAAGGATTTAGATTGTGAGCTCCATTGGGGACAGGTGCTTATGGGAATGATATACTCGTACAGCTCTGCAGAATTATATTGGTACATTATAAGCAACAGGAACTATTGAGAGCAGGGCATTACTATTTATCCAATTAGAAAAAAAAAGCATTAAAAAAATTACCAATTTCAGAACCAAAAGGTTTATAGCCCTTGAAATATTATTTAGGAATTTAATTCTCATCACATTTTTTACCCCCATCCTCCAGAAGAGTAAAAAAAAAAAAAAAAGAAAAAAAAAAAAAAAAGGTTCTGTAGTATAAATATGCATCATGTCCTTTATGGTGAAACGAATCAAAAATCACCAGTGAGGAATGGAAATGAGACACTGTCCACTGTCCTCCTCCACATCTTCTGAAAAACCACTTCGCCCACGTATAGTTTAGTGCAGTACGGGAAAAGGTCAAGATGCAGGAGTCACATGAACCTCCACACTGAAGTTCTCCTCTGGATTGCCAGTGCTTAGTGCTGGAATTGGCTGTTCTTGTGTTAAACAATTTCATTATTTTTAATAAAATGAACCCAAAAATTGCATATTGAATCACTAACAACAGGAATACAAAACCCTTTAGCCGATACTACATTAGACCTTACCTCATTGCCCTCCTCTCCCGGAAGTCCAGGTCATAGCTCTGCATAGAGTCAACACAGGACTCCCGAGATCCCCCTTGCTGCTGCAGTCGAGGCTGCACAGGGAACTGGTGTATGGAGGCGTTGGGCTGAGAGGTTGTATGGTAAGGAGGCGGCATGCTGTTGCTGGTTTCGCTACGGTAGTCGCTGTCCCGGTCGTCAACAGCACTATCATGGTCTTCGAAAGCTGAAACAAAGGACAGGTTACAGGCCGCACACAATGATTCCCGGTTCTACTGTAATCGGACGTTATTTATATGTGGGTGGGGGGGATACAAAAATTTCAAAACCATTTGCTTAAATTGCCATGCAGTCAGGGAAGAACATAATAAGATGCTATCACCATCGGCTGTACCAAAAAAAACAAGAGCAAATCAAAAACATTCCACTCTCGGATTCACCTTCTTCAATCTTTCAAACAAGACAGTAATTGAAGATCATCTTTAAAGTAGACTACTAGAAAAGTAATTCACGTGCACTGCTAGGGTCACCCACCACCACATTGTAGACACTCTATGCCACCACCAAGGCTGGACCTTTAATGGTCAATCAGATCTCTGCATGTGTACTGGACCAGAATTTTTAGGTAGGGTCAATTAAGTGAGAAGTGAAATCTTCAGACATTAGGAGGACAGAGTGTTCTTTTTGGGGAAAAAATTGATGAATCTTACTTCTGAAATCTGCCCAGATAAATGTGTGCTGGGATGGAGTTTGTGCTCCAAAACTACTACTCTTATCAGGCTAGCTGGTGCAATCTTTTTCTTGGTGTGACTGTATGATCATTGGAAGTCTGAGCACTAGGATCCCCGCTGATCATGAAAATGGGCTTCTTAAAGGGGTTGTCCGAGTTATTTTTTTGTCCTTTGTATGTTTCTAACTAGTCAAATACAACAGTTTTCCCATACACTTTCTGCTTCTAAACTTGCTAGTTTCTCAGATTTCACTCAGGGTCACATGACCTGTGATGTCAGCTTCCCTGCCTGCTAATCTTGTATTCGTGCACAAGCAGATAAGAGCCTGTACACTAAACGTCACTGTGCTGGCCACGCCCCCTGCTCTGCCAGCTCCTGCTCTCTCCCTTGATTTTTTCAGATAAAACATTAACCCCTTCAGCCAGAACACACTCAAGGATTTACAACAGCAACTGCAGGCAGTGAAGACACACAGGATCTGCCCTCCTCATCCCACAGACACTGGATGAGATGGGCAAACTATTGCACAAGAAAGGTAGGGGGAAGTTCCTGTTTGTATCAGCAGTGTCACTGTACAGCTGGGACTTGTAGTCCTACACGTACAACATGCTGCTGAGTATTCCAGCAGACATGTCACTCAGGGCAGCACTTGTATTCACTCCCTGCGGGGGAAGGGGGGAGGGGCAGAGATTGTTATTACTGCAGGTAAACAAAGACCAGAAGAGAACCAGGGAAATGAGGAAATATAGATTTTGTTTTACCTAAAACATGCTTAACTTAGTTATATATTGCTGCCCATCAGATTTACAGCGATATATATATTTTTTTCATAACTCGGACAACCCCTTTAAGTGTGAATGGATGCTTGACCACCACTCTGTTCACTTCCAAGGGACTGATGGAGAACTTGTGATTGGTGCAGGTCCCAGTGGTCAGATCCCCAATGATCATACCTTTATCACCTATCCTGTAAATAATGGGTAAATACTGCTTGTGGGTCAACCCCTTTAAGGGGTTATCAAAGGTGGCCATTCACGCTATTCAAGTGGACAGAACAGGCTGTCAGTAGCCATCTCAGTCATTTGTAAATGCAAGAATCAATAACCATAGGGATACGACTTATAATTTCTTGAGGGAATAATGAAGAGCGCTTCTCACTTAGAGACTCCAAAGAATCGTATATATCATATTCTGCAAGACACGAGAGATGTGATTGTCCCGGGAATATAAAAAGCTTCTTCACAAGGTCTGGACCCATTGACTAATCATAATTGACTATATGACTGATACGAAAATCATGAGCTCTGACTACTTTCCAAGCTACGAGAATCAATTTCAAGATGTTTCTGCAATTGGATCATTTTATAAGACCTTTTGAAGAAGCAATGAATAGAAAAAAGGATCGGTAATTTTTTTTTTTTTTTATTTGGAGGAGTCCACCTGCTGTTACCACATTGAGCGCATCTCTACTTATATAATGGTATGGAAGCAGCTCAAGGTCAGGAGAAGAGATAGTACAAAAGCAGCAGACACAGAATTGAAAAGAAACTCGGCCACAGTTCACACAGAACGCAACATGAATAAAAAAAATAATACAAAAGGTGGCAATCCAGCAGTGAAGAAGATGGCAAAATAACTGCACAGAACAGAAACGTATAAAATGGGCAGGAGAAGATCCAGCACACGGACTAGAGTACTGTATGGCTACTTGGAAACTGCTGCATGCTTGGCCCTGTGAACAGTAGGATATTCATGCATATGGGACATTGTTACCACAGGACAATCACAAACCGAGAGGCAAAGACTGATGGAGAGGTTACTGAAGAGTCTGGTATTGGAAAAAGGGAGGGGAAACAACATAAACATGGCTGGGTTCACTAACGTGTGTGGTTTTTCCTGGTTGCCCCCCTGATCACGACTATGTTCTTCATCAGGTATCCGTCAACCGAACACTTATCCTTATTGACTCCTCCATAGACATTGGCATATCAACACCATAAAGGTGTAAGGTGTGGGTCCCACAAGTATGACATGCACCTGTGTGGATAGCAAGGGTTCCCTCGACCTTCAGCCATGACATTCAGGTGGACAATACATGGAGAGGTGGTCACATGCTTGGTTGTTTCCATAATTCCCATAAAAGAGAAGGGAGAGAGACAACCAAATGCTTGTCCACCTCTCTATTCATTCTATGCCCAGATGTGTGGGTGGCAGGGGCGTAGCTAAAGGCTCATAGGACCTGGTGCAAGAGATCAGCTTGGGACCCCCCTTCCCTTAGTGCTCTGTGTGTCTTCTTATGCGGCACAAGGGTCTTTGGGCCCCCTCAGGCTCCTGGGCCCGGTAGCGACTGCTACCTCTGCAACCCCTATAGCTACGCCCCTGGTGGGTGGTGCAATCTCACCATGCAGATAAAGGGTACCAATTTTCCACACATGTTTGCATATGCCATAAATATCCAAGCAAAAATAACCCTTTAATCACACTGCTACAAGACCACCAGGGATGAGGCTGATAAATCTTCCACTAGCCAAACCTGACTGAGTAACTGACTAAATGTGATACTTACCACCAAATCCACCAAGGAAAAAAACATTAAATCTAACAAAACAGTGCACTGTGGGATCTCAGGCCAGCTTTTAGGGCTCAAGGTTTCCAGGTTGGGACTCTGGTTCTCCAACTATGACGTGGTAGGACATAAAGAAAACTGTGGTTTTCGGTGCACTTTGGCCCATTCTCAGCCCTCTGTATTGTCTGGAGTTGAAGATCAGAGACTCAAAAGTGTAGTTGCAGGGGGTGGAGTGGCAGCAGTCACATCAAGACTCTGGAGCCTGAAGGGTCCAGAAGCCCCTTCTGCCACCACAGAAAACACTATTATAAATGGCACGTGGTAACTGGAGGACCCTCTTACAGATTAAGGACTGAGGCTCAGGAGATTCATGTTTCACCAAGGGACAGACTGGTTGCTAAAATCCTGTCAACTCCATCGAAAAGAGTGTAGTTAGCAACTAGACGTGAGCCATTTGTGCAGCTCAAAGCTGAAATGACCCCAGAACTGGGTAAGGCAACTTGGCAGAAGTCCCCCACAAGCTCATTTTAGTATTAACCAGAATGATCAAAACTTAAACCTTGGTGAGAACACCTTCTATGTTGGAGATACAACAACTACAGCTCAGTGTATTGCTGGAGTGACTGCAGTTTGTTATTGTGACACTGGATGTCGCTGTTACTAATGCTAACTTGTAGTCTATCTATACATTTCTATGGTGTGTTGTATTTCCTGTACATTGATGTGAACTCACTGATTTCTTTTTCCTGTCTCCGTACCATCCACCATGTAAGGTGACCTTCAATTATTGCATGCATGTTCCAATAAACCCAGTTCCTGTTACTCCACAATGTCTGATCTAAACCAACTCTGCTACACCCAGCAACCATACTCTGCAACATTCTAAACCACGTGTGAATTAAAACTGTGCAAAGATGTTCAAAAGTGGAGCACAGTATAACGTGATGGAGTTAACAGAACGAGGCTCTGTGGGATTGATGGGGGCGACACAGTGACCCCGTATGCATGAATATCCACACTGTATATCACTTTATGAAGCATGCCGACACAGGTCCAGCAAGAAAGGGTTACATACTCTGGCTTTCTCCCCATCCGAAATATTTCCAGCTGCCTGGAAGTTGCGGCAAGGAAGGGGGAAAAAGAGAATTTCAGCATAAATGAGGCAAGAAGAGTATTGTACTGTGATGAGTGGTCAGCGTGGTGGGCGATGACAGGTGGACACGGATACCTGCTAACTTATGGGAAGGCAGAAAGAGAGAGAGAAGTATAGCCACAAGCAAATGGACAGCAATGAGGAAGAGAAATATAATAATGCATCAAGATCAATATACAGACATCTGGTTACAGGGACATGCTCCGTGTCTAGGCAGCGATGACACCTCAATGAACACACTTCTGCAGGGACCATTGAGTGTATGGAGAAAGCATTCAAGGTTTAGATGCTGCAGCATTCAAGGGAATCTGTCCCCAGCGACCTACCTATCCAGCTGTTTGACACATACCTGTGGTTCACCTGATCTGAGGCTCTATTCTAGAGTTGGGAAACTTTTTTAATATGCAACTTAGGCCTTTGGTGCAATGAGGGTGTCACCATAGCTCTTGTTGCACCCAAGCTCCGCTCATCTCTGTGGTCAGCCCCCCCCCTCGCTGCTTTGATTGGCAGGGCCAGGCAGTGACACAGCAGTAAGAGAGGGGTTAGCTACAGAAAGGAGAGGAGATTTTGCATCAGGTAAACCACAACTATGTGTCTATGTAAACTGTTTGATAGGGAGCCTGCTGGTGAAAGATTCCCTTCAATGTTTATGGCGGCTTTTCGTTTCAGTCTTCAAACATTCAGCACTCAGATGTTCAAAAAACTTCATTATGGACAAAAATTTCAGACATAAAATCCAATAATGCATATAAGACACACAACAATCGGGTTCTGTAACCTTCACCAAGTATATACAAACCAAACTGTGCAGATGCATATCCTTGTACATAGGAGCAGTATTATAGTAGTTATATCCTTGTACATAGGAGCAGTATTATAGTAGTTATATTCTTGTACATCGGAGGCAGTATTCTAGTAGTTATATTCTTGTACACAGGAGCAGTATTATAGTAGTTATATTTTTGTACATAGGAGGTAGTATTATAGAAGTTATATTCTTGTACATAGGAGCAGTATTATAGTAGTTATATTCTTGTACATAGGAGGCAGTATTATAGCAGTTATATTCTTGTACATAGGAGGTAGTATTATAGTAGTTATATTCTTGTACATAGGAGCAGTATTATAGTAGTTATATTCTTGTACATAGGAGCAGTATTATAGTAGTTATATTCTTGTACATAGGAGGCAGTAGTCTAGTAGTTATATTCTTGTACATAGGAGCAGTATTATAGTAGTTATATTCTTGTACATAGGAGCAGTATTATAGTAGTTATATTCTTGTACATAGGAGGCAGTAGTCTAGTAGTTATATTCTTGTACATAGGAGCAGTATTATAGTAGTTATATTCTTGTACGTAGGAGCAGTATTATAGTAGTTATATTCTTGTACATAGAAGCAGTATTATAGTTATATTCACAAATGTTTTATTGACAAAAAATCAATAAAAAATCTGAATTAAAAAAAACTGTTATATTCCTGTATACAGGAAGCATTATGGTAGTTATATTCTTGTACATAGGAGGCAGTGTTATAGAAGCTGTATTCTTGTAAATAGAAGGTAGTATTATAGCAGTTATATTCTTGTACATAGGAGCAGTACTATAGTAGTTATATTCTTGTACGTAGGAGGCAGTATTATAGTAGTTATATTCTTGTACAAAGAAGACAGTATTATAGTAGTTATATTCTTGTACATAGGAGCAGTATTATAGTAGTTATATTCTGGTACATAGGAACAGTATTATAGTAGTTATATTCTGGTACATAGGAGGCAGTATTATAGTAGTTATATTCTTGTACATAGGAGGCAGTATTATAGCAGTTATATTCTTGTACATAGGAGGTAGTATTATAGTAGTTATATTCTTGTACATAGGAGCAGTATTATAGTAGTTATATTCTTGACATAGGAGCAGTATTATAGTAGTTATATTCTTGTACATAGGAGGCAGTAGTCTAGTAGTTATATTCTTGTACATAGGAGCAGTATTATAGTAGTTATATTCTTGTACATAGGAGGCAGTAGTCTAGTAGTTATATTCTTGTACATAGGAGCAGTATTATAGTAGTTATATTCTTGTACATAGGCGCAGTATTATAGTAGTTATATTCTTGTACATAGGAGCAGTATTATAGTAGTTATATTCTTGTACATAGGAGCAGTAGTCTAGTAGTTATATTCTTGTACATAGGAGCAGTATTATAGTAGTTATATTCTTGTACATAGAAGCAGTATTATAGTTATATTCACAAATGTTTTATTGACAAAAAATCAATAAAAAATCTGAATTAAAAAAAACTGTTATATTCCTGTATACAGGAAGCATTATGGTAGTTATATTCTTGTACATAGGAGGCAGTGTTATAGAAGCTGTATTCTTGTAAATAGAAGGAAGTATTATAGCAGTTATATTCTTGTACATAGGAGCAGTATTATAGTAGTTATATTCTTGTACGTAGGAGGCAGTATTATAGTAGTTATATTCTTGTACAAAGAAGACAGTATTATAGTAGTTATATTCTTGTACATAGGAGCAGTATTATAGTAGTTATATTCTTGTACATAGGAACAGTATTATAGTAGTTATATTCTGGTACATAGGAGGCAGTATTATAGTACTTATATTCTTGTACATAGGAGGCAGTATTATAGTAGTTATATTCTTGTACGTAGGAGGCAGTATTATAGTAGTTATATTCTTGTACAAAGAAGACAGTATTATAGTAGTTATATTCTTGTACATAGGAGCAGTATTATAGTAGTTATATTCTTGTACATAGGAGGCAGTATTATAGTAGTTATATTCTTGTACATAGGAGCAGTATTATAGTAGTTATATTCTTGCACATAGGAGCAGTATTATAGTAGTTATATTCTTGCACATAGAAGTAGTATTATAGTAGTTATATTCTTGTACATAGGAGCAGTATTATAGTAGTTATATTCTTGTACATAGATGGCAGTATTATAGTAGTTATATTTTTGTACATAGGAGCAGTATCTAAGTAGTTATATTCTTGTATAGAGAGGAACAAATCAATTTGTTCAAAAGAGTTCTTGAGCAGCAAGATGATGTCCCCACTTCTCAAGAGGCTCTATTCTGTCGCTTGAATGACAGGACATTTCAACTGTCCCAGAAAATCTTGTGTGTGCCCCACTGCTCCGAGTTGCAGCACAAGTACAGAGGCTCAGCTGCTAATACCGGAGAAGAAACTGTGCCTGCACCACTACACTTCAGAGTTCTTTCAGAAAAAGGGAGGAAGGAGCACAGGAATGGTGTGTTTCTGCATGAGAGCTAGTGAAGGCAAGAGCATCCTGGAAACACAACTGTGACCAGCATGTATTACTGGCACAGACACATTCACATGAGAAAACCCTGAAACTAGGAGGTTGTAAACTGGTCTAGAAACAAATGAAGTAATGATGAGGGCATGGTGTTAAAACAGTCGCAAAAGCGGGTTTTGCGACTTTTTAAAGTCTTAACTGGCATTTTTACTCCACCCTCGCTAGTTCACCAAAATATATTGGATATGGTGAGGGCAGGGTGTGGGTGGGGCATTTATCATTATTTATGCCAGAAACTGGAGTAGGTTCTAGTCTGGTGCACAGACTGCCAGAGGAGGCATTTAATTTATGACGAGGCCTCAGCCTCGTAAGTTAAATGCCTGCTCCGGCAAAGCAGCCCCTATTAAGACCAACATAGCAGACGCCTATCTTGATAAAATCAGGGAATTTGTGTTCACCTTGAGTTATAAAAGTAAACTAACATATATAAACTAATTTTTTTCCATGTCAAAGGTGCCATTAGTTTTAATATATATATATATATATATATATATATATATATATATATATATATATATTATATATATATAAACTCTATCCTCCATATGTAGGAGTGATGGAAGGACATTGGAGCCAAGTAAACAATTTTGTGGACTATAGATCTAAGTAATGTTTGTGTCTAGGCCGACCCTAAAGTAAAACTGGACTGAAATAAAAAAAATACTAAGAAAAAGTAAGGGGAAAAAAAATTCCTTGATACCTATGGGAATAACTTCTTGATCACCATGGAAACTGGAACACCCAGTATATGAGCACCACGGATATTAGTGCTTCCCTGGCGGCCATCAAAAGCGTATATTCATTACCTTTATATATCGCACAGGGAAATATCCAGTGGCGGCTCCGCACCTGCCAGCACTGCCACCGCCAGACTTCAAAAAGACTTTTTAAGAGGAAATATTTAAGTGGGGATTCTTATAAAACAAATGTTGAGACAATTAAGTCAGTTCCTATAGCAACTAATGGAAAAGCTGCAAACGAGCATGCTACCAAGGCAAATTTATAAAGAGATACAGCTTCTTACTGCCCATCCAACACTTACCTTACCACCTTTATTACTGCAGAGTGAGCCCACTGATCAGGGAGACTTGAAGACTTTTCATCTCGGCAGTACATGATACGGCCAAGTCAAGGGCTTGTCCAGGATTACAAAGACATGGCTGCTTTCTTCCAGGAACAGCGTCCCACAAGGTCAGGGTCGTATCTGATATTGCAGTTCAGCTACTTAGAAGTCCACAGAGCTGAACTGCAATGCCACTTATAACCTGTAGACAGGTGTGGCGCTGTTTTCTGGAAGAAACCAGCCATAAAAGGCTTCAATTAAAACGGGGACTGGCTAACCTTCTCTTCCAACAAGAACAGTTGGCCCACTTTCAGGGGACAGGGTTGCTTTCCAGAAAACAAGGGTGGTCCATCAGACCATACTAGAAGCTGTACTGGAAAATGGGCGCAGTCTTCATGAATGGAGTGACCAATACAGATGCACAAAGATGGCTAATGCTCCGTGTTTAGGATAGAAATGACAACGAGATGCAACGCATGATGCCAATGTATCCAGGCTGTTGTCACTGTACAGCTATAGCTTCAGATATAAATGAATGGGTAGAACTAATCATGGTAGAACCTTGGTAATTGAAGGAAATCTGACCATTCATGGGTTAATCTGATCCCAATATTGAATGCCACCTAGAATGACTATGAAAATTACTTTCAGCATGATAAAGCGTTCCTATACAGTATATATCCATCTATACGGTATATATATAGTGGAGCACCTCACCACCAAGTGAACCAGGGGGTAAAAGACGTGCTTCTAAAACAGCAGTTCAGTGAACCCTACTGCACATGGGGCAACAAAGCAGACAGATGGTCTCTGCACCTCCCCGAACAAAGCTGCATCTGTAGCAAAAAGCTTCAGTTTTTGCAGCAGTATCGCCGACTGGTGAAGGGTTGTCTTCTCCAATGAGTCACTTTTTCTGATTTACTGAACAAATGGACGTTGGCGTGCCAGGTGAGAAATATCAGAAAATAAACACCCCGCAGCCATTGCTGGAAGAGCAGAAGCTGGTGGTGGAAGCGTTATGGTCTGGGGAATGTTTTTGTGGCACTCTCTGAGCCCACTCATCCATGTGGAAGGCTCTCTCAACTGATTTGGGTACAAATCCATCCTTGGAGATCACGTACACCCCTACATGCTGATCGTCTTCCCTGGGGTGGATGGGAACTTCCAGTAAGACAACACAACATGTCAAATGGCTAGAAATGTCCAACTTTGGTTGAAAAAACATGACCAAGACTTCCAAGTGCAACTTTAACCCGATTGAGCATCTGAGGGACCACCTCGATCGTTGTGTTTGCTCTATAGATCTTACCTCACGCCCCCTCCAGCAGCTGTGGGACGCACTGCAGTCAGCATGGCTCCAGATACCTGTGACCACCTACCAGGATATCACAGCTTAACTACTCCCTCCTGACCTCTGGTCACAGAGCATGCCTAGAAAACTCTCCCACAAAAGTCAATGAGTCCCCTTCTGTCCATTATTATTATTAGTGTCTATGGTCCGTGTGGCTGCTGTAAAGCATATCTCTAAATGCTGTTAAAGGGGTTCTCCGAGTTATATATATTGATGACCTATCCTCAGGATAGGTCATCAATATCAGATCGGGGGGGATCCGACACCCGGCACCCCCGCCGATCAGCTGTTTGAAGAGGAGGTGCGCGCCGTATCAGCGCTGCCTCCTCTTCACTGTTTACATGCTGGCCGTAACGGGGGTAGTGGTGAGTAGGTGTAATTACACCTCACCGCCCCATTCATTTCAATTGGAAGGATTGTTCCTATACAAGTCTATGGGAGCGATCCTTCCCATTGAAATGAATGGGGCAGTTAGGTGTAATTACACCTACTCACCTCTACCCCGTTACGGCCAGCATGTAAACAGTGAAGAGGAGGCAGCGCTGGCACGGCGTGTGCCTCCTCTTCAAACAGCTGATCGGCGGGGGTGCCGGGTGTTGGACTCCCGCTGATTTGATATTGATGACCTATCCTGGGGAAAGATCATCAATAAATTTACTTGGAGAACCCCTTTAAGTACAGCTCAGACAAGATGGCTGCCCCCATAATCATGTACAGGAAATGGAATAAAAATAAAAAAAATCTAAAAATCTGAAAATAAAATTAGATAGATTAGAAAAAAAGGATATGTGTAACTAAATGTTTTAACTGGTCAGAAAAAAATATGCATGACAAATTTCCTTTAAATAAATTCCCTCCGTAGATTTTAATCTGTAGTGGATCAGAAAAATGAACACAAGAAAATATTGAAGACTTTCATTTTTAATTGTGGGCACTTTATAGAGGTCGTGCAGTTCTCATCCATTAGGCTGCATTCACACAACCGTGAAAAACGGACGTTTTCACAACAATCAAAGTGTATGGGCATATTCATACAATTGAAGGGGGGGGGGGCATGTTTTTTTTTAGTCTTGCTTGAGAAAGCACCCGTCAAAACATCATTAAAAATAGGCCGTTTTGCTGTTTTAAATGGCTTTTTTTAACGGTTGTGTGAATGTACCCCTAAATCAGTTACTTGACGGTCTGAAAATTCTGATTATTGGGCATGAGACAATGTGGACCTACAACAATTTATAATAAAAATCACTTGATGTCCCAACAAACAGGTCCAGACGGGGTTTACAATTACCTAGGCAGGTAATGGGCCTACACATAGCTGTCCCTATAGAACTACATTAGTTTTATATCAATCTCCTATTATTAATCATAAGGTTCAGCCAGATCGCTCATCTGCCTGAAAATTACAGTATATTTTGGGGGTTTTTTTTTTGTTTTTTTACTTACAGTACTTTGGATATGGCGGTCCCAGAGAGGCCGGATTATCTGAATTGTACTGTATAATAAAAGGTTTCTAACTTTTTAATATAATTTTGTTGTCTAATCATCTCGTGGGATAGGGTTTGATTAGAAAAGGAGAGCAGAAAAATGATTGATTTTAATTTTTTAATAAAATGGGATCACTGATGAGTAGTTCTATGCCTGTGACCACAGACTTAATATTCTACAGCTACGTTAAATTTGCATATTTTTTTGGGCATAACCTGATGTTTAGCCAATTTGTAATTTCCGTGGTGCCGCCAGGACACAGCTACAAAGCAAAGCCGCCATTATTATAAACTACAAGCAACCAGTCCACCAGTGGTCATTGCTCTTCATAAACTCATGTCCCATCACTGGTAAAGGCTAATGCCTATCCCTGTGCTTTACACTGCAGCTCTGCTTGTTCAGACTGGCTTTTACATGAGCGCACAAGCTCAGCAGGAAGTCAGGACATAACCATTATAAACTACAAGCAAATAAATCACCAAGGTGAAAAAAAATTAAAATAAAAATCAATCAGGTGATTGCTGAACAGACTGAGGGGAGGAGCCTCCACAAGGGGGAGGAGTCTGAAAACCTGCTTTAATATGCATCTCTGATTTACTGCGAATCATTTAAAGAGCATCTGTCAGCAGACTTGTACTTATGACACTGGCTGACCTGTTACATGTGCACTTGGCAGCTGAAGACATCTGTATTGGTCCCATGTTTATATGTGCCCACATTGCTGAGAAAAATTATGTTTTAATATATGCAAATGAGCCTCTAGGAGCTATGGGGGCGTTACCATTACACCTAGAGGCTCTGCTCTCTCTACAACTTCCACGTCCTCTGCACTTTGATTGACAAGACCAGGTAGTGAAAATGTGATCAAACCTAGCCCTGACTTCTCCTAAAGTCAAAGTACAAAGGGTGCGGCAGCTGCAGAGAGAGCCACGGCAACGCCCCCATTGCTCATAGAGGCTCATTTGCATATATTAAAATATCAATTTTCTCAGCAATGCGGACACATATGAACATCGGACCAACACAGATGCTTTCAGCAGCCAAGTGCACATGTAATAGGTCAGTCAGTGTCATAGGTCCAAATCTGCTGACAGATGTCCTTTAAAGCAGCGGTCCCCAACCACCGGGCCGCGGCCCAGGACCGGGCCCTGAATCGATGTCTGCCGGGCCGCGGCGGTGGCAGGGGACAAGGAGATAAGCGCTTCCATTGTGGAAGCGCTCATCTCCATAGTAATCTGTATCACCGTCCTCAGGACGGCGATACGGATGCCTGTGCTGCGGTGGGGCAGGGGAGGGAGAGGCGTCTCCCCTGCCCATTCCTCTGATAGGCTGCAGGCCTAGTGCCTGTAGCCTATCAGAGGCCAGCTCAGGCGGTGCGATGACGTCATCGCGCCGCCTGAGCCGTGCAGAGCGGGACACAGGCTGGAGGAGGCCTGCATCGCAGCGCTGCCAGGCTGATGGAGGTAAGTATAAGTGTTTGTTTTTTTATTGTACAAAACTGAAGGAGAGGAGCACTATGGGCACTATAACTACTGTGTGGGGGGCACTATGGGCACTATAACTACTGTGTGGGGGGCACTATAACTACTGTGTGGGGGCACTATGCTACTATAACTACTGTGGGGGGGGCACTATGGGCACTATAACTACTGTGGGGGGGGGCACTATGCTACTATAACTACTGTGTGGGGGGCACTATGCTACTATAACTACTGTGTGGGGGCACTATGCTACTATAACTACTGTGTGGGGGGCACTATGCTACTATAACTACTGTGTGGGGGGCACTATGCTACTATAACTACTGTGTGGGGGCACTATGCTACTATAACTACTGTGTGGGGGGCACTATGCTACTATAACTACTGTGTGGGGGGCACTATGCTACTATAACTACTGTGTGGGGGCACTATGCTACTATAACTACTGTGTGGGGGCACTATGCTGCTATAACTACTGTGTGGGGGCACTATGCTACTATAACTACTGTGTGGGGGCACTATGGGCACTATAACTACTGTGTGGGGGCACTATGCTACTATAACTACTGTGTGGGGGTACTATGCTACTATAACTACTGTGTGGGGGCACTATGCTACTATAACTACTGTGTGGGGGCACTATGCTACTATAACTACTGTGTGGGGGCACTATGCTACTATAACTACTGTGTGGGGGCACTATGCTACTATAACTACTGTGTGGGGGCACTATGGGCACTATAACTACTGTGTGGGGGCACTATGCTACTATAACTACTGTGTGGGGGCACTATGCTACTATAACTACTGTGTGGGGGCACTATGCTACTATAACTACTGTGTGGGGGCACTATGCTACTATAACTACTGTGTGGGGGCACTAATGGAGAATAACTACTGTGTGGGGGCACTATGCTCCGCCCCCAACAACCGCAGCGCCCCACCCCCATCCAAACACACACCCCCCCCCCCCCCCCCCCCCCCCCCGGGCCCTGGGGAAATTGTCTAGCGAGAAACCGGGCCTTGGTGCAAAAAAGGTTGGGGGCCACTGCTTTAAAGGACTACTAACCCATTCCCTGCCACCACCTTATGCTTTATTGGGGCTCAGGTTATTCATCTGTAATTTATACTGCAGCTCTGCTTGTTCAGATTGGCTCCTGTGCAAGCGCAGAAGCTCGATAGAAAGTTCATAATATGGTTGCTCCAGAACGACAAGCAACTAAGCCACCAATGAGGAGAAAAGATAAAGATCATCAAGTGACAGCTGCTAAAAGACTGAGGGGAGGAGTCTCCCAAAGAGGATGGATCCTTCCCTAGAGGGAGGAGCCTCTCCAAGTAGGAGGAGGCTGAAAATCTACTTTAATATGTTTCTCCAATTTATTATAACTTTTAACTCCTATTCCAAACCCTGCCAATAGCCAAACTGGGACAGAGACTGAAAATAAGCGTCTCCAATCAGAAAAAAAAAATCAGGGGTCTGCTCCCGTGATTTTCTATCTAGACATCACATAGAAATCCCAGCCGGCATATATCCATGATGTCTAACAGGACCACGCTGGCTGCTTCTGACACATTACCAAGGCGATGTATGTCAAGCAGAAAATAAATGGCCCATATGTGAAATGCTCCAGGATTATGCTGATTCTATTATTAAAGCATATGCAAAAAAAAAATGTTTTTTTTTTGTTTTTTTTTTAAAGTAAAATTTTTTTTTTGCTTTCATTTGCATCTGCTCCCTCGTCATGTCAAAGCCATAAAGAACAAAAAAAAATTGTACGTGTCAACTATCGTAATTAACCCCTTCCTATCATCCGCTTCCTGGGCTGGATCAGAACGTGTAATAAATAGCCTTGCACTAGTTCATTTTCTCCATGACAACAGGATGCCGGCCCTGGTAATAATATGGTGTTGTCACCCGACGTAGCTGCCATCTGCCTCCTCAATTATAAGATCTCTCTCCTAATTACAAAGTGGCGGAGAAGACTGTTCTCTCGCGTGTATCACAAAATACATCGGTTGGAAGCCCTCGGCCTTTCTTCCCCCCCAGGGAGCAGCGAGCGGCCCATCCCCGGGGTTCGTCAGATTTCTGCTTTAATCAGCCGATTAAACAGCCGCAGCCCCTGTCAGATCACGGAAATCAAAAGACATCTTATAGGAAACGTATTACAAGGAGAATTAGTGGAGTCAGCAGAGTCTTCCCTTCACGGAAAGTTAAATTAGACGATTTTAGGATTTGTCTGCCGAGCGGCTGGAACGTGTGATTCACCTCGAGTCACTGCGGGAGACGTGGGAGTACGGCAACGCGCACCTCACGCCCCCTCACGGATTATATATAGATTCAGAGGGAAGGGTCTGATAGTTTGTGGTCAAGGTATATAAAAAAAAATGGTATTGTATCAATTCAATGATCCTATCACAGAAGGGCGCCCTCTACAGACTTCCATAGGCTATGACAGCATCCATATACATAGGGGCTGCAGATCTAACCCCAAATCAATAGCCTGATCAGGGTTGCCAACTGTCCAGAAATGTATGGACAGTCCATAAAAATAGGCAACTGTTTTCATGTGTCCGTGAAAAACAATAGACGTGTCCGTGATTTTTTTTTTAGACTGGCGGTACTTGATTTTTTGGGTGGTAATTATCATTTTACAGTTCACAGTAACTACTGGTAATGAGTTCTTATTAGTATATTGAGCTATAGACCTGTACTACTTATCTTTGTCATTCATTAAAGTTTTCCAATCTGTCCGTAAAAAATATTGGGTGTCCAATCCATGATTTTGGGCTACGTTGTTAAAAAAAAAAAATTCCGAACCTGAATGAGCAATTACTGTGCCACTAAAATCCCCAATAAGTTGCTATTGTCAGGATAGCCCCTGCTAATAAAGCGGAAGGGACATTCGTGAAGAAAACCTGCTCAGACTGAATGCACCGTTCAGACATGCCAGATTTGTCGTGAAGATAAGCCAAATCCAATGCACGTGAACAGGTCTCCACAACCCTGCTTACATGCTGCAAGAAAAATCCAGGTGGATTTTTGCCACAGTAAGGCCCCTTTCACACGAATGTGACGGATTAGGAAACCTCGCACCATTTTGCAAGTAAGTTCAGTCAGTTTTGTCTGCGACTGCGTTCAGTTGTTCAGTTTTTTCTGCGCGGGTGCAATGCGTTTTGATGCGTTTTTCACGTGCGTGATAAAAAACTGAAGGTTTACAAACAACATCTCTTAGCAACCTTCAGTGATAAACACATTGCACCCGGACTTGCTTCAGGATACAATGAGTTTTTCACTGAAGCCCCATTCACTTCTATAAGGCCAGGGCTGAGTGAAAAACGTAGAATATAGAACATGCTGCGTTTTTCACGCAACGCAGAACTGATGCGTCAAAAAAAACGCTCATGTTCACAGACCCATTGAAATGAATGAGTCAGGATTCAGTGCGGGTGCAATGCGTTCACGTCACGCATCGCACCCGCGTGGAAAACTCGCTCGTGTGAAAGGGGCCTAAGGCTACTTTGTTTTTGCAGGATCCAGCAGGGTTCAGCAAAAAACGCTTCCGTTACTGATAATACAACTGATGGCCTAACTACTGGATCAGTATCTGATCGGTGGGGGTCCAACACCCAGGACCCATTCCAATCAGCTGTTTGAGAAGGCACCAGTGCTCCTATAATGGCAGCGGCCTTCTCACAACTTTCTCTAGGCCAGTGACCTCACGTATATCGGTCTCATGGCCTAATACTGTACTATGAACGGCACAGTACTTGGTGAGCAGGGAGAAGGCTGCGGCACTTACAGGAGTGTGAGCGCTTCTCAAACAGCTGATCGACGGGGGTGCCGAGTGTTGGACCCCCAGTGATCGCATACTGATAACCTATCCAGATGATAGGTGTCGGTCTGTGTAAGCAGGGAGTGCAGGCAACACACAAAGGAACTGTGTGGGGACAAACGATCATTGTGACGATCATTCATCCCCATACAGCAGTGATCATTACTGTTACTCATTCCCAATCATGTTTAGATTACTATGGTTTACCCAGACTGCATACATAGTAACAGACCCTCAGCCGTGACAAATGTTAGATCTTCATGGTTTTTCCATCTCCGCCTATATAAAAAAGTAATGTTTCCGTCCACTGAGAGATGAAAAATGGTGCGGATTTCAAAACACAAAGTATATTAGAAACCCGCCGACCTGCAATTCTGAATGAAATGGTTAACAGTCGGCAGCTCGGTCCCATCGTCTGGCGTCTTCCCTGACGCAGAAATCATTTTTGCTCCTTTTAGAGAACTTATTAAATTATGCAGAATAAACGGAGAGAGCGGAGCGGAGGCGGTGAGCCGTTGCCCCCGGAGCCGGCCTCTTATTAATTGGCGAAATAAATATAATTGAAAAATTGTATTCAAAGCGGGATTTTTATTCTGGATCGTGTGCGGCGTGTAATGCGGGCGGCAGCGCTTACCCGCTGCTTGTTTATCACCGCAGCCGCCAAGGTAATATCCGCAGGGGAAGACGTTTCAATTTTTATTTTCTGTCTTCTGCTGAGAAGGTTTACAGTTTATGTGGATTTGTGCAGAAGAACATGGAAGGCTTCGGGTTCAGAGCTATTCATGATATTATGGAATAAAAGGAAAAAAAAAATCACAAGACTTTAACCTTTACCGTGCTGGTGGCTGTCATGGCGGAGGAGGAGTTACCTGCCTCATACTTTAGGCTAACCTGGCTGTTACAAACTATGTGAGTAAATCCGTCCACACATACTGTACATCATGGATAGCTGTTTGCACAGAAGTCGTTTGGCTGACAAATTCCTCGAGATCCCACAAACTCACCCAATAAACATGCATGCTCAGCTTGGTCAAGCATGCATGTGTGCATAGTGGGTAGAGTGGAGTAAGGTGCCGACAGACTTAACCCTGAAAACAAAAGGATCAGGTATAATGAACCTAACAGCTCGACCCCTCTTACCCTTGACTTCTGTCATCAGGGGCAAAAGTAGAAACCCCCATTCAGATAAATTTGGCCAAAATTTATTTAATTTAAATTGCCAGCTTAAAGGGGTTGCCCCAGCTGGATATTCATGACATACCAATAGGATACACCATAAATGTCCGATTGGTGCCGGACCCGCTCCTACCTCAAGAATGGGACCAAGCCCTGAACAGAGAGCAAACTGTGCATGTGTGGATTTCTCCAATCAACGCTATGGTACTTAAGGGTTAAATAGAGGGGAGGCCTCACATGCATCACGTGCTCTCCATTCACATTGGGATGACTTCCATAGACGTGACCCACACCAGACATTTATGGAGTATCCTACCGATATGCCATAAATGTCCAGACGGACAAACCAAAGGGGTTGTCCCACGAAAAACATTCTACAGTTTTCAAACCAGCACTTGGATCTGAATACTTTTGTAATTGCATTTAATTAAAAATTTAGCATAGCCTCTGAGGTATTCAATAAAATGTATCTGTATAGCGCCACCTGCTGTATGTTTTTATCTTATTTCTTTGTCCTGGTCACTGAGATGGCCGCACATGCTCAGTTTCATTCTTCAACTGCCTGTGCTGTGATAGGGAGAGCATGAACACGCCTCCTGAGCTGTGATAGGGAGATCATGGACACGCCTCCTGAGCTGTGATAGGGAGATCATGGACACGTCTCCTGAGCTGCAGCAGAAAAGACACTCCCCTTGAGCTGTCAGCTTGATATAAATCTATTAGAGCAATGAATGTGGAGATCTCTGGATCCATGTGAGGTACAGGGCTGGTTCTAGCTTTGTTAGAAAGAGATTGTCATGTCCTATAGGATATTTGTTTTCATTTTTTAAATTAGTCAAGGGATAACCCCTTTAAGGCCAATGTGCAGCAGACACTCCATGAAATTGTACAACCAAAATTGCACAACATCACGTATGCAATTTTTTGCAGTTTTAATCACATGCGCTAGCAATTTCATACAGACACGGGAAGACAGTTGTACACAACTGTGATCCAGACCCCCCCATATACTCAAATATTGGGGAGGGGGGAGACAAGCATTTATCAGCCATATGCATTCATTACACTGGAATAGAAGTTACAGAAGAGGAGTAAAAACTTACAGCACTGAGAGACGGCCATGGGCAGCGGTTTATTCTGCTCATCTTCTGCATAGGAATACTGGAAAGGAGACAGATGGATGCCGTATAATATCTGTTATATTACATACATGTAATACAGTTATATAGACATATATAAAGAAAGAAATGAATCAATCACCTCCTATCTACCTTCTGTCAAATACCATACCTTCTGTGTATGTGTATTTTTGCTAAATTATTGGGACTGATGGGAGGGGACATTTCCACTTTTCAGTGCATGGTGGGTTTGTTACCACGACAGCAGGACACTGCTCATCAGAACATATGAGGATGGATCCCTGCATGGAAATATAGGGGGGGCGCTTCCAGAAAGACATTACTTTTTTATCATTGAACCAGTATTAGACTGGGGGCGGCTTGGTGGCTATGAGCATGCAACATTAAGGCTAAATGCACACAATCAGGATTGTACACGGATTTTCAGTGCAGATTTGTGTGATTGATTAGGCCATGTACATTGTACTGTATGAGAATTTGAAATGCTCGTGGACACGGTGCAGATTTTTTCAGTGCGGATTTTAAAATCCACAGCATGTCAATTCATTTTATTTTTCCTGACCGGATTTTCTCCATTCACTTCAATGTGGAGAGGAAAATCCGCATGCAGAAAATCCGCACGGTATGAATTTGGTGCGGATTGTCTGGATGTGGATTTTAGTCTCCTCATTGAAGTAAAAGGAGAAAATCCGGTCAGGAAAAATAAAATAAATTGAGATTTTAAAATGTAAAAATCGTGTACATGAGAATGAGCATGACCTATGGTGCGGATTTTCTGTACGCAAATCGGCGCACGATCCTGGTCGTGTGCATTTAACCTAAAGGGCATCTGTCAGCAGTTTTGTACCTATGACACTGGCGGGCTTGTTACATGTGCACTTGGCAGCTGAAGACATCTGTGTTGGTCCCATGTTCATATGTGCCCGCATTGCTGAGAAAAATGTTGTTTCAATATATGCAAATGAGCCTCTAGGAGCAACGGGGGCGTTACCATTACACCTAGAGGCTCTGCTCTCTCTGCAACTGCTGCGCCCTCTGAACTTTGATTGGCAGGACCAGGCAGTGTAAATGTCTTTGTTCCTGGTCCTGACTTCTCCAGGAGTAGAGCGGTTGCAGCAGTTGCAGAGTTGAGAGAGCCTCTAGGTGTAATGGTAACGCCCCCGTTGCTCCTAGAGACTCATTTGCATATATTGATCCATCATTTTTCTCAGCAATGCAGGCACATATGAACATGGGAACAACACAGATATCTTCAGCTGCCAAGTGAACATGTAACAGGTCAGCCAGTGTCATAGCCACAAATCTGCTGACAGATGTTCTTTAAGATCCTTAAGTCGAACCTCTAAAATCGCAACTAATGACCGTGGACGCGTTGCCTTAACTTGCAAATCACAACACGACCACAGTTGCGATTTAATAGAGCAACATGGTGATCTTAGCCTAAAGTTTGATTATGGAAGGTCCCTTCAGACCAAACACCTTGGACAGATGCCAGCCACATTACTCCCACACTAGCAGCGCCATTCTTGTCCGCGGGCAGTGTGCGGTATTGCAGTCCTGCCTTCCTGAAAGGAACTGGGCTAAGCTGCAATACCAGGAAAGCCTAAAAACCAAGAGGGGCGCTGTTCCTGAAAAACAAAATATTCATACATCCATTTTCGTCGTCTGTTTCTAGCAAATTGCACTGATGAGCTCTCAGACCCATGAATCCCCGCCCGCCATTACCCTTTGTGGGGAATGGGACAGAAGAGGGAGTGTTCTCTGTTTAAAAACCGTACGTTTGCTGTGACGTGCCCTATAATTGTCCTGTATACAGGAGATATCCAACATGTGCGGTGTCACATAGGAGCCCAGCAAGCGGCTGCCTTCGCAGCGAGACACGAGTTACTATTATTTGCTGTGTGTGATGAGCGCTGCTGTGAGCTGTGGGAGGATAATTGCCGGGTAAGAGGAAAAGACAAATTCTGCTTTACTTGGAAGATTTTAGGTTTTGATCGCTCTCAAGTCACAACAATGAGGAGACCTGTCAGCTCACGTGACCCTGCTCTAATGCAAAATGAAGGGCAGGGGTAAGTGGCAATACCTTCTATAAAGTAGTATAAAGATGGCGGAGAGGTACAGTGACATCATCATAGCTTGATCTATAGACATGACTCTTAAAGGGGTACAAGTTATTCTCTAGCCACTGGATGGTGATCATCACCAATCCCAAGAACTGGTGTCCCGTGCCCACGAATGACTGCAGCAGCAAGTTGACCACACGCACGGCCACCCCACTCATAGCTATGCCAGACAGAACTCAGTTATCACTGGTAGTCCCATGGTCTTTGAATGGATCGCTACCGATCTGGCAGTTAAAGGGGTTGTCCCACGAAAATTATTCTACAGTTTTCAAACCAGCACCTGGATCTGAATACTTTTGTAATTGTATGTAATTAATGATTTAGCATAGCTACTAAGTTATTCAATAAAATGTATCTGTATAGCGCCACCTGCTGTTTGTTTTTCTTATTTCTTTGTCCTGCTCACTGAGATGGCCGCACATGCCCAGTTTTATGCTTAAACTACCTCCTGAGCTGTGATAGGCAGAGCATGGCCACGCCCCTGAGCTGTGATAGGGAGAGCATGGACACACCCCCTGAGCTGTGATAGGGAGAGCATGGACACACCCCCTGAGCAGCAGCAGAAAAGACACTCCCCTTGAGCTTTCAGCTTGATATAAATCTAGCAGAGCAATGAATGTGGAGATCTCTGGATCCATGTGAGGTACAGGGCTGGTTCTAGCTTTGTTAGAAAGAGATTGTCATGTGCTATATGATGTCTAATTTTCATTTTTTACATTAGTCATGGGATAACCCCTTTAACCCCTATCCAATGGACGGGGAACGACATTTTCTAACCAGAATACCCTTTTATCTTTCAACAGCTCTCCTTCCTGTCTGTAAAATTGAGACAATACTCATTTACATCCCCTTTAAACCTAGTCCTGCTCACACCACTGCCAGGCTCCATACATGCATCAGAGCCCTCTCTTGCATTTAGCCATGCACTTGTGCCAGGGATGGGTTTTCAGACTCCTAACGTAAATAACAATGTCTCCTATCACTGACAGGAAGCAGAGTTCTTGAAAACATTGTTGCAACTTCTGGGCGCCTGTTGCAGTGGTGGCCATTGAAGTGTTGTGCAAACAACCACACAATACTTCACAAAAAGGAATTTGCTGCAGCCAAACACTGGCAAATTGGGGAGGTTAATAGGGTTAATGGCCTGTGCTATACTCCAGAGCAGCATTCACAATTCTACAGGTTGCTAATGGAAAGAAACACCCCAAACAGCTTAGCTGGGCTCCTATAATGAGGACTGCTAATTCTCATTGCATCAGATGACGGCACACTGCCTACAATTCCCAAAATGCTGATCACCAGAGCATGCTCGTTACAGACACTCAGGGGCAGACTGCCATAGACCCTACAGGGAATTTTCCCGGTGGGGCGATGCCTGTAGGGCCACCCGAGCCCTCCTCAGTACCACTGGCCGGGTACATACTATTAGGTGACTATATGGGTCACTATTAGAGAAAATCCAGGCAGCATGCTGAAGGTAGGCCTTGCTTGGTGCTGAGGCCCAAATCTCACCTCCTAAGTCCCCTGCTCCATATTTGGTGGAGGAGGAAAGAACGTGGCAGCTATTGATGGCCACCACAGAGGGACAGTTTCTGGGGAGGTATTTTGTGTTGCACTGTGGTATTTGGTTCTGTGGGATAATATTCTATGTTGCACTATGGTATTACTGACCATGCCCACTTGTATTGGTCCCATCTACTTGTGTTGTCCCACCTTCTGTCATTTTGGACCCACTTACAACATGGGGGCCACTTTTAGGTTTATTTCCAGGGCCACTTCAAGTTCCCAGTCCGCCCCTGCAGACACTGAACAAACTGGGAACACCTGCAGAATTGTGAATACAGCTCTAGAGTACAATACAAGTAGTAACTAAGGATTAATACAAGGATAAGTGAGAACTTTTAGGTAGATTTATTTTGTTTATGTGCAGAATGGCGGACATAAGCTCCAAGACAGAAGACAACTAGGATAAGTGAAGGACGCATTCTTATATTTAAGTCAATTACAAGTAAGCATTGTATCACTTTCACTACTGTAAGATCCGGCCAGGCTGCAGTACACGACGCAATGCCCTGCAGATACTGGAAGCAGATTCCATGGATACGGAGATCTGGATGACTGGCAGACGCAGCACGTTCAGCTTCTGACCTTGGCTTCTTCTCCTCCTACACAGAACAAGGAACTAAAAATACACCCACCTCGCCGGCCTCTCCCAAGGTGTTAATCTGCTCCAGCTTCGTGGTCCAATATTTCGCCTCCTCTTCAGGGATATCTAAAGAAGGACACAGAAATCGGTCATTGGGATATCCGGGGGGAAAACTAGAGCAAGGGCAAAACCTCCGCAATGATAAGTGATGCAGATGGTATATAAGTGTCTTCAGCAGTAGGCGCCTGGATGATGGAGAGGTCAGTGAGGCTAAAAGACTTCATGCACATGAGTATAGATCAAAAATCATCAAAACCACGCAGAAAACCTAACTGCACGCAGTACTCCAGGTGAACCTACCTGATATCAGAGGTGGGTGGTGCTGAGAGCCCAAATACCCCCATACACATCATACGATTGTAGGCAAACCAGCCACTTTCAGTCAGACCGCCCGACAATCTACAGTACATAGGGCGCTACCTATTCAACATCTGATCCTTTTGTTCTATGTAAATAAAGCTTAAAGGGGTTGTCCGAGTTATTTTTTTGTCATTTGTATGTTTCTAACTAATCCAATATAACAGCTTTTCCAGGACTTTGTGCTTCTAAAGCTGCTGGTTTCTCAGATTTCACTCAGGGTCACATGACCCGTTTTTCCTCCCTGCTCTGCTAAAGTTGGTGCACAAGCAGATAAGAGTCTGTACACCAGAGGTCACTGTGCTGGCCACGCCCCCTGCTCTGCTGACTCCCGCTTTCTGCTCTCTCCCTGGATTCTTTCAGATAAAACATTAACCCCTTCAGCCAGAACACACACACAGGCTCAAGGCTTTACAACAGTAGCTACAGGCAATGAAGAGACACAGGACCTATCCTCCTCATCCTATAGACACACAGTTGACACTGGAGGAGATCTGCAGAGTATTGCACAAGAAAGGTAGGGGGAAGTTCCTGTGTGCAACAATAATATGTACAGCTGGGACTTGTAGTTCTACACATACAACATGCTGATGCGTATCCTATCAGGCAGACATGTCACTCAGGGTAGACTTATTCACTCCCTTTGCAGAGCAGGGGGGGGGGGCAGAGATTGTTGTTACCACAGGTAAACAAAGGGCCAGAAGAGAACCAGGGAAACGAGGAAATATAGATTTTTTTTTTTTGCCTAAAACTTGCTTAACGTAGTTATATATTGCTGCCCATCAGATTTACAGTACTATATTTTTTTTTCATAACTCGGACAACCCCTTTAACGTGTACCAATCATTTCGAGAAACTCTTTGGTGCAGAAGTTTTGATCAGTGGATGTTTGGGTGCTGCAACCCTCATCGATAATGAAAATAAAGGGAAAACAAAGTGAGCAGTGCATGAACTTTCAATGAGCCTGTACCCCACTTTGTCTGCTCTCCAAGGAAGTGAAAAACAAAGGGACAAAACGGAGTGCTTCGTTGATTTCATTTTAGTGATCAGGGAAGACATCAGCATTCTGCACCCACTAATCAAAATTTCTGAAATGTCACCATGACATGTAAAAACCTTTATAAATCACAGCTACACCTGATAAAAAGTTTGGAAACTTTGTTATATATTTTGCATGTTGATTCTGCTTTATGATCTCTGGGGGAAGATCTTGGAATTGCCTGAAACCTCCTTCCCGCTGTCCTAGGAGTCTTTCAGCTGAGTAAGGTGCCAATTGCAAGAACCTGTATTCTGCCAGATATAGGCGGTCATAAAGTGTTTTGTTAGTTAGACAGCCTCAACTACATGGCAATCACTTCTCATCCCGTGATTGTGGATTCACGGTTGATCTTTCCCCAAATGACAAAACTTTGTGCCAAAAAACCACATCACAGCAAGACAGTCTGCACACGCCCGACATACCCCTACACAATGGATAAAACTTCAGGCTGCAGAGCGCCACCTGTAGGGAGAAGAGTGATGAGATATACCACGCAGTGGCCAAGGATAACATAATAAAGGGGTTTACAGACAGAGTGTTATATCGTGGACCCAAGTGGTCTCCAGAAGAACAAGATGCTGGTCTGGGCCCTCACTGGAAGGATATGCAAATCCCATAAGACCCAAGTGTCCACAATACTGCTGACCTGATACACAACAAACAGAATAACCATACATTACCTAGTAAAAAAAAAAAAAAGTTTTTTCAGCCCCAGCAACCATGTGTTTCTGTATTCTGGACTATACCTTTAAAAATGGCACAACCAAACAGCACTAGACCTGTACAAAGAACAAGGCTCCAAATCCCTTGCTCGTCTTCAGTGTTACACGATGAAGTTCTGTCTGCCTATGGCATTGTATGTTAGTAAGGCTGAGCATGCATGCCCAGCACGATGGGAACGTCTAAGGTGAACACAGGCTGGTGTGAGACACTTCCAAAAAATGTGATGAAAGCCAGATCCTTGTTTTACACTTCATTCAAAGTGTTACAGCAGTGGCTGCGAGGTGCCGCTGCAGTCCTGCTTACCCTGCTCGGCAACCCAGCCCCGGAGGGTTCGGCCACGGAGTCTGCTGTGTCCCCCCATGCAGGCAGCGGCCTGCTTGCCGGCAAGGCCTCTCCTCCTTTGCTTAAAAGGCCAGCATGCACACCCTCATCTAGCAACGCTGGGGTATTTAAAGGGATTATCCTGCAAAAGAGAATGACAACTTATCCTCAGGATAGGTCCTCAGTATCACATCCCAGGACCCCCATCGATCAGCTGTTTCAAGGAGCTGCTCCGCTCACCGGAGCACTGGTGAGCGTTGTGGTCTCCTGGCAGCTCTCCAAGGACAGCGCCATACATTGTATAGTGGCAGTGCTTGGTATTGCAGCTCAGCCCCATTGACTTGAATGGGGCTGAGCTGCAACTAAGCAGTGGGACCGATGTGCAGTGATGTCAGCTGAACAGCTGATCAGCAGGGTCCCGGGGGTCCCACCCCTGCAGATCTGATACTGAAGACCTATCCAAGGATAAGGCATAAATATATTTTCCTAGATAACCCCTTTAAGGCACCTTCTCCTGTGGTAAGGTGCCTGAGCAACAGGTTCTATAACTTGCTAGTTCCTGCAAACTCTGCTGTATTTGTTTGTCTGCCCGAGTACTGACCTCTGCTTGTTTACTGGACTCTGACCTTCTACCGCCTGACCTGACCTGTGCCTGATCCTGCTGCAAAGGGGCACTGCCAGCCACCTGGCTGAATAGGGAATTGGAGTTTGCCAAATTCACTTGAAAAGAATGATGCTGCAGTTTTCTGCATAGCTTGGGGTCGGGAGCGCTGCTATGAGGGGAAAACAATGCAATAGACCAGCACTGTATACCTTACATTCTCAAGATCGGTGGCGAACTGACGTCTGGTCATAAAGTGATGGTATATCCTGGCGCAATACCACATTTTACAACATGTAAAACCTCTTTAAACTGAAAACACGAAGTCCTTGGTGCCCCGGTGCACTCAGTTTGTCTCATGAAGGATAATTTTAGGAGCTCCCATTATAAAGCGCCGGTGTCGTCAGGATAATTATGTCATTACAATAATCTCACTTCCTAAATTAAGAAACTTTCCTTCCTCAATCAAGAAACTTAAGAGGCGCTAAATGATCTTTGACAATAGCAGAGAAATCACAGAGAGCGCTCCCCCGCTGATCGGAGGATTCTTCAGGAATCAACGTCACAGCCCCCTCCTGAGGAAGAGCAAGACAACTCTGTTATGATCCCCCCCAATGGGGTGAGATACAAGTCTAAATTCAGCAACACTGTGTATCTTCTTGTTTACTCAGCTCACATCTGATAGGCTAGTCCCATCCAGAGCTGCATTCAAACTGCATCCGTATAGCATTCTTTTCAGTACAATGCAATAATACAATTCTGCCCAGCACACACTGTACAGAGACTAAACCTGCAGAGAGGGAGAAGGTCCTGCAGACTGAGAGCTACAGTAGTAACACAGCTGAAGAGTTGTGAATGCAGCTCTGAAGGTGACAGGAGCAGATGTGGATATCAAGCAAAGTTTCAAAAAGTTACAAAAATATTTTATTTAGAGGCCCAAACGTGAAGCTACATGAATCAAATTTCAGCTCTGCAACCAGATATTGTCCAGAATGATTTTATGTTGCCGCAGCCACTTTAGGATACGAAGCAGAACTGTTGGTCCACGAATGTGGGCACCGAAACTAAAGGACATCTGGGCGTTCATGGACATCAGTCAGTGAATTGCCATGATCATTTTACCTAATTTGGAGTTACAGTCCTTATAAAGAAAAATATAAATCAGGAATAGGTGTGGCAGAGGAAGAAACAGATGCGGCAGAGGGAGAAACCAAACGCGGCAGAGGGAAGAACCAGACGCAGCAGAGGGAGGAACCAGACGCGGCAGGGGGAGGAACCAGACGCGGCAGGGGGAGGAACCAGACGCGGCAGGGGGAGGAACCAGACGCGGCAGGGGGAGGAACCAGACGCGGCAGGGGGAGGAACCAGACGCGGCAGGGGGAGGAACCAGACGCGGCAGGGGGAGGAACCAGACGCGGCAGAGGAAGAAATAGATGTGGCAGAGAAACAGTGGTAGCATAGAGACACGTGTCACAGAGAAACAGATGTAGCAGAGGAATAGATGTAGCAGAGCTGAACTGAATTTGCAATGACTTGTGATAAGCTCCAATCTTGGCGCTGCTGTATCGTCATACATTATTAGCTCAATATAGCACAGGTGAATAATATTTAGTACACAGCCTGCTTAGACTATGCCAACAAAAAACTGTGGCAAGTAAACGTCCAGAACTCACCAAAAGGCAGCTCGAACCTGGTGTCCAGTAAGATCTTATGAAGAGTAG
This sequence comes from Rhinella marina, assembly GCA_900303285.1. Lineage (NCBI taxonomy): Eukaryota > Metazoa > Chordata > Amphibia > Anura > Bufonidae > Rhinella > Rhinella marina. The sequence continues at coordinate 267,047 of ONZH01010837.1, read as the reverse complement.
GGTTCCGGGTCCCACAGATCTCATCGTCCTTCATCAAGACCTCTGCCTCTAGTGCCGCCCACTCTCCAGGGCCCTCCTAAGGAAAACAAGAAAGTAAGTTCAGGGCCTGTCTATGGTCCGGGTCACAACTCATGATACAGGAAAATACGTGCTCTTGCATCGGCGGGGATGGGGTGGGGGGGGGGGTTTCGGTTTTTGTCCTGTAGTACCAGACAGTGTGGTGCTGGCTATGTTGTCTGGCATTTTAGATGGAATTTGCGATGGAGGCTCCAAATAAAGCCTCCTGAACCACACCTAGATGTACACGGCGTCCATGAATTTGGCCACATTATTCATTTGGTGGGCTTTATGGTTCTTTTCCCACAAAAATCAATATGAGGCGCGATTCTCTCCGTACAGCAGCCTGATTGAGGCTGGAGAACATCTCAAGTCCTAAGGGAATATGATACCTTTCACATAAAACCAGTACGGCTTCAGCGATCAGATGTCACTAAACTAATGCAAAAATGTACAAGTGAAAAAAAAAACCTGCACACAGTGACCCAGTGAATGTCGGTCAGTGGCTAGAAACACCAGGGATAGAAGGTTTCTATTCACTGATTATTAGGGTCCCGGTTTAGGACTCACCTCATCCGACTGTCTGATTGTCTGCAGAGGAATCCACAGGGTCCCCACCATGGTGTCCCAGATGAGGCCTTTATTCCACATTTCCACTATGAGCCCCAGGTCCAGCCGACTGATCTCACTGCAAGATAAACCGGGCTTTAGTGACATGCAGAAAAACAGAAGAGAACTACAAATGGCAGGATGCCCGGCACGGACCTGAGACCCCTTTATGGTTCCATATCCCACCCCTCTGGAGGCATTATTACACTGCCAGATCATCGCTAACAAGTGTTGCTACGAACGCTCATTAGCGATAATCTGACCGACAATCGACCGGTGTAAGCCTGCTTACTGGCAGTTTCCAGATCACACAGCCACAGATCATAAATAATTGATAACTGCTAAAATTTAGTTAGTTCACATGTGCTGACCACAGAGCCAAAGGAGGAGCGTGACAAGTTTGTAGCAATGTTTAACAGCAAATCTGCGGTCTAAGCATAATGCTTTTCATTGCACTTGCAGTGTACGATCGGCATACGTAGTGAGAAATGCTCCTGGGACACATGCTGAACCTATCTATACACCTCTAGGAGTGCTGAGCTGGCTCGGTGGGTATTATAAGGTGTGCTGAGCTGGCTCGGTGGGTATTATAAGGTGTGCTGAGCTGGCTCGGTGGGTATTATAAGGTGTGCTGAGCTGGCTCGGCGGGTAAATAAGGTGTGCTGAGCTGGCTCGGTGGGTATTATAAGGTGTGCTGAGCTGGCTCGGTGGGTATATAAGTTGTAGTGAGCTGGGTAGGTATATAAGGTGTACTGAGCTGGCTCGGTGGGTATATAAGGTGTACTGAGCTGGCTCGGTGGGTATATAAGGTGTAGTGAGCTGGCTCGGTGGGTATATAAGGTGTAGTGAGCTGGCTCGGTGGGTATATAAGGTGTAGTGAGCTGGCTCGGTGGGTATATAAGGTGTAGTGAGCTGGCTCGGTGGGTATATAAGGTGTAGTAAGCTGGCTCGGTGGGTATATAAGGTGTGCTGAGATGGCTCGTGGGTATATAAGGCGTAGTGAGGTGGCTCGGTGGGTATATAAGGTGTACTGAGCTGGCTCGGTGGGTATATAAGGTGTACTGAGCTGGCTCGGTGGGTATATAAGGTGTACTGAGCTGGCTCGGTGGGTATTATAAGGTGTGCTGAGCTGGCTCGGTGGGTATTATAAGGTGTGCTGAGCTGGCTCGGTGGGTATTATAAGGTGTGCTGAGCTGGCTCGGCGGGTAAATAAGGTGTGCTGAGCTGGCTCGGTGGGTATTATAAGGTGTGCTGAGCTGGCTCGGTGGGTATATAAGTTGTAGTGAGCTGGGTAGGTATATAAGGTGTACTGAGCTGGCTCGGTGGGTATATAAGGTGTACTGAGCTGGCTCGGTGGGTATATAAGGTGTATTGAGCTGGCTCGGTGGGTATATAAGGTGTAGTGAGCTGGCTCGGTGGGTATATAAGGTGTAGTGAGCTGGCTCGGTGGGTATATAAGGTGTAGTGAGCTGGCTCGGTGGGTATATAAGGTGTAGTAAGCTGGCTCGGTGGGTATATAAGGTGTGCTGAGATGGCTCGTGGGTATATAAGGTGTGCTGAGATGGCTCGTGGGTATATAAGGCGTAGTGAGGTGGCTCGGTGGGTATATAAGGTGTACTGAGCTGGCTCGGTGGGTATATAAGGTGTACTGAGCTGGCTCGGTGGGTATATAAGGTGTACTGAGCTGGCTCGGTGGGTATATAAGGTGTAGTGAGCTGGCTCGGTGGGTATATAAGGTGTAGTGAGCTGGCTCGGTGGGTATATAAGGTGTAGTGAGCTGGCTCGGTGGGTATATAAGGTGTAGTAAGCTGGCTCGGTGGGTATATAAGGTGTAGTGAGCTGGCTCGGTGGGTATATAAGGTGTGCTGAGATGGCTCGTGGGTATATAAGGCGTAGTGAGCTGGCTTGGTAGGTATATAAGGTGTACTGAGCTGGCTCTGTAGGTATATAAGGTGTACTGAGCTAGCTCGTGGGTATATAAGGTGTGTGGTAGGCTGTCTGCACACATATCCCTCATTGCTGTCATGGGTAAAAGGGGTGATTTATCAGAGTCTGAAAAAGGGATGATTACTGGTTTTTGGGCCGAGGGTGGCAGTATTTTTGAAACTGCTTGGTTTGAACTGTTGTTGTGCTGCTGTGGTGCAAGTGTATGGTGAGTGAACAATTGGCACCATGTGAATCTACGACATGGAAACCGCAGAGCACCACGTGACATTGATGTGAGAAGTGAACGTGGGCTACAATAGAGTACGAGGGCGGACAGAGACATTACAGTGGAGCAGCTCAAAACTAAAATGAACCAGGGACTACCAGACATGTGTCTAAAACAGTTCAAAGGACCTTACTGCATATGGGGCCTGCCAGTAAGACAATGCCACACAGCTAGAAATGTCAGACATTGGTTGGAAGAGCATGACCAAGACTTCCAAATACTACCCTGGTCCCAAATTCCCCAGACTTGTACCCAATTGAGAATCTGTGGGACCACCTCAATCACCATGTTCTCTCTGTGGATCCTCCCCCACACCCCGTCCAGCAGCTGTGGGATATAACGCAGTCAGCATGGCTCCAGATACCTGTGACCACCTACCAGGACCTTATGGAGTCATTCTCAGCCCATCTAGCTGCCGACCATGCTGCACATGGCGGGTATGCTGGATATTAGCTGGTGGTCAGAATAACGGGACTCGACTGTGTACGTCAGTACACCATTTTTTCACTGTGCAGGAAAGAGCAGCCTGCCCCTGCCAAGATAGAGGTCATTTTAAAGGGGTTATCCAACCCCTATGATGACGCCCCCAATGCCCAGGCCCCTCATATAGGTTATACTTAACCTGCTCCCTTTAAGGGTGCATTTAAAAGACCCATAAGACACGACATCCATAAGAACGTATTATAACAGAATAATAACTATAACAGTCTGCCATATATCCATTACATGGGGTGTTACACAGGACTGCAGAAGGCATGATACATGCAGTATGTTAGAGCGCCATCTGCAGGCCTGCACTACTGTCACATTACATCTCTGTCACGAGAAAATTTGTGAATCTGTGGCTGCAAATCCAGAATGAGGATAAGTGTGCGTCTACTGACCCCTAGTGCATTCAGACGGTACTGCAACAGTCCTAAAAGAGTATCCTACACAACATCAAAAAAATACGTAATATTTTGAACCTCCGTCACAATTATTTCATCGCCTTCTGAAAAACACAATTTGCAAAGTATCTTACAAATGACACAATGCAGGCCGCTTTACAAGCTGCACAATGAAAGTATAAAATGCAAAAAATAATTACAGTATATAGCCACATAGAGCGGTTTTCCAAAGACATGCTGCCGATTTCAAACCATGCTGCTGGTCCATTTACGCTGTGGATTTTTTCGCAGTGTGTGGATGAGATGTCTAAAAAAATCGCATTCGCTATGCTGTTAATGTACTGGCCATTAAAAACAGGTACCAAATAACACTGTAAAAAAAAAAAGTAATTAAAATAATAAAAAATCATCTATGGCACTCTCTCTGCACTGGAGGCAGCAGGACCTGACGTTCCCAGTGTTGTGAAGTCACATGATCACTCTTGGAGCGGCAGGTCCTACTGCGCCCAGTGAGGAGCGAGGGCTCCAGCAAGTAATTTTGTTTTACAGCACTATCACGGGTGAGTGGGGGTTCATTATATATATGGGGGCACAAAGGGGGCCATAATATAGACAGGGGGCACTGCAGGGGTTTGGGATTATTCATTTATTTTATTCAACAAAAACATTCATTTTTAACGCCCAGTTTTAACAGACAGATAGGTGGCCAGGAAACGGATGGATGCAAAACAGCCCTGAAAAACAAACCGTTTATCAGCTTTTAATGTCCGTTATTTCCACTGCGGTGCGAACGTACCCTTAAAATACACTTACCATGACAATTTTAGTTCCAAGACAGCAGACGTCTTAGCCACCCCCTACACTGTCCTGATATACTCGTTGCTTCATTTCTTTGGTAAAGCATGGTTCCACTACTCAGACTTGTAAAAATCTCTGCTGCCAACTGCTACCACTAGAGGGCGATCTGTTCTTACCTCCTATTCCAATCAATAGAAGCCATATACAACCACACGGACTGTGAACAGAATGCCCTCTGGTGGTGAAATTAGATAGAGCAGGCTGCTACAAATCTGTGTGTGTGAGAACTGAAGAAGAGAAGCCATGTACTAAAGAAAGCGCCACCCACAGCTTTATCAAGTAGATAAAAGAAATGCAGCAAATATTTTATGCTGCAGGCGCAAAAGTCTGCAAATTAATTTTAAAAAAAAAAATAAAACCACAAAATGAAGTATTTGCAGAGTGAAGTCCTGTCTGCCTATACCAGAGCTTCTGCTCGCTCTGCGCCTTCATGTTCTGATCACTACGGAGGTATATGGCGTCGCTGAGGTCTAGGAAGAAGCTGCTTAAGACACCTGCCGTCTCCTGCACCGACCTGTATAACGTACGGTGGATTATCAATGCTGTTACTTGTTAAAGCCATGGCCGGGTTATAATCTGGATTAACATTTCAGCAGCAGTAGCACTTTAATCCGGTATTTAATGATTTAGTACATTCCACATTCACCATCAGGACTGTTCTGGTAAAGACATCTGTAGCCCCCTTGGCTTACCACAAGGCATTGCTCAAGGCTGCGGAGTATTGTGGAGCATTAAAGAGTAACTCCAGCAGACACGCAGAACCATTCCCACCACCCCTACCTGAGCCTATGTTATCAGTGTTATTTTCTCCGCCATCTTGATTGTAAAAACATTGTAATACTGTCTAAGGGTCCGTTCACACGTCCGCATGTGCGGATCCGCAAAACACAGACACCGGCCATGTGCCAGCACTAGAGAAATGCCTCATCTTGTCCGTGGCTGCGGACAAGAATAGGACATGTTCTATTTTTTTTTTTGCAGGGCCGCGGATGCGTGAATGGACCCCAACAGTAACACAAACAGTCTTTAAGGGGTTGTTCACACCTAGGGACCCTTCTTCAGCATGGCCAGACCCACGGTGGTACTCATACTTACCCGATTCCCACCACTGGGTTTCGGATCTCCTCCGGTCAGAATCCAGTTTGTGGAGGGCCACGTAGTAGCTGCAGCCAATGACTGGTCACAGCGGTGATGTGTCACCCATACATCAGGTCACTGGTTCTGTGACTCATGGGTGACACATCACCACTGCGACCGGTCATTGGCTGCAGCTGCTACATGACCCTCATGACACCGGCCTTTGATGCGGGGAGACCTGCGACAGCCGAGGGGGAGTGATGAAGCTAGAACCCAGTGACAGGGAACAAGTAAGTATGATTCCCACCGCAGGTCTGGCTATGCTTCGGGATCTGCAGAAAAGGTCCCCAGGGGTGAACAACCCATTCAAACTGCCCCAGATCACAATGGTTGATGCTGGATCTGGTGCACCTTAATGACCACTTAGTCTTGTCGCCACTTGTTAGATTCTCTGCTGCCGCGCTGTACCTTCATGCATGACGGATCTGCTAGGCCTGCCCCACACACTTCCCGTCCCGGCCGGTGGAGGGAACATGGGAGAACGAGGACCGTGATCAGTTTGGGGGTGGAGAGAGGATAGGAGAACGAGGCGTTACAAAAAGAGGTGTGTCCAGATCACACCTAACAGAAATTTTAAAGGTTATTTAGATAAATCACTCAAAATTGTGACAGCCATAAATGCAGGTCAAAGAAACCGGAAGAGGCCCAGGAGAGGCTGCAAACTGTGCCCTGTGCAGCAGCATGCATATCACAAGCAGTGTGCACGAAGGTGGAACAATGACTATAGAAAACAGTGGAGGTGATTTAGTGAAACAAACAGAATGCATGGTCCTAAGAAGATTTATGGTTATCATCCATGTCTGGACTGTTACCATACAATAGTGCCAGCACATTGTGTCTGATTCTTTGTTACCCAGAAACCTGCAAGAGACAGCAGTGCAATCAGACAGCAACTAGATAAATGGAGTGTAAAAGTGGGTTTAGACGAACCAATAATCGTCCAGATTACTGGGAACGACCGTTCCTACAAATGCTCGTTCCCGATAATCTGGCCATCGATGAACAAGCAAATCGCTCCTTCATTGGGTGATCCTGTCGTTCGTGCAGGCACCACCAATCGTTTCTGGGCAGCAGATCGTGCAATCTAAACAGCGATCTGCTGCCCAGAAACAATGACTCTGTATAAGGACCTGATACTGTGGAGGTTTATTGATGCATGTAAATGTGCAGTCTCCTTCACCGACCGAGCAGCCAACTATCGGGAAGGAACGCTTCCTTCTCCGCAATCGGCCGCTCCATCGGCCCATCTAAACTGTCCTTAAAGGGAACCTGTCATCACCTTTATGCTACCCATACTAACAGCAGAATAAAGTAGAGACAGGTGAGTTGATTTCAGCGGTCTGTCATTTATAAGTTAAAAGTAAGTGGTTGCTGAGAACCAACATCACGAACATTGCAGACTGGGCCTGGAAAAGAGTCAAATCTTCATGAGAAGAGTCATGGTTATTCATGAATTCCTGCTTTCCCTGCCCACCTGCTGATGATTGACAGGCTTCTACCTAGTTTTCTCCCTTTCTCTCTAGGAGTGAACTGCCAATCATCAGCAAATGGGCGGTGAGAGCAGGAGATTAGGAATAACCATGACTCTTCTCAGGTAGATATGACTCTTTTCAAGGCCTGGGATGCAATGTTTGTGATGTTGGTTCTCAGCAACCACTCACTTTTAGCTCAAGAGAGACACACCGCTGAAATCAGCATTTATGTCACTATGTTATGCTGCCAGCAGTACAGTCAGCATAAAGTTGATGACAGGTTCCCTTTAACTCTTTTCTGATCCAGAGCTCCAAATCCTCTGCTTCCCTTCATATAGCCATAGAGTTACATGATAAATTCCAGACTACCTGTAGCTACCACTAGGGGGGGAGCTCACTGCATTCAGATTTAAAGGGGTTGTCCAAGTTATTTTTTTGTTCTTTGTATGTTTCTAACTAGTCAAATATAAAAGCTTTTCCAGCACTTTGTGCTTCTAAAGCTGCTGGTTTCTCAGATGTCACTGAGGGTCACATGACCTGTGATGTTAGCCTTCCTCCCTGCTCTGCTGATGTTTCGTGCACAAGCAGATAAGAGTTTGTACACGAGATGTCACTGTTCAGGCCATGCCCTCCTGCACTGCCGGCTGCTGCTCTCTCCCTGGATTTTTTTTCAGATAAAACATTAACCCCTTCAGCAGAAGACTCAGACTCAGGGCTGAAGGCTTTACTAAGTAGCTGCAGCCAGTGAGGAGACAAATGCTGGGCACAGGAGCTGACAGAGGAGTTGTGCAGAATATTGCACAAGAAAGGCAGGGGGTTCCTGTGTGTATCAGCAGTCATTGTACAGCTGGGACCTGTAGTCCTACACATGCAACATGCTGCTGAGTCTCCCAGCAGGCAGACATGTCACTCAGGGCAGCACTTGTATTCACTCCCTTTGCAGAGCAGGGCAAGGGGCAGAGATTGTTGTTATTGCAGGTAAACAAAGGCCAGAAGAGAACCAGGGAAATGAGGAAATATAGATTTTTTTTTGCCTAAAACTTGCTTAACTTAGTTATATATTGCGGCCCATCAGATTTACAGTGCTATATATTTTTTCCATAACTCAGACAACCCCTTTAAAAGGGTTTTCAAGGTACTTATTTGATGGTCTCTCTCTTAAGAGAAGTCATATATCAGACTGGTGAGGGGGCCAACATAACACTGTTTCAAGCAGTCATGGGAAAGCACAGTGGACTGAGCCGGAAGCGCAAGGTCCCCAACCACTGTATAGTGGCCATTCCAGGGTACTGCAGCTCAGTTGCCATTCTGTCCACTGTATAGTTTTTGGTACAGTTGATCGGCGGGGGTGCCGGGTGTGGGAACCCCATCAATCTGATATTGATGACTTATCCTGAGGATAGCTCATCAATATCTAAGTCCTGAAAACCCCTTTAAGCAGTTTGGCACTGCAGGGGAAGTGAACACATGCTCCCCCCATATATCGCAGCTGTTCTCTGGGAATCCTAGCAGCGCAGCGTTCTGTCACTGGGCAAGAAAGAACAGTCCAGCGTGGAATATCCCTTTAATTTTTTTTGACATGCCATCATGTTTCTGGCGGGCATGCTGTCTTACAATCTTGTCATTCTCTGCATCATAAAACACATCAAACTATGAAGACGACAAGGAAAACAAGGGCAACGGACCCTGGGACCTTCAGCGTAGAAGACTTGTCATCCATCACCGTCCACAAGGGAACAAAATCACGACCCATCATGTCCTGTCACATCATGGATGCCGGCAGCACAGCCATGACGTCAGGAAATATCCAGAGGTGAGCGCCTCACGCTTAAAGGGGAACACCGCCTTATTTCATCACCATTCAAATCTGAATTAAAATCGGAGTTACTTTCTTTTACTTTTTATTTCATTTCATTTCTTTCTCCCAGCTTTTCTCATCAGCTATTGCCTGGCACTTCATCTGTGGTAAAACTACAACTCCCAAGATGCACTCTTGCTTGGCTGTTCTCAGAACTCCATAGAAATGAATGGAGCATGCTGGGAGTCGTAGTTTCGACACAGCTGGAGGTTAGCCATCACTTCCCTAGACCTTCATGGTCGCCTCCGGACAGCATTCAGACTACATCTACAGTAGCCTGAATTAAATGGGGTGGGGTTTCCGACCCCAAAGACCCTGCCTCATTACGGACCCCGGACCCAACAGTGTATTTAGTGGAGTGGTATTCACATGCCACAGAGCACAAAAGCACAGAAGCTGTCCACATTGCCTGCTATGTATACCTCATGCACAGCAGGTCTGCTCTCTATAGCCATAGCCTTGCTTATGCATACCAGACAGACCATCTAAACAAGCAGAGCTGAAGTGTAAAGCATAGGGGACCAGGTACATCCTTACCCGTGAGCAAGGCGAGAAGATGAGCATTCATTTTAAGCTACTTTCACATCTGTGCGTTCCCTTTTCGCTATTGCGATCAGTCATAGGATCTCAATAGCGGGGGGGGGACGGGACGGGACGCTTCAGTTTTGTCCCCATTCATTGTAAATGGGGACAAAACAAACTGAACGAAACGGAATGTACCAGAATGTATTCTATTCCGTTTGGCTGCACTCCCATTGCGGACAGAATAACGCTGTCTGTTTTTCTGTCCGCGATGGGATGCGGAGCAAGACAGATCCGTCATGACTCAGAATGCAAGTCAATGGTGGCGGATCCGTTTTCTCGGACACAATAGAAAACAGATCTGCCCCCCCCATTGACATACAATGGTTTCAGAGGCGGATCCGTCATGGCTATTTTACAGATAAGACAACCGGATCCGTTCAGAGCGGATGCAAACGGTTGTATTATTATAACGGAAGCGTTTTTGCGGATCCATTCGGATCGGGGGCTCCGTTCTGGATATAGGTGCGGGTCCCAGCGGTGGGACCCGCACCTATAAGACAATGGGGCATATCCTAGCGATATGCCCCCATTGTCTAAAATTCGAATAACCCTTTAATAAAGTAACGGTCCTTCCTACTGTGCAAGAACCCTGCAAACCTGGGGGTACTCTTCAGGCCGACTTCTGCAGCTAATGGAAAATCAACACCACAAAGGACAAACGGCGACTTTACTTCAGCTAGGAACTTCCCCAGCACAGATGGTGGATATACAACTGTATATAAAATAATAGTACCATGATGATTAAAGGTAATCTGATGCAGAAAAGTTGTAACATAGCTTATAATAATGAAAAAAAAACACATCCAGTTCAACCCGTTATCCTGCAACACTGATGCAGAGAGAAGCAAAAAGGGGGGAAAAAATCCTTCCCGGGAGAAAACTAAAGCAGTACTGCGGTGCTGCTCCGATTCATTTAAATGGGCCAGGGCTACAGTACCATTCATGGCCACTAGGCAGTGTATGGAGCTGTGCTGCTTTAATGCACGGCAGCAGTTGCAACCCCTGATCGTGGGGATGCCGAGTATTAGACCCCCACTGATCAGATAGTGATGATCTACCATAAGGGTATAGGTCATCAATTTGACAGTCCCGGAAGAGCCCTTTATTTCCTGTGATGGCACTGCAGTGAAACAAGCACTTACTGACATGTTTCCCCACAGATTATAGCTGATCGGTGGGGGTCCAGACAGACACTTCAGCTTCTAACAAGTAGGGTTTGTCTAAAGTGGAGCACACCTTGAGTTTGCTCTGCCCCAAAGTATATGAGATAGTAAAATTAGATTGTAAGCTCCTGTGGTCAAGGACTGGTGTGAACGTCAAAGTTTTACATAATGGGGGCAATTTATCAATAGTTTCAGAACAAGCAAATTAGAGAAAACGTAATCAAAATGGTCACCAATGCGACTAAGAATTATTTGGCCACCGCTCTGCAGCGCCTCATAGTGGCCACGTGTAGTACATGTGTAGAGATTTACAGGTACAGCGTGGGATTAAAGAGGATCTATCCCCTCCCCTGACAGGTCTGCTTTAGTAATTACATTCCCCATGTAATTATTGCAGAGCATCTTTTCATGAAACTATGCTGTGTCACTCCTCTATGATTCCTACTAGAACTTTATGACTGAATTACCAGCAGTTTACAGTGAAGGTCCAGATGTGTGTTACAAGTTGGGAAGGGGGGGGGATGTCAAATCAATGACAGAACACCAACAGGTAACATTCAGCTGGACCTCTACTGCAGAGCTTCAGAGCTGTAATCTCCCTGCTTTGTTGGCTCTGAGCATGAGAACCCCAACCCTAATGGAGGAATGAACGTTGCTATGAACACTCATTCCCGATAATCGGCCCAGGTAAAAATGCCGCGGATCACTGAGTGAACAAGTGTTTTGCTCGAAATCATCGTTGATGCATCACATTAAAAGGATTTTCTGAGACCGAGACTCCCCAGGATAGGTCACCAGTATCTGATCAGTGAGTAAAGTGACCTTCCAGACAGTCGACGCAGTGAAATGAGTGCAAAAGAACTTGGGTAGTGGACAGGCTCCTCCGTTCCAGCATGAGTACGTATCACCCACCGCCATACAATATACTCGATCAAATAAAACGTGAATGAAAGCAGAGGGTGGGCAGCGTGAAGCAGGGGAGGGCTGCCTAATATCAATTTAACAGACTGCTCTGGTGTACAGCAGTCTGTGGGGCGTGGGAGTTTTTAGTCAAGTATAAAAAATTCACTGAAGTCAAGCACTGAAATAGCAGTGATGTGGAGAGGGGCCTCTACTCTAAATTACAGATTTTTTTTAGGGGTTCTCTTTCTGCCTATTATGTTTTATATACACTAATGGGGTCCTTTATTAAGACTGGCATTTTAGACTCCGGTCTTAATAACCCTGCGCTGGCACTTGATGTGCCTAAGTTAAGTTTGGCGCATCCAACGCCGGCCTAAATCTACACCAGCTCCCTTGGTGACGTAGATTTAGATAATTTTCTATGCCTAAAACAGAATTAGGGGGTACTGTCTCTCCTTGGGGAGAGCGCCTTAATCAGCGTGAGGAGTCTTATAGACCATACACACTCCTCTGGAATTCTGGGAAGAAAGAGATGCAAATGAGCTCTTAACAAGCACCGCCTCTAATACCATAAGATGTAAGGCAGCTATCCTGTAAGTAAATGTTCAGCTCTTTAAATAAGCCTTGAGACATGACTCGGATAATAAATAAGCCAGCATCTCATCTGCAGACAGCTGTTTTGGGGTAATTGACCCTCATCATTGCTGAGCACCCCAAAATCCTGCCTTGGACCTCTCACCCAGTTAAGCCAGTACTCTCTGCTCTGATGAGGGACAATCACCCGGAAACAGCTGTCTGCAGATGAGGTGCTGGCTTATTTAAAATTCCAGTCATGTCTCAAGGCATTTTTATAGAGCTGAACATTGACTTACAGGATAGCTGCCTTACATCAGGTGGCATCAGAGGAAGAACTTGTTAAGAGCTCATTTACATCCCTTTCTACCTAAAACAGGAGTAGAAATTGATAAATGAGACAGGCCGGCCGCCCCGCCATGATCGATTTTTGGAACTGGCGTACGTGGCGTGGATGGGAAAGAAGTCGCAGATTCAGACGAAAATCCCATTTGCGACCCAATCTGCAACAGATATACGTCAAAAATTGGAATATATCTATTCATAAATGACCCTCTAAATGTTCTGCTTTTAAATCTATAGGAATTAAATAGAAAATAAAAAAATTATAAAATAATGTTTTTAATGTCCATTTAGTCAGCAATAAATAAATTCCTTTTTTTGGGGGGGGGCTGGAATTGGAAATGTTTTTCCTATAAGGGTGGATTCACACACGGGGTTTCTCTGCAGAAAAAAAAAAAAAAAAAACAGCTCCAGATGTTGATGGAAAGTCTATGGTAGATATGTAAAGTACATGTTGTTTTTTTGTATGTTTTTTTTGTTTTTTTTTTATTTTTTAAACACAGCATATTGAAGAAATGCACATTCCTATTTAACAAAAAATGCATAGCAAAATACCACCACAAAAAACCATGCGGGTGCAGCATGCCAAAAATGCAAGTGGTTTCTTTGGCTTTGGTTTTTGTTTTGTTTTTTGTAAAAAAAAAAACAAGCCAGACTAAATTTGTGTGTGTGTCTTGTGGAGTTAAGGGAGGACAGATGTCTGAAAAAAAAAAAAAAGATTATATCACCACAAACAACCACGTAAGAAAATCCTTTTGCCTCCGTAGGCTCTGAAGATACATATCTATAACTCACACCATTCTCCTCATGGTCCTTCTCAAGTCAATACTGAAGGTACGTTAAATCATTTTTCTCAGGTCGCCTACCGAACTCTAGACACTAAAGGGTAATTAGTAACTAAACTGCCTATGGGACATTAGTAAACGATACAGGTGGGCAGAGGACGGGAAGTACAAATCAACAGATTGATTTAAAAGGTTTTTTTTTATTTTGCATATAATATTGTAGCTTGAGTAAGTGACCACTAGATGGCAGAACATAACTTACAGAACAGAAATTCCCACGCAGATTTCCGCCAGTCTAGAGTTGGATGCAAAATAGCTCTTTCCCAAAAAAAAAGGGAGAAGAAAGCTGTGCCTCTGGTGCCAGCAGTTGGAAGGCCGCTATCCTTTAAACGGATTTTCGACCATTTAAACAGGCCTTGAGACATAATTTAGGATTATAGACAAGCCAGTATCTCATCGGGAGCTCACGGCGTCATTGGTTGCTATGACGCCGTGCGCTTCCTGACACTGCCGCTGTACAGTGAAACACTATACACGAGCGTGTACAGTGTTTCACTGTACAGCGGCGGCCTCAGGAAGCGCACGGCATCATAGCAACCAATGACGCCGTGCGCTCCAGTCCTCTGGGGCAGCACAGGCCGGGCTTTCACGGCCCGTATCGGGCCGTGAAACAAGGTCGTCTGAATGGGGCCTAAGTCTAGGTCTGTTTTTCCCAGAAGGGCAGCCATAGGGTGGCTGGGGGAGGAGGAACCTGATGGCCCTACCCCCGAGACCTACAGGAGGGAACCCATATGGGTGCTGCATCCTGAAAAGCCCTTGTGACAAAGAAACATGGAAGGTGAGCACACAGTGACATAAAAAAAATAAAGTAAATATGTGCCACCCAGCCCGGGCAATAAAAACTCCTCCTCTCGTCAAACCAGAAGACCCAGGAAGAAAAAGAGGAGTGCGCTCAAAAAGTGAGAAAATGAACTGCGTGCAAATGTGCCTTCACTCAGGGTCACCCACTTGGGGCATTTTTGCACCTCGAGTTCTGAAACAACTTGGCCCATGGCTTCGATCCACAGGGTCCAGGTCACCTACAGGTAGCCATCAGCTACGCTGCGTAAACCCAAAAGCTTCAACTACGTGTGTAGACCCTGCTCGGTACCAGTGGTCCAGTACTAGCCACTGATCACAGATACTTCACCTGTAGGATCGAGATGGTTGAGTGACCCTTAAAGGGGTAGTCCCATCTTAGACAATGGGGGAATATCGCTAGGATATGTCCCCATTGTCTGATAGGTGTGGGACCCGCACCTATATCGAGAACGGAGCGGGGAGCACTGCGCCTGGAGGACCCCAGGTTTCCCAGGGTCCGGCCACCACTAGGTGCAGCTCCCCGCTGCTCCCATAGAAATGAACGGGAGAGCACTGCGCATGCGCGGCCACGACTCCCATTCATTTCTATGTAGCCGACGGAAATTTTCGCCGGCCCCATAGAAAGGGAGGGCGGCTGTGCATACGCAGTGAGCTCTCCTTCACTTTTGGGGCTCCATTCTCGATATAGATGCGGGTCCCAGTGGTAGGTACCTATAAGACAATGGGGGTTTATCCTAGCGATATGCCCCCATTGTATAAGATGGGAATAACCCTTTAACTGCATTTTTGGTGTATGGAGTCGGGATGATCAAGTGAAGAGCAGGGTCGGAATCAGTGAGGGAGAGTATGGATACTTTCATTTTTACCTAGTGTGAGCCATATATTCAAAAATGAATACTGGTGGACAAACCCTTTAAGTCCTTGCAGACCACGCTCACGTTTCTCATCACTTTTCAAAATCTGTCAAACAAAATTTTTTGGGAAATTTATTGTAACCCATCACCTGCACCTTTCCTTTTTTTTCCGGCTTCATCACAGATAACGTACATTATAAGCAGTAGGGTGCAGAACTTGGACGGGACCGGACGGCACCTAATAGCATTCCCTGCTGTAGATAACAAGATATGTCCATATTTACCTATGAGGTCACCCAGGGCGGCTGCCAATGTTTATAATGCTGGTGTGATCCGGGGTGACGTCATGGTAAATATGACAAGTGTGCTTGGTCAGTGACTCAAGTTACACAGCAGGAGCACGCCAGCTGACGACTTGGATATAAAAAGTCATGAAACATTGGATGCCACGGCCCTGGTGCTGACATTACCTCTTCTCCAGAGCTGCACCCATCAACTGGAATGCTCCTCACACAATGTCCAGGGAGATGAAAAGAGTCACCTTTGCTCTGAAGGACCACTCGACTATAGCAGGGATGCTCAACCTGCGGCCCTCCAGCTGTCCCAAAACTACAACTCCCAGCATGCTCTAATAGCTGTAGGCTGTCCAGACATGTTGGGAGTTGTAATTTTGCAACAGCTGGAGGGCCGCAGGTTGGGCATCCCTGGACTATAGCACTGCATGCAGCAATTTCAATGGTGCTTCATTTCAGCTACAGGAAGGTCCATTTGCAAGTACTTTATTCAGAAGTAACAGATGGACAGAAATCACAGGGGCGATCATCATCAGAAGCCGAAAGCTATAATGCGGATGTCCAGTGTGGTTCTGGTCACAATGTTTCTACCTAGCTCCCATGTAGTAAGAGCTCACATCTGCCCCCTGCTGGCTCGGTACAGAAATATACAGAACAGTATATATCCCACAATGCACTGCAGTGGCATCTGGGAGAATAATTCAATGAAGAATCTGATAACCTGCACAATTACGAGTTCAGCTCTTGAGGCCCACTCAATGATTCCAATAGGCAAATCATTAGCGGCTCTGTCCCTCTGTAGTGTCAATAACCTGCAATCCCATCAAAGGGATCTCCCATCATCAATTTATTATCAAGGAACTAAACATTTGAGATGGAGTAGCCTTAAATGGAGGTCCCCCGAGACCCTCAAAATGCCCTTCTTTACAGACATGTAATACAGGGCCGTTCTGGGGGGGCCTTCCTGTTGGGTGTAGCTATGGACAGGGTCATGGGAACCGGCAGGCACTAAGCTCAGGCAGATCCTACAACCTATGACCATGCACAGGGACGGACAATGAAATGGTCATCACCTCCAATGTAACCCAGAAGGACGAGGGCACTTACAACATGAAGTCTTGCTCCCAGCAGGGCTGGTCTCCTCTCACCGTTACCGTCGTGCTCTTCACATTTTGGACTTTTAAAGTCACATAAGTATTGAATTTATCTGTAGGGGAGAAGACAGAAAGGTCACAAAGTTATGAAACAGGGTCATGTCAAAAGTCCTGAAGTTATATTAATATGTATTTCTAGAATACATTTTTCATCATATTTTTACAATGCTGCTGCTGGGTGTGGGCTCAGGACTAGGGTTGCACTGGGTATCGAATTCTCAATACCCAATCGATACTTTTGTCCTGGTATCGTATCATATACTCGATACTTTTCTCCCTGTATCGTATTGCCTGTTACCGATACTAAGCTGTGCTACTGCGCAGCCTAGTATCAGAGAACATGGAGCACGCTGCTCTCAGCACGCTCCATGTTCCCTCAGCAGCACAGGGGAGAAGGAAGCTCTACCTCCCCCTGTGCTGCTGCTGCTGCCCCCAATGAGAGGAGGGGGGCGGAGAAGGGGAGGACACACACACTGCGCCACTGCCACCAATGAGAGGAGGGGGGCGGAGAAGGGGAGGGCACACTGCGCCACTGCCACCAATGAGAGGAGGGGGGCGGAGAAGGGGAGGGCACACTGCGCCACTGCCACCAATGAACATTACTATCATTTAACATTACTATCATTTAATACAAGTACAGGAGCGGGTGCTGGCGGCAGAATCACATAGCCGGCACCCGACCTGTATGACAGGGAGCTGTGATCAGCGGTAGTTAACCCCTCAGGTGCCAAAATATTAAGTTTAAATTCCCCCTTCCCAATTTTACATATAAAATATATAAACAATAAATAAACATATTAGGTATCGCCACGTCCCAAAAGTCCAAAGTATTAAAATATTAAAAAATATCTCCTATGTGGTGAACGCCGTAACAGAAAAAAATAAATAAATAAAAACCGCCCAATTCGCCATTTTTTAGTCACCTTGCTCCCCCCCAAAAAATAGGATAGGACTGTTCTATTATGGGCTGGACGTTTTATAAAATGCCAAATGCACGTGGCTTCTTTTGGGGTTTTTATTTTTTCGCGTGGTATCGAATGGTATCGAGTATCACAATACTTTTTTATGGTCTCGAAACCGAATCAAAATTTTGGTATTGTGACATACCTACTGGGGACAGAATCAGTCTCCTTCCCCCACTGGCAGGTGACAATACAATCCCTTCTTACTTCCCCCTCTGACAAGCAGAGCAGAAGGCTGTTTCTATTGGCTGCTCTGCAGGGATCACAGGGCAGAAGGCTATTTCTATTGGTTTTCCAGGGGTGAACAGAAGATCACTATGCAGAATGGAGACAATGACTGAGCATGTGTGACCAGCAGCACATTTTGCTATACATTGAACACCAGGTGGCGCCATACTATGTATGCATATTTTTCACAACATCCTCTCAATACAGGCCACTGGGTTCTCGTTGCGCCACCTCTCTGCTCTGTATTCTCACGCATGTTACTTGCCTGGAAATTGTTTTGCTTTGAGATTTTTGGTACCATTATCCCTCTATGGTTTAGGTGTCAGGTGCTCGTGACTGTATATACTGGCCACATAACACAGTTGCAAGTATTGCATTTATTTGGTCATTCTAAGTATTAGGTCTATATGGCATATTGTCTGCCCTGTCAGTATTTTTTATGATTTTTTTTTTAACGTATTTCTAATGATGGATTAATAAAGATGTGTTTATATTGGTATCACTTATGGCTAGGTGAAGTCTTCGTGCAGCTCAGCACCTATTGTCGGACCCCGAGTCATCAGACATTGATGACCAATCCTGAGGAGCCTGGAAAATCCCTTTAAGGGCTCATGCACATGAAAGTATTTTCTTTCAGTGTTCGTTCTGTTTTTTTTTTTGTTTTTTTTGTGCGGACCGTATGCGGAACCATTCATTTCAATGGGTCCGCAAAAAAGAACGGAAGTTACTCCGTGTGCATTCCGTTTCCGTATGTCCGTATTTCCGTTACGGAAAAAAAAAAAAAAATAGAACATGTCCTATTATTGTCCGCATCACGGACAAGGATTGGACTGTTCTAATAGGGGCCAGCTGTTCCGTTCCGCAAAATATTTAATGCACACCGACGTCATCCGTGTATTTTGCAGATCCGTTTTTTTGTGTACCGCAAAGTACATATGGTCGTGTGCATGAGCCCTAAGCAGGAGAGTTCGTCATCCAAATGAAATCAATGACACAGCCTCTGATTCTCGTGATAGGAGATAGTTAACGCTTCTTTTTTTCGCGGTGGGTGGAGCCTTTGAATGGACGCAGAATTCATTACCTGTAAATGACGGCTGGGAGGTATTTCACCGCCGTGCTCAGCATTTCACACTTCTGCCTGTATGTATAATTAAGTACACTGTCTAAAATAAGGCAGATTTATGGGCGAGAAACAGCTTGTCAGTTATCGCCGGGTGCGGAGAGCAATTACTGAGGCGCGGAGGTGACATCAGCCGGCAGTGCGTTCTGTGGAGTCCTGCTGGCCTTCAGATGACCCAGCAGAGGACTTCCTTCATACTGAACACACCAGAGGCAGGCCCCGCAGCTTCATGTACAGGGGCACGCCCGCTCTGCTTTGTCTGATTTCAGAAAGCTTATCCACACACAGCGGGGGAAAAAAAGGCCTCAAGCACATGACCGTATGTTTGGTCCGCATCTGATCCGCATTTTTTGCGGATCTGATGCGGACCCATTTATTTCGATTCGGACGCACACCATGTGCTGCCGCATCTGTAGGTCCATTAAGCGGCCCTGCAAAAAAACGTAGAACATGTCCTATTCTTGTCCGTTTTGCAGACAAGGACAGGACATTTCTAGAGCAGTTTGAAAATAAAAACGGTAGCATGAAGACGGCCGAGATCCATGATTTATGGACCGCTAAATGGATACTGTCGTGTGCATGAGGCCTAAGGATTAGAGATGAGCGAGCATGCTCGGGTGCAATTTTCGCGTACGCATTTTAAAATCAGTAAGCTAATGCATACGCATATTTTAATCTATACACAAATGCGTACGCATAACGTACAAGTTTTTAAAATGCGTACGCATTAGGGTGCAGATTAAAATATGCGTATGCATTAGCGTGCAGATTTTAAAATGCGTATGCAAACATGCGAAAATTGCACCCGAGCATGCTCGCTCATCTCTACTAAGGATGCATTCACACGACCGTATGTATTCTGCGGATCTGAGAAGAAAAAAAAACCCACGGATCCTGGCTGTGTGATAACGGTGTTGCATCGGTTCTTTTTTGCGGAACCATTGACTTCAGCGCGTCCGTGAATCCGCATTTTGAGGCAATGAACAGGGCATGTACAAACATACGCACGTGGAAAGCACACGGAAGACACTGAAGTCAACGGGTCCGCCAAAAACGGATGCAACAAAGACATCACATGTACGTTATCCGTATTTTGTGGATCTGTGTTTTGCAGACTGCAAAATACATTCGGTTGTGTGAATACCGCCTAAGCTGATATGTGCGCAGGTTTTTAACCAGCTGCATGTGAATTGCTGCTATGGGTTTCACCAGCGGCTTTCAGTCCTTGCAATGCAGAAGGCTGAAAGCAGCGAAGGAGCCGCTCGCTGTGCCAGTAGCCATTTCTGGCAGCTTTTGCAGCAGCGGATTTTGTCCAGACCTGCCCTTAAGGAGGTTGAGGACTTTCTGGCTACTTGTGACCAATGTGTAGGTAAGATGCCTATATTGCACTTACTAATTTAACCTCTGCTGATATTTTGTGCCGTTTCCTAGATTTCATAAGTCATGTCCCCTCTTTAAAGGGAATCTATCACAAAAACCTGTTCTATATTTTATTTATGCTAAAAAAATCTATTATATTTATATATATATATATATATATATATACAAATATATAAATTATATATTTGTAAGAAATAATAAATAAATAAAAAAAATCTATTATATATTTGTAAGAAATAATAAATAAATAAAAATTCCAATGTGTGAAATATTATAAATAAATATTAGATTTTACCATATTTACCATCTTTGGTCACCAGGGGGAGCTCTGCTGGCCAAATGAGGCTTTGAGCAACCTGTAAGTAGGCATGCTGCAAAAAAGTGGGTGGTACCAATGACATCACCAATTCACACCTTAAGCGGTGACATCACTGCTTCAGCAAGATAAGATGAGACAATGGCTTCGTTACAAAAACACAGATCTCTGCTCCTCAGGCTCCTCCCCCACTGGTCACATGGCCGATTACATCACTAAGGTCCTACAGCCCCAAGAACCTCCATCTACTCTGTTTTCCTCTGAGTCCTGGGCCGCTCACCCCAGCAGTACACTCAGCAAAAATTGTCTGCACTGCTGGGGTGAGCTGCCATAGAATTTAGAACAGGCAGCCTAATGAAGACAAGGACGCTGCTGCAGGAGTGAGGAGCAGGCACAGTGGGCTTCCCCCAGCAGCAAGGAGGGAGGACCTGGCTGTGTGTTACTGGTGTCATCACAGGGGCGGGCTCACGTCTTCCATTCATTCTCTATAGGGTCGGCAGCGACTGAGGAAACCTATGTACATGCCTGCCATAAGTGAGGTACCATTGTGTTGTAAACCCAGACTGTCACACTTTACTTCCAACATGGCAGCCCCCATGTAAGGCAAGAAAACTGAATAAAAAAAAAAAACACAATTTGAAAAATACATTATGTTAAAACCTGCTTTTGTTATGTTGTAAAACACATCAAAATTTTTTTCTTCGCGATAGTGTCCCTTTAAGTAAATCTTCTGTGCTGTCCCCATAGAGGCCCTGTCCATAAAACGGCCACTGATGTGATGTGACCACACAAATCACCGGGCCACCTCCTTTCACGCACACTGCATTAAACTCCCAACAGCACAAGTGCAGACGACTGCTGGATGGCACAATGACTTGGCAAACACAGGGGCCCACCTCATGGAACATCGAAATGGTAGAGACGGCACTTGGCTATTTTGTGAAGTCCCACAGGGGTGGCTCGGGATGGCACATGTGCGGCATGCTCTCTTTTCACTTCTGGACCCCATTCTTGAGATGGGAGCGGTTCTCAGAGGTACCCACACCTTATTTTAGACCATAAATGTCTTCGATGGTAATGCCCCTTTAAAGGGGTTTTCCGGGATTTTACTACTGATGACCTTTCCTCTGGATAGGTCATCAGTATCTGATCGGAGGGTGAACACCCGGCACCCTCACCAATCAGCTGTTTAAGAAGGCACCTGCACTCGCAGTAGTGTCACGGCCTTCTCTCAGTGTTTCCTAGGCCAGTGTCATTACGTTTAGCAGTCACGTGGCCTAGGAGAAACTCAGCTCTATAGAAGTGAATGGGGCTGAGCGCGACACCAAGCACAACCGCTATACAATGTACGGCACTGAGCTTGGTGTGCAAGGAGAAGGCTGCAGCCCTACTGCGAGCACCGTTGCCTTCTCAAACAGCTGTTTAGTGGGGGTCCCGGGAGTTGGACCCCTTCCAATCAGATACTGGTTACATATTCAGAGTATAGGTCATCAGTATTCAAATCTCGGAAAACCCTGCTGCAGATTTCTAGCAAAATCTTTTGCGACTCCTGATTCTGACGCTGATTCTCTGTACATTTTCTAGTCCAAAATATCTCCCAGGTGGACGTACTATAAAGAAGAGGTCCCCACCACCCAGCCGCGGACCAGTAGCGGGCTGTGGATCATCTGGTACTGGTCCGCAGGGAGTTGAATGGCAGGAAAGGGGACTATTGGCTCCTGTGCCCTGCCGTTAAATCTCATAGGATGAAAGCCACTAGATCTGAGGCCTATGAGGCAGTGCTAAGGTGCAGGATGGTCGGCATGACATCATCGCCACCTCCTGTGCCGGTTCACAGGCATTTTAAAGAGGTCATCACGTCACCAGAGACCCGGCGCAGGAGGTCACAATGACGCTCATGACCGCCTGTTCCATAATGTAGGCAGCCTGGGCAGTAGGCTCGAGGAGCCGCAGTGAAGCATTTTGTTCTTTTTTTTTTTTTCTTCTCTATTTGTTAATACTACTGGGGGCGCTACGGGTGTGGGAGGGTTAGGTGCATTATGGGGGATACTATATGTAAAGAGGCACCACCGTGGAAGGGCTATATTTAAAGAGGCCGCTACTGGGGGGCACTTAATGTAACAAAGGCACTACTGGGGGGCATTATATGCAAAGAAGGGACTAGTGGGGGGGAGGGCATTATAAGTGAAGAAGGCCACTACTGGGGGGAGGGCATTATATGTGAAGAATGCCACTGGGGGGAGGGCATTATATGCAAAGAAGGCACTAGTGGGAGGAGGGCATTATAAGTGAAGAAGGCCACTACTGGGGGGCATTATATGTAAAGAAGGCCACTACTGGGGGCATTATATGCAAAGAAGGCCACTACTAGGGGGCATTATATGTAAAGAAGGCCACTACTGGGGGGAGGGCATTATATGTGAAGAAGGCCACTACTGAGGGGAGGGCATTATATGTAAAGAAGGCACTACTGAGGGGAGGGCATTATATGCGAAGAAGGCACTACTGAGGGGAGGGCATTATATGTGAAGAAGGCCACTGGGGGCATTATATGCAAAGAAGGCCACTACTGGGGGGCATTATATGCGAAGAAGGCCACTACTGGGGGGCATTATATGCGAAGAAGGCCACTACTGGGGGGCATTATATGCGAAGAAGGCCACTACTGAGGGGAGGGCATTATATGCAAAGAAGGCCACTACTGGGGGGCATTATATGCAAAGAAGGCCACTACTGGGGGGCATTATATGCAAAGAAGGCCACTACTGGGGGCATTATATGCAAAGAAGGCCACTACTGGGGGGCATTATATGCAAAGAAGGCCACTACTGGGGGGCATTATATGCAAAGAAGGCCACTACTGGGGGGCATTATATGCAAAGAAGGCCACTACTGAGGGGAGGGCATTATATGCAAAGAAGGCCACTACTGAGGGGAGGGCATTATATGCGAAGAAGGCCACTACTGGGGGGGCGGCATTATATGTAAAGAAGGCCACTACTGGGGGGCATTATATGTAAGAAGGCCACTACTGGGGGGGCATTATATGTAAAGAAGGCCACTACTGGGGGGCATTATATGGCAAAGAAGGCCACTACTGGGGGCATTATATGCAAAGAAGGCCACTACTGGGGGGCATTATATGCAAAGAAGGCCACTACTGGGGGGCATTATATGCAAAGAAGGCCACTACTGAGGGGAGGGCATTATATGCGAAGAAGGCCACTACTGGGGGGCGGCATTATATGTAAAGAAGGCCACTACTGGGGGGCATTATATGTAAAGAAGGCCACTACTGGGGGGGCATTATATGTAAAGAAGGCCACTGGGGGCATTATATGTAAGAAGGCCACTACTGAGGGAGGGCATTATATGTAAAGAAGGCCACTACTGGGGGGCATTATACGTAAAGAAGGGACTACTGGGGCCATTATATCTACTGGGGCCTAAATGGAGATGATTACTAAGTAGGGGCATAAAAGTAGGCATTAATACTAAATAGGTGTGTTTGATTCTGAAGAAAGAAGTTGTGGTCAGGAGATGTCATCATAGTGATCTGTGCAGGACTGAGAAAAAAGGAAAGGAAAGACATGACATGTAAGCCACTGAGTGGGAGCCGAAATGGGATTATTAATTATTGAGTTTTGTTATGTGCGCAATTACGCAAACCCCCCCCTCCCTCCAGTCCGCAGGAGCATTTTTCTGCATGAATAGGCTATGAATATCTAACAAGTCGGGGGTCAGACTCTTGCCACCCCCGCCAATCAACAGTTTGAAGGGGTTGAGCACTCATGACGTGGCCCATTCAAACAGCAGATCATCCATGACCGCTAGAATAAGACATGTGACATGATGGGGCGCACTGTTCTGTCAGGATCTCTTTGAGGAAACCTCCATACATCTCAGCAGGTTCATTTTCAGTCCATCCTCTGTACTTATGAATATCTGGAGGAGAACCAAGTACATTGATATATGTGATTCATGAACAGAATGTTAGAACTACAGTGAACGCTGACACGCAGACAGGAGACTATAAATCCTGTCTTTCCCAGCAAATGCTGGGAGGAGTCGTTTGAGGCATCCCCCCGCATTGATTTCGGTGGGGGGGGGGGATTTGGCAGAATAGAAAATGCACTAAAAATGCAGATAAAGGAGTAATGGT
This sequence comes from Rhinella marina, assembly GCA_900303285.1. Taxonomy (NCBI): domain Eukaryota; kingdom Metazoa; phylum Chordata; class Amphibia; order Anura; family Bufonidae; genus Rhinella; species Rhinella marina. The sequence continues at coordinate 242,276 of ONZH01010837.1, read as the reverse complement.
ATGAGATTCGTAATTCCCTGTGGAAACCATTCTAGGAAGATTGCTTCATAAAAGTAATCAAAGCAATAAAACTGCAAGAAAATGCAGTTTTATTGCTTTGGACTGTACTTCCTCCGAGAAGTTCAGTCCAAGGAAAACTGCTTTGGACAACTGTTAACTAGGACTGCAGCCAAGTGTCCTGCAATATCTATGGAAAGTGCACTGGTGTAACCTCTGCCAGTCCATGCATGCCGAAACTGTGACTGATGTATTGGAATTTGGTTCTTTAGTAAAGACCCCTTTGCTGTTAACTTGGCCTCATTATTCCCTGCACTGCTACACTGCACCAACAACTGCAGCTGCCAAGGGACTGTGCACCTCCCAATTTATCACCATCAAGGGCACCCCGAACCACCAGGAAAGAAAGGTGTGCCCTTCCCATCACTGCATGGCCCAGAGGAGCGTCAGAGTGAGTAACCACCATTCTTGCTACTATCACTCCTCTATCCTCCTCCGGGCATGCTGCATAATATTGTACTTAAAGAGGACCTGTCACCACTCCTGACATGCCTATTTTAATAGCTTCATGCATTCCTCACGTAATAACAAGTCTGGAACATCTATTCTTATGTCTGTATGTTGTGCCATTCCTTTATTATTTCTACTAGAAGTTATGAATGAATTGCTATTTGTCTTCAGTAAAGGAACAGAGGGGAGGTGACCAGTTGTGGGTGTGTACCTGTACTGTCTGACTCTAGCCAATCAGTGCTGTCATGTTCAGACTATGCAGGTACACGCCCCCAACTTGTTACCTCCCCTCTGTACCCTTACTGCAGACTGCTAGCAATTCAGTCATAACTTCTAGTGCAAATAATAAAGCAGGGATGGCCAACCTGCAGCTCTCCAGCTGTTGCAAAACTACAACTCCCAGCACGCCCAGTCTGCCTACAGCTATCATCCTACAGCAGGGCATGGTGGGAGTTGTAGTTTTACAACAGCTGGAGAGCCTCAGGTTGGCCAGCCCTGTAATAAAGGAATGACACAACATACAGACATAAGAATAGATGTTCCAGAATTGTAATTACATTGGGAATGCATGAAGCTATTAAAACAGGCATGTCAGGAGCGGTGACAGGTCTTCTTTAAAGGGGTTGTCTCACTTCAGTAAGTTGCATTTATCACGTAGAGAAAGCTAATGCAAGGCACTTACTAATGTATTGTGATTGTCCATATTGCCTCCTTTGCTGGCTGGATTCATTTCTCCATCACATTATACACTGCTCGTTTCCATGGTTACAGACCACCCTGCAATCCGGCAGCAGTGGCTGTGCTCGCACAATATAGAAAAAAGCACTGGCCTATGTGCGTCCCATGATCCCAGCCACCAGAGAGGCTGACGATTTCTCCTACAGTGTGCAAGCACGACCACCACTGATGGATTGCAGGGTGGTCGTAACCATGGAAACGAGCAGTGTATAATGTGATGGAAAAATGAATCCAGCCAGCAGAGAAGACAATATAGACAATCACAATACATTAGTAAGTGCCTTGTATGGATTACCACTAGGGGGGAGTGGCAACAGGGAGACCAATACCATATATATGAATACTCAGACATAAGTCACCCAAAATTCCCTATTCTATCAACAGTTCTTTTTGCAGAGTTCTTATGACTAAAAATGTACATTATTGGTGGTCACAGAGAAGAGGCAATCCTGCAGTATAAAATTATACCTTCCTCCTCACTGTCGGCGCCATAGTTGTTGATAAAAATCGTACTTTTATTCCTTTGCAGGCAATTTTGAGCACCAGGAGGCGGGCTTTTTTCAGTATGAGCACCGCTATGATTGACAGCGCTAGAGCATGACTTCGACTTGGTCTAGCGCTCTCAATCGGGTGGTGGGGGGTTAGACGTCGGTAGGCGTCGCATAGCGGTGCTCAAACTGAAAAAGGTGGCATTTGGTGCTCGAAATTACCTGCCAGCAAAGGAATAAAAGTAAAATTTTATCAACCATGGCGCAGACAGGAAGAGGTAGTATTTTAAACTGCAGGATCACCCCTACCAGGCTATGTGCCTGGTTTAATAGGGGTGATCTGGAGACAGAGCCGCTTTATGGCTAGGACTACACTGCGACTTTTTGTAGCGCTGTTTGATTTTAATAATTCATCTACAGCTGCAGTTCAGATTCACGCATTCAGTTGAATGTAATCTTGTGGACTGCAGCTGTCAATCAATAGTTAAAATCAATCAGTAGCGCTACAAAAAGTCGCAGTGTAGCCCAGGCCTGAAGAGAGTTTGTCCGCAGGAAATTCACTGATAAACCAGGCACTTGTAGGACTCGCTCAGCTGAATGTGATGATACCTTGCACTTAGCAATCCATTGTTCCAGTCTGAAGAAAAAGTACTTTTAATCCATATGCACCTAAGCAGTTAAGTGCACCGAGGGCTGACCCAAGCCACTCAGTGCACCCTTGCTCCTCCTGCTTTCTCGGTCTGCCCCCTCGTTCTCCTTCTTGAAGGACAGGGCCAGGAGAGCTGATGATACAGGATCAAGAAGGAGGGAGAGAGGCTGGCAGAGGAAGCAGGGGGAGCATGGCTGCAGACAGTAGTTGGGCCCACCCTCAGTGCACTTAACTGCTCATTTGCATATGGATTAGGAAGCATTTTTTCTCCAGAATGAAGCAATGGATTGCAAAGTGAAAGATATCGTTACATTCAGAGTTAGCGCTAGAAGACATTGTGTCTGGTTTAACAGCAGATTCCCATTAAGATATTGCCATTAGCACCAAGTAGACATTTTTTAATTTGATTTTTAATAAAATGACTGCAGGACGGTGGAGGAGTGATCTTTTATGCTTAGCATAGCCATATAACGGCTACTGCCCAATATCTTCTTTGACTCCACCTCATACATGTCCACCTGGGTCAGTCAGACACTACTGAGAAGAGCAATACGGGACCTGGAAACTATTCCGCCTAACAATACAATACAGAACAATATGCAATATATACTGCCACATAGAGTCCATATAGTTATCCACACAGACAGCACCCATATACACAGTGCCATACAGCATCCAGGTAGACAGCTCTATGCAGTCAGCTGTAGGCCTGCCTCAACATCCCTATCGGTACAGGAGAGTTAAAGGGGTTGTCCGGATTCAGAGCTGAACCCGGACATACCCAGGTTTTGACTCCGGCAGCCCTCCTGAACAGGGCATCAGAGCATCTCATGCTCCGATGCCCTCCCTTGCCCTGCGCTGGATCGCGCAGGGCAAGGGCTCTTTTGTTTATAAACATTCACTGCCGGGCGGAGGCTTCCGCCCGGCAGTGAGTTCGGTGACGTCACCGGCCGTAATGGGCCGGCTTTAGCGCTGCCCTAGCCGTTTGAATGGCTAGGGCAGCGCTAAAGCCCGCCCATCAGCGCCGATGACGTCACCGGGCTCACTGCCGGGCGGAAGCCTCCGCCTGGCAGAGCCCGGTACGTCACCGGAACCGGGCTAAATTCCTTTGCCCTGCGCTAATTAGCGCAGGGCAAAGGAGGGCATCGGAGCATAGGATGCTCCGATGCCCTGTTCAGGCGGGCTGCCTGGGTAAATTGAAAGGTATGTCCGGGTTCAGCTCTGAACCCGGACAACCCCTTTAAGGGGTAAAGGTGATTCCCTGGTGGTCCAAGGCTAAGATGGGAGATAATGTCAGCACCATTGGTGGTCTAGGGCAGAGATGGGGGTTAATGCCTGCACTCCTGGTGGTCTAGGTAAGTAAAGGGGTAAATGTCTGACTCCCTAGTGGTCCCTTATTGCATGGCAAAGGTAGGACTAAGTGGCTGCGACTGACCAACCAGCCTCAACATCAATGAGGTGTGGGACCAGACTTCTGACAACTAGAGAGTTTTTCAGCAACATGAAAAGATGTTTTACAGACACAAATTTCATATCTCTGCTATGCCGAACGTTAGCGGAGTCTACCCAGGGTTTCCCGTTCTGGGGATTTTTTTTTTTTTTATTTGGGTTCTGACGCGTTTTTAATATTTGTCAGTAAACGACTGTGGTGAGAACATTACGTATATCATGCAGATAGGAGAAGTCTCTTACCTGGCGGACCCTGGAGTTTGGCCTTTTTAACTGCAAAAAAACAAAAAGTTGAAATTAGCACAAAGCATGTACAAAGACCTCGTGATGCCCCAATCTAGTCTCACGTCTCTGACGCCATTCTTCATGTTTTCAGATTAATGGAAACTTTCTATAATCCAGCATCACCTTGACCAGACGATTGGATGTTCTGGATTACTTGACGGTCACAGCAAACAACTAAAATTGCACTTTAGAAACGTTGGGCTTGTGTTTTGCTCAAACAGGACTTTCTACATTGCTACGTGAGTGATCAGGACTAGGCCGTGCAGATTTTCACCCACTTAGGCCTCTTTCACATGAGCGTCATGGATTAGGTCCAGACACGTTCAGGGAAACTCGCACCATTTTGCAAGCAAGTTCCGTCAGTTTTATCTGCGATTGCATTCATTTGGTCAGTTTTTTCCGCGCGGGTGCAATGCGTTTTGATGCGTTTTTCACGCGCGTGATAAAAAACTGAATGTTTACAAACAACATCTCTTAGCAACCATCAGTGAAAAATGCATTGCACCCGGACTTTCTTCAGGATACAATGCGTTTTTCACTGAAGCCCCATTCACTTCTATGGGGCAAGGGCTGCGTGAAAAACGTAGAATATAGAACATGCTGCGTTTTTCACGTAACGCAGAAGTGATGCGTGAAAAAAAAACGCTCATGTGCAGAGACCCATTGAAATAAATGTGTCAGGATTTAGTGCGGGTGCTATGAGTTCACTTCACGCATTGTACCCGCGCAGAAAACTCACTCGTGTGAAAGAGGCCTTAGGGTATGTTCACACATCAGGAGGATCTGCGGATATTCATGGATGTGCTGAATCCAAATTAGAATCAGTCCCATTTAATAGGGCAAATCTATGGCTTTTCCCGTAAAATGAATGCACCTGCTCACCACTTCTTAAAGATCATTTTCATCCATGAAGAATGTGAACAGGCTTTATGCCGATTTTGGGTTGGAACCTGGAGCATGTGACTGGGCTGAAAGGGGTTTTCTGAGACTGGGACCCCTTTTATATGGGCAGGCAGTAAGACTCAGCTGTCACTGGGACTTCAGCGCTGAGCTCCCTCCTTCTCCGCTTATGGTCCCTGCTTATGGTGCCCCGATCTGACAGGGCCGTACGGTGACCGATCTGACAGGGCCGTACGGTGACCGATCTGACAGGTCCGTACGGTGACCGATCTGACAGGTCCGTACGGTGACCGATCTGACAGGTCCGTACGGTGACCGATCTGACAGGTCCGTACGGTGACCGATCTGACAGGTCCGACGGTGACCGATTGACAGGTCCGTACGGTGACCGATCTGACAGGTCCGTACGGTGACCGATCTGACAGGTCCGTACGGTGACCGATCTGACAGGTCCGTACGGTGACCGATCTGAACAGGTCCGTACGGTGACGATCTGACAGGTGACCACGGTGACCGATCTGACAGGTCCGTACGGTGACCGATCTGACAGGTCCACACGGTGACCGATCTGACAGGTCCACACGGTGACCGATCTGACAGGTCCACACGGTGACCGATCTGACAGGTCCACACGGTGACCGATCTGACAGGTCCATACGGTGACCGATCTGACAGGTCCATACAATCCAACAGTGGTGGCCGTGCTTGCACACTATAACAAAGATCCTATAGTGTGCAAACACAACCACCGCTGCTGGATTACAGGGTGGTCGTAACCCCTGGATACGAGCGGTATATAATATGATGCAAAACTTAATCAAGCCAGCAAAGGAGGCAATATGGACAATAACAATACATTAGTAAGTGCCTTGCATTAAATTTGTCTTCATGATAAATGTCATTTGCTGAAGTGAGACAACCCCTTTAAGGTAGGTTCACATCTCCGTAGCCGGATACTGCAATTCCCGCAGGACCACACTGACTAGAATGGAATCCAGCAGGGATCCCGCTGGTTTCCTGCATGAGTGCCAGGTTTTAGCCAGACTAAAAAACACTGAATGCGGCGGTTTTTGTCTGGCCGTAACTCGCCACTCATGCTGCCAGATCCCAAGTGGCCAGCGATGTAATTATAGACATTGGTAGGCACCCCAAGAATGGAAACGGGTCCACTCTAGTCCCCAAATTGCATGCATCTACTGGATTCGATTCATTAAAATGGATTTAAACTTTTTGATGATTTGTGTAAATGATTTATATAAATGCTGCTCTCCTTTTTGTTTTTGGAGCAGTGAAGGAGAATGCCTGTATCCCTGGTGGTCTGAGGCAGTGAAGAGGGTTAAATGTCTGCATCCCTGGTGGTCTGAGGCGGTGAGGAGGGTTAAATGTCTGCATCCCTGGTGGTCTGAGGCGGTGAAGAGGGTTAAATGTCTGCATCCCTGGTGGTCTGAGGCGGTGAAGAGGGTTAAATGTCTGCATCCCTGGTGGCCTGAGGCGGTGAAGAGGGTTAAATGCCTGCATCCCTGGTGGCCTGAGGCGGTGAAGAGGGTTAAATGCCTGCATCCTGGTGGCCTGAGGTGGTGAAGAGGGTTAAATGCCTGCATCTCTGGTGGTCTGAGGCGGTGAAGATGGTTAAATGTCTGCATCCCTGGTGGTCTGAGGCGGTGAAGAGGGTTAAATGCCTGCATCCCTGGTGGCCTGAGGCGGTGAAGAGGGTTAAATGCCTGCATCTCTGGTGGTCTGAGGCGGTGAAGATGGTTAAATGCCTGCATCCCTGGTGGCCTGAGGCGGTGAAGAGGGTTAAATGCCTGCATCCCTGGTGGCCTGAGGTGGTGAAGAGGGTTAAATGCCTGCATCTCTGGTGGTCTGAGGTGGTGAAGAGGGTTAAATGCCTGCATCCCTGGTGGTCTGAGGCGGTGAAGAGGGTTAAATGCCTGCATCCCTGGTGGCCTGAGGCGGTGAAGAGGGTTAAATGCCTGCATCTCTGGTGGTCTGAGGCGGTGAAGAGGGTTAAATGCCTGCATACCTGGTGGCCTGAGGCGGTGAAGAGGGTTAAATGCCTGCGTCCCTGGTGGCCTGAGGTGGTGAAGAGGGTTAAATGCCTGCATCTCTGGTGGTCTGAGGCAGTGAAGAGGGTTAAATGCTTGCATCCCTGGTGGTCTGAGGCGGTAAAGAGGGTTAAATGCCTGCATCCCTGGTGGTCTGAGGCGGTGAGGAGGGTTAAATGTCTGCATCTCTGGTGGTCTGAGGTGGTGAAGAGGGTTAAATGCCTGCATCCCTGGTGGTCTGAGGCAGTAGAGAGGGTTATATTCCTGCATCCCCGGTGGTCTGAGGCAGTGAATAGGGTTATATTCCTGCATCCCTGGTGGTCTGAGGCGGTGAAGATGGTTAAATGCCTGCATCCCTGGTGGTCTGAGGCAGTAAAGAGGGTTATATTCCTGCATCCCCGGTGGTCTGAGGTGGTGAAGGGGGTTAATATACAGAATTTAAATCCTCCCCTTCTCACACCATGTTACTTCCACCTAACAGTCATGCACCGTGGCTTTTCGTCATGGATGTTGCATATGTCTGGACATTGTGGTTAGTTTCCCATCTCTTTATCCCCATAATACACTGTCTGGTATCAGGACTGTAATAACACAGAAGATTGGAAATAAAACATTTCCTGTCTGATGGTTATGGCACATCTTATATCCGTGTCTCCAGCTGTCACATAATAAACCACAGCGAAGTACAGCAAATATCTAACTGTTCCAAGAAGGAGATCAGTGCATGACGCCAGCACAGCGTAAAATGGGTCAACAATTCCACGCAAGGAAATACAGGAAACACGGGCACGAAGCCAAAATCACTGACTGGTGAGGTGAACGTCTGCACTGAGAATCCTAGATTCATCGGGGATGTCACCGACACAGGAGACCAACGTGTGACTGTACAAAGCAGGGGGTGACAAGCCGGGGAAATCGCAAAGTAACACATCCAATCACATGGCACTTAAAGGGGTTATCCCATGACTAATGTAAAAAACGAAAATCAGACGTCATATAGCACGACGATCTCTTTCTAACAAAGCTAGAACCAGCCCTGTACCTCACATGGGTCCAGAGATCTCCACATTCATTGCTCTGCTAGATTTATATCAAGCTGACAGCTTAAGGGGAGTGTCTTTTCTGCTGCAGCTAAGGGGGCGTGTCTCAGCTCTCCCTATCACAGCTCAGGAGGCGTGTCTCAGCTCTCCCTATCACAGCTCAGGAGGCGTGTCTCAGCTCTCCCTATCACAGCTCAGAAGGCGTGTCTCAGCTCTCCCTATCACAGCTCAGAAGGCGTGTCTCAGCTCTCCCTATCACAGCTCAGGAGGCGTGTCTAAGCTCCTCCTTTCACAGCTCAGGAGGAGTGTCTCCGCTCTCCCTATCACAGTTCAGAAGACGTGTCTCAGCTCTCCCTATCACAGCTCAGGAGGCGTGTCTAAGCTCTCCCTATCACAGCTCAGGAGGCGTGTCTAAGCTCTCCCTATCACAGCTCAAGAGGCAGTTGAAAGATGAAACTGGGCATGTGTGGCCTTCTCAGTGAGCAGGTCAAAGAAATAAGAAAAAACAAACAAACAGCAGGTGGCGCTATACAGATACAGTTTATTGAATAACACAGTGGCTATGCTAAATGTTTAATTACATGCAATTATAAAAGTTGGTTTGAAAACTGTTGAATATTTTTCATGGGATAACCCCTTTAAATATGAATGAAAAGCATGAACACACATGAGCCATAGCATTTACATATTCATCAATCACATATCTTTTTAGTGGTCCGTTCCCTTCACACAGCCATAGTTACATGATCAAATTCTGCCACCACTACAAGGCATACGCTACAGATACATTTAAAATGGAGCTGTATAAATCTGTATGCAGTGCGCTCCCCCTAGTGGTGGCAGTAGGTTTAAATTCTTCAGGACCGTGTAACTAAAAGCAGTGGATCAGGTCAGTGAAAAGAAGAGCCCATTATTCATAGTATGTGATGGAATAGTCAAAGGAAACCTGGTCTAGGTAAAGGGGTTGTATTTTGGAGAGATTTCACTGAATCATATAGTCTGCACAGACACTTTTAACCAAATGCGGCAAATCAATGGAAAGCCATTGCCAGACAGTAAGACAGGAGCAAAGCTAATGGCAATCTGATGTCCTGAAGAAGGTCTGCTGACCAGAAACTTTTGCCTACAATCTGATTTGCCCCTAAAAAGATGAGAAACCTATAAACATGTACTGAACACAATTTGGGAGTGCGCAGAAATTTCAATAATCAACTTGACAGTTTAGTGACCTGCCACCAGTATCTGCCCGATATACAGTGTGCCGTAATTTCTCCCCTTAAAAGTGGTCTTCCAAGAACCAGCAGTTCCTGCAAATTCACCTTAAAGAACTCCCACAAAAAATGTATTCCATGTCCTGCTAGAAACGTACATGATGTAGTCTGTAGTAAATGTCATTTTCTTACCAGTGTCTGTATTTGTGAATTATATCTTCCTGATGCTTCTCATCTATGTCATGTGACCAGCAATCTGCCTCTCCAACTGACTCAGCATCTTATGTGTGAACAGGAAGTCAGTTTCTCTATGTATTCCTATGGGAGCCTCACTCTCAGTCTCATAGGAATGAATAGAGAAGTAACGGACTTCCTGTCCTGTGTCCGTTCAGATCAGAGAATTGGTCACATGACACAGCTACAATTAGAAGAGAGGGGATAGCTCTCAGATTACAGTCACCGATGAGAAGATTGCATTTACTACAGATTATATCATGCAGCTTTCTAACAGGTGAGAGAATAAAAAAAATGTGAGGGAGTTCTACTTTAATAACACATATAACCCCTGTAGGAGGAAGTCTGGAATATAATTACTGTTCCAAATTTTCATGGATTGGCCACTTGTAACCTGATACCAGGTCCACTGACTTCACACCATACACCAGGTTTCTGGTCTAGGCTATGGACAGGACCTCACTTCTCATGTGGATGGGGCCAGAACTATTTCATTCCTTGGTGCATGCACAGTAGGAGTTTGCGCATGTGATATGTAAAGGGATAGTTCTAGTCCCTTCCAAAACAGAAGTGAAGTCCCATCCATAGCCCAGGTCAAAAACCTGGTAAAGGTTCTGAGGATGATGGAAGCTGGATTTTTAGAAGAGGAGCGCCACATGACTATGTTCCCGAGCCACCAACCCACACAACTTTGGAATGGTAAGAGTATTACAAAATTTAGGAGAATATAAAAATATAAACTGTGACATATTTCAAAATCACTGTTATCAGGTGACAATGGCTCTTGGCATGAGATGGGACATATTAGGCAGCAAGCGAACAGCCAACTTTCGAAGATGATGTGATGAAAGCAGAAAAAAAACGGCCAAGAGTAAGGATCTGAGCGGCTTTAACAAGGACCAAATTATGACGGCTAGACAACTGGGTCACCGAGTCTCCAAATCAACCAGTCTTGTGGGATGTTACTCCTATGCAGTGGTTAGTACCTACTAAAAGTGGTCCAAACACGGACAACCAGTGAACCAGCAACATGGTCAAGGGTGACCAAGGCTTACTGATGGGAAGTGAAGGCTTATCCGTCTCGTTCCATCTCACAAAAAGGTCTACTGTGCAGCAAATTTTCGAATAAGTAAATTCTCGCTATGTCAGAAAGGTGACAGGACACAGAGGACATCGGAGCTTGCCGTGTATGGGGCCTTTGTAATTACAGACTGGTCAAAGCACCCATGCTGACCCATGTCCACCACTGAATGAACCTACAATGGACACGTAAGCATGAGAACTGGAGCAATGAAAGAAGGCAGCCTGGTCTGATGAAGGACGTTTTCTTGTTACATGTGGATGGTAGGGAGATGATATATGATGTACTATGGGAAGGAGACAAACCAGTGGAGGCAGTGTGATGTTCTGGGCAATGTTCGGCTAGTAGACCTTACGTCCTGGCATCATGTTGATGTGACACATACCACCTACCTAAAGGCAGTACAGACAATACAGTACAGTAAAGACAAGTACAGCCCTTCATGGGCAGTGGCCTCTTTCAGCAGAATAATGCCCCATTATGACTGCAAAATCTGTTCAGGAATGAGGACCATTACAAAGATCAAAGTCATGACCTTGTCTCCAAATTCCCCAGATCTCAATCTCAACGGCATCTATGGAATATGCTGAAAAACAACTCTGATCCTTCAAGGCCGCACCTCACAATTTAAAGGACTTAAAGGATCTGCTGCTAATGACCTGGTGCTGGATACACAAGATACTTCAGAGGTCTTGCCGAGTCCACGCCTGGATGGATCAGAGATGTTTCTGAGGCAAGAGCGAGACCTACACAATATTCCATCGCTGTATATGGCAAGAGTTTAGCAAAGAGGTGACCCAGGTATATCCTGGAACCATCTGAGCCACCAGCGGAGCAAAATAATGATATGACACTGTCTAAGTGGCCCCTCTCACAGTTCCTTAACCACTTTTTGGGCCAAATATTGAATGCCATCACCTGGATTATTCATTGTACAGGGATTCCCCTAATCTAACGGAAGTCAGTCCTGCTGACCGATTCACTTTAAACCATGGGTTGACCGAATGTAATTACTTTTTGGACACATTCTCCTTGCATTTACAAAGTCTTCAGACCCTTTCACTTTTTTCACATTTTGTTATGTTGCAGCCTCGTAACAACAGAATTTTAGAAATTCTTGCTAATTTATTAAAAAGGAAAAACTAAAATTTTGCATGGGCATAAGTATTCAGACCTGCTGCAATGATATTTCAATTTTAGCTCTGGAGGCCTCCCATTTCTCTTGACCATCTTTGAGAGGTTTCTACACCTTGACTGGAGTCACTTGTGGTGAATTCATCTGATGGGACATGATTTGGAAAGACACAGCCCTGTCTATATAAGGTCTCACAGCTGACGATGCATACTAGAGCAAAAACCAAGCCAGGAGGAGGAAAGAACTGCCTGTAGAGCTCAGAGACAGGATTGTGTGGAGGTACAGATCTGGAGAAAGGGACAAAATGTCTGCTGCACTGAAAGTTCCCAAGAACACAGCGGTCTCCATAATTCTTACATGGAAAAAGTCTGGAACAACCAGGACTCTTCCTATAGCTGGCCGCCCCACCAAACTAAGTAACTGGGGTAGAAGGGCCTTGGTAAAGGAAGTGACCAAGAACCCAATGGTCACTCTGGCTGAGCTCCTAACCCTGTGTGCAGATGGGAGAAACTTCCAGAAGCTCAACTCCTTTAAATGGAGTCTTTCACCCGTTTTTCACCTATATAACTAAGAGCACTGCCCCACAGAAGATTGCAGACACATCCCAGACATACCTATGTGCACTGTGTGTCTGTATTACATGTCACATCCCAGATATACCTGTGTGCACTGTGTGTCTGTATTACATGTCACATCCCAGACATACCTGTGTGCACTGTGTGTCTGTATTACATGTCACATCCCAGACATACCTGTGTGCACTGTGTGTGTATTACATGTCACATCCCAGACATACCTGTGTGCACTGTGTGTCTGTATTACATGTCACATCCCAGACATACCTGTGTGCACTGTGTGTGTATTACATGTCACATCCCAGACATACCTGTGTGCACTGTGTGTCTGTATTACATGTCACATCCCAGACATACCTGTGTGCACTGTGTGTGTATTACATGTCACATCCCAGACATACCTGTGTGCACTGTGTGTCTGTATTACATGTCACATCCCAGACATACCTGTGTGCACTGTGTGTCTGTATTACATGTCACATCCCAGACATACCTGTGTGCACTGTGTGTCTGTATTACATGTCACATCCCAGACATACCTGTGTGCACTGTGTGTGTATTACATGTCACATCCCAGACATACCTGTGTGCACTGTGTGTCTGTAATACATGTCACATCCCAGACATACCTGTGTGCACTGTGTGTCTGTATTACGTCACATTCCAGACATACCTGTGTGCACTGTGTGTGTGTATTACATGTCACATCCCAGACATACCTGTGTGCACTGTGTGTGTGTATTACATGTCACATCCCAGACATACCTGTGTGCACTGTGTGTGTGTATTACATGTCACATCCCAGACATACCTGTGTGCACTGTGTGTCTGTATTACATGTCACATCCCAGACATACCTGTGTGCACTGTGTGTCTGTATTACATGTCACATCCCAGACATACCTGTGTGCACTGTGTGTCTGTATTACATGTCACATCCCAGACATACCTGTGTGCACTGTGTGTCTGTATTACATGTCACATCCCAGACATACCTGTGTGCACTGTGTGTATTACATGTCACATCCCAGACATACCTGTGTGCACTGTGTGTCTGTAATACATGTCACATCCCAGACATACCTGTGTGCACTGTGTGTCTGTATTACGTCACATTCCAGACATACCTGTGTGCACTGTGTGTGTGTATTACATGTCACATCCCAGACATACCTGTGTGCACTGTGTGTGTGTATTACATGTCACATCCCAGACATACCTGTGTGCACTGTGTGTCTGTATTACATGTCACATCCCAGACATACCTGTGTGCACTGTGTGTCTGTATTACATGTCACATCCCAGACATACCTGTGTGCACTGTGTGTCTGTATTACATGTCACATCCCAGACATACCTGTGTGCACTGTGTGTCTGTATTACATGTCCAGGAAAAGCACTTTTATTCTGCAGGAAAACAGCTCCCAAGTGCCCAGCTGAAAGTGAAACTAAAACAGCTTTCTCTAACAGCTATATCTTCTGATATACTGGATATACTGTGATTTTGGTATCATTTTAAAGCTTGGAACGTCAGCTTTCATAGAAGGACCATTTTTCTATCTGCTACCAATCCCAAGATATGAGCAGCTAAATCAGCTCTCCCCTCTTCAGTCTGGTTTGCTTTGGGCACTTGCAGCAGCAGAGCCGGGCAGAATAAAAGTGCTTTTCCTGGACATGTAATACAGACACACAGTGCACACAGGTATGTCTGGGATGTGACATGTAATACACACACACACAGTGCACACAGGTATGTCTGGGATGTGACATGTAATACAGACACACAGTGCACACAGGTATGTCTGGGATGTGACATGTAATACACACACACACAGTGCACACAGGTATGTCTGGGATGTGACATGTAATACACACACAGTGCACATAGGTATGTCTGGGATGTGACCTGTAATACAGACACACAGTGCACACAGGTATGTCTGGGATGTGACATGTAATACAGACACACAGTGCGCACAGGTATGTCTGGGATGTGACATGTAATACACACACACAGTGCACACAGGTATGTCTGGGATGTGACATGTAATACAGACACACAGTGCACACAGGTATGTCTGGGATGTGACATGTAATACACACACACAGTGCACACAGGTATGTCTGGGATGTGACATGTAATACACACACAGTGCACACAGGTATGTCTGGGATGTGACCTGTAATACAGACACACAGTGCACACAGGTATGTCTGGGATGTAACATGTGATACACACACACAGTGCACACAGGTATGTCTGGGATGTGTCTGTAATCTTCTGTGGGGCACTGCTCTTAGTTATATAGGTAAAAAACAGGTTAAAGACTCCTTTTAAGGCCAAAGTCCTGAGTAAAGGGTCTAAATACTTATGTCAATGCAAGATTTTACGTTTTTATTTTCAATAAATTATCAAAGATTTTGAACATTCTGCTTTTACTTTAACATTATGAGGGATTGAGTGCTCCTTGTGCAAAAATAAACAAAACAAAAAATTCGACATAACAAAATATGAAAAAAGTGAAAGGGTCTGAAGACTTTCCGAATGCACTGTATACATACACACAGAGGCGGCGGCCAGGACTCCACACAATAGTCCATTGTCTGCTGTTCTGCGGTTTCCTCATTGAAATAGTAAATCGTCAGAGCCGACAAGGAAGAAACTTAAGACAATTACCATCAAGGTAAACAGAACGTCCGAGAACAAACGGAAACTTCTCAGAAACACAAACATGAATGAGAGCTCCTTGTAAGAGACCTACAGACAGTGTTAAAGGGACAATGGCGGACTGGGAACTTAAAGTGGCCCTGGAAAAAAACAAAAAACAAACTAAAAGTGGCCCCAATGTTGTAGGTGGGTCTAAACTGACAGAAGGTGGGACAATACATGGGGCCAATACAAATGGGCAGGGTCAGTAATACAATAGTGCACCACAATGCAGCACAAAATACCTCTCCAGAAGCTGCTCCTCTGTGGTGGCCATCAATAGCGGCCACGTTCTGTCCTCCTCCAAATGTCTATAATTAAGATATGGAGCAGGGGGCATAGGAGGTGAGATGTGGGCCACAGCACCAAGCCAGTCCTACCTTCAGCATGCTGCCTGGACATTCTCTAATAATGACCCCTATAGTGCCCCCAGTAGTATGTACCCAGCCAGCAGCAGTGAAGAGGTCTCAGGTGGCCCTATGGGCATTGGCCCACCAGGAAAATTCCCTGTAGGGTCTATGGTCAGTCCTGCTGCACAACTGAAGACAATATAGAGTTCCTTGTCATCAGCCATTTAAGTCTGATAGACTGACTTTAGGACAGGTGAATGCTATCCATCACACATGCCCCCCTTGGTGCCGCTGCCAAACTGTGGTGCTAGGTTTGGTCTTTGGGATGAATCAATCTCCTCCTCCCTCTGGCAGCTGGCAAAATAGACCTTTCCTACTTCTCCTGCAGGTGGAGTCTCCTTAGCTACACAGACATGCTCCCGCAGAGGATCTGCAATACAGCGAACAGGAGATTGGATCAAGGAAAAAAAATAAAATAAAAAAATAAATAATAATAATAATAATAATAATAATAATAATTTTAAAATAACGTAAAAAAAAAAAATGGTATCCCTAAATCAAAAACAATGTAATAATTGCTGGACTTTTCACCTCTCCCCCTAAGAAAAAAAATTGTAGGAGCCCCAAAATCATACCAATGAGAATGTAAAAAAAAAAAAAAAAAAAAAAAAAAGTTATGGAGCTAAAAATTTTAATAAGAATAAAAAATGATTTTATTATGTAAAAGTAGTTAGACATAAAAAATAAAGGTCGTCATTTATGCCATACAGTGAATTTTCCAAAAACTAACGCCCAAAAACAATAGCTTAAATCTTGTTTTTTTTTTTATCATTTCACCCAATATAAAAAGGAACCTACGACAGATACATGAAGAATGCATGGCTCTTAAAACGCGTTGATAAAAAAAAAAAAAAAAAAAAAAAAAAACATTCCAAATTATGAGAGGTTAATGGGGGATGAGTGACAGGAAACCTAGAAAGTTTCCCGGGGAAAAGTGCGGCATCAAGGATCTCGCCTCCGGCCTTACATACATGGGAGTCTATCAGTAGCTTTCGCTGTAGGGTTACTGGCCCTTTAAGCTACAATGAAAGCCTGAGATTCTCTTCATCTCCAGCACCGGAGGTTGCGCCTAGCGGGAAAACATCTGGATTTCCGCTCTTTTGTGGAGATTAATGTGTCACTCGCATTCAGTACAAGTGCTGGCGGTGGGCATCCTGCAGGAAATGTGATGGCTGCACTGCCAAAAGTACAATAATAGAGGCAGAAAAAATGTTCACACCACACTGTTTGTAGGATACAAAGGTAAAAGTACTCCAAACTACAACTGAACACCACAACCCTATAAAAAGGTTAAAAAAAAAAGCCGTCTTCTGCACCCCCCACCCCCGGCGTTCACATGCCACGGTCATATTGTATTGTCATGGGATGACATGTAAATGTATGTCTTGACACGGGTCTCCGAGTGGCTGTATGGCACACTGTCTCAGTACAGAGGAAAGGGGGCTACTAATCGCTGTAACCAGCCCTGACAATGGCGACCTGTCCGGAACTTCACCTCAGATATGGTGCTTGACGCTACAGTGCCCCTAGCACTGCCCGACATGCCATGTTTGTATCCACATAGCTGGACTCTTCAGGGCAAACATTAGCTAAATAATCGAAATGAGCAGAAACACTATCACTAGAGAGCGATCATTTTTCCATCACATTATACACGGCTCGTTTCTGGAGTTACGACCACCCTGTAATCCAGCAGCGGTGGCCGTGCTTGCACACTATAGGAAAAATCACCAGCCTATGTCCACACACTCTTAAAGTTCCAGCCACAAGACAGGCTGGCACTTTTTCCTACAGTGTGCAAGGACGACCACCGCTGCTGGATTACAGGATGGTCATAACCCCAGAAACAAACCGTGTATAATGTGATGGAAAAATGAATCCAGTCAGCAAAGGAAGCAATATGGACAATCACAATACATTAGTAAGTGCCTTGTATTAACTTTCTCTACATTTACTGAAGAGGGACAACCCCTTTAAAAAGTCACAGCTCCACGCCAGGCGACCCCCCCCCCATACATTGTATAGTGGCTGTGTTAGGTATTGCAGCTCATTCCTATCCACTTCAATGAAACGGAGCTGCAACTAGACCAGGGATCTCAAACTCGTGGCCCTCCGGCTGTTGCAAAACTCCCAGCATGCCCCAATAGCTGTAGACTATCCTGGCATGATGGAAGTTGTAGTTTTACAACAGCTGTAGGGCCACGAGTTTGAGATCTCTGAACTAGACCGATGTACGGTGACGTCACGAGCATGGGAAGAGGCAATGGCGCTCACGGAGCGCCCAGCCTTTTCTAACAGCTGATCGGCGGGGGTCCCGCATCAATCCGAAATTGATGACCTATCCTGAGGATGGGTCAACCGTATAATTTGCCAGATAACCCCTTTAATAATAGCGCCACTTTATAAATTCAGCGACACAAACCAAAGACAGACTTAAAACTGACACCAAAAGCACCGTAAATTATAAATTCCCCCCACAGAGAAGAGCGTGAAACTATAGCACAGCTCATCCTGACCTTTCACGGTTCATGAATAGAATGCGAGAACTGCAGTGAAGACCGACACCAACACAGGCTGGTGAAATCTGCAGGATAACACATTTAGGGAAAGCTGGGCGATTACTCCTATGGGCACCGGCTGAAGAGTATCAGCAGGTTGTTGACTTGGCATGAGGGTGCTGGCACAGCTCCGGGTCACTGCTGATGGGATACTCCCATAATAATAGAACGTTTCCTCCATCCCAAGATTTTTGGCTACAGCGTAACCCTGAATTGGCCGCGTCTGTCTATATTTACGGCATCGCCACAGCAACCGGCCGGAAAATAAAGAAAATCCTGCACCTGCCGGCAGCTTTCTGTGTAAACAGTGCGAGCCCGTGCGCCATCCACTGCGGGCACCGCCGCACTTCTCTCTCATGCCAGGAAGCATTTTAATTAATTAGAGAAACATTTAACTACAAGGCTTTCTTCTGCCTCCTCCGGGCGCGCTCTGACGTGGCCGCTTATTATCCGGAGACTTCCATTGTCGCCTATCAGTCCAATTTGTTGCCCGGGAAGCAAAAAGCTTTATCTAAAGAGAATCATTGAGGATAAAAGGACGAGCGGAGCGCCGGCCTTGGAAAAACACATTTCACTTAGGATCAGCGCTCCTGAGCCGCAGAGTATTAAGAAAATCAAAAATCAATTCAAAAGTAAAAAGAAAAATGATAAAAAAAAAAAAAAAATACTGTAAATGTAGTTTATAATCCCACACACAACTTCATGATATGGACAGGGGGCACAGGGCAGGCTGCCTCATTATACGGAGTAGGGGCACCGTGGCAGGCCACCTCATTATACGGAGGAGGGGCACCGTGGCAGGCCACCTCATTATACGGAGTAGGGGCACCGTGGCAGGCCACCTCATTATACGGAGGAGGGGCACCGTGGCAGGCCACCTCATGAAATGGACATGGGGCACCGTGGCAGGCCACCTCATCATACGGAGGAGGGGCACCGTGGCAGGCCGCCTCATGACATGGACAGGGGGCACCATGGCAGGCCGCCTCATTATACGGAGTAGGGGCACCGTGGCAGGCCGCCTCACGATACGGAGGAGGGGCATCGTGGCAGGACACCTCATGACATGGACAGGGGGCACAGTAGCAGGCAGCTTCAAGGAGGGTCACCGTGCCAGGCCGCCTCATGCCACTGAAGAGGGTCACCGTGGCAGGTCGCCTCATGCCACAGAGGAGGGGCACCGTGGCAGGCCAACTCATGATACGGAGGAGGGTCACCGTGGCAGGACGCCTCATGCCATAGACAGGGGGCACAGTAGCAGGCAGCTTCAAGGAGGGTCACCGTGCCAGACCTCCTCATGCCATTGAAGAGGGTCACCGTGGCAGGCCAACTCCTGATGCGGAGGAGGGTCACCGTGGCAGGCCGCCTCATGCCACTGAGGAGGGGCACCATGGCAGGCTGCCTCATGCCATGAACAGGGGGCACAGCAACAGGTCCCCTCATGCCATTAAAGGGGGCACAGCAGCAGGCTGCTTCTTGCCATTGAGGAGGTTCACCGTGACAGGCCGCCTCACAGCATGGAGAGGGACACCATGGTAGGCCGTCTCATGATATGGAGGAGGAGCACTGTAGTAGGCCGTCTCATGACATGTAGGGGGTACAGCGGCAGGCTGGGAGGGGACAGACTCAGTTATGTTGCTCCAGTGAAAAAGATTTGTGAATGTACTTAAGAATCTGTTACAGGATCCCAGTAGATCTGAACCTTGTGATGACAATTAGGTGATCTATTTTCTATCACGGATCCAGCTTACAAGCTTTACTGATTCAAGCAGTGCAGCGCTCTCCTACCTAGATTACAGCAATGTTCATCATGAGTCTTTGCAAGAAATGCATATATCTTAATCACTCAGGATCTGCTGGGCGGCTGGGTGACACTACCTATAAGCTCTATGACACCAGACATGGCATCTGTCACCAGCGCTAAAGACCAAATGTAGAGTTGAGAGGCATTCGGGGAGAGAGATCGCTATGGTGGGCGTTCATGTGGCTGCTCAGTTCATTATCACCTATTACATCAGTGTGGGTGCTGGAGGGAGCAGGACACGACGGCTGCCGAGGTAAATCAACCCTAATGGCCGCGCTGAAATATTCACATAATCTGCTGATATTTCCGGCACCAATTTACATATCATCAGGAAAGTCCTCTCATCTCTCCGGAAAAGCTGAGCAGCAAGCCCTGCATGAGCCAGCTGTCACAGGGATAACGGGACTCCCTCCTGGAGCGACGGACGGGGGAGGGGGACACACGGATACTGGGTCACATTATAGGTTATTCTGGGGTCAGATCATGAGAACGGATGAGGAATAATTCTGTACATTTATGTGTGTGCGTTCATATGTATACTGCATGTGTGTGTGCGTTTATATGTATACTGCATGTGTGTGTGCGTTTATATGTATGTATATGTATGAGTGTGCGTGTGTGTATATATATATATATATATATATATATATATATATATATATATAAAGCCTGACCACTGAATGCATGTATGGTATGTGTGTGTGTGTGTGTGTGCGTGTTGATATGTATGTATATATATATATATATATATATATATACACAAAATTACAAAAAACGGACAGCACCTCCTACAGGTGAGAGTCAGGTGCAAGCTACCTGTTGGCTAATTAGATACTAAACAGAGAATGGCAGCAGCACTAGATAAGCCATGAGACATAAAATGAACATGAAATGAACATGTAAAGAAGTAAAGGAGTAAAAAAAAGCACAATTGCTATGTAGTTTTAGTATCTAATTAGCCAACAGGTAGCTTGCACCTGACTCTCACCTGTAGGAGGTGCTGTCCGTTTTTTGTAATTTTGTATATATAGAGGAGGATTGGCCTCCTCTGGGGAATTTAGCACTCCTGTTCACACTGGTGCAGCTTCTGACCAGGTATGATGTTCTCCTGATATGGGCCTGCCGGTTTATGTAGGATGCAGGTCAGTGTTAGTGTAGGACTCATCCGATTGGAAGCCACCTTGATCGTTGGTGGATGAGCCCGACATATTTATGATCATTTATATGCGCTAAGAGCTTCCACTTTATATACTACATAGCAGTTATGCTTTTTTACTTCTTTACATGTTCATTTCATGTTCATTTTATGTCTCATGGCTTATCTAGTGCTGCTGCCATTCTCTGTTTAGTATATATATATATATATATATATATATATATATATAAAGCCTGACCCCTGAATACACATGTGCATATGTATGTATGTATGCACGGTATGTATGTTCATTAGAGATGAGCGAACATGCTCGTAACGAGCACTGTACCGCTCGGCTCCCCTGCGCTCGCATGGCCGCAGGCAGCCGCTTCCGTCAGGTGAGGAAGACGGATCCGAATGCCTGCGCCCATGCGAGCGCAGGGGAGCCGAGCGGTACAGTGCTCGTTACAAGCACGTTCGCTCATCTCTAATGAACATATGTATGGTATGTATGTGTGTGCGTGTTCATATGTATGTACAGTATGTATGTGTGTGCACGTTCATATGTATGTATGTACGGTATGTATGTGTGTGTTCATATGTATGTACGGTATGTATGTGTGTGCGCGTTCATATGTATGTACGGTATGTATGTGTGTGCGCGTTCATATGTATGTACGGTATGTATGTGTGTGCGCGTTCATATGTATGTATGTGTGTGTTCATATGTATGTATGGTATGTATGTGTGTGCGCGTTCATATGTATGTACGGTATGTATGTGTGTGTGCGTTCATATGTATGTATGTACGGTACGTATGTATGTGTGCGTTCATATGTATGCATGT
The DNA here is from genome assembly GCA_900303285.1 of Rhinella marina. Lineage (NCBI taxonomy): Eukaryota > Metazoa > Chordata > Amphibia > Anura > Bufonidae > Rhinella > Rhinella marina. The sequence continues at coordinate 220,478 of ONZH01010837.1, read as the reverse complement.
ACGGTATGTGTGTGTGTTCATATGTATGTATGTACGGTATGTATGTGTGTGTGTGTGCGTTCATATGTATGTATGTTCATATGTATGTACGGTATGTATGTGTGTGCGCGTTCATATGTATGTACGGTATGTATGTGTGTGCGCGTTCATATGTATGTATGTGTGTGTTCATATGTATGTACGGTATGTATGTGTGTGCGCGTTCATATGTATGTATGTGTGTTCATATGTATGTACGGTATGTATGTGTGTGTGCGTTCATATGTATGTATGTACGGTATGTATGTGTGTGTGTTCATATGTATGTATGTACGGTATGTATGTGTGTGTGTGTGCGTTCATATGTACGTACGCAACTCCTGACCCATCCAGCTTCAATTTGAAAATCTCAAAGCTTTACAATAATATCTAATAATCCGCACTGGACACTATTCACATTGGCAGGAGGACCAGATCCACAGAACCATTCTGGGGAAAGCAGGATCATTCAGACCACTAGATTCATAGAAAAATCCCAGCACTTCCTCCCTTCATCTTTTATTTTGATCCTATTTTGTCTAATTTTACAATTAAAAATCTTTTCTAATAGGACTCTGTCCCGGATGGGATACGGCCAGCTGAGAGACGGTTTCCATTGGGGGTTCCCAAAATCCCTTCAGTTGGGCTCTTCCCCTCCTACATCTATTATCTCAGCACTTACACACTCTTTTTGAATGCACCTGAACCTCTGGCCCCTTCGATGACCACTGCTTGGAAGACGGAATTGGTCCTCAGTCTGTCGGAGTGGCAGAGCTCACAAGCTACCCATGGCAGGTCAGGCTCAGGAAAAAAATTATAAGATCTTATCTAGATGGTATTTTTGCCCCGGCACGTTTTCCTACAATGTCCAATGTGTTGGAGATGTGACACGGAGGTTGGCGCCATGACACATATTTGGTGGGGATGCACTGTCCTACAGCCATTTTGGAAAGCGATTTTCACTATTTATCATCAAGTCTCTTAAAGGGGTTCTCCGGGAATTAAGAAAATGAAGATATGTAAATATTACTTTATTATAAATATATTCCCAAATACCTTTCATTACTTGGTTCGTTTTATCTAGGGAGCAATCATTAGGAGAAACAAAATGGCCTCCGTCCTATTAGTACACACAGAACCTGTCCTAATCAGACAGCAGGACACGTTACTTCACAACACTGAGGTAAAGAGCTGCCTAAAGAGGATGAGGCAGCTCTTTAGCTCACTGTTGTGAAGTAACTTGTCCTGCCGTGTCATCAGGACAGGTTATGTCTGTACTCATAGGACGGCGGCCATTTTGTTTCCCCTGATGATTCCTCCCTAGACAAAATTAGCCATTATAACTAATGAGATGTATTTAGGAATATATTTATAATAAAGTAATATTTAAGTATTTTCATTTTCTTAATTCCCGGAGAACCCCTTTAAGCTATCCCCAACCCCTCAGCTAGCACTTTTGTCAATTCTACCTGGGTCTCTCCTGGTGGGGGAAGAAGTGTCTATGGCACCACTTATCGGCAGCGGCTCGCACAGTCATACCCAGAAATTGGAAGTTCACTAGTGCCCGTTTGGTCAAGGAATGGGCCCTAGAAGAAGACTGGAGACACTAATGGTGGCCAGTACACCCCAAGCATATAAGACGGAGATACTTTGGCTTCCCCAGATAGACGTCTTTACCACACTTGGTTGGGTGATGCAGCCTGAACAGGTTCTCAGTCATGCTTGGTGGGATTATCCTCCATTGCTCTCCAGTTGATGTTTGTGTGTGTGGTGTGTGGTCCTTTAGGTTTTTCTCTCTTCCTCTCCCCTCCTCCGGCACCATTGACTTACATTGTGTTTGCCAAATCAGTTTTGCTCCGAATCCCATAACGCACTCAAAAACTCCGCTTACATCATGGGAACGCAATGAAACTGAACACATTCTGATGCGCTCCGTTACATTGATTTTAGTGCCCATTGACAATGAATGGGGACAAAACTGAACTGTTTTCCTCCAGTACTGAGATCCTATGACGGATCTCAATACTGGAAAGGGAAAGCGCAGATGTGAAAGTAGGTTTTTGTATATGGCTGAAGAGCTCAGCCATGTCCTCCCTCCTCCTCTTCACTGTCCTGTGTCTGGCTGTAAGACAACTGGCCGCAGCAGGAGCCTTCTAGCTCTGCCCTTGTCTTCAGTAGGATGCATAGATGCTTAGAGAGGTTAACCCGTAATTTATATTGATGACTTATCCTCAGGTCTTGGGAGTCGGACCCCCCGTTGATCAGAGGCCGGCCGACTACGTAGTCTCTTCCTAACCCAGTGACATCACCGTACATCGGCCACATAGCCTACACGCAGCTCAGCGCCATTCACTTCAGTACCAAGCCCAGCCACTATGCAATGTATGGCTCCGTGCTTAGAAGGCTGTCGGGAGCCGGCCGCACTTGCCAGAGCTCCGGTGAGCACGGTGACTCCCTGTAACAGCTGGTTAAAACAGGGGTGCCAGGATTCGGACCCTCACTGATGTGATAATGATGACCTATCCTGAGGATAAGTCATCATTATATTTACCTGGATAACGCCTTTAGGCATGGCCCCAATGGTAAATCCCAACCCTTAATCAGTCAGCCCCCAGATGAAAATAGAAGATATCAGCAGGAAATTAACCTCTGTGATTTCCTCAGGATTTCAACAATGACGTATGCCTCAGGAACACACAGAAAATCCTGCAGACTGACATACTGGGAGACGCGGACCTCCCCTGTTTACTTTCACCATTCATTTCAAGGTTCAGTCTTCCTTTAAAGGAAACCTGTCATGAAGGAAGACGGATTAATGCACATAACCGGATGAGCACCAGATCAGCTCTATGTGGTACAGCAATGCATTATCATCCTATAAAGGGTTTGGTCTGGGGGCTGTATTTATTATAGGGTCTGGTTTTTACTTGCTATAGAGGGTGGGAATGGGCTGTAGAAGTAAGGGCCAAGAATGTCCCGACAGCAAGGTCTGCAGTGGTCAGGAGAGTTGTAATGATGGTCTGGGCCAGATGGAGACTAAAAGGTAAGAGGACTACAATTAGAGGAGATATCACCTGGGAGTCTCTGGGTCTACAGTGGAGCTGTCACCTCTCCTGACATGTCTCTTATAGTAAATATATATAGTCCACAAAAAGTATCCTTGGGTAACAGGCCTAGGTGACAACTGGACATTACTATTCTTCTCTGTTGCGTCCCTACACAGTCTGCTGCTGTGAGCGAAGATTGGACACTGTCAGTATGTAGGAACACAGCTCTCTGACAAGGGGAATGGTAACGACGAAAGGTGTTGATATGGCTACAGACCCTACTTTTAAAACAGGAGCCTATAGTCTCCTTAAAGGGGTTATCCAAAGTCTAAAACATGCCTCCCAGTGCTCGGGCCCCTCATATAGAATGTACTTACCCGGATCCCCAGCACCTGCATCGCTTCTTATCCCTGCGCGGCCGCTGCTGAATCCCCCGACAATCAAAACATCCGGTGACGGAAGGAGCAGCCAAAAGCAGACTGCAATACGGACAAGCCTCCCTAGCATCGCGGGTGACTTTAGGGAGACTCGTCCCCATCACTGGATGTTTTGATCCGCACGTCGGGGAGATGCAGCAGCAGCCGTGAGGAGATCAGGAGTAGGGCAAGTATAATCTATATGACGGGTCCAGTCACTTGGGGTCATGTTTTAGACTTTGGATAACCCCTTTAAAGGGGTTGTCCCACATAAAATGTTCTACAGTTTTCAACCTGGATCTAAATACTTGCATAATTGCATGTAGATAATTTAGTATAGCTACTGAGTTATTCAATAAAATCCGTCTGTATAGCGCCACCTGCTGTTTGTTCTTTTTCTAATTTCTCTGTCCTGCTCACTGAAACGGAAGCACATGCTCAGTTCTATCCTTCAACTGCCACCAGCTGCCGCAGAAAGGGCACGCCCCTAAACTGACATCTAGCAGAACAATTGGAGCAATGAATGTGGAGATCTCTGGATCCATGTGAGGTACAGGGCTGGTTCTAGCTTTGTTAGAAAGAGGTTTTTATGTCCTAGATGATGTCTGATTTTCATTTTTTACATTAATCATGGGAGAACCCCTTTTAATCTGCCACTAAATCAAAATATGGTCGTGGTCAGGAGACTTTAATCAGACCATGCAAGTTGGGGTCTGAAAACAAATATGGCTTCACAGGGCCACCAGCCACCAAACTGCCCCCAAAAGGTCACTCCTCAACCAATGACAGCCCATGACATTACAAACCTTTTTGTAATTGGTTAAAAGTTTTGAACCTTAAACAGAGTCCAAGAGCTAAGAAAACAGAGACGTGCCAATGAATGGAAACAGAGGACAAGGGTGCCAACCCTGAGCCTGGGCCACCCTCTGCACGTGGGACATATCACCACGACTGAGCTCTGCTTGGACTCGTTAGCAGAAGGCTCAATAATGATGTAGATTGTCCGTGTACGTTTTGGGAATTACTCCGAGCTGGACCCAAGAGCTTTCTATCAGTTCCCCGGAGGCTTCTGAGATATAAACAGTCGCCACATTCAGCGCCTTACCTCAGACTTTCCATACAGTAGAAATAGCAGATGAGCTCATCACACACCGGAGCATGGCTCCTCAGGAAGTCTACAGCCACCAGCAGGACTAGGACTGGTGACATCTTCTCAAAGCACTGCCTCCATTGTGATCAGGCAAAAAGTAAAGGCAGATATCCAAGGAAAGCTGATGTTGGATTCATCCATTGTTGGGGGCAGCTATAGGCACCCCATCATTGGGAAACCAAAATGTGCCACTGAGCAAAGCAGAGACGTCGGCCAAAACAACAACCACCCTCACACACAAACTGTGCAGCCTTCCGACATCTCCATCACACAGCCAGCTTTAGACTGAATTATAGCGGGACCTTCCCAGCAGCACAGAGTGTTTTAGGAGAAGCGTGTGCTGAACTTGTAGGAGGTCAATGATATAGGCTGCATAGTGGAAGGAACAGGTTTAGCCAGGTTTCCAGACTGAAGCGGAGAGACCAAGGACAAAAGGATTTTAACCCTTCCAGTTCTTGGGAAATTTTGACAACCAGGGACATAGACATCAAAGCATCCAGCGCCATCAGAGTTCTATATGCAAATGTTATCCTAATTTTACTAATCACTAATCCAGCTTGTGACAGCCTAATCCCGGCCTCAGGATAAAATATTCCAGCTTCAGCAGCAGATTAGGGCTATCCGTACAAAATGCGGTCACTAAATGGGTTTCCCCATGAACACAGCTGCCCACATGCTAGGTGATAAGTGTCTGAGCCGTGGAGGTCATTCCCTGTGTAGGCCTCCGGGCCTGTCCTATAGGGCGCACACTCATTCCCAGTCTCTTAAAAGGCCACATCCAAATCCTTCTCAGGGCATATAAGGCACCTTTCCCAGTGGGAGGGTGCCTGAGCTTTAGGTTCCTAGTTCTGCATAACTAGTGAAGGTGCGATATTCTGTCTGACTGTCCGTGTACTGAACATCTGCCTGATTTTACACGGCCTACCCTGACCTTAGCCTGTTTCCCATATTGCTCTATTGCTGCCTGCCGTGATCTCAGACTGGCCTCTCAGATACGTTTTTACTCTGCATGCCCTGACTTCAGCCTTTCACCTGACTACGAATGTTTTCTGACGCCTCGCTGCACTGCACCAGTGTCTATGTCTCCCGTGGGTCTGCTGCCAACTACACTACGACCATCTTAAGAGGTAGCAGCCTGGTGGCTCACCTGCAGCAAAGACCAGATCCCTGTATAGGGCTTAAAGGGTGGAAAATAGGGGACTGCCAAGATAGCACCCATAGAACTAGCCCAAAACCTGTCATTTGGTACAGTGGGTGTCCATTCATATGAGCCGCTACCCCTTCACTCAAATGGTGGAATTCAAAAAGCCCCTACTGATCAGACACGTATCCCCTATCCAGTGTTTTTCATGGGAAAACTCTTTTTAGTGGCATCAGTTTGGGTCCCAGACCCTTTTATGAAGACTTACTGTTTTATTAGCCAAGTCTCCTGTGGAACAGATCATGGATGACAACCACTAATGGCTGCTGTACAATATAAATCTGCAATCCTTTCCTTAAAGGGGTTGTCTCATCATGGACAATGGGGGCATATCGCTAGGATATGCCCCCATTGTCTTATAGGTGACGGTCCCACAGCTGGGACTTGCACCTATAATCGAGAACGGAGCCCCGCAAGGTGGTGGCTGGAGGACTCCGGTCCGGCCACCACCAAGCCGGCTCCCGATAGAAGTTAATGGGAGTGCACTGTGGATGCGCGGCCCCCGCTCCCTTTAATTTCTATGGGGCCAACGGAAATAGCCGAGCCAGCTATTTTCGGCGGCCCCATAGAAAATGAATGGGGGGCGGCTGCACATGCGCAGTGCGCCCTCCTTCACTTTCGGGGCTCCGTTCTTGATATTGGTGCAGGTCCCAGTGGTGGGACCCGCACCTATCAGACAATGGGACCCGCACCTATCCTAGCGATATGCCCCCATTGTCCATGATGACACAAACCCTTTAACCTCCACTCATCTACTGCTCTGCCTGTATACACCCAATACTGTGTATGTTGCCCTTATGCCACCAAAACATCTGTGACCCATCGAGCCAAAGACTCTACAAAACCTCTGAAGTGTCCTGTGGTATCCGGCACCTGTAGGTTGTGAGGTATGGCCTCCTTGGATCAAACTTGTCTTTCCAGCACATTCCACAGATGATGAATAGACTGAGATCTGGGGAATCTGGAGGACAAGTCATCACCTGGAATATGTTCCTCAAATCATTCCTAAACAATTTTTGCAGTATGGCCGCGTCATTAACCTGCTGAAGGAGGGGGTACCATTGTCACCAAGAGGGGTAACTATCTGTACAGTGTTTAAGAAAGTGGTAAATGTCTTCTCCGCATGATGCCAGGACCCAAGGTTTCTCAGCAGAACATTGCCCAGAGCATTATATACTGACTCCACCAGCTTGTCTTCTTCCCATTGGGCACCCTGATGCCATCTCTTAGCCAGGTTTGAGGTTCGTGTGCCCTGTAGGTACTTTTGGAGATGGACCTGGGTCAGCATGAACACTCTGAATGGTCTTTGACTATACAGAGCTGGGATGTCCAGTGTGATATGATGCGTTTCTATCATACCCAGTAGTATCAGTAATCTACTCTAAGAGATCGGACCAGATGGCCCAGCCTTTGACCCGTGTTGTATCACTAAGCCTTAGGGCCCATGACCTTGTCTCCCGCTCACTGGTTGTACCTGTTTGGACCACTTTTGGTCTGTACTAACCCCTGCATACCAGGAACAACCCTCAAGACCTACCGTTTTGGAGATCCTCTGACCCAGTCGTGTAGACGTCACAATTTAGGTCTTCTCAAAGCCGCTCAGATCATTACGCTTGTCCATTTTTCCAACGCATCAACTTCAAGATCTGATTGCTGTCCAATATATCCCACCACGTGACAGGTGCCATCGCCGGACTTTAATGTTATGGTTGATCAGTGTGCGAGTCACTTTTTACTGTATTCCTGGCACCTCAGGATGAGCAGAGAACAGACAGGACCACGCATGGACTCCCGAGAGGACACGTTAAAAGCCAGTACAATTGTGTAACACAAGGAGATGAACCAGGGATCACGGCCAGTAACCACCCTGCAGCTCTGGCTGTGTACGGAGAGGAGATGCTCTTCAGTGACAGTATTTGCTGACTGCATTCTCCAGATGCCTGGGTCAACCACTTTTACAGGTTGTGAAATTTTACATAGTTTGCATTGTTTTTATGGGGGTTAAAAGGACAAATTTCGAGACCTGATGCCAGGTCCGGAGCTCCCTGCTGCACATGTGCCCAGGGGCGTAGCTAAAGGCTCATGGGCCCTGGTGCAAGAGTTCAGCTTGGGCCCCCCCTTCACTTAGTGCTCTGTGTGTCTTCATATGTGGCACATGGGTCTTTGGGCCTCCTCAGGCTCCTGGGCCCGGTAGCGACTGCTACCTCTGCACCCCTATAGCTACGCCCCTGCATGTGCCCCTATGTATGGGACTGTTCTGTTTGTTTATGGACCGAATTACTAATTGTTTAGCCTGAGCTTTCTGGTTCTTGAACTGAATGCTAGAAAAACAATAACGACTGACAAGAGGGGGGAAAACAGGAGAGAAGAAGCTAGAAAACAAACGATGTAAGAATGCGGCAACCCCTATAGGCCCTGTATTATCAGCAGGCGGCTACCGGGGGTCACAGGGCAGGAGCAAGATAGCTGCAAAATGTGGGTAGTGCGACCCAATGATAAATGAACACAAGCCAGGCGGACAGGCATTACATTTGTATGTTCGTGTCTGAATGGGTCTTCTCCACCTGTCCATATACAGACCCCAGGCCGGACCCTCCTCCATCTGTCCATATACAGATCCCAGGCCGGACCCTCCTCCATCTGTCCATATACAGATCCCAGGCCATATCCTCCTCCATCTGTCCATATACAGACCCCAGGCCGGACCCTCCTCCATCTGTCCATATACAGATCCCAGGCGGGACCCTCCTCCATCTGTCCATATACAGACCCCAGGCCATATCCTCCTCCATCTGTCCATATACAGACCCCAGGCCGGACCCTCCTCCATCTGTCCATATACAGATCCCAGACCGGACCCTCCTCCATCTGTCCATATACAGACCTCAGGCCGGACCCTCCTCCATCTGTCCATATACAGACCCCAGGCCGGACCCTCCTCCATCTGTCCATATACAGACCCCAGGCCGGACCCTCCTCCATCTGTCCATATACAGATCCCAGGCCGGACCCTCCTCCATCTGTCCATATACAGACCCCAGGCCGGACCCTCCTCCATCTGTCCATATACAGACCCCAGGCCGGACCCTCCTCCATCTGTCCATATACAGATCCCAGGCGGGACCCTCCTCCATCTGTCCATATACAGACCCCAGGCCAGACCCTCCTCCATCTGTCCATATACAGATCCCAGGCCGGACCCTCCTCCATCTGTCCATATACAGACCCCAGGCCATATCCTCCTCCATCTGTCCATATACAGACCCCAGGTGGGACCCTCCTCCATCTGTCCATATACAGACCCCAGGCCGGACCCTCCTCCATCTGTCCATATACAGATCCCAGGCGGGACCCTCCTCCATCTGTCCATATACAGACCCCAGGCGGGACCCTCCTCCATCTGTCCATATACAGACCCCAGGCCATATCCTCCTCCATCTGTCCATATACAGACCCCAGGCCGGACCCTCCTCCATCTGTCCATATACAGATCCCAGACCGGACCCTCCTCCATCTGTCCATATACAGACCTCAGGCCGGACCCTCCTCCATCTGTCCATATACAGACCCCAGGCCGGACCCTCCTCCATCTGTCCATATACAGACCCCAGGCCGGACCCTCCTCCATCTGTCCATATACAGATCCCAGGCCGGACCCTCCTCCATCTTTCCATATAAAGATCCCAGGCGGGACCCTCCTCCATCTGTCCATATACAGACCCCAGGCCAGACCCTCCTCCATCTGTCCATATACAGATCCCAGGCCGGACCCTCCTCCATCTGTCCATATACAGATCCCAGGCCGGACCCTCCTCCATCTGTCCATATACAGATCCCAGGCCGGACCCTCCTCCATCTGTCCATATACAGACCCCAGGCCGGACCCTCCTCCATCTGTCCATATACAGACCCCAGGCCGGACCCTCCTCCATCTGTCCATATACAGACCCCAGGCCGGACCCTCCTCCATCTGTCCATATACAGATCCCAGGCCGGACCCTCCTCCATCTGTCCATATACAGACCCCAGGCGGACCCTCCTCCATCTGTCCATATACAGACCCCAGGCCAGACCCTCCTCCATCTGTCCATATACAGACCCCAGGCCGGACCCTCCTCCATCTGTCCATATACAGACCCCAGGCCGGACCCTCCTCCATCTGTCCATATACAGATCCCAGGCCATATCCTCCTCCATCTGTCCATATACAGACCTCAGGCCGGACCCTCCTCCATCTGTCCATATACAGACCCCAGGCCGGACCCTCCTCCATCTGTCCATATACAGACCCCAGGCCGGACCCTCCTCCATCTGTCCATATACAGACCTCAGGCCGGACCCTCCTCCCAGTCCATATACAGTCCCCAGGCCAGACCCTCCTCCATCTGTCCATATACAGATCCCAGGCCGGACCCTCCTCCATCTGTCCATATACAGACCCCAGGCGGGACCCTCCTCCATCTGTCCATATACAGACCCAGGCGGGACCCTCCTCCATCTGTCCATATACAGACCCCAGGCCGGACCCTCCTCCATCTGTCCATATACAGACCCCAGGCGGGACCCTCCTCCATCTGTCCATATACAGACCCCAGGCGGGACCCTCCTCCATCTGTCCATATACAGACCCCAGGCGGGACCCTCCTCCATCTGTCCATATACAGACCCCAGGCGGGACCCTCCTCCATCTGTCCCATATACAGACCCAGGCGGGACCCTCCTCCATCTGTCCATATACAGACCCCAGGGCGGGACCCTCCTCCATCTGTCCATATACAGACCCAGGCGGGACCCTCCTCCATCTGTCCATATACAGACCCAGGCCAGACCCTCCTCCATCTGTCCATATACAGACCCCAGGCCATATCCTCCTCCATCTGTCCATATACAGACCCCAGGCCAGATCCTCCTCCATCTGTCCATATACAGACCCCAGGCGGACCCTCCTCCATCTGTCCATATACAGACCCCAGGCGGGACCCTCCTCCATCTGTCCATATACAGACCCCAGGCGGGACCCTCCTCCATCTGTCCATATACAGACCCCAGGCGGGACCCTCCTCCATCTGTCCATATACAGACCCAGGGACCCCCCTCCAAGCCGCCAGACCCTCCTCCATCTGTCCATATACAGACCCCAGGCCATATCCTCCTCCATCTGTCCATATACAGATCCCAGGCCGGACCCTCCTCCCAGTCTATATACAAACCCCGGCCAGACCCTCCTCCCAGTCTATATACAAACCCCGGCCAGACCCTCCTCCCAGTCCGTAAGCAGACCCCAGACCAGCTCTTCCTACCCGTCCACATACAGACCCTAGACAAAAAAAAAAAAAAAAAAGCTTCCATATTTACTGACCCCACACCAGACCCACTTCCCATGCCATATGTCACATCGCCATCAATCCCCCATATACTGGCACCAGGCCACCCCTGCAGCCTCCTTGTATACAGATCCCAGACCCCCTTGTTTACAGACCAGAGGATCATCTGTTCCCCTATCCCTCATTTCCGTGCTCCCAGACGCCTCCACAGACACCACTGAGCTACCCATTTCAGAGTTACAGCGGGCAAGGGTATTAATCTGATCCCCCCCGTCCAGGGTCACAATTAGCGGGATCTACTACAGAATTCCTCAAATACAGTCCTCCTCTGACATAAGACATCAACCTTAGAGCGGTGGATTATTTCAGACCATGTGACCAGAAACGCATAATCATATGAATCCATGGCACGGTATGAGATACACTATGCTACAGCGAGCACCAAACACAAGGAAATAAGTGAATCCTGTGCAGGAAGAGACTGGCGCAGAGCGCTGTGAAGACCTTAACCCAGGGGTGCACCTAGCCTTTCTGCTGCCTGAGGTCAAAACTGAAACGCCCGGCTCAGGCAGCGCTATAATGATGACACCGGCCTCTGAGGAAACGGTCGGCCAGGGAGACATCACTCCTGTGTCCCGTTGCAGCATTGAACTGTATTGCTTTCCTGGATACAGCAATGTAGTTGATTATGCAGAGATGAGCACGATCATTGCCCATGGCCCTTCCACTGCGCCCCTCTTGCCCTACCTGGTGCTGCACCCCTGACCTTACCCACCTGGCACCACTTCAGGCGAACGGAAGATTGCTTTTTCTTCACTTCGAACACAAGACGTTCAGAAACTGAAAACCTCTCAGCGGGGATTTCTGCATAACAATACATCAAAGCGCAGGATCTGCGGTGAGCGAGAACGTGCGACATCGGCTGAATAAGACTAATGAGTGCACAATGCCAGAAAAGGCTATAGAGGCGACACGGCAGGAGGCTGTGGGTACAAAGCGCACGACACAGAGACTTCCCTGCCTCCATACCATATCACATGTACGTGCGCTACCGGATGCTGCAGCTACCGAGACATCAACCGATACAAACAGCGGAAAAGTGAACTACGTGGCAACATGACTGCCGAGAAAAATACACGCCTGATGGATTTTTGAGTGCGTCTTTTTCAAAATTGGGTTCGATGCAAGGCTACGTTCATATCTGCGTTGTGCTGTCCGGTTTTGGGATCCAGCACAGGTTCTCAAAACCGCAGCACAAAGCTTCAGTTTTGTTCCCATTCACTGTCAATGGGGGCAAAACTGAACAAAGCGGAATGGAATGCATTTTGCTGCGCTCCCATGCCGGACACAAAAAATCGTTTGTTTTTTTTTTTTGTGTGTGCGGCATGGCAAACTGAACAAGCCAGATCCGGCATCAAAATCCATGTAAGTCAATGGTGCCGGATCTGTTTATTTTGGACACAAAAAAAAAAAAAAAAAAACGGATCCGGTTTCTTCATTTTCAATATAATACAACCGGATCAGTTCAGAACGGATGCAGCTGGTGTTTTGCTGTGGTTTTCAGACCCCATGGCGGATCTCAAAACCGTATAGCAATAACGCCGATGTGAAAGTAGCACGTGACCACAATTCTTTTTGTGTCTAATGGGTAACTCCAATCCCATATTGCTCGTGACTTGAATAGTCATGACACTTCGACACAGCAGCAAGCTGCAGACATATTGTGCACATTTTTTGGTTGCACGACCAAAGTCGCCGTGCAGCCCTATAGACTTACTGTCATGGCGCCAGTAGTAGACTCGGCTTGGGATATTAGAGGGGTGATTCACCCCCTGCAGCTTAGCAGAGCATTATAGGTAAAGCCAAATACAATATCCAAGGGTCTGCTGAATATGGAGACACCCCTCCAGTCTAGCTCCTGGGACCCTCCATGATCTGCTTATAATCGGCAGGGAAAGTTTCATTCAGTCATATGTTTCCCCTGCAGTGGCCATCTGTTCACAGAGCTGAGGGTTTGTGACAATGTACAAGCCTAGCCTAATGTAAGCGTTAAAGGGGTTCAGCAAAAGTGGCATTTATAATGTAGAGAAAGTTAATACCAGGCACTTACTGATATTCTCCATATTGCTTCCTTTGCTGGCTGGATTCATTTTTTCCATCACATTATACACTGCTCGTTTCCATGGTTACGACCACCTTGCAATCCATCAGTGGTGGTCGTGCTTGCATACTATAGGAGAAAACGTCAGCCTCTCTGGTGACCGGGACCAGTGGGAGCGCACATAGGCAGGTGCTTTTCCCTACATTGTGTAAGCACAACCACCACTGATGGATTACAGGGTGGTCTGTAACCATGGAAACGAGCAGTGTATAATGTGATGGAAAAAGGAGCCCAGCCAGCAAAGGAAGCAATATGGAGAATCACAATACATTAGTAAGTGCCTTTTAGTAATTTTCTCTACATGATAAATGTCATTTGCTGAAGTGAAACAACCCCTTTAACAAATGGCTGGCGCTTGAGGCAATTTTGGTTGCCGACATCAAAGATCTCTGCCTGAATCACAAAAAATGGGGTCACGTTCCAACACTGCTGAATTCTTAGCGATTTTTGGGTCACGATAACCTTATGGGTTGTGTTACGACCCCAATTGCTTCTTTGCAGCGAGGCTGCAGGGCTGCCACACATCAATCCCTGTCATGGCCAACATCCCCGTGTAGGCCCCAGCCTAAAGCTCTCTCCTGACAGCAAGCAGTGATCTTGACAATGGTGAAAACTGTATTAGAAAACGTAACCACAGGTAATGCTGAGAAGGAAAAATGTTTCCCATTGTATAAAATCCACCAGAGAACCGGCAGCTGACCCCTGGATATCTGCTGCCGATCCGCACATGGATGGGTCCTGTACCATGTGGTAGTCCACTGCACCGTACTCAGACATAGATTCCTTAAAGGGGGTTGTCTCACTTTAGCAAAATGGCATTTATCACGCAATCCAGCAGCGGTGGCCGTGCTTGCACACTACAGGAAAAAGCACAAGCCTCTCTGGTGGCCGAGATGGCAAGTGTGCACATATACACGCATGCGCAGCAGCTCCCAGCCACCTCATATCTGCGCTGGAGCTGTGGTCGCAACCTCTGGAAACCAGCAGTGTATAATGTGATGGAAAAAGGAATCCAGCCAGCAAAGGAGACAATATGGAGAATCACAATACATTAGTAAGTGCCTTGTATTAACCTTTCTCTACATGATTAATGCCACTTACTGAAGTGAGACAACCCCTTTAAAAATGTCAGGCAGATTTCGGAAATATGGATGAAAATTCTGCAGTCGATGAAGTGCATTTTTTTTCAGGCACAAATTCGGAAGCAGTGACACCAGCTTAAATGATGAGGAATTTTTTGGAAGAATTTTATTTATTTTATTTTTTGCACCTATATGTGCACCACCACACATTATACATTGTTAGGGGGAAAAAAAGTGAAACAAGGTAATAGGGCGTCACCGCTACGTGTGAACAGGATGAACGGGAATGAAATCTGATGACTGGACCCAGTAGAGGGGAGTGGGGGGGGGGGGGGGAATGCAGTTTGGCTGCAAAGCATCCTGGTCCCACATTTCAAGAGCAGAAAGATAGGGGACCCCTTCCCCCATCATTTCAGAAGACTGGCTGCAGCCAGCCGCCCCGCACCAGCGAGCAGACATCGAGACGAAGTTCTAGGACAGCAGCTCAGAGCCACCGGATCCGCGGGATAAGAGGATTAACAGTCTTTAAATGGAAGCAAAAGGAAAGAACTGGTTTGATTCTTCTGAAAAGAATTGTTGTGGATTACTAAACAAATCAAGGGGAAAAAAGGAAAATGACAGAAGACCCCAATAATAATGACAGACTAGATACTCACAGAAAAAGAGAAGGTTTTTCTTTTTTTTGACCATATGGGTGTCAGAGAGGAAGACCCCACACCAGACACCCCTATAACAGCCAAATTGGAAAGCCATTGTGTAAGCCATGGTCGGTATGTACCAGCACGATAAGTGGTCTGCCCGCACCCATCACCACGACGGGTGCAGTGTAATACTTCCATCTACATCTCTTGTGGGAAAGTTGGGTGACAACCCATATGGCTACTACCACAACGTCTCTCACCTAAGAGAAGGAATCAGGATATGCAGGACTACTCCCCCCTCACATGAACAAGCAAATCAACACATGTAGACTTTGGGGTCCAGAATCCAGAAAGTATCCAGACATAGCAGATGACATTAAAGGTGCTGTCTCGGATGATGCCTTTAAAAAGTGCTCCCGATTTTGCAGAGGGAAGTCATGACCAGCTAGGCATTTTCTCTACAGCGACCACTGCAGGTGAAATGTAGTATTACACATTAGTCAGATGAATGGCTGTAATCAAGGCCGATTTGAGTCCTCCAGGATGTTCTGGCTCATAAAAGAGGGGTCCTGGTTGGGAATCCCCCCCATCTAGTAAGGGTATATGGACAAGAGTTGTCTTCATGACATAACCCCTTCGAGCAGCTAAATACTAAGAATGTGGAGGAGGACAATTTACCATACAACACAATGAAAGACTTGACCCATGAAGGTCTGCCATCACTGCCGATTTAATTAAACCTATAAACCATGGATCAGCATCCTTTGGCACTCCAGCCGTTGTGAAACTACAATTCCCAGCATGCTCCTTTCACTTCCATGGGAGAAGTAGTTTCACAGCCGACCCCTGCTCTAAACAGTAGTGTGAACAGGGTCTTACAAAGTTACGACATAGGGCCAGGACATGCTAGATGAGGGAGGGTTGACTTGAGAACAAAAGGATTAAGCATTACTCCTGCAGAGCAGCGCTCCTGGCCTATATACTGTGCAGAGAAAACTTAACTAACATCGTGTCCCCTTCACTCGGAGGATGGGAGAGATAGCCCATCCTCACTTCATATGATGGGAAAACCCCATGTAACACGACCCCCTGCAACTTTCTAATATACTTTCCGTTTCAATTCCTCTACTTGCTGTCAGTAAATGGAATCTGCAAACAAATACAAACCTAATCATTCGGCTGAGGGTTTGCCCCCGACTAGACAAATGTATATAGACTGGACTCTCGCTACAATGTGTTAGCGCAGGTAAAAATTGTAAGAAACTATCAGGACGGGAGTTTAGTTTACAGGACTGTGTACACCGATACAGGACAGGCTGTCAAAACGGTGACAAGAACATTTCCGTTCACTGACAGCAAACATAAATGAGCAGTACTGAATTCAAACACAAAGTACAGCAGAAAAGTTCCGCAATTTTCTAAGCGTTCACCCCTGACTGGAATGTAATGGGTTAACACATCGATGAAGGAATATAGAAAAGTGGTGACTAAGATCTTCCAGGGAGCGGAGCCAGAACTCTTAAGATCCAGAGCTTTACATTGTCAGAGACATAAGAGGAAGTCATAATACAGCAGCGGGCGCGGCGGAGGAAAGTGCGGCCCCCGCTCCTCTTCACGTGGCCCTTTTATCTACGCAGGTGGTGGATGCACACAGATCTAATAGACAGAAGATAAAAGACATCAGCGTCTGCCGCTGCTCTGACCTATAAAATGGAGGACTTCGTGATGGTTTCTTTATTTTTTTTATTTCCCTGTTCTTGGAAACCAATGCTCCAGAAGGGGGTCAACAGGGTCCTAAAGGGATAATCCATCTTTTCTGTCGATTTGGCCAGTACAGCACTGGTCTTAAAGTAAAAAAAAATAAAAAGTCACTCACCTGCTCCGGCACCGACAGTCTGGTCCTGCTCCTTCCAGCACCTAGCCTGTAAATTTCTATACAGGGTCATGTGCACTGCTGCAGCCAATCAATGGTTTCAGTGGTCACATGTCGCATGCATCACATGACTCAACAGGATTGTGCTAGTTGAGGCCATCAGTTGGCTGCAGTGGCACACGTAAGGCTACTTTCACACTGGCGTCATTGCTGGATCCGACAGGGTTCAGCAAAAACGCTTCCGTTACTGATAATACAACCGTCTGCATCCGTTATGAACGGATCCGCTTGTATTATCTTTAACATAGCCAAGACTGATCCGTCAAGAACTCCACTGAAAGTCAATGGGTGACAGATCCGTTTTCTGTTGTGTCAGAGAAAACGGATCCGTCCCCATTGACTTGCATTGTGGGTCATGACGGATCCATTTTGCTCCGCATTTCATGACGTAAAGCAAACCGCAGCATGCTCTCCGGTATGGGAATGGAACGCATTTTGGAGGATTTCGTTTTGTTCAGTTTACGTTTTGTCCTTATTGACAATGAATGGGGACAAAAAAAAAAAAAAAGATTTTTTTTTCCGGTATTGAGACCCTAGGACGGATATCAATAACAGAAAATATTAACGCTAGTGTGAAAGTAGCCTTACCCTGTCCAGATGTGTAGAGGCCGGAAGGAGCCGGACCCTTGGCATTGGAACAGAGAGACGGGAAGAAGGTAACTTCTCTACTTTAGGATACTCCAGGATCAGCGCTCTACTAGCCAAATAGAAAATTGACATAAAAGTGGGAATAAGCCTTTAAAAAGTAGAGACCTGAGAACTAAAGCTGCTCCTACACGAGAGTAAAGCCAGCCAAAAATAGATGATTTCAGCCAACTGAGCCGATCATAGGCTCAAAAACTAGAACAAACTGTATCTGCTGAAAATGTGATTGTAGCTGCACAGTGTGGAATATACAGGGGAATACATTGTAGCTGCACAGTGTGGAATATACAGGCGGATACATTGTAGCTGCACAGTGTGGAATATACAGGCGGATACATTGTAGCTGCACAGTGTGGAATATACAGGCGGATACATTGTAGCTGCACAGTGTGGAATATACAGGCGGATACATTGTAGCTGCACAGTGTGGAATATACAGGCGGATACATTGTAGCTGCAGTGTGGAATATACAGGCGGATACATTGTAGCTGCACAGTGTGGAATATACAGGCGGATACATTGTAGCTGCGCTGCGGATACACAGTGGTGGAATATACAGGCGGATACATTGTAGCTGCACAGTGTGGAATATACAGGCGGATACATTGTAGCTGCGCAGTGTGGAATATACAGGCGGATACATTGTAGCTGCGCTGCGGATACACAGTGTGGAATATACAGGCGGATACATTGTAGCTGCGCTGCACAGTGTGGAATATACAGGCGGATACATTGTAGCTGCACTGCGCAGTGTGGAATATACAGGCGGATACATTGTAGCTGCGATACAGTGTGGAATATACAGGCGGATACATTGTAGCTGCGCAGTGTGGAATATACAGGCGGATACATTGTAGCTGCGCAGTGTGGAATATACAGGCGGATACATTGTAGCTGCGCAGTGTGGAATATACAGGCGGATACATTGTAGCTGCACAGTGTGGAATATACAGGCGGATACATTGTAGCTGCGCACAGTGTGGAATATACAGGCGGATACATTGTAGCTGTGCAGTGTGGAAATATACAGGCGGATACATTGTAGCTGACAGTGTGGAATTATACAGGCAGATACATTGTAGCTGAGCGCAGTGTGGAATATACAGGCGGATACATTGGAATATAGGCGGATACTGTGCGGTGTGGAATATACAGGCGGATACATTATAGCTAGCTGCGCAGTGTGGAATATACAGGCGGATACATTGTAGCTGCGCAGTGTGGAATATGCACAGTGTGGAATATACAGGCGGATACATTGTACTGCGCAGTGTGGAATATACAGGCGGATACATACAGTGTGGTACAGGCGGATACATTGTAGCTGCGCAGTGTGGAATATACAGGCGGATACATTGTAGCAGTGTGGAATATGCGCAGTGTGGAATATACAGGCGGATACATTGTAGCTGCGCAGTGTGGAATATACAGGCGGATACATTACAGGCGGATAGCTGCGCAGTGTGGAATATACAGGCGGATACATACATTGTAGATACTGTGCGGTGTGGAATATACAGGCGGGATACATACATTGTAGCTAGTGCGCAGTGTGGAATATACAGGCGGATACATTGTAGGCAGTGTGGATTACATTGTAGCTGCGCTGCACTGCGCAGTGTGGAATATACAGGCGGATACATTGTAGCTGCGCAGTGTGGAATATACAGGCGGATACATTGTAGCTGCGCAGTGTGGAATATACAGGCGGATACATTGTAGCTGCGCAGTGTGGAATATACAGGCGGATACATTGTAGCTGCGCAGTGTGTGGAATATACAGGCGGATACATACATTGTGTAGCTGCGCAGTGAATATGGAATATATACAGGCGGATACATTGTAGCTGCGCATTGAATAGATGTGGATACAGGCGGATAACATTGTAGCTGCCACAGTGGTGGAAGTATACAGGCGGATACATTGTAGCTGCACAGTGTGGAATATACAGGCGGATACATTGTAGCTGCACAGTGTGGAATATACAGGCGGATACATTGTAGCTGCACAGTGTGGAATATACAGGCGGATACATTGTAGCTGCACAGTGTGGAATATACAGGCGGATACATTGTCACGCTGATATTTTGTACGGCCAAACCATCAGAACAGGGAAGGATCTGTGCTAATGCTCATCTGAGCTCCCAGAGGATTATCTGCATTGGATACCACTGTAGAAAACCCCGGCCGGGAGAAACATTAGATCTGTCTTGGTTTTCAGCTTCTGGAGACAATCATGCTCATTCAATGACCACAAGAAGAGACATCAAAAACGGGGAAGGATTGAAAAAGTTTGGTAGAAAGTTAAATAACCTATTATATATCATAAAAGGAAAACTTTCAATCACTGTACTGCTCGAGAATTCGCTCTTTGTTAGGACAGAAAGAGGCTCTGTTCACACGGCATCCTGTCACTTTTGACGTCAGGAATGGCGCAGCATGCAGTATTCATGCCGTCATATAGAAAAGAACCTAAACAGAACCTTGATGGACCTCATTATAAAGACAATGAGGGCCACCAGGTGCCGTTTCGATCCGTTGGACAATTGTGGCCCCTAACGCCAACGGAAAAATGTTACACGTCCCCTTTTTTAAACGTTTTTACACCACCCTCGACACTGTGGAGAGGCGGGGGACAGGTCATCAGATGGAGTAGACTTCGTGTGTGTGTTCTGTCCTAAATCAAAGTCACAATGCCAGTGTGAATACGGCCATAAGGTGCCCACACATAATATAAAAGTTGGCAAAACTGCTGATTTTGGAGCCACCGCAGACTACCGACTGCTGCCAGGGACATTGGCTGATCATTTGCCACTTTGTACAAGTCGCAGGAAAGCAGTTTGTTTTAAAACGTACTCCACCGATCGATCCCTTTAGTCCATTAAAGGAGTTTCACTTCAGTAAGCATTTATCATGTAGAGAAAGTGAATACAAGGCACTTACTAATGTATTGTGATGGTCCATATTGTCTCCTTTGCTGACTGGATTCATTTCCATCACATTATACACTGTTTGTTTCCATGGTTACGACCACCCTGCAATCTATCAGTGGTGGTCGTGCTTGCACAATATAGAAAAAAGCACCAGCCTATATGCGCTCCCATGGTCCCGGCCACCAGAGAGGCTGACTCTTTTTCCTATAGTGTATAAGCACGACCACCACTGAAGGATTGCAGGGTGGTCTGTAACCATGGAAATGAGCAGTGTATAATTTAATGGAAAAATGAATCCAGCCAGCAAAGGAAGCAATATGGAGAATCACTGTAACTGCCTTGTATTAACTTCCTCTACATGATAAATGCAACTTACTGAAGTGAGACAACCCCTTTAATGTCCAATCACTGGGGCTGCGATCGCACAAATTACACTTTTTTTTTGGGGGGGGGAAGGCTACGGCACTTTACAAGCACTGCAGTCACTTCATTTTTGGCAGTGGGACCCCCACAGATCAGACTCCGATGAGTATTTTATAGCATGCTTTATTCCATATTGGATTATTATAACCAGCCTTCCCCCTCCACTCCTCTGACAGGCAGAGCGTACATGACATCTCACCATCAGGTGGAGACGCTGCTGCGTAAAACATTTTAACAGCTTACATTACAAGATACGCGGGAAAACTGTCATTACCGAGCCGCTATATCCTGAGCCAGAAATAGGAAGATGCAGATGACGGGTGTTGGAATCCTCACTCGTGCGGACGATGGATTGCACGTACCGCAGAGCATCCACAGATAAATCACTGGGGGAGGGGGTAAATCCTTTCCGTCACCGCTGCCTGACATCCTGTCATGGATTTCAAGGGACACTAAGCCTACAGTGGAAGACATGTAGCTTGCGTATATCCAGGGGCCCTTGTAAAATCCAGGGTTTCTTGAACAGAATAATTCAATATAAGACGATTCAGACTCCCCGGGGGCAAAGAAAGGGTCTCAGAGACAAGATGTAAAGAAGAATTTTCCCAATCAGTAGGCCATGGGCGAGCCACAATTGAAAGTCTATGGCAGTGATGGCTAACCTCCGGCTCTCCAGCTGCGGTGAAACTACCACTCCCAGCATGCTCCATTCATTTCTATGGAGTTCCGAGAGCAGCCAAGCAAGTGTGCATCTTGGGAGTTGTAGTTTTACCACAGCTGGAGCGCCGGAGGTTAGCTATCACAGGTCTATAGCTTTCCCTTTATTGGCATTACTCAGTGATAGAGTAAACCAGTCAGTAGAAACAGTAGTTAGGTGCCAACTGCAAAAATCCAAAATCCTTGGCTCCTAAATTTGTGCTCACTGAGGCTACATTAACACGACCGGATGTGTTTTGCGCTCTGCAAATTGCGGAACCACAAAACACAGAAACCGGCCGCGTGCGTTCCGCATTTTGCAGACCTATGATAGAAGGCCTATACTTGATTGCGGACAAGAATAGGACTTGCTCTATCTTTTTTGCGGGGCCGCAGAACGGAACTACAGATGGGGACAGCACAGGGTTGAAATAAATGGATGCGGACCCAAAAATACGGTCATCTGAATGCACCCCGAAGCCTCATTCACACGTCAGTGATTCACGGACGTGTCCTATACGTGTTCTCCACGGACAGCACACGTCCCCATTCATTTTAATGTGTGTATTCAGACATCGGTGTTTTAGGTCCGTGTTATTAGCACTGATACGTGCTTTATTTTGACCGTTTTCACAGATCCATCACACCCATTATAGTCTATGGGTCCCTGAAAACCACGGATGTCATCCGTGTTGCATCAGTGTTTCACGGATCATAAGGAAGAGATGCTTTGAAAATTATTTTTCAGCTGTGCAGCATCATTGAAACACGGATGGCACACGGGCAGCAAAAAACGGACACACGGATCCATCACAGAAATCTTCATGCAGGCATCCCTGACTGACCACCTTCTCACGGATCTGAGCACGGACGTGTGAATTGTACAGAGTTTACCACAGGATTCAGCCTCTGTATAGCAAAAGGTGAAATCTGCAGCAAACACTACATCGTGGGGATGACATGTTATAATATTCTCAGCCACTTTGCTGCTACCATTAAGGGCTCATTCACACAGCCGTTGCAGTTTTTGTGGATCCGCAAAACCCGGATACCAGCAGTGTGTGTTCCGCATTTTGCGGAACGGAAAGTCCTAGAATCACCCTATCCTTGTACTTAAAATAGACAAGAACAGGACATATTCTATTATTTTGTGGGGCCGCAGAACGGACACATCCGTTTGTAGTCCACAGCTTTGGCGACCGCATGGGTCTGCCTCCAACCCACAAAAATTACGGATCAAACGCAGACCAAAAATATGTTCATGTGATATAAATGACGCAGATTTTATGCATGGAAATCTATTCTGGAATGAGGCAGCATTTCCTCCCCTTGTAGCCGTACCCCAAATTCATCCAGCGATGTCCATGAGTCAACGTATAATATGTCGGGGGAGAGGGGTTCCATGAAAACTCCAAAATGGCAGCTCTTGGGGGGTGTTCATGGCATGCAGTGGTTAGTACAGGGGCGTAGCTATAGGGGGTGCAGAGGTAGCAGTCGCTACCGGGCCCAGGAGCCTGAGGGGGCCCAAAGACCCTTGTGCCACATAAGAAGACACACAGAGCACTGACAGAAGGGGGGCCAAAGCTGAAGTCTTGCACCAGGGCCCATGAGCCTTTAGCTAAGCCCCTGGGTTAGTACCTACCAAAAGTAGTCCAAGGAAGGACCATTAGTGACCCAGTGACTCAATCAGGGGCTCCCAAGGCTCACGTGTGGGGGGGTACAGGCTAAACCATCTGGTTCTATCATACAGAAGACCTACTATAGAGCAAATTGCTGAAAATGTTCCTGCTGGCTATGACAGAAAGATGGCAGGACGTGCCCATGCTGTCCACTGCCAAAAGCTCCTACAATTGGCATGTGAGCAATGGAAGAAGGCGGTCTGGTCTGATACATTTTCTTTTACATCATATGGACAGCCGGGTGCGTGTGCCTCAATTGCCCGGTGTATAGGTGGCACCAGGACGTACCACGGGAAGACGATAGGCCATCAGCGTGATGCTCTGGGCAACGTTCTGCTGGAAAATCTTAGGTCTTATGTGGATTAGGCACATACCTCCTACCTAAACATTACAATGACAAGTACCCACCCTTCATGGCGGTGGTGGCAGTGCCCTCTTTCAGCAAGATAATGCAGAAAAAACTGTCCAGGAACGGTCTGAGGAACAAGGTGATGACTTGGTTCCAAATTCCCCAGATCTCAATCCGATCGTCGTCCGTGGGATGTGCTGATCCATGAAGGCCGCACCTCACACCTGCTGATCATGTCTTGGTGCCGGATACCACAGGACACCCGTGCCTTCTACACATACACACAGATATTCAATTCTAGATATTTTTCATGTGAACCCGGCAGATGCATCTCCATGATCTCATTGCTCCCCTCAGGTCATCGATGTGAAGGGATGCTCCAAGCAGAGGCCGAGATCTCCGCGCTCTCTGTTCCTCTCAGGAGACCTGCATTTTCATTATACAAAGTGAAGATGGGGGTTGGGAGTAGTGGGAACTGGACGAGCACACAAGAACTGTGTACACACCCTGCCGTAAGTACCAGACGGCAGCTACACATCGTCAGGAGAGAAAGTGCGACTCCACCGACATTCCCCGAGTGTAAGTGACCTCCCCGCCTGGACTCCGATGAATAATATCAGCCAGGAAATCCGAGCAGACAATGCAAAAATCACATAAAAAAAGCAACGTCAGCCACCAGGAAACGCAACATCCCGGCTCCCCTGACACCAACGTACTGTTGAATGGGAAACTACATACAGGAGAATTCCAATAATCCGGCATTACCAGAACTACTGACCACCGGACACACATATGGTGCCAGATTAAAGGGGTTGTCCAGTATTACCACTTTAAGACCAGGCCTAATTTTGCAAATCTGACATGTGTCACTTCATGTGGTAATAACTTTGGAACGCTTTTACTTATCCAAGCCATTCATAGATTGTTTTCTTGTGACACGTTGTACTTTGTGTTAATGGTAAATTTGAGTCAATATATTTTACCTTTATTTATAAAAAATCAAAATTTACAGAAAATTTTGAAGAAAAAAAAAAAATCACAATTTTTTTAAATATGAATTTCTCTGCTTTTAAGTTGCATAGGGATATCTAATAAAATTGTTATTAATGAACATTCACCATATGTCCACTTTATGTTGGCATAATTTTGGAAATGTAATTTTATTTTTTGAGGACGTTAGAAGGCTTCGAATTTTAGATGTAATTTTTAAGATTTTCATGAAAATTTCCAATAGTTAATTTTAATTTGCAGTTCTAAAGTGACTTTGAGGGGCTTAAATAATAGAAACCTCCCATAAATGAACATATTTTAGAAACTACAGCCCCCAATGTAATCCAAACTGATTTTACTAAGTTTGTTAACCCTTTAGATTTCCCACAAGAATTAAAACAGAAGGAAGGTGAAATTTAAAATAAATATATTTTTTTGCAGATTTTCAATTTTTAATTCATTTTTCTATAAGATAGCAAGGGTAAACCGCAAATCAAACCTGAATATTTATTTTCCTGATTCTGAAGTTTGCAGAAACACCCCATATGTGGTTGTAAACTGCTCTGTGACCGGCAGTAATGAGAGGGAGATAGTACAAGCATTTGTGATGGCTTTGACAGCTTGTCAGAGTGATCAAAAGCCTGGAGACCAGGAAAAAAGGTCTCAGGTTAAAGCTCCATGTTCTAGGCTGTCAGGAGGCAGCTGAGTCATGGAGCTTCTATGTACAGGTGCTGCACACAGGGGGCAAAGCTGAAGGACGTTTATAGTCAATGGGCAGACTTGAAGTGGTTAAACAAAATATGGCTGCTTTCCTTCCAAAAACAGCAGCACCCCTGCGCACAGGTTGTGTGTGATATTACAACGCAGCTACACCACTGGACACAACCCCTGGACCTGACCTGCAGGAAACCCATTCCCGTTTACCAGGTGCTGGACTGAAGGAATTTTTAGCAACACATATACACGTGCGCAAATTTGGGTCGGTTCATACAGAGGATGAAAGTGCTGCATTGTGCTGTGGTTTCTGCCGCGGGTTTCCAGACGGACCTATTCGAGGTTTAGTTCCATTGAATCATGTTAAACCACTAGCAGGCTCCCGCTG
Source organism: Rhinella marina (assembly GCA_900303285.1). NCBI lineage: Eukaryota > Metazoa > Chordata > Amphibia > Anura > Bufonidae > Rhinella > Rhinella marina. Next base: position 194,686 of record ONZH01010837.1, on the reverse strand, counting down.
CGGCTTTGCGGGGGGCAAGTACCCTCGGTCGCATGAACTGTGGCCTGGCGTCCCACTGACAAAGGAGGCCGATTTCAGCACAGATTTGGCCCCATATCCACATCTTAAGTCCTCGGTGTGAACATACCCATACATTTATCCCTGCATACATCAGCACTACGACCCCAGCTACATTATAAGCACTGGGGACCGCAGCCCTGGCAGAGAGGATTTCCTGCTTCTGGTGCACAGTTCGGCCATTATATTACTAGATAATACAGTGTTCGGTGTTAATCATCATACAATTAAAAGATCTGCAACTCTCAAATAAACTTTGTCTCTCTGTTCATCTCTAGTTTCAAGATTGCTCTGCTTGCTGTCACCAAACGTGAATATCCTTGTTCACATCTAGAGGCTGAAAACCTATATCAATTGGATCCAGTCCAAGTGAGGGCTCATGCACACGACCATGATCACCCTGGTTAACAAGGTCAGTGTGTCGGTCCAATCTCCCGTGCCGACCATGGCGTCCCTGACCCGAACTGACTTTATCATAGTAATTTATCACACAGCCAGTTCATATCTGAGCCATCAGATACAGACTGACTATCATAAATTACTAGGATACTGTCAGCTTAGGTCGGGGGAGCCGTGGTCGGCCCAGGAGATGCGACGGACACGCACACAGTTTTTCCCGTGCCGATCAAGGCCAAGTATGTGAGCCCTTATACCAGAGATCTCAAACTCGTGGCCCTCCAGCTGTTGTAAAACTACAACTTCCATCATGCCAGGAGAGCCTACAGCTATTGGGGCATGCGGGGAGTAGTAGTTTGCAACAGCTGGAGGGCCACGAGTTTGAGATCTCTGGCTTATACTGTGAGCGTTACACAACAATGTTACAAATGTCTCTAATGTTCACATCCTTTGCAACAATGTATCAGTTAAAAACTGATTCCCATGTTATAAAGTGAAGGCATATCCCTAAAACTTTATGATTCCTGAGGGTCCATCCCCTGCAGACCCCCACCAATCCCAGAAATGAAGTCTTCATAAGGCTGGGTCCCCTACGCCGCTGCCTCCTTGCCACCCAGCTGTGCAGGGAACTGAAGCGTGGCCCCCATTCCCTGTACATTTGAATGATGAAAACAGCGTGCACCAGCACAGGGGCCCCTTCATTCAACAGATCAGTGGAGGATCAGAAGCCGGACCCCCAATGATTAGAAAGTAATGGCATGCCCTAGTGATAGGCCATCACTTTATAAGTTGGTAATGCCTCCTTAAAGGGCATATTTGGCTGACCTATTATATCACCGAAACACCCCCTGAACTAGAGTAAGTGGTATATAGTGTAAGTGATGCTGAATCCGAATATGTACGTTTTATCTTCATACTCACTTCCGTTCTGACGCTGTGCTCCCACAAACCTGCAGTAAAATGCACTCACTGGACTCTTCTTTGAGTCCTCTCCATTATGTGAGTGAGCACTGGAGTCCAGTGAGTGCATTTTACTGCAGGTTTGTCAGAGCACAGCATCGGAATGGAAATGAGTATGAAGATAAAACTTACATATTCGGATTCAGCATCACTTACACTATACACCGCTTACTCTAGTTCAGGGGGTGTTTTGGAGATGACAGGTTCCCTTTAAGGGCCCATTCACACGACCACAATATTGCGGAATAAATGCGACCCCATTCACTTCTATGAGAGCGGGCAGCTGCGGCACGGAGCATAAAAAAAAATAGAACATGTCCTATACTTGTCCGCAAGAGCGGACAAGTATAGGCATTCTGAATTAGGGCGCCCGGCCGTGTGTTCCTCAACGTTGCGGAACATACGCCGGGTGGCACCCGTAGTATTGATGCGGACCCGCAAACATAGGGTCGTGTGAATGGGCCCTAACAGCTGAAGGCATCTGTGTTGGTCCCATGTACATATGTGCCCGCATTGCTGAGAAAAATAAAGTTTTAATATATGCAAATGAGGCTCTAGGAGCAACGGGGGCGTTACCATTACACCTAGAGGCTCTGCTCTCTCTACAACTGCTGAGCCCTCTGCACTTTGATTGACAGGACCAGGCAGTGAAAAAGTCATCACATCTGGTCCTGTCAAAGTGGCAAGGGCAGAGCAGTTGCAGAGAGAGCAGAGCCCCAGGTGTAATGGTAACGCCCCCATTGCTCCTAAAGGCTCATTTGCATATATTAAAATATTTTTCTCAGCAACGTGGACACATATGGACATGCGACCAACACAGATGTCTTCAGCTGCCAAGTGCACATAACAGGTCAGCCAGTGCCATAGGTACAATTCTGCCCTTTAATATGCATATTAGAATACACTTGTAACAAACCCTCAGCTGTAAGAAATATTAAGGTTTTCAGTCTCGGGATGTAATATATATGCACTGCAAGCAGAGATTGTAAAGTATACAACATATATGCTTATTAGCACTGGTTAGGGTCATTAGAATACATTCGGAGAAGCGATGGGGTCAGTTCATCCTATAGACAGATGATAAATTTCGCACAAGTCTTTGGAAACATGTTTAAGCCAATTACAAATTGAGCTGTGACAGAGCAGCAGAGCGTCGCAGTGTGACAGAATTTTTGCACCCTGTAAATACAGCGCACCAGTATATGTCACCCCAGGTAAAGGAGGGCGTTCACAGGACGAGACACCCGGGTGAGATCACTGCCATCTCAGCACGACACAAGTCACTGAGGAACTCAACACGAGCCTTGTAATCCGGGTATTTACCCAGTAAACATCCTACAAACCACTGGCTGCACCCACAAAATCCACACTGACATTAATGAGACGCCGTGTGGTCAATGACAGGGACAACCCCGGAGAGCTGACAATCATCTGACCGGAAACCACAAGGAGAATACAGAGATTTAAAGGGGAGTCAGCCCCTAAGGTGAGGAGGGGGGTGCACGTGCACTTACCTCGGACACACAGGAGAGACATGGCCTCTGTCGTGGGGATCACTCCAGGGAACATGAGGCGAGCAGGGTCATCTGCGGGAGGATTAATCTGTATTAATAGCCAGGAATTACTGATGCCACCGGGGCACAGAAGTGCAGGAGAGCCGACCGGGCCGCCAGGGGGACAACATGACGGACTAGGGGGCAGCCGGCATACAAGGGAGATTATACAGGAGGGGGGAGATTAACAGTAGATTATACAGAGGAGGGGGAGATATAACAGTAGATTATACAGAGGAGGGGGAGATATAACAGTAGATTATACAGAGGAGGGGGGAGATATAACAGTTAGATTATACAGAGGAGGGGGGGAGATATAACAGTAGATTATACAGAGGAGGGGGGAGATATAACAGTAGATTATACAGAGGAGGGGGGAGATATAACAGTAGATTATACAGAGGAGGGGGGGATATAACAGTAGATATATACAGAGAGGAGGGGGATATATAACAGTAGATTATACAGAGGAGGGGGGAGATATAACAGTAGATATTATACAGAGAGGAGGGGGAGATATAACAGTAGATAGATATACAGAGGAGGAGGGGGAGATATAACAGATTATAGATAACAGTTATACAGAGGAGGGGGAGATATAACAGTAGATTATACAGAGGAGGGGGGGCAGAGGAGAGATATAACAGTAGATTATACAGAGAGGAGGATTATACAGGGAGATATAACAGTAGATTATACAGAGGAGGGGGGGATATAACAGTAGATTATACAGAGGAGGGGGGGATATAACAGTAGATTATACAGAGGAGGGGGATATAACAGTAGATTATACAGAGGAGGGGGATATAACAGTAGATTATACAGAGGAGGGGGGAGAATATAACAGTAGATTATACAGAGGAGGAGGGGGATATACAGTAGATATACAGAGGAGGGGGATATAACAGTAGATTATACAGAGGAGGAGGGGGATATAACAGTAGATTATACAGAGGAGGGGGGAGATATAACAGTAGATTATACAGAGGAGGGGGGATATAACAGCAGATTATACAGAAGAGGGAGGATATAACAGTAGATTATACAGAGGAGGGGGATATAACAGTAGATTATACAGAGGAGGGGGGATATAACAGCAGATTATACAGAAGAGGGAGGATATAACAGTAGATTATACAGAGGAGGGGGATATAACAGTAGATATACAAGGAGGGGGGATATAACAGTAGATTATACAGAGTGAGGGGGGATATAACAGTAGATTATACAGAGGAGGGGGGATATAACAGCAGATTATACAGAGGAGGGGGGATATAACAGCAGATTATACAGAAGGAGGGAGGATATAACAGCAGATTATACAGAAGAGGGGGATATAACAGCAGATTATACAGAAGAGGGGGGATATAACAGCAGATTATACAGAGGAGGGGGATATAACAGTAGATTATACAGAGGAGGGGGATATAACAGTAGATTATACAGAAGAGGGGGGATATAACAGTAGATTATACAGAGGAGGGGGATATAACAGTAGATCATACAGAGGAGGGGGATATAACAGTAGATCATACAGAGGAGGGGGATATATCCCTGTATTTACATATACAGGGCGCAGGGAGAGCCCGGCAGGCAGCAGGAGTTATAATGAGGGGACCGGCAGGGATGGAGGAGGCAGATAATGAAGGGACAGAAGGCACACAGTAAAGTGCACTGAGGAGACGAGCAGCCGCCGCCACCACCGGAGACAGTCAGCGAAGTTATAAAAACCGGAGCCGGATGCCCGGGAGTCGCCGCTCACCTCCTCTCTGCTCGCGGGTCCCGGCCGCTGTCACTCGGCGGACAATCCCTGACAGCAGGTGCTCTCCAGGCGGACACAACAGTCTGTGTGAGTGGAAAAGATCCCGACTCCCGCTCCTCCTACCCCAATGCCCACAGCACCCACCCCTCTCCTCCCTGCATGGTTCAGCTCACCTACGGCAGCCCCAGGGGATGGTACGACCCATCCCACAGTCACACAGGGGGGAGCGAAGGCAGTGGAATGACACTGCACAGGTGACAGGGATGATTGACGTGGAGCTGGTGTGTCAGCCAATAGTGGTTAAGAGGTGTGGCTCTTCGACCGGTGGGCGGGGCTATTTGGCTCTAATGTTGTTCGGCGGTATATTGTTGGACTAGTCACTGCCGTGTTCGTGCGCGGAGCGGAGCACACCTGTCTAGGGCGCAACCTTACGCGGGCTGTGATACGCGCACCTGGGGAACTATTTTGTAGAGGTGCATGTGTGTAATACTGCCTGCTGAGCAGGTGTTTCTAAGCCTGACCCGTGTGACACTATGGGCTCGTGTATCTAAGCCAGTGTATCTGAGCCTATTATGTCTTGCCTGCTCTGCTGCATTTCTTGCTACTGGGGAATCATACCTCCCAACTTTGTAAATGGAGAAAGAGGGACAAATTGCAAATTTTTTTATCCACTAGGCCACACCTCTAACTCCGCCCAAAACATAACTATACACCTAATCCAACCCAGTCCCCTTACTTCTTCCTAGCAGCATCACCAGCAGGACATCTTCTTGTTTAGTCTGGAGGGGGCGGAGCCAAGGCTGACTGATGGCTGGCCCCACCCTCCTCCCAGACCAAAGGTGTGGAGAGCGGCAGGGAGGTACATAGAGCCTGCAGGGGGAAGCGGGAGGGAGAATGGATGAAGCAGCGAGCCGATGCCGGCTCTCTGCTTCATCACCATACAGGCAACTGTCTCTGCATCCTATGGACGCAGGGACAGCTGCTAGAGACCGGGACATACCTCCCCCGTACCGGGCCAGCCGCTGCAATCCGGGACAGTCCCGCTGGATCCGGGACGGTTGGGAGGTATGGGATATGTCCTACTCCAAAAAACACACATTAAAAAAGATACAGGTGGGAATTTATCCAGACTTACGTTTCTAATGTGCACGCCTTTTAATAATTTTGGCTAGACGCTGGTGTCAATTTCAGTCATCTTAAATGGGTTTGTAAAGTGGTTAATACTGGGGACCTGTCCTCAGGATAGGTCATCAATATCTGATCGGTAGGAGTCCTACTCCAGACACTCTTGCTGATCGGCTGCAAAAGATGCTACGTTTCGGTGAGTGCCGCACCCTCCTCATAGCTTACGAGTCAAAGCGATGTCCATTGTATAGCGGCGGAGCTTGGTATCACAGTCCAGCCCCATTCACTTCAATGGGACCGAGCTGCACCTAGGCCATGTGACCGATGAATATGATGTCATAGGGCCTAGGAAGAGCGATCATGGGAGCACCACCACCTCTCCAAACAGTTGATCAGTGGAGGTGTTGGGAGTCAGACCCCCACAATATGGTATTGATGATGACCAGGGGTGCACCTAGCCTTTCTGTTCCCTGAGGCGAAAAATGAAACAATGCCCCTCCCCAATGCCAATTTCTTACCTAACTCCTTTGCCAAAATGAAAGCGCTGATTGCCCATGGCCCTTCCACCTAACTGGTGCTACCTGAGGCAATCGCCTCACCTGGCCTCATTGGTGGTGCACCCCTGATGATGACCTATCTATGGAGATACATCATCAATACCAAAACCCCTTTTAATGTCACGTTCCATAGGCCCTGCATCCATAACCCCTACAAAAGTGACAAGAGCAGTGTAACAGGCCTTGTGCAAAAATTAGCAACTTCTAAGCCGGTTTCTTAGAAATATTACCTCCATACAGTAATGAAATATTACTGAGCAAAACCAGGGGCGGACTGGCCATAGACCATATAGGAAAATGTCCTGGTGGGGCGAAACCCAGGGGGCCACCCAAGCCCTCTTCATGGCTGCTGGCTGGGTACTTAACGATCTGATGCTCTAAGAGTGTCCTCAGGGCGGTGGTACAGTTGAATACAGTTGATCAAGTTGGCAGTATTTTGTGCTGCTCTATGGTATTTCCGTCTACTGAGGCAGTATTTTGTGCAGGTTCTGCTGGGGCGGTATTTTGTGCTGCACTACAGTATTGCAGGCCGCGCCTACTTGTGTTGGCCTACCTTCTGTCAATTTGGACATTAGCCCACTTTTAGTTTTTTTTTTCTAGGGCAACTTTAAAGACGAACTCCCGCAAAATTTTATTCTCTGACCTGTTAGAAAGGTGCATGATATAATCTGTAGTGAATGTCATTTTCTTATCAAAGGCTGAAATTGAGAGTTTCCACTCTCTTCTTATTGTAGTTGGGTCATGTGACCAACTCCCTGACCTCCAAATGACCCAGGACAGGAAGCCAGTAACTGCTCTATTCATTCATATGAGACTGAAAGTGAGGCTCCCATAGGAATGCATAGAAAATTAGACTTCCTGTCCACACATAAGTCTATGTGTGGGTTGGTGGGTCTAATTCCTAGTCACATGACACAGATAAGAAACTTCAGGATGATATAACTCAAAAATTCAGCTACTGGTAAGAAAATGACATTCACTACAGATTACATCATGTACATTTCTAGCAGGACATGGAATAACATTTTTTGCGGGAGTTCTTCTTTAGGTTCCCACAAAACTAACTAAAAAAAGACCAATAATAACGCCACTCCATGATTTTTACCGTGACCGTATAAGCTGTATGAAATGCAGGACCAGCTCTCAGGCTAGTGTGAGCGAACTGTAGGCTCAGGTATGTAATGTAATGCATATAGTTTAGTGTCTAATAATTAGGCCTAATTAGTCCTAATTAGGCTTTCACACGGGCGAGATTTCCGTGCGGGTGCAATGCGTGATGTGAACACATTGCACCCGCACTGAATCCTGACCCATTCATTTCAATGGGGCTTTTCACATGGCCAAATTTTTTTCACGCATCAGTTCGCCGTTGCGTGAAAATCGGAGCATGTTCTATATTCTGCGTTTTTCACGCAGCCCTGGCCCCATTGAAGTGAATAGGGCTGCCTGAATAACACATTGCAGCCGCACACAAGTGCGGATGCAATGCGTGATTCACTGATGGTTGCTAAGAGATGTTGTTTGTAAACATTCAGTTTTTTTATCACGCGCGTGAAAAACGCATTAAAACGCTTCGCACCTGCGCGGAAAAATATGGACAAACGTACGCAATCGCAGTCAAAACTGACTGCGATTGCGTGCGGATTGGTGCGGATGCGTGCGGATTTTCCAGTACGCATCCGGACTGAATCCGTGACGCCCGTGTGAAAGAGGCCTTAGAGCTTTCTGTGACTTGTAATATGAAAAATGATTTTTCTTTGCCAGGTCGTGTATTGTTTATTTTTTCTCTTTGTTAATTATTTGACGATTATTTTTTTTATAGTGTGACAATTGGACTGGATTTAGTTAGCTAAGATTAGGTTTGATTTGTGTATATTGTTATGTGTGTATGTATGTGGTTCAGGGTGTGGGTGTCTGCTAATAAAATGGTGTGTGTTTATGTAGCTATTAATTTTCCATTTGATATTTTATGTTTTCATTTTCATAATGTTTATATTATTGTGGTTATGTTACATTGTGCTATCTTTGTTTTATAATAAAATAATTATGGGCTGTAACTCAGGATTAGTCAGGCCAGAATTAGGGGCCTCTGTCACAAATACAGGACAATATAGTGCAGTATGGATTTTGACAGGCAAAATACTGAGTCACATGATAGAAACCTGACAGACTCCATTATGCTCAGGGGGATCCATCGGGCACCCCTGTGTCCAAGGGCGCGACTACCATAGCTGCAGACTATGTGACAGCTATGGAACCCAGGGAAAGAGGGGGCCCAGTTGGGATCATCTCCTCTTCTACTGGAGGTGAAAACTTGGTCAGGACTAGAGATGAGCGAATCATCCAAAATTCGCTTCGGCGAATGTTCTACAAATTTCTGACAAGATTCGTTCTTAATCCGAATTTATTCGGTCGAATTTACGTTAAAAATAATCGTTGTTTTGCGAACATTCCTGCACAAATTACAAACATACAGTCAGCGTTGTTAAAAGTACGCAATAAGTAAGCATTAGCGTGCAAAAGTGTGAAACGAAAAGTGCGTATGAATCCTTACCGTACTATTGACTCGCGATTGCGTCATACGCACAAGGCTAGGCCGTGGCGTACAGTCTTTAGAGGCAGTCCATATGAGGTAGAAAAGGAAGGTGCTCACTGCTAGCTATCCAGCTAAGTGCATAATTTACTAAAAACACCATACAATAAGTGCATAATAGGACACATTGCAGTACCGGAAAAAGAATAAAAAGAACACAATGGGCTAAAGTGCTTGAACATTGCTGAACCAGTAAAAACAGTGTAGCTAAAATACAGCAAAGACATAAGTATGCAAACATTTTAGTGCAATCAATTTCACATTTGCAAGCATAAAAGGCTCAGATACACGTTTGAGTCTCTCCTCGTGGCTCCTTGGCATAAAACACTGGAACACATCCAAAATTCAATTGTAATCCACGTGAGGTAGTATTGTAATCCAAACAGGTAACGTGTAAACCACATGGATAATAGAAAATAGCAGCAAATAGAGAACCCTTTTTGCAAAGGGGGCTCCCAAATAACCTGAGAAGGGGGGAAAAGGAAAATAGGCACACTTAGGCGCATCTGGAAATTTTCTGCAGAATGGGGGGAGTCCTAACAAGCCATGTCCATCTCGGTGAGAGTCAAACAGGGGGCAACAAAAACAACATAAACTAAAAACAAGTGCCAACTAGCTCTCACCCGTCAGGTGCAGTCCATGGTGTGGCTCCCATAGGTCCTCTTGAAGTGTCCTTGAGAATGCCAGTAGTTGGGTCCCTTAGATGAGGGACCTGAAGTCCTCCTAGCTTGAGCTGCTACTGAAGGACATCAGAGGACGCTCCTGCCTCTTGTAGGCCACACTCACTGCCGTGGTGGAACTCCACTGCCCTCTTCTTCCGGAAGTCGGACTTGACCGGGTCCGGGAGGTGGTCACGCTGGTGAGCGCTGAAGCCACTTGCGCTTTTCCGGATCTTCCTGCCAAGACAACAGGGGTAAGGAGTTCTGGCTGCAGGGGTGGAGGCAAGGTTGCACCCAGGGAAGAAGCCCCAGCTCCCCTGGCTGCTGCTGGCTTCTTCTTCCACGGTAGTTAGTACTGGTGGATCACCGTGGATTGGAATGTAAATGATGACATTGTCAGCTGACCCAGCTGAAAGGACTTTGATGGTGGTGATGGTGGCAGTCCAGGTATCAGAGGCTGTGGCTCCCTGAAGCAGAGGGTGCCATCTGGTGACTCCTGAAGGCAGCGCACGCGTCCTTTACCTAGTGGTTCCTCCGGCCAAACTTCAGGTGGTGATGTTGGGACCAGGGGCTTAGATAGTAGGGTAACCCCGGTAGTGAAGGGGCCTTTCAGGGGTGCCATGGGGGTGTACTCCACTTGATCCCCCACGTATAGGCTGTGACGGGGTTGGGGCAGGTACGGCCGTTTAACTGACCTGCGGCCCACAAAGTACTCCTTCCCGTCCTCGTCGTCCGCCAGGAAGCCAGAGCCTCGCTCCACAGAAAGCCACAAGACAGTTCCCTTTCTGCGCTCCAAATTAGGATCTCCCGGCCTAGGATGGTCCAGTAACTGGATCACCCAGTCCTCCACGGCACTCTTGTAGTCCCATAGGGTCTGCACGTGGGCTGTCACCGATGGTGGCACAATTGGTTCTGCCTTATGGAAGGTGTTGTTGATCTCCTCCTGGGCGGCAAAGTGGACGCACCAGCCACAGCAACCGCACCAGCCGCCTCACGATGCGCAGCAACCTCAGCAGCCAGTAAGGAGAATAAGGACACTGAAGCTGGGTTTCTCGTCTTGAGTTCAGAGCTTGACACCCTAATGTCTGGAGCGTGCGGTGGTTCGGGGAACTTGTTCCCAAAGGCCATCTGGTTCCAGTTCGGACGCAGCTCTTTAGCCATGCTTGCTACTACTGATCAGTGTTCAGCACTGGTCTAAACTGGTTCAGAGGAGGGTGGAGTACTGAGGGAGGAGTCTTCACTCCCTATACGTGCAAATAGTTAAATGCCGGTGGGCTGGTGTTTTCCAGTTCTGAGGGAGGCGTATCTTGCAGGGGCATATCGTCATTTTCCCGCTTCACGAAGAATGCGTTACGTATAATAGCGTACGTATCGTTAGCATTCAAAATTTTACGAAAATTTATGAATAATACGAAGCGAATCTGAAAAAATCCGTAAAAGTAGAAAATTTGTAAGATTCGATACGAAGCGGCGAATAGATTCGCTCATCTCTAGTCAAGTCTCTACCCTCTAAAGGAACAACTTTTAGCAAATGAAGCAGTGGAGAAATGGCCCAAGGGTCTTTGAAAAGGGTTTAGGCAGAAACCCTTCTGTCCTGTGTGGGGGGCCTGGGTTGATCCTGGCTATGGGGCCCTTACTTCTCTATGTACACCACTGCCTGTGTCCATCATGTGATGGCTCGGGTGCTTCTGTTTTTTCTGTTTTTCTGCTCCTATAATGACTAGCACTGCAAAAAAGACTGGAAGGGAACATAATATCAAATATTCATGTATGTTCTTTGATATATTGATACATATTTTGAATAAAGATTATTTAAAAAAATAATAATTTTTAAAAGTGATATTTTAAAACTCAAACATCAAATTGCAGATTAGATAGCAATAGACCAGTGATGCCCAACCTGTGGCCCTCCAGCTGTTGTGAAACTACAACTCCCACTATGCCCTGTTGTAGGCTGATAGCTGTAGGCTGTCCGAGCATGCTGGGAATTGTCTTTTTGCAACAGCTGGAGGGCGGCAGGTTGGGCAGTAGACCAATCTATATCTAGTATCATGAAGTCACTCACGCAGATGTCAATGGTCATTGCACAAAAATGCATTATAGCTGCGGAGTTACTCAATGAAATCTATCTGTATGGCGCCACCTGCTGTTTAGATGTTTTCTAATTTCTCTGTCCTGCTCACTGAGACGGAAGCACGTGTTCAGTTCGATCCTTCAACTTCCCTCAGCTGCAGCAGAAAGGACACACCCCTGAGAAAGAACACACAATCTAAGATGACAGCTTGAAATAAACCCTGCAGAACACGTGGAGCAATGAATGTGGAGATCTCTGGATCCATGTGAGGTACAGGGCTGGTTTTAGCTTTGTTAGAAAGAGATTGTCATGTTCTATATGATGTCTGATTTTCATTTTTTACATTATTCATGGGATAACCCCTCTAACAAATTTAACAAGTACTGCAATCTCATTCTAGAAGGGGTTGGCGCACCAGGGGGTTGGTCTAAAGACATCTCCGGACATACTGAAAGACGCACCAAATTCTTCAAACAAGATGCAACATTTGATAAATTTGGTGAAAATGACAGCAAAGCTGACTTCAGTAATTCCCCTCATGATAAGGCCCCATTCACACGACCGTATGTTCATTTCCGTATCTTATCCGCATTTTTGTGGATAATATGCGGAACCATACGGACTCATTAATTTTACCATAGGAGAAAAAACATGCGGAATGCACACCATGTGCATTCCGCATCCGTATATTACGGAAGTTCTCCCGCAAAAAAAGGAAATATGTCCTATACTTGGCCGCAAAACACGTCCGTAGCCCCATTAAAAGTCAATGGGTCCGCAAAAATGCGGAGCACTACGGAAGACATTCCGTATATCTTCTGTTCCGTTTTTGTACGGACACGGAATACATACGGTCGTGTGAATGGGGCTTTAAAGAGGTATTCCCATCTTGGACAATGGGGGCATATCGCTAGTCTTATAGGTGCGGGTCCCTATAAGACATATATCGAGAACGGAGCCCCCAAAGTGAAGGAGAGCGCACTGCGCTTGCGCAGCCGCCCTCCATTCATTTCTATGGGGCAGACGAAAATAGCTGAGCACTGGCTCGGCTATTTCCGTTGGCTACATAGAAATGAATGAGAGCGGTGGCCGCACATGCGCGGTGCGCTCCCATTCATTTCTATGGGAGCAGCGGGGAGCTGTGCCTGGTGGTGGCCGGACCCCGGGAAAACCCGGGGTCTTCTAGGCGCAGCGCACTCCCCTCCGTTTTCGATATAGGTGTGGGTCACTAGCGATATGCCCCCATTGTCTAAGATGGGAATACCCCTATAATGGGGTTGTCCAAGTATTTTTCGGCTTGTAAAAGGCACACAAACTTTTAAACTAATAAGAATAAAAAAATACATAGTAAAAAAAAGACATATGCTAACTAGTGTTAAAAGAAGTGAACTTCGGATGCTTCATCCGAAGTTGCTTCATTCAAAACGTCGTAATAGTACTGTACGGTGACCCGTCTCCGTACAGTATTAGAATGTATGGGCTCCGATGAGCCGAAGTAGGTTATTCGCAAAGTCGCGCGTGACTTCATTGAATAACTTTGGTAGTTGATTTTTAAAGTGGAAAACCACTTTAAAATTTTAAACCAAACCTGCTTCGGTTCCACAGTAGTATCTCTGAACTGAAGCCGAGTTCGTTTTCAAGTTTTAAAGTGGTTTTCCACTTTAAAAATCAACTATCGAAGTTATTCAACAAAGTTACGCGCAACTTACTTCGGCTCATCGGAGCCCATACATTATAATACTGTACAGAGACGGATCTCCGTACAGTATTATTACGAAGTTTTGATCGAAGTGACTTCGGATGAAGCATCGCTCTACACTAATGATCACCACTGAAAACCCCCTCCAGCGCCCCTGCATCGATTCTACCCCCCTAACGTTGCTTTCGTTATTGCAGGGAGTGACGTGTCTCTATACACCACATGACTGCTGCATCCAATCACTGGCCTCAGCAGTTTCACCCCATATACCTCTGAGGCCAGTGATTGGCTGTAGCAGTCACATGTGTATATATATGGGCGTGACATCACTGCAGCAAATAACATAACATCATGGCGGCTGTCACGAACATACTTGCGTCAGGTTGCAGGCGTTCGGCTAGACTTTCAAAAGTGACATCATTTGACATGTTTTCCTCTTGGTTTGGTTGCTGTTTACCACACCCCTTCCCCTCAGCTGTTGTGGGTGTGGTAATTATCTTTCCCCTATTTACCCCTTCCTCTCCCAGGATTCCTTGCGGTTTATACTGTCTGCTGTCATTGTTGTGTTTGGTGTGGATCTCGGCTGAGATTTGGTTGCTGCAATATCTGCATTAAGATAAGTGTTATTTTCCCTATTGTGTTTATTCTACGTTTCTCTGTTTTGGTTTTGCCTTCTGGAGCTTCCTGTTCGTCCATCCTTTTGGAGGAACAGGTTTACTCTTTCTTCTGTCACTAGCTGCAGGGTTGTACAGGGTCAGTTTATTATTAGGTTCCTGTGTATGAACACTCCTACCACTAAGGCCTGTTCATACTGGTAGTCAGCCAGGGCCTAGTCTCAGGGATTCCTGCAGGAGGTGACCATTTCCCTTGTTTGGTCTTTTCCCTTCCCTCTTACGCTTGGTGTGGCTATACCCTCCACACCAGAGCGTGACAGTGGCAGTGCTGGGGAGAATAGGAGTGGTGGTGGGGTTCAGGATAGTTAGTGTATAGTACTTTTTTTCTTGTTTTAATAGTGTCATTGCCTTTAAAAAAACAACACACAACCCCTTTAAGACTGTACATGTATTATCTAACACTCAGCACATTGCACTTGCTACACTGTGGCTGGCCGGTCATGTCCCTCATCTCCAGATGTTCATACAAGTCAGAAACATCTGGCATCAAGTCTCCAGCAAGTCCTATTAATACCGGCTGCTATATTAATATCTCCATTCTCCGAGGCATCACGTTCCTGCGCTGATTCCTGTCCACATTAATTACCCGAGCAGTAGAAGCTGTCACTTCAATTCTCTGCTCTCCAGGACGGGAGGAATTAAGCTCTCGGAAGCTGCCAAATAAAAGGATGTTCAGTCGATGTGAACCAGGGTACCAGGTGTTAGCTAAGGAGAACGCTCAGCAACAATAAGCCTGTGTCTTCACCACATTGTCCAATGGTTAAAAAAGTATTTATGACAAATAATAGTAAATCGGTATATAGCCACGTATGTTCTGTCACCCCAGAGGTCACGGTATGGAATGACTCTACATAAAAAGTTGGGTCACTTTGTAATTATGTTACTAAATGTATCTTGTAACGATCCAGAGATACAGAGTGTATTATACTTCAGAGCTGCATTCACAATTCTACAGGCTTCACAGCTGAACTCTCCCAGCATTCTCTGCTCGTTAAGTGTCTACAAGAGCTTGATCTAGTGATTTGTATTATGAGAATCATAATTTGATTTTGAAAAATAACAACTATCTGGGAGCTTAGCTCAGATGTTAAATGGGTTTTTCCCACAAATAATAATTATCTCCTATCAACAGGATATAAGTGGTTGGTGGAGGTCTGACCCCTGGGACACCCACTGATCTTGAGAATGGGGGTCCTGTGCGCAAGTCCACTGCTGCTTCATTCAACTCCATGAGACGACCACAGGTAGCTACGAGTACCTTGGCGGTCCCATCGAGATGAATGGGGCGGCAGCAGACATACAAGACTAGCGCTCCAAACAGGAGAACACAGTACGCAAGTTCTGGTGATAAGTTGGGGTCCCAGCAGTAAGACTCCCACCAAACAGACTCATCCTCCATCTCATGGATAAGTATTCATTGTGAAAAAACCCTTGAAGAATGTGCTTGATGACAAAAAAAAAAAAAACAGAATTGTGGAGGTCGGAAACCTCACAACCCTACAATCAGCCATACAGGTAGCTCTGGGGCTGGAAATACACAGCTCCATCCAATGTGTAGTGCAGTGCCCATAGCGTGGTTAACATGCTTACAGTGATGCTTGAAAGTTTGTGAAACCTTCAGAATGTTCTATATTTCTGCATAAAGTTGGCCTAAAACCACATCATATTTTTACCCAAGTACTACGACTAGATAACAATAGCCAGATCAAACAAATGAGTCAAAAACATTAGACCTGGTTTATTGAGTTAATTTATTGAGAAAAATCATCCAATATCACATCTGTGAGTGGCAAATTATGTCAGTCTTCAGGATTAGCATATCATTTGCAAGTGAAATTAGAGTCTGTGCTTTCAGTCATTGGGATGAGAATCAGGTGTGAGTGCAACCTGTTTTATTTAAAGAACATAGATCTATCACAACATATTTGTGGAAGTACATCATGGCATGAACCAAAGAGATTTCTGAGGACCTCAAAAGAAGAGTTGTTGATGCTCATCGGGCTGGAAAAGGTTACAAAAGCATCTCTAAAGAATTTGGACTCCAGCATGAAATTCAAGACCATTATTACCCTCCCCAGGAGTGGTTGACCAACAAAGATCACGCCAAGAGCAAGGTGTATAATAGTCCATGAGGTCAAAATGCCAAAAGGCTATTGGAAGGTGAAATGCCAAAAGCTATTGGAACCAGGTTTTGTGGATGGATGAGACCAAAATTGCATTTTTTGGTTTAAATGAGAAGCATTATGTTTGGAGAAAGGAAAACATTGTGTTCCAGCACAAAAACCTCATCTCATCTGTGAAACACTGTGGTGGTAGTGGTATGATGGTTTGGACCTGTTTTGTTGCATCTGGAGAAGAACGGCTTGCCATCATTGATGGAACAATGAATTGTAAAGCAAAATGTCAGGACAGATGTCCATGAGCTGAATCTCAAGAGAATGTAGGTCTCACAAGTCTTTCTACCAAAGAATGGTTAAAAAGAATAAAGTTAAACTTTTGGAGTGGCCAAGTCAAAGTCCTGTTGGAGGACCTGAAGCAAGCAGTTCATGGGAGGAAATCCATCAACATAAGAGAGCTGATGCTGTTTTTGAGCAGGACTAATCAACAATTAACAGAAACATTAGAAGCATTTATTGCTACGCAGGAGGATCACTCCGGATACTGAAAGCAATGATTCACATACATACTTCTGCCACTCACAGACATGTGATATTGGATCATTTTCCTCAATAAATAATTGACCATGTCTAATATTTTTGACTTTTAATATTTGTTTGATTTGGTTATTTTTATCTACTTTTAGCACTTGTGTGTAAAGCTGATATAGTTTTAGGTCAAATTTATGCAAAAAAATAGAAAAATCTGAAGCATCTCATTGCCATGTAAAGTCATAGCTGGTCATGGTTCTTCAACAGGACTATAGAAATAAAACATTTTTTCAAGGCCTTGCCGACTGCTGTATCTAGGACACTCAAAGGATGGGGGGCAGTAATCATAGTGTATAAATCACTGCAAAATGATTAAAGGGGTATTCCTTTGATATAAAGTTATTAGATCACGACGGTAGGACTCACTGGTCTCGAGAACAAGGGTGCCATATTCCATGGAGCCCCCGAAATTAACGCTAAGGTCAGGTGGGCATGCGCGCAGCTGCTCCATTTGTTTCTATGGCAGTTCCGGAGATGCCAGAACAGTTTTTGCTGAAATTATTTTTTAAGAGTTGTAACTTTTTTTTTTTTGCTTTACTTACTAATTTGTTTTTTAATTTATTAATTTTTTCCACAGGACAAGCTGGAGTTTTATTGGAACCGTTTTCAGTTACAGTACATATGGCTTCTTGATCGCGTTTTGTTCCATTTTTTGAGAGGTGAGTTAGCAAAAAGCATTGCAATTCAATAATTGTTTTTATTTTTTATGCGGTTCACTGTGCGATATAAATGTTCTGTTCATTTTATTCTTTGGGTTGGTACAATTACGATGATAAATTTACATAGGTTTTTTTTTTAATGTTTCATTACTTTGCACCATCAAATCACAGAAAAAATCATTTGTGTTTTGTGTCACTATATTCTAAGAGCCATAACTTTTTTTTTCCATCATAACTTGATTGATGCAATTACCGCAATAACATTTATATAGTTTTTTTATGTTTAACTATTTATGCATCAAAAAAAATCACCTATTAAAAATAAATGTTTATTGCGTTGTCATAACATTTTATTTTTTTTCTGATGAAGCAGCTGTGAAAGGTTGGGGCATAAGTAGTACAGGCTGGGCCACATAGCAAATTTTTGAATGCCCCATCCCTTCAAGACTATCCCACAGCTAGTCCCGCACTGCACAGAAGGATGAGTCATGTTCCCTTAGTGCCCCTCACAGTAGTTTTTCCCTTTTAGTACCCCCACACACACACACACAGTAGAATGCTCCCTTAGTGCCCCACACAGTAGTTATGCTCCCACACACTAGCTTTGGGTACGTAGTGCCCTCACAGAGTAGTTTTGCCCCTTAGTGTCCCCACACAATAATTATGCCCCCTTTGTGCCCCAACACAGTAGGGTGCCACCTTACAGTAGTGCTGCCTCCTTGCTGCCCCACTTAAAGTGAAGCCCCTGTAGCATTTATAAAATCCAAAATACTAATACTCACCTAGCCCTATTCCCCCAATGAACTGAGCCCATTCCGCTCTCCTCAGAAGGCGTGTGATGCAGAGACATCATCATGCCTGCTGAGCTGAGCAGTTGGCGGACACAGGCCGGGGATGCTGTCACAACTGCCTGGCCTGGTGTTGAGGTTAGTCCTCAATGGATTTGAGGGCTGACCTTCTTTTACATTCGAAAATATCTGTTACATTGGCGGTTCATGGCCACCGCTGTCCTGTGTGTGAATTAGGGCCATTGTTCATTGTAACTCACCTCTGTTGCAGTATCGCCAAGGTTAATCCTCTCTGGCTCTGTATGTGCAACTACTTGATTAATGAGCTAATCTACCCTCCTATATATGGTGGACTGTGGTTCCACTCCTTGCCTGAGCTTTAGGTTCTTAGTTTGCTAGCTTAACCAGTAAAGGTGTGCCATTCTGATTCTCTGCCCGTGTACTGAACTTCTGCCTGATAACCGACTCTGTTACTCCACCACCTGCCCTGGCCTAAGCTGGTGCTGCCTGCTCTGACCTTGGATTAGGGTACATTCACATGTCCGCAAGTGTTTTGCGGTCCGCAAATTGCGGATCCACCAAACACGTACTCCGGCCATGTGTGTTCTGCATTTTGCGGATCGCACATGGCCGGCTCTATAATAGAAATGCCTTTTCTTGTCCGTGGCTGCAGACAAGAATAGGACATGTTCTATTTTTTTGCGGGGCCCGGGAACGGAAGTGCGGATCTTTTGCGGCCCCATTGAAAATGAAAGTGTCCGCACCGTTCCGCAAAATTGTGGAACGAATGCGGATCTATTTTGCGGACATGTGAATGGACCCTTTAATTCACGGAATTGCACAAAATCTGCCTGCCCTGACCTCTGCCTGTTTATCATCTATTGCCTGACCCCCGTGTCAGCTGCCAACTACATTGGGACTATTCCAAGAGGTAGCAGCCTGGTGGGTCCCCTGCACCGAAGGCCAGATCCCTGTATAGGGGTTAACTGGTGAAAAACAATATTTACCATTTTTCCTATGCATGTTATCATTCCACCAGTATCAGTTTTACCAGCCCGTGCTGTGGAGCGCAATTTGTGGTCCACAATGCACGGGCCCTGACTGTGAGGCTGCCGCATTCGGATCGCGGACCCATTCACTTGAGTGGGGTCTGCGATCCGCATCTGACGGTCCGCATCGCAAAAAAGTAGTGCATGCACTCCATAGTGCTTCTGTGGTGTTCCGATCCGTGCCTCCATTCCACATCTCCGGGATTGGCAAACCCATTCAAGTGAATGGGTCCGCGATCCGTGATGCGGGGTGCACACAGCCGGTGCCCGTGTATTGCGGACCCGCAGTATGCTGGCCGCAATACGGCCATGGCCCGCCAACGGCCGTCTGCATGAGCCCTTATTCATATAACATAACATACCATGTAAAATATCATGTACACATTCCCTTTCATCATTCTTGTGCATATTTACTCATATCATACACGCATACTATCACCCATTATTCATATATACACATACATACATGCGCATATTACATTTTTACAACTTATAGCTTCTTTTACAACCTCTCCCTACATACACCTGTTATTGTTGATCTGTGTAATTATTGCTTTAGACATACTCTATTCTTCTGATTGCATATGTCTTTTAGGTTTTTTTGTTTTATTTTTCATTTTTTCTTTCTTCCCTTTACTTCATTTTATTCCATTTTCCTTACCCCTTTTTCTGCCTTTTTTATACAGGTGAGATTTGAAAAAGGTCACTGTGACTGAAACGTTGTCATTCATCTGAGAAACAACATTCAAAATGATGATTTACTTCTTCTTATACATAATGAAAAATGATGTATAAACACTATTTGAAGAAATAATTATAAAAAACCTATTTGGCGTGTGCACTGAATCTATCCAGAATACTGATTGGGTTAATGAACCTTTTTTGGTCAGACTCGTACCGAATCAATATATGGTGTGCTAGTCCAATGTACATTTACTAGAAAACCAGGGAATCACCAGGATAACTCTATTAGGACTAGCACAAAGTTAAACCGGTTACCTGATACAGTGGGTCCACACCGACTGCCCATAAAAGGGCCCCAAAAATATGAGAGAGCAAATATTTTGCAGTTGTTCTGTGTCCTTCCCGTCCCACCCAATCCCCTTTTTACCCCCTTCTCCGCAGCAAAACACCATATCAGATATATCAATAGTTTTGATCACCGGGAGCAAAGTTCCAGAGAACCCTACTAATCTCTAAAATGAAGGGGCAGCAGCACTCAGGCAAAATCTATCAGACGAGTTAAAAATGCCCTTTCGTCTCTGCACCCGGACCCCATTGATCAAAACTTCTGACATTACATTATGGCATGTCAAATGTTTTATTGACTGCTCCTCTTTCTGCGTTTTGTGCTAATTAGTTATTTAGCTGTTTCTGGTTATTTGGTCACAGTATTATGTGGCACCTTATGGAATGGTAATTTGTACATTAAGTACACACCATATCCAAGGTAAGACTGGCCCTGCTGTTAGGCAAAAACTTTCGCTTAATCTTTTTCCGCCGGTCAGTAAATTTTCTTAACTGAGACTAAGAGTTATAATCACAAGGAGCGGGACACAGGGGGGACGTGCGCCGTATACTCCATTGGTTGCCATAGTAAAGGAAGCCTTTATTTATGAGGGTTGCTGACGTACGAAGGACTCAGGCTTTTAAGTGAAGTGTTCTTTCGTGTGGCCTCCTAAGCTGGCTCTTATGTGTAGAGTGCCCCTCCAGCGGCAGGCCGCTATTAAAATCAGGTTATTTTCAAGACGACTCTTAACTCCGTCAGCACCAGAAGTATCAGAGACGTCAGTGGAACATTTTGGGTGTTACAGAGGGACAAGCAGGACCTTCCTTCATTCAGCCAAAAGCTATGACTCTCAATCCCCTCATACACATACCTGCTGGATGCGGCTGGTCACACATGTGTTCTTGAAGGAGGAAAACATCTCTGGCAGCGAAATATCTTCCTGAGAACATAAGGATTCAGCAGTTGAGACCAATCTTATCTCCCCCAAAATCTGCCATTTGGGATAAGGTGGCCCCATATACAGTACAGACCAAAAGTTTGGACACACCTTCTCATTCAAAGAGTTTTCTGTATTTTCATGACTATGAAAATTGTAGATTCACACTGAAGGCATCACAACTATGAATTAACACATGTGGAATTATATACTTAACAAAAAAGTGTGAAACAACTGAAAATATGTCTTATATTCTAGGTTCTTCAAAGTAATCACCTTTTGCTTTGATTACTGCTTTGCACACTCTTGGCATTCTCTTGATGAGCTTCAAGAGGTAGTCACCTGAAATGGTATTCCAACAGTCTTGAAGGAGTTCCCAGAGATGCTTAGCACTTGTTGGCCCTTTTGCCTTCACTCTGCGGTTCAGCTCACCCCAAACCATCTCGATTGGATTCAGGTCTGGTGACTGTGGAGGCCAGGTCATCTGGCGTAGCACCCCATCACTCTCCTTCTTGGTTAAATAGCCCTTACACAGCCTGGAGGTGTGTTTGGGGTCATTGTCTTGTTGATAAATAAATGATGGTCCAACTAAACGCAAACCGGATGGAATAGCATGCCGCTGCAAGATGCTGTGGTAGCCATGCTGGTTCAGTATGCCTTCAATTTTGAATAAATCCCCAACAGTGTCACCAGCAAAGCACCCCCACACCATCACACCTCCTCCTCCATGCTTCACGGTGGGAACCAGGCATGTAGAGTCCATCCGTTCATCTTTTCTGCGTCGCACAGACACGGTGGTTGGAACCAAAGATCTCAAATTTGGACTCATCAGACCAAAGCACAGATTTCCACTGGTCTAATGTCCATTCCTTGTGTTCTTTAGCCCAAACAAGTCTCTTCTGCTTGTTGCCTGTCCTTAGCAGTGGTTTCCTAGCAGCTATTTTACCATGAAGATGTAAAGTGGTTTGGGTAGGCACTCTCTCATATGGGAATATATGCAACAGAGTAATTAATAAATAATAAACTTTATTGGTACTCAATTATAAAAATATATAAAAAATATGATGATGTATGTAAATAAGACAAAATGTAGTTAAAAATGCGCAAAAAAATGCGCAAAAAATAAAAGATGATATAATAAATGAAATGGAAAATGGGATATGGCAATAAAAATAGGAAAATAATAAAAATGAAAATAAAAATGAGAATAAGTGAATACGTAGCCCAGCGCTGGGAAAAAAGATTAAAAAGAGGAGTTAATTAATGTCTGATTAAATGGCTGCAGTTGAGTCTTTCATACAAAAGAATAGTTAGTAATCTAAATGGCCAGACTTGCTGGGTACATTACCCTCCTTTTTGGATGATGAGTATCTCTGTTGCACCAGACGTTGCTATCCAGGTGGTGCGATGCGGCAGTTGCTGTCTCCCGCGATGCGCTGGGCTCTCTGTATACAGCTTGTAGCGGGTGTTTCCTCCGGCGTTCCTATGCCGCGTGCGGCTGTGGAGCGCGCCTTTTCTTGGTGTCGGCGTTCCACGTGGCGTCCCAAGTGGATGCTGTTTGCCGTTTTGGATATGGGATTATTTCTACAGGGTTATGTATCGTTGTGTGCTGATCTGTAAATATTTATTTAAAGGGTTTTCCAATGAATTTTTTCATAAGTTTTTCGATGTAAGTCTGTCTCTTCTTTCATAGTAATTATTTCTCTTTATGTCGTTCCATGTATTGCATTACATATTTCTATATTCTATGTTGTGTTATTAATGTTGTTTTTATACTGTATTCTAGATTCAATTACTGTATTCTAGATTCAGGATGTTGGTGGGTGGGGGCCTAGAATACAGTAATTGAATCTAGAATACAGTATAAAAACAACATTAATAACACAACATAGAATATAGAAATATGTAATGCAATACATGGAACGACATAAAGAGAAATAATTACTATGAAAGAAGAGACAGACTTACATCGAAAAACTTATGAAAAAATTCATTGGAAAACCCTTTAAATAAATATTTACAGATCAGCACACAACGATACATAACCCTGTAGAAATAATAAAGATGACATACCATATCTTATATCTCTACATTTTAAATCTTTTTATATTTTTTAGAAGTTTTCTTTCATTGTTTTATATTTTTATATTATATTAACGTCAATACCAGCAAACATCTACATTATTAGTGATACTATTATTTAATATTAATTATAAGTATATACAACTCACTAATATATAAGTGAGCATAAGATTACTCCGGGTCGGATCTTCCTACAATCCTATATCACTGCTTAATTGACACTTAATTGATAACTAACCCTTTCTATAAAGCTCCGGACTAAACCCAAATCACTGCTAGCCACTGAGGAAGGGGCATTAACCCCGAAACGCGTCTGGCTCATCTAGCAGTGTTAATGATCTGACCGGAGGATGTTACTTTTATAAAGAACACTTTTATAAAGAATACCTCTATTAAGAATATAAACATAGAGAACGGCACCTACACCGCAATTATATTGGGACCCTCTGAATAACAACTATATCGGGATCCCATATCCAAAACGGCAAACAGCATCCACGTGGGACGCCACGTGGAACGCCGACACCAAGAAAAGGCGCGCTCCACAGCCGCACGCGGCATAGGAACGCCGGAGGAAACACCCGCTACAAGCTGTATACAGAGAGCCCAGCGCATCGCGGGAGACAGCAACTGCCGCATCGCACCACCTGGATAGCAACGTCTGGTGCAACAGAGATACTCATCATCCAAAAAGGAGGGTAATGTACCCAGCAAGTCTGGCCATTTAGATTACTAACTATTCTTTTGTATGAAAGACTCAACTGCAGCCATTTAATCAGACATTAATTAACTCCTCTTTTTAATCTTTTTTCCCAGCGCTGGGCTACGTATTCACTTATTCTCATTTTTATTTTCATTTTTATTATTTTCCTATTTTTATTGCCATATGCCATTTTCCATTTCATTTATTATATCATCTTTTATTTTTTGCGCATTTTTAACTACATTTTGTCTTATTTACATACATCATCATATTTTTTATATATTTTTATAATTGAGTACCAATAAAGTTTATTATTTATTAATTACTCTGTTGCATATATTCCCATATGAGAGAGTGCCTACCCAAACCACTTTACATTTTCTATTACAATTTCGGCAAACGGGTGAGCCGCCTGGGGGGAGCACCTCTAATCATTTCACTCACTAGTGGTGAGCCAACTCAACAAACCAATTTTACCATGAAGGCCTGCTGCACACAGTCTCCTCTTAACAGTTGTTGTAGAGATGTGTCTGCTGCTAGAACTCTGTGTGGCATTGACCTGGTCTCTAATCTGAGCTGCTGCTAACCTGCGATTTCTGAGGCTGGTGACTCGGATGAACTTATCCTCCGCAGCAGACATGACTCTTGGTCTTCCTTTCCTGGGGCGGTCCTCATGTCAGCCAGTTTCTTTGTAGCGCTTGATGGTTTTTGCGACTGCACTTGGGGACACTTTCAAAGTTTTCCCAATTTTTTGGACTGACTGACCTTCATTTCTTAAAGTAATGATGGCCACTTGTTTTTCTTTACTTAGCTGTTTTTTTCTTGCCATAATACAAATTCTAACAGTCTATTCAGTAGGACTATCAGCTGTGTATCCACCTGACTTCTGCCCAACACAACTCATGGTCCCAACACCATTTATAAGGCAAGAAATCCCACTTATTAAACCTGACAGGGCACACCTGTGAAGTGAAAACCATTTCAGGTGACTACCTCTTGAAGCTCATCAAGAGAATGCCAAGAGTGTACAAAGCAGTAATCAAAGCAAAAGGTGGCTACTTTGAAGAACCTAGAATATAAGACATATTTTCAGTTGTTTCACACTTTTTTTGCTGGGACCCGCACCTATTTCCAGAACGGAGCCCCCGAACTGAATGAGGGCGCACTGCGCATGCGCAGCCGCCCTCCATTCATTTCTATGGGGCCGCCGAAAATAGCCGAGCGCTGGCTCGGCTACTTCCATCGGCTCCATAGAAATGAATGGGAGCGCACCACGCATGCACGGCCCGGCTCCCATTCATTTCTATGAGCGGCGCGGGGAGCTGCGCCTGGTGGTGGCCGGACCCCCGGAAACCTGGGGTCCTCCAGGCGCAGCGCTCCCCGCTCCGTTCTGGATATAGGTGCGTGTCCCAGGGGTGGGACCCGCACCTATAAGACAATGGGGGCATATCCTAGCGATATGCCCCCATTGTCTAAAATGAGAATACCCCTTTAAGTATATAATTCCACATGTGTTAATTCATAGTTTTGATGCTTTCAGTGTGAATCTACAATTTTCATAGTCATGAAAATACAGAAAACTCTTTGAATGAGAAGGTGTGTCCAAACTTTTGATCTGTACTGTACATTATATGGTGAACCAATCCCTCAGAAATCATCGGGTTTGACCAAATTATATCTAATGTGTATGGTGAGTTATTCCTATTCCAGACTTTGACAACATATTGCTAGGCTATACCATCAAAGTCAAATAGGTGCAGGTCTCACCTCTTGGACCAATCTCCAGAATAGGCCCCCCAAGGTGAAGGAGAGCACAATGTGCAAGAGCTGCCACCCTCCAGTCATCACTGTGAGAGGTCCGAAAATAGCCGAGCGTTGGCTCAGGTACTTTCAGCAATCCCGTAGGAGATGAATGGAGAGAAGTCCATTAATGCACAATGTACTCTCCATTCACCATTATGGGACTTCAGGAAATAGCTGAGCGCGCTTGCTCAGATATTTTTGGAACTCCCATAGCAGTAAATGGAGAGCACCCGCACATGCATGGTGTGTTCTCCTTGACTTCGGGGGCTTCGTTCTGGAGTTAGGAGCAGAACCCAGAGGTAGGACCTGCACCTATCTGACTTTCATAGCACGTCCTAGAGATATGCCATCAGTGTCTGAAATGGGTCAACTCCTTTAAAGAAGAACTCCCGCAAAAAAATGTATTCCATGTCCTGCTAGAAATGTACATGATGTAATCTGTAGTGAATGTCATTTTCTTACCAGTAGCTGAATTTTTGAGTTATATCATCCTGATGTTTCTTATCTGTGTCATGTGACTAGGAATTAGACCCACCAACTCACACAGCACCTTATGTGTGGACAGGAAGTCTAATTTTCTATGCATTCCTATGGGAGCCTCACTTTCAATCTCATAGGAATGAATAGAGCAGTTACTGGCTTCTTGTCCTGGGTCAGTTGGAGGTCAGGGAGTTGGTCACATGACCCAGCTACAATAAGAAGAGAGTGGAAACTCTCAATTTCAGCCTTTGATAAGAAAATGACATTCACTACAGATTATATCATGCACCTTTCTAACAGGTCAGAGAATAAAAAATTCTTCTTTAAGTAGTAGCTTTTACCATGTTAATATTTTACCAGTCCCATAATTGGGACAATGCAATCTATATTTTCTTATGTCTGCAACATTATTCTGTTATGCAGGTCTGCATGTGCTTTTTTCATGGGTACTTAATGTGATATTTGCTGCTATAGTTATACAGTGGTCCCTCAAGATACAATATTAATTGGTTCCAGGAGGACCATTTTATGTTGAAACCATTGTAAGTTGAGTAATTGATTCCAAAATGTCATCCGAGATAAGAGAAAATGAAGATTTAAAAAGAATAAGCAGATAACTAAGACAGATAAAACAAGTCCTTACATATAACAGTCAGGAATTGCTGATATCTAGCAAGTAATAAAGCTATTTTAACAGAAAAGTGACCTTGGTTGGATCGGTTGTTGTGAATTGTATCCTGAGGCCATTGTATATTGAGAGATCACTGTATTGTTAGAATAGGTTGCGGGCAGGGTCATAACTATGCAATAAGTTGGAGTTGCATCTATGGCCTGGAGTTTGTGCAAAATGTTCTGATAGAAATTATGTGTGATAGGCGTCAGACACTTCATTGAGACTCAAGAACTTCTGGAGTTTCATTTCAAGTTCTTCAAGAACCATCAGCAGAATGTAGGCAGCATTAATAGTGGCCTGTATTCTGTCACTGTTGTCAGATGAAGAGCTTGTACTAGACAATAACTCATTGACATTGGCTTAATGTCTATGGGTACCATAAATCAAGTACAGGCCAAATTTAGAATGTGGGCATGGTGCAGACCCCATCGCTGTCCCTTTTTGTTATGCACAATGATGACTTTGAAACCCCAACATCAATATTCTAGTAGATGAAGAAGAAGCGGACACTCTAACTATATTAATAGTATACTGTATATTCAGTCATGAACAGGCCCCTTCCATCCTATCCAACCACTTCCATGCATCCTATTACATTGGTGTCTGTCTTATCCAGTCATCATTAGCATAAGACTGTATGAGCTGTCACAAGCTTTTCTCTTTAGTGCAAGCAGAATATTATTGTAAAACAGATAATCAAAAGGCATGAAAAGGCAGGATCAAGGATGTGAGGGTGTCTGCCAAGAGAACAACAGTGGGGTCTGAAACCAGCCTGTTTCTAAGTAGCCTTTTTACATGTATGAATTGGATACAATGTAATTTCTATAAATATTTCAGACAATTTAGTTAGTTTGATTAACATATCTGTCAGGTTCATCCATTCCCAGGACTAGCTGTTTCCTGAAAAATTATAACCAGTATATGTCAAAACGGGAGGAAAAATCCTTTCTAACCCACCATAGTGGTCACATAATTTCGTTAGATCAATTAACTATAATTCATCACAATAATTATTACAACTGTCAATATAATTAAAGGGGTATTCCCATCTTATACAATGGGGGCATATCGCTAGGATATGCCATCATTGTCTGATAGGTGCGGGTCTCGAGGACGGAGCGGGGAGCACTGCGCCTGGAGGATCCCGGGTTTCCCAGAGTCTGGCCACCACCAGGCGCAGCTCCCCGCTGCTCCCATAGAAATGAATGGGAGCGCACCGCACATGTGCGGCCACCGCTCCCATTCATTTCTATGTAGCCCACGGCAGCCCCATAGAAATGAATGGAGGGCAGCTGCACATGCGCAGTGCGCCCTCCTTCACTTTAGGGGCTCTGTTCTCGATATAGGTGCGGGTCCCAGCGGTGGGACCTGCACCTATAAGACAATGGGGGCATATCCTAGTGATATGCCCCCCATTGTCCAAGATGGGAATAACCCTTTAATCATAAGAGAAATGTATCGACTTTTTTTTTTTAATTTTCCATCATAGTATTTGCCATTTCTGTGTCTTGTGGTCAGATGTTCCAAAGTTTAACTCCTCTTATTGTAAGGAAACCTTTCCTTTATTGATTATGCAAGAAGCTGTTCCCATGTCTTTTGTACAGTCCCTGGAAACAATACATCAATTACCAGTTCATGTTTTGTTCTTATGTAGACACAACTGGAGCAGGAGGTCCAGGGTGAATGCCGTTGTGACAGATGTCAGCATGTTGTCCATCTGGAAGCTCACACTGGAGATCTGGAAGAGCAAAATGCAACACTGAGGGCGATTGACAGTCTTGAGAGGAGCATGCTACTCACTGAGCATGCAGTTAATGGGGTAGAAATGGAGGTTGGAGATAATGGTCAGGAGGAGGAGCGGGTATGCAGCTGGGTTAATTTAGTCAGACAGAGTTGAAAGGTGTCCAAGAAAAGGAAGGCCACTTCTGTTACTGTGCTCCCAAGCAAAATTGCCACGTTGGTTGACGATGCAAGAGTGTCAGTCTCACAAATGGCAGTAGATATTGCTTTCCCTAACAGCCGGGAGGATGTCACAGCTAGTAGTCGGGGGATTGTAGTGCAGGGATTCTATAATCAGGAAGACGGATAGAATAATTTGTCACCAAGACCGCCTCAGCCGAATGGTTTGCTGTCTTTCTGGTGCCATAATTCTTAATGTGGTGGAACAGATGGATAAATTACTGAGGGGGGTTGGTGATGACCCAGCAGTCGTGGTGCACGTTGAAACCAATGACAGAATATATGGAAGGTGGAGGGTCCTTAAAGGGAACCTGTCATCTCCGAAACACCCCCTGATCTAGAGTAAACGGTGTATAGTGTAAGTGATGCTGAATCCGAATATGTAAGTTTTATCTTCATACTCACTTCCATTCCGACGCTGTGCTCCCACAAACCTGCAGTAAAATGCACTCACTGGACTCCAGTGCTCACTCACATAATGGAGAGGACTCAAAGAAGAGTCCTCTCAATGCATTTTACTGCTGGTTTGTGGGAGCACAGCGTCGGAATGGAAGTGAGTATGAAGATAAAACTTACATATTCGGATTCAGCATCTCTTACACTATACAACGCTTACTCTAGTTCAGGGGGTGTTTCGGAGATGACAGGTTCCCTTTAAGAATAATTTCAAAGAACTAGGTTAAGCAAAGGACCTCCAAGGTATATTTTTCAGAATACTGTGCCATACGGAACAAAGAAAAGACAGCAGGAGCTCAGGGAGCTAAATGCATGGCTCAAGTCCTGGTATAGGGCAGAGGGGGTTGGGCTGACTTTTCACTGTGGTACAAATTGTATTCCAAGGGACTGTTTGCAATTGAATGGAAGAGATCTGCTGTGCTAGAGAGAAAATACTAGTGGGGGAGGGGGGCTGAGTATTTAAACTAGGTATGAGAGAGAAAATTAAATGTTAGGTTAGAGAGGAGTCATAAAATGTTGGTGGCTGGAGAAATGGATTATAGGGGAGCTATTAGGGCAGTAGATAGGGAGATCCACATGTTACAAACCATGAATATACATGTTCACAAATACCAGAAGCTTGGCAAGCAAAATGGGAGAGCCAGAGTCCATTGAATTGGAGGACAACATTGATATAGTAAGTGCGGCTGATACATAGCTAGACTCCTCACATTAATAGGCTGTTAATCTTCAGGATTTTATATTCTTTAGGAAAGACAGGGAAAATGTTAAAGGCGGTGGCATGTGTCTGAATGTTTGTAGTAAATGACAGCATGAAAGAAGTAATTGTGGATGAAGATGGTGAGGATGTTGAAACCGTATTGGTGGAATTATATAGCGAAGTAAAGACTGAAAAAATAATACAGTACACATCACATCTTTAAAGAGATTAAAGGGGTATTCCCATCTCACAAATTTAGTTTGTATAGTTAGATATAGCCATACCAATATTATTACTAATAGAATGTATTTATATAAAATGTACCGTTTAGAAGATTTGCCTATTTGTATATCCATTGTCCCACACACATCAGTCAGGCGTTGCCCCTAGTTACAGCCACCATGGCCATGTAGTAGTGGTGGTCGGCTTGCTCTTGTTCAAACCCGCTGTGAGGTAACTGCTGTATTGTGAACGCACATTGCATGAGCATGCGGAGACACATCTTAGGGCACTTTCACATCTGTGTTTTGGACGCTACCAGTCCAAAAGACAATGGTCAGGATCCATCCAAAACACAGACTTTATAAACGGATCCTGCTCCATAAAGATGAATTGATGAACAGGATCTGTTTCTCTGTGTTTTGGAAGTGCAGACAAAAATGCTACAGCCCTAAGATGTCTCCCCGCATGCTCATTGCAATGTGCGTTCACAATACAGCAGTTACCTCAGAGCGGGTTTGAACAAGAGCAAGTCGGCCACCACTACTACATGGCCACAGTGGACGTAACTAGGGGCAACGGCCTGACTGATGTGTGTGGGACAATGGATATACAAATAGGGAAATCTTCTAAACGGTACATTTTATATAAATACATTCTATTAGTAATAATATTGGTATGGCTATATCTAACTATACAAACTACATTTGTGAGATGGGAATACCCCTTTAAATTTCGGCTGCGTAACCAAATAGAGTGGGCTGCCTGGGGCAGGTATAATGGTCATAATGGGAGATAATAACTTGCTGCAGGACCATTTTAGGGGCCATTTTGTAGAAGACTACATCACTAGGGGTGATGCTCTGTTGGATCTGTAATTTCTATGAAGCAGTGCTTGTTTGGAATGTCACTAGGTAATAGTGACCACTATATAATTATATTCCCCCAGAATGGTAAAAAATAAACTCTGGCTGGAAGAGCAAAAACAATACATTTTCAAAAGGACAATTTCTCCAGGTTGAGGGCAACATTTCAGGGTATGGACTAGGAGCAGCTACTGTCGCAGAATAATACAGAGGGTAAATAGGAGAGCTTTAAATGCATTAAAAATGTACTCCTGTAGGTAACAAGTATAAACGGCTATATCTAAACCCCACATGGCTTACAGCTACTGTAAAAAGGGCAATAAGTGACAAAAAGGGAATTTATAAACTACAGATGCGATGGGTAAGCTGTAGCCTTTGAAAGTTTTCAAGGGTCTTAAAAAATCTGTACAAAAGAGATAAAATCTGCAAAAACCCTAAATGAACGACAGGTGGTGAAAGAAAGCAAAACAAATCACAGAAAATTCTTTAAATATATCAATGCTAAAAAAAAACAAGGTCAGAGCAGGTAGGTCCCCTAAATAATGGTAAAAGAGGGATGGTCACTGAAGATTAGGAAAAGGCAGAGTTACAGTACTAAATGGGGGTTTTAGCTTTTTGTAAAAAAGAAGAGAAAGGAGCTAATATTGATGTTACCCAGGCTGTTAGGACACCCAGTATTATACTTAACTGGAGAACTGTAGATATGGTCTGAGCTAAGTTAAATAAGGTAACTGTGAACAAGGCTCCAGGTCCAGATGGATTACACCCAAGATTTCTTAAATTGTCTGCTATGGCGTCAAACAGGAAGTTTATACCCAGGGAGCACCCAAGGCTGGGGAGAGAAGATGCCAGGAGCCAGTGCCGCAAAGCATTTAAGTATGCTTCCTTTTGCAGGTGTGCACATGAAGTCCTTGCCAAAACCAACCGTAAAGGTGCACAACTCCTATAAGTATGACATTTGCTTTAAAGGGGTTGTGTCACTTCAGCAAGTGGCATTTATCATGTAGAGACAGTTAATACAAGGCAGTCTGCAAATTGTGGATCCGCAAAACATGGATGCCACCCATGTGCGTTCCACAATTTGCGGAATGGGCTGCTCAAAAAAGGAATTCCTATTCGTGTCCGCAAAATGGACAAGAATAAGACATGTTGTTTTTTTCTGAAGTGAATTGGTCCTCATCCAAGTCGCAAAAAATGTGGCTCAGATGTGGACCCAAACAAATGGAGAGGCGGCATGCCTGCTCGACCTCTGCTCCATTTACTTGGGGGACTCAGGACCCCCCCATGTTGTCCATGAAAGTCCCAGCAGTTGGACTCCCACCAGTCAGATTCTTATTTCATGTCCTGTGGACAGGAAATAAGTTTATATCAATTGAGATCTGCCACAGTAAATGCACCTCCTGTCTAGTGGCAGAGTATTACATATTAATCTCATGCAGAACATTGCACCCTCTTATGGAGCAATATATTGGACCCTATTCCCTTGCAGAGCATTTCATGTTGTTACCCTGTAGCACAGGGGTTGTCATATGTGATTAAGCCTTTCCTGACACCCCCTGCTATGCCATCTGGATCTCTAACCGGGGAAAAATTCTAATTGTGTCTAAGCTGGCTTTATCACAGAGATACATTTAGCCCCAGTCACATGTTTGGGCTCGCTTCCCTAGATTCACAAAAAAATGTCTATTTTTATCTGGGAGAGCATGTCAGTGTCATCTAGTGAAGACACGGCCTGGTGCTTAAATACAGACTGTTACCATCCTATAAAGCGGAGAAAGATAAAACAGCAGAAAACACTGAACTTTTCTTAAAATAGATGCATAAGGTAGGCGGCTATTTTATCATCTTAGACGCTGCATCAAGATCCTACTGATAATGAAGAATTTGGGACAGGATCGCTGAGCGAAGTATATAATATTTATTAACCTGTGCTCAGGAGGAAATGACTCTGTTCTTCTGATCACACGTTTCCTGATCACTCTCCCCTCTCCTGATCACTCTCCCCCTTATTAATTATTCTGTTCTGATTATTCTCCCCTCTCCTAATCACTTCTCCCCTCATCTGATCACTCTCCCACTTCTTACTTATTCTGTTCTCCTGATTATTCTCCCCTCTCCTGATCACTCTCCCATTTCTTAATTATTCTGTTCTCCTGATTATTCTCCCCTTCTCCTAATCACTCTCCCCTCTCCTGATCACTGTCTCCTCTCCTGATCACTGTCTCCTCTCCTAATCACTCTCCCCTCTCCTGATCACTCTCCCACTTCTTAATTATTCTGTTCTCCTGATTATTCTCCCCTCTTCCTAATCACTCTCCCCTCTCCTGATCACTGTCTCCCTCTCCTGATCACTGTCTCCTCTCCTAATCACTCTCCCTCTCCTAATCACTGTCTCCTCTCCTGATCAGTCCTCCTGATCACTCTCCCCTCTCCTGATCACTCTCCCCTCTCCTGATCACTCTCTCCTTCTCCTGATCACTGTCTCCTCTCCTAATCACTCTCCCCTCTCCTAATCACTGTCTCCTCTCCTGATCACTGTCTCCTCTCCTGATCACTCTCCCCTCTCCTGATCACTCTCCCCTCTCCTGATCACTCTCCCCTCTCCTGATCACTCTCCTGATCACTCTCCCCCTCTCCAGATCACTATCTCCCTCTCCTGATTACTCTCTCCCTCCCCAGATTACCCTCTCCTGATCACTCTCCGTTTGTCTGATCACTCTCCCAGTTCTTAATTATTCTGTTTTCCTGATTATTCTCCCCTCTCCTAATCACTCTCCCCTTCCATAATCACTGTCTCCTCTCCTGATCACTGTCTCCTTCTCCTGATCACTGTCTCCTCTCCTGATCACTGTCCCCTCTCCTGATCACTGTCTCCTCTCCTGATCACTGTCTCCTCTCCTGATCACTCTCTCCTCTCCTGATCACTCTCTTCCTCTCCTGATCACTCTCTTCTTCTCCTGATCACTCTCTTCCTCTCCTGATCACTCTCTTCCTCTCCAGATCACTCTCCCCTCTCCTGATCACTGTCTCCTCTCCTGATCACTGTCTCCTCTCCTGATCACTCTCCCCTCTTCTGATCACTCTCTCCCTCTCCTGATCACTCTCTCCCTCTCTAGATTACCTTCTCCCTCTCCTGATCACTCTCTGTTTGTCTGATCACTCTCCCCCCTTCCTAATTAATCTGTTCTACTGATCATTCTCCGCTTCTCACTGTCTCCTTCTCCTGGCCACTCTCCCCCCCCTCTCTTGATCACTCTACCCTGCTCTCCCCTCTGCTGATCACTCTCCCCCGCTCTCCCCTCTCCTGATCACTCTCTCCCGCTCTCCCCTCTCCTGATCACTCTACCCCCGCTCTCCCCACAATTAGATATGA
Organism: Rhinella marina; assembly: GCA_900303285.1. NCBI lineage: Eukaryota > Metazoa > Chordata > Amphibia > Anura > Bufonidae > Rhinella > Rhinella marina. Next base: position 160,113 of record ONZH01010837.1, on the reverse strand, counting down.
ATTGACCTCATCATTAAACACTATGATACAGTCAGTTCATTTCAGGACCCGGGAGTTCCGGCAGACACATGAACCATGTTTCCTGGGCCAATCACGGTCATGTGAACGATCACTCTGCTCTCCTGATCACTCTTCCCTCTCCTGATCATTCTCTCCTCTCCTGATCACTCTATTCCATCTGGATCACTCTTTCCTCTCCAAACAGGGGCTGATACCAAGTGGGTCACTCAACAGGCACAGGTGCCCTCATTAACTCAACTGTATAACCATCCTCATGCCAGTAATACAGTTGTATACTGTGGTTAGGGCAGCAGTATTTTGTGCTGCCCTGTGGTATTTGTTTCTGCTGGGGTGGTTTTCTGTGGTGCACTATGGTATTGCAGGCCCTGCATACTTATGTTTTGTCCCGTCTTCTGTTAATTGGTACCCGCCTACAGTATGGGGCCAATTTTAGTTTTTTTTCCAGGCCCATTTTAAGTTCCCAGTCCGCCCCGCCTTCAAATCACTCTCCCACTCCTGATTACTCTGCTCTCTTGATCACTATGCTATACTGATCACTTTGGTCTCCTGATTACTCTTCCCTCCCCTGATCACTCTCCCCTCGTCTGACCACTCTCCCCTCCCCTGATCACTCTCCCCTCGTCTGACCACTCTCCCCTACCCTGATCACTCTCCCCTCGTCTGACCACTCTCCCTTCCCCTGATCATTCTCCCCTCGTCTGACCACTCTCCCCTCCCCTGATCACTCACCTCATACCTGATAACTCAAAGACTGCACCTTGTTAAAGATCAGCACCTCCAGGTGCTGATCACCTGGTGGACTTGGTTCAAATGACTCACGCTATCTTATAGATAGACAAGAGAGCAGCTTATGACAGCAAGTTTACTGACCACTCTTGGCTACTGTGATTTTTTTCCACTGTTTTCCTGCCTAGGCTAATTTCACATCGGCATCGGCACTGTTAGGAGCCTCTATCGCAGATCACACTCACCTAATCACTTTTAACTTTGCTAAGAGACCTTGGCCATTCTAATCATGATCAGCTCTCCTACTTACCCTCTTCTGACCTGATCACTCTCAGCTTTCCTGGTCATTTTCAGCTCTTCTTTTTATTCTCTTCACTCCTGATCTTCATTAGCTCTCCTGATCATTCTCTGCTGTCCGGATCTCACTCTTCTCTCCTGATTGCGCTCTGCTCTCTTGATCACTCTCTCCACTGATGACCACTCTCTGTTCTGTTGATCACTCTCTCCTCTGTTGACTACTCTCTTCTCTTTTGATCACTCTCTCCTCTGCTGACCACTCTCTGTCCTTTCGATCATTCTCTCCTCTGTTGACCACTCTGTGCTGATTTGATCACTCTTTCCTCTTTTGATCACTCTCTCCTCTGCTGACCACTCTCTCTTGATCACTCTCTTCTCTGCTGAACACTCTCTGCACTTCTGATAACTCTCTCATTTCTTGATCACTCTCTCCTCTCTTGATGAATCTCTGCTCTACCAACTACTACCATCTCTTCTCATTATTCTCATCTCTCCTAATTACCCTCACTTCTCCTGATCACTGTCAGCTTCTACTACAAAATAACAGAAATGACCACCCTGGAGAAATAACATGAGTTGGCCTCTAGCCACCATTAGACCATGACACCATGTCCCCAGCCGTGTTCCTCTGAGTGAACCATGAGGTGGCCTGATATGCAGGAGCAACAAGCAAGACTAAAAATTGGAGTCACATCTTGTAAGGTTCTCTGGGCATGAACATAAAAGAAATCCACAAATTAAAAAAAATAAATTAAAATATTATTAGTTTATGACCCAACCGTTTTCCATTTATAACAGGATAATGAGTTGACGGAGCTGTGATTGGATCACAGGGGCGAGGATTGAGCTTTTCCTCCTCTGTATAAATAGATATTGTATTCAAAGGGTTCTGGTGAGAATGAATGAGATATTTGTAAAACAAAGAAATGAATCTTGGCGTGAAACGTAGAGAGGCAGCGATGTAATCCAAGACAGCGCTATATTCCAATGTAGCGCCTGTGACAGCACTTAACTCTTTAGTAACCTGCCGCCACCAGATTACAAGGCCTTGTACAAAACATTTAAAATATATATATATATATTTCAATGATGACTGTTTTCAGCCAAGATTCAGAAGCAATAATGTGGCAGTGAGAAGCCTGGGAGCGGCCGTGTAGGGAGCTGTCCGAGTGCTGAATCAGAGTGTGTGTCTATGCCCTGTGGTCAGATAAGAGGCCGGAGACAGATGTGCTCTCTGCTCTCAATGTGCTGACTCAATTAGACCATAGAAGCCTGGCTCAGTAATACCCCCTCCCGGGCGCCCTCTTGTAATCGCTTCATGGATGACGTTAACCCATTCCTTGCCTGGTTCCTGGAGCACACAACAGAATTACAGCTCTCATGGTCCTATGGCTCTGCACCCTCAAAGCATCTACAGATTCATGGAAGAAGCTCTGAGCTCTGTGGGTGTACTACAGCCTTTACCAAATGCCTGGTCTTCACTATGGGTGTGTAGGACGGTCAGTCATCGGACAATTAACTTGTTCTTGTCTAGTTGGGTTATTATGATACAATAATCCCCTCTAGGCACAATTATATCAAAGGCACAGAGCATGGCAGATCCTGGAACACAGACCGCCTGTAATATAATACATAGCTAAACAGAACACAGGTTAGCCGCGGCGCGTCATAATAACAATAACTGTCAAATCCATTTCCGGATTAGGATTAACCCCTTGTGATATCATGCAAAAAAAATGCAAAAAAAATGAATAGATTTGAAAATAAAACTGATTTTTACTTATTAGAATCCATATATATGAAACTGATGCCAAGATATTACCCCCACCACTGTGCCAGATTGTAATATAAAAATAATTTTTTTTTAACCACTTCAGTACTGGAGGGTTTAGCAACCTTTTCCTGTTTTATGTTGCCCCATATAATTTTCATTTAGCTCTATGAGGGCTTGATTTTTTTGCAGGATGGGTTGTATTTTTCAATTGACCTATTTTTGGGGTACATATAACTTGACATTTATTAACCTTTTGTGAGAAAGAGAAAGAAACAGCAATTCTGCCATTGTTTTTTTATTTAGTTTTTTTGCCTTTTAGGGCTCATGCACGTGACCGAATGTATTTTGCGGCCCACAAAAAAACGGATCCACAAAAAACACGCATGACACCCGCATGCATGGAATGGAACAGCTGGCCCCTAATAGAACAGTCTTATCCTTGTCTGTAATGCGGACAATAATAGGACATGTTCTATTTTTTTTGTTGCGGAACGGAAATACGGACATACGGAAACGGAATGCACACGGAGTAACATCCATTTTTTTGCGGGCCCATTGAAATGAATAGTTCTGCATACGGTCCGCAAAAAAACGGACACGGAAAGAAAATATGTTCGTGTGCATGAGCCCTTAAATTGACGTCTTTCACCCTGCAGCATAAATAATGTATTACCTTTATTCTGCAGGTCAATAGAATTACAGCGATACCAAATATCTATACTTTTTTTTTTTTTTTTCAAAAATAACACATTTCAAGAAAAAATTTCGGACCTTTTTTTATTTCTTCATCAATGTAGCTGTAGGTGTCCTTGCTTTGCTACAGACGGAGTCATATTTTCTAATAAAACATTCTAATATATATATTAGTTAACTTTTAGCATTTTTCTAAAGCAACATTGTTTGTTTTTTACACCATTCACTCCTAAATGTAGTAAAACCAGTTTAAGGGTTTTTTTGTTTTCTTTTTTACTGTAAACATTTTTTTAATAAAGTTTATTTTTCTTTTTAACGGACTTAACACTCTGATTGCATTATATAATGCCTTAGTATACTCAGCAACAAAGAGACAGGGAATCTATTAGGCTGTGCCTTTGGCGTGGCCTAATAGGCATATAGCCATGGCAGACTTGGTAGGCTTTGTTTTACCACCTGCTGCCATGACAACCATCAGCTCCCAGTGATCATGTTGCAGGGTGCAGATGGTGTCCCAGAGGGAGCCTCCTCCCTCTGTCTAACCACCTAGATGCTGTGATTGCATTTGTAATGCAGCGATGCCATCCTGCTCTGACTTCCTTGTGAAAGCTGCTGTATAGTACAACAGCCGTCACAGGACTCAGAAGCGCCACCCAGTGGCAGTCCACTGCAAATTCAGCTGCCATTGAACAGATAACAGACCATTAACTTCATATTTTTCTGTTTAATTCAATGAGTTATGGAGTTTAAAAAAAATTGAAGTTTATGAAGTTCCCCTAAAATGAAATTCATTAAAATTAAATGCTTACAATGGTACACACAAAAGTAAAAATTGTCCCAAAAATATGCCTTCAAAATGAAGAATAAAAAAATGAATGTACAATAACCTGGTCCTAAAGAGGTTTTCATGTTGTACGTACTGTTAGCAAAGCCCAATCATTACCTAATGAAAAGTTCTCCGACTTTGTAACTGTTTTTTTGTGTGAATTCCTCCCTTTTCAATAACACTGCTTGCGGTCAGTGAATGAAACCGTTATTGGTAAAAATACACCATTCTTGTCATAAATCCACTCATTAAAATAAATAGTTCCAGAAAAAAAAAACAATCCTGCTGGATGTCATTTGGGGGTTGGGGGGAATACATCTGTGTTTTGCAGATGGAAATCAGAACAGCTATGGGAATCGAACCTCATATTTATGTTTCACAGTGAGTGAAAATGTCTATTAAAGGGGTTGTCTCCATGACAAACACTTATCCACACTGTAGGAGATAGGTGTCTGATCTGCTGGGGCCCCATCGAACAGAACACAGGGGTCCTGTGTTCCTTATTTGAATGGTGTGTTGGGCATGCATGTGTGCATCCAATTCTAAGTGACTGCTTAGGCTACTTTCACACTTGCGTTGTTTTCCGTTATTGAGATCCGGTGGAGGATCTCAATACCGGAAAAAAACTGTTCCGTTTTGTCCTCATGCATTCTGTATAAAAGAGATCCGTTCAGGATACATCAGGATGTCTTCCGTTCAGTCAGCATTCCGTTTTGTGACCGGACACAAAACCTCTGCAAGCTGCAGTTTTGGGTCCAATCATAAAAATGTGAAAAAACTGATCCGGCTCTGAAAACAATGTAAGCCAATGGTGACTGATCAGTTTTTTAGGAGCCTAAAAAACGGATACGTCACCCATTGACTTTCAATGTATTTAGTGATGGATCCATTTTTTTCCATTTTGATTTTCCTAATGGAACGGATGCATCCTGATCAATCAAAACGGATCAGTTTAGTTCCGCTATTGAGATTCTCTGCCGCATCTCAATACCGGAATTAACAATGCAAGTGTGAACGTAGCCTTACCTCTGGCTGTCTCATAAGGGGGTAAATGTCTGTCATGGGATAAGGAGACTGAGATTTTCCTTCTGACCTATTGATGTCTATTATTCTTCAGGAAGTGGTGTAATGTGAAAATCCATATTCGCGGTTCTGTCACCATTATTATTTCATTCACTGCTCATTTGTGATGTGGGTGATTCATGTAGTGATTATTACAGTAAATACTTTGTCTCTGGTGGATTCATCAGTGGAAACCTCTAGCCCAAGGAGGAAATGACTACTAAAATATTCATCACCAGCGACTACTGGAGAAGAGGAATAAGTAAGTATTATAATGGAAACCGTCATCTCATACGGTACAGTAATAATGAAAGGGCTTGTCTGGGGAAGGGGGATGGGGAAACATGGCTGCCTTCTTTAACAGCGCCACACCTGTCCACAGGTTGTGTGTGGTATTGCTGCCCTGCCCCATTCACGTCAATGAAACCAAGCTGCAAAATCAAACATAACACATCAGAGACGGACTGGCCATAGACCCTACAGGGAAATTTCCCAGTAGGCCAATGCCCAGGGGGCCGCCCGAGCCCTCCTCATGGCTGCTGGCCGGGTACATAATGATCCAATGCCCTGTGTATTCATTATTTCTAGGACCATCAGGCTCTTATGCCCCTGGCCGGCATCCACAGTTGCCCTCCTGAAGTCAGGTGTATCACCCTCAGGGGCGTAGCTATAGGGGGTGCAGATGTAGCAGTTGCTACCTGGCCCAGGAGCCTGAGGGGGCCCAAAGACCCTTGTGCCGCATAAGAAGACACACAAAGTACTGAGGGAAGGGGGCCCAAGCTGAACTCTTGCACCAGGGCCCATGAGCCTTTAGCTACGCCCCTGATCACCCTCGTCATGACGATGATACAGTTGAATCCTGCAACATGGGCATCAATATTTTATGCTGCCCTGTGGTATTTGGTTCTGCTGGAGCAGTATTTTGTGCTGCTCTGAGGTACTGCTGCCCCCTGCCTACTTTTATTGTCCTTGCCTTCTGTCAATCTGGATCCGCCTACGATATGGGGCCACTTTTAGGTTTTTTCCAGGGCCACTTTAAGTTGGACATGGACCAGTGTGGCGTTGTTTCTGCTGAACTATCCCTTTAAGAAAGGGTCATCTTGTGGGAATTGTTTGGGACATAAAACATGAAGATTTTCTCTGTTCTGTGCCATCTCCATTTTATGGTTTTGTACTACCAAATAATATAATACCAAATACCTATAAAATAGTGCATCATAGTTACCACATATTTAAACCACTTTTGCATCCATTTTTTGTCCCCACAGTGCCGCCTGTATTAATAATGCCTCCATTAGTAGCCCCCATTATTATTAATGCCACCATTAGTTTCCTCCAGTATTAATAATGTCCCAGTTATTGGGCCTCTTATTAATAATGTTCCCATTTGTTGCCCCCAGGATTATTAATGCCACCATAAGTGCCCTCCTAATATTATTAATGCCTCCCTTACTGGACCCCAGTATTACTTATGCTTCCCTCAGTGGCCCCCAGCATTAAAAATGCCTCCATTAGTTGCCCCCAGTATTAACAATGCCCCAGTTATTGGCCCCCTTTTTAATAATGCCCCATTTGTTGCCCCCAGTATTATTAATGCCACCATAAGCGCCCCCTAATATTATTAATGCCTCCCTTAATGGCCCCTCAGTATTATTAATGCCTCCATTGGTGACCCCCAGCATTAATTATGCCCCTATTAGTGCCCCCCCTATTAATAATGTCCCCATTTGTGGTCCCCAGTATTCTTAATGCCCCCCTTCGGCATCTTCTTGTGTCAAAATAAATGTACTCACCTCATCCACTTGAACACGTGGGGACACTCGCTCCTCACTGGAGGCAACAGGAAATGACCTGCGCTCCGACTATGATGACATCATCATGCTGGGAGCGCAGGTCCTTTACTGCTGCATCCAGTGAGGAGCGAGTGTCCCCACAATGTGCAAGTGGATAAGGTATTTTTATTTTATATTTTTGTACCCATTTTTATTAGCCGTTAGGTGGGTACTCTCATGTGTAAACGAACTTTAAAATCAGTCCCATTGATTTCAATGGTGTCCATCTGGCAATGAAAACGGACAAAAATAGGACATAGCCTATTTTTTGAACGCCGCTATTCACCGATCGTTTCAAAAGAAATGGCCATGTAAATAGCCCCATTGATTTAATTTTTTTCTAATAATGGCCGTCACAAACCTATTTTTCCTGTTCGTGTGAATGTAACCTTTGGAGTAAAGAATCAAACGTGGAGAAAAATCCAGCCCTACACGGGTATCCAGATAAAATCTCTTTATTCCATACAATAAAATATCTGACAGACCGGTACAGACGTCGTTTCCATATTTCAGACCAAATTGTTCTTACTCATAGCACAACTTCCTGAAACATTAAAATACAGATGTGTTGATGATGTGTTCAGGGGAATCCGCCTTGTGGGCTGGTAGCCCAGTAAACATACTTTTCTAAAAAATTCTGAATAAACACACTTAGAAAAACAAGACACCTATAGAAGACTGGAATTGATACTAAATCAGAGCATGGTGGTATAAATATACAGGAATTTAACCTTTCAGGAACCCTGTCATCCAAGACAAAGATCCAAAAGCATTCTGTGTTCAGGAATTTCCTGGAGAGGTCGCCTCCCCCCGACAGGTTTGTAAACCTTTTCAATACTAATAAAAGAAAAATTAGATGGAGACACCATACCATTATGGCATTCCCTATATTGTTTAGAGAGCACTGATACATTTACCACATTTTTAGTACCTACGTCCTAAATAGGTTTATTAATCCGCGTTCTCGAGGGGCCAATTGTGCAACCAACGTAATGTTTTTGGCAAATCAAACAGGAGGCAAGATAAATGACAGATTTATAGTTAGGCCTAGTTCACACTTCAGTGATTTGGTCAGTGTTTGATCAGTGAGTTCCATCAGTGATTGTGGGCCAAGGCTTCATTCCTGGTTTTGTCTCACAATCACTTATGGAAAACACTGAGCAAATCACTGAAGTGTGAACTAGGCCTTACGATTAATTTGACTGTTGATATTGTAAACCCAACCGCCTGTGGAGGAACTGAACGCTCTACTAGTTCTCAGGTATTGACAAGCCTTACATCCTGCATGGCCACATTTCTAGCATCCATGCATCAGCAACCAAGTATTCTTAGTAGGTTTTTTTTATTTTTTTGCATAAATAGACTGGGTGATAGAAGGGATCCTAAGGTAGGTGCCCTTCTAGATACAATCCTGATACCTGGTGCCAGTATATTTGCCAAAGCTACATCCTGTAATAAAATGGGACAATACATCCTGACAATGTTTTTTTCCTGAATTGACCATAATTTTTTAGATTCCTCTAAGAAGCTGCCATCAGTAGAGCAATTCCCTCAAAGTCTCATCCATTCCTCATATGGAATGTACTAATGAGGGAACGGGCTAGCAAGTAGTTAGCAAGGTAGTATTCCTGGCTGTATTCTACCGGTATGGTACCGAAATGATATCTCTGTCAAGCACATTGAGCTCAATATCCAAAAAAGTAATAAATGAACCACCTAGTTTAGCTGTAAACTATAAATTCATGGAATTATCATTTAAGAACTGAATTAACTAATCAAATTCCTGGGATGACCCCTCCCAGATGACCAGCAGCAGGTCATCTATATACCTCCCCATCCATACAATAGATATGAGAAAGGCATTAGATGAGTCATACAGGTACTGTTCCTCCCAACAGTAACTGCTTGGACATCAAAAGAAATTCTGGAAGGTCTGGACTGTAATCTGGGCAGGGGTGCACCACCAATGAGGCCAGGTGAGGCGATCGCCTCAGGCAGCACCAGGTAGGGGCAAGAGGGGGGTAGCGGAAGGGCCATGAGCTGAAAGGAAGGGGTTAGGTTAAGGAATTGGCATTCCTTTCAGTTTTTGCCTTAGGCAGCAGAAAGGCTAGGTGCACCCCTGTATCTGGGAAGAGGATAAGCCAATGCTTCCAGACCCTGGGCATGGGGAATGCACGAATAAAGAGAAGTAACATGAAGAGTATTCCTCCTGCCGAGAGACATTACAAATATTCAAACCACGTTTAGTGTCTCTTATGTAGGAAGGAATATTAATCACAAGTGGCTGCAAAAAGTGGCCCACTCATGACCCAACTCATTTACCCAGAGACCATATGACAGCCATAACTGAACGCAAGGGACGGGGAAAACAATTTTTATGAATCTTTGGAGGTGATTGGAACACTGGAACAACTGGATCTATAATATACAGACAGTCGGAACAGTTTTGACTGATAACACACAATTCTGGGATTTGATGGTAGTTTACCATAAGTGCCGTCATCACTTAAAGGGGTTGTCTCACTTCAGAAAATGGCATTTAACATCTAGACAAAGTTAATACAAGGCACTTACTAATGTATTGTGATTGTCCATATTGCCTCCTTTGCTGGCTGGATTCTTTTATCCATCACATTATACACTGCTTGTTTCCATGGATACGACCACCCTGCAATCCAGCATCGGTGGTTGTGCTTGCACAGTATAGGAAAAAGCGCCAGCCTCTCTGGTCACCGGGACCGTGGGAGCGTGCATAAGACTGCGCTTTTTCTTACGTTGTGCAAGCATGACCACTGGTACTGGGTTGCAGGGTGGTCGTAACCCCTGGATATGAGCAGTGTACAATTTGATGGAAAAATGAATCCAGCCAGCAAAGGAAGCAATATGGAGAATCACAATACATTAGTAAGTGGCTTGTATTAACTTTGTCTATATGATAAATGCCATTTGCTGAAGTGAGACAACTCCTTTAAAACGGCTTCTTTAAAGGGATTTTCTGACTTTCTAATTGATGACCTCTAGCCTACTTGAGTGTTTTAATATATGCAGATGAGCCTCTAAAAGCAAAGGGTGCCATGCCATTCTACCTCTCTCTGCAACTGCCGCACCCTCATCACTTTGAAAAGCCTAGACAGTGTAAACATAACGCCTGACCCTGTCAATCAAAGTGCAGAATGTGCAGCAGTTGCAGAAAGAGCTGAGACTCTAGGAGTAATGGTAACGCCCCCGTTGCTCCTACAGGCTCATTTGCATATATTAAAATATTTTTCTCAGCAGTGCAGGCAGATATGAACATGGGACCAACACAGATGTCTTCAGCTGCCAAGCGCACATGTAACAGGTCAGCCAGTGTCATAGGTACAAATCTGCTGACAGGTGCACTTTGATAAAACTTCCCCACTATCTGTGGGCAGTTTATGGAATTGCCACATAGGGGCACCATGGACAAAATTGTGTTATAGAGCTGAAAAATTGGTACTTGTAATGTGACACATACAGAGTAGAGCGGCATTCTCTGGGACACTTACCTATACCTGTGGTAAGTTTAGTGATAAGAAGGGAGCAATATGAAATGTGACTAAAATTGACACCACTTTTTGATGCTGCGAAGCTGATTCACGTTGGCTGGACCAATTACAGTCACTTTTGGGAGACCAATATTAAACACTGCTCTGATGTGACCTCCTCAGGAGAATGGAAGCCCCCAAGTCCTCAGGGTTAAGAAACTCACAGCAGGATGTTTAATAAAGCAGATTTCGGGCCGCGCTGTGAAGAGCGAGACGAGCAGCACAGTGTGTCCTAGTTTAAAGAGTGATAGAAATAGCATGAGATGAATGGTGTTCCGTCGATGTAATTTGTCTCTCTCCTCTCGTCTTTGCCTTCTTGGGATTATATTTGTACTCATGAATATGCAAATTAGCCCATACGTATAATGAAACCTAGCAGAATATGTGACTGAGCCCTCAGGGGTTTCCAGCCAGGTCGCCCAGTTAAAAAATAATATACTGTATTTATAACCAACAGGATTATTGAGCCAAAGCTCTGTAAATCCCTAAAATATATGTGAATTAACCACAAAAATGTATTCACCCTTTAACCCCTGTAGAGGGATCTGGACTTCGCTGCAGGGGAACTACTAGGCCGCTACCACCGCCTGGAGTAGTCTCTGTATGATTGATTGCTGACTCATGGAGGTCAAGAGATACCGGTGCAGGACACCAAGGGGTTTAGGCAAAATCACATTCAGGGACAAGCTGAGGTCAGGAAAGGTAGCATGGCATCAGAACAGAGAACAGGCTCAGGTCAAGTCAGGCAGTGGGTCAATATCCAGAAAACAAGCAGAAGTTGGTACATAGGGCAGACAACTAATACAGCACACGTTATCAGGATACTAGCAGGCTAGGAACCTATTGTTCAGGCACCCTTCCACAGGAAAAGGTGCCTAAAGCACCCCAAGGTAGCCATCCATAGGTTGGTGCTCCCTCTGGCTCTTAAAGGGGTTGTCTCATCGCTGACAATTGAGGCATATGGCTAGGATATGCCCCCATTGTCTTATAGGTGGCAATGCTGGGACCCGCACCTATGTCGGGAATAGCCCTGCAAAGTAGTGGCTGGAGGACTCCAGTCCGGCCACCACCAAGCGCACTCCCCATAGAAGTGAAAGGGAGCGCACTGCGCATGACCGGCCACTCTCTCATTCACTTCTATGGACTCGGCTATTTTCAGCTGCCACATGGAAAATGGATGTGCATGCGCAGTGTGATCAACAGCACTTTTGGGGGTCCGTACTCGATATAGGTACCAGTCCCTGCTGGGACTCGCACCTATAAGACAATGGGGTCATATCCTAGCGATATTCCCCCATTGTCTGTGATGGGACAACCACTTTAAAGGTCCGGCGTATGCCCTATGGGCAGAGGAGAAGGCTATGCTGGCAAGAAAAGGGCTGCAGCCTGCTTGGGGTTGACCAAGCAAACCCTGCAACTGGTCCCACCAAGAAGGGAGGCAAGAGAGGCAGGACTGTGCAACCAGACAAGGTGAGCAGAGCAGCGATGACCCACGGCTGCTTTAATAATTTACTGTGCTTTAAAGCCACCATGAGATGCCAATGATGGAATGGTAAATGTATGTGCACCACTGTGGGTGAGACACCCTGTAAATATTGAGACCATGTCAGGAATGCACATTGACATCATGGGCCGACCATGACGGCATACTGACACTATGGCAAAGTCATATACCTTGGGTAGGATGTGATGGACATTGTAGAGATCACACTGCAAAACAAGGGAAACCACCCTGTGTTATATACCGTATACCACACTGCATAATGTGAATGAGTGCCTGGATAACACGTGTTCTTAGAAGAACACTGAGATTGTGCTGCCATCTAATGAGCACTTGTATTTTCACAGCTGGATAAATCAAGGGATGATGCCATACTTTTCTGAACTTCTGACCTAATTAGCATCTAAGGTCTTTGTGCTGTAAAGAGCTCTTAGAGAGATTGCACAATAGAAGGTTCTCAAGAATGTAGTGAAGGCACATGTCATGAGATTGTAAATAAGAGTGTTATGCATGCGCAGTATTAGACTGGAAAATGGAAGAGTAAGCTGATGGCTGCAGCTGGAGCCAGATCCAGTGTATATATCTTGGTGGAACTAACAAGGGTGGTTGCTACCGGAAAGAAGTCACTATAGGGATCAGTAAGGCCCTGAACTTCCCCTGAACCACTGTCCCTACCTGCTTGCATGCTCTGCCATAGATGATGGCCCACAACTGAATGGCGGCCCCTTCCTAACTAAATCAATGAATGCCTTCACAAGAACCCTATCTGGGTGAGGGAATATTTAGTAAATATAACTATGTGACCACTCAAGGCCAATTTCCCAACTTGACCCAGATACTCATAACTAAATAAAAAGTGACTTTTATTAGGCTACTTTCACACTAGCGGCAGCACGGATCCGGCACCTAAAGGTTACCGACGGATCCGTACTGCCGCTGACACATGTGTGGAGCAGGAGCAGTGCTCCGGCCCCACACATGTTGACACATACACAGAGAACATACATACATACACACACACACACACACACACACACATACATACTTACATACTCCAGCCCGGGACGCCGGCAGCACGTCTTCACGCGCCTCCTGTGCGCAGTGATGATGATTCCCCACAGCGCCCTCTAGCTGCACGCAGGAGGCGCGTGAAGACATGCTGCCGGCGTCCCTGGCTGGAGTATGTGAGTATGTATATGTATGTATGTCTGTCTGTATGTTTCTCTGTAGCCGGATCCGGAATGACCCCCCATTGCAAGTCAATGGAGGACAGATCTGGATTACTGGTGTGTCCACACCAAACGGATCCGTCCCCATTGACTTGCATTGGGGGTCATTCCGGATCCGTCTTGGTGCGGATGCCTGGACCGGAGAGCAAACCGCAGCATGCTTTCAGGAGCATTCCGTTGTCTTCAGTTCAGTTTTGTCCCCATTGACAATGAATGGGGACAAAACTGAAGAGTTGTTTTCCAGTATTGAGCCCCTATGACGGAACTCAATACCGGAATTTAAAAACGCTAGTGTGAAAGTAGCCTTAACTTCATTTAAAAATTCCTACATGTGAGCTTTTCAAGAGCGTTAAAAATAGCTGTTGCCTGTATCCTAACTTGCTCGATCTGTATGAAATGTATAACCCACCTAAAACCTATACCTGCCACCAACATGAACCCCTGAAGAAGCCAGGTTAGCTGGTGAAACATGTTTAGGTTTTAGGTGTCTGTTGTTTGTGTCCTTGTTGATGATCTATATAGCAGCAAGATATAGACTCGGGTGATCCAGCCACTGTGAACCATAGCAGCAACTGGTTACTGGTGGTTTCACAGTTTTGGTGGTGAGAAAAACGTGCACTCCCACCACTATTGGGTTATTAATTTCATACAGATCGAGCAAGTTAGGATACAGCCAACAGCTATTTTTAACGCTCTTGAAAAGCTCACATGTAGGAGTTTTTAAATGAAGTTAATAAAAGTTACTTTTTATTCAGTTATGAGTATCTGGGTCAAGTTGGGGAATTGACCTTGAGTGGTCACATAGTTATATTCCCTTCCTAACTAGGTGCAGGGGTCTCCAGGGAAAAATGCAAGGACAAAATAATAAAATTAATAACAGACACACAGAGCAGATAACCAACCTGATGGGTCGGATAATCGGAACCAGAACAGAACTAAACTGAATATAGTCAACACCAGGAAAATCCAATCTAACACCACATCAGAAACAGGAAAATAGGAAATGTACCAAGCCAGGAGGTTAAAACCAGGAAGTCTCGTCAGGTTTGAATCATCAGTCAAAGGGGTAGTAGTCAGAAACACACTGAGGTTCAAAAATCCAGAGATCAGAAAAGCAATATAGCAGGGTATACGATAAGTAACACCCTAATCACAGGCAACTGTAGCCAGAAGTCACCTGTTTAAATAGATTACATGGAATGTCCGAATCACATGACTTGTGACGTCATGATGCCTCACATCCCAGAATCACTCCTGAATTGCCGGCAAATCAGCACACAGAGGCTGGCCAACTTACCACAGCAATGAGACGCCAGCAGCGCTGCTCACTGGGGAGCATGCCTTAACTGAGAGGGAACAGAGATGCCAGCAGTGCTGCAAACCTGCGTAGCACACATGCTGGCAAAACTAGGACAATAGAAGGCAAATACATCACAGGAGCTTGAGCTGAAAGAGAACCTGCCTAATCCATGCATCCGGCAAGCAGTCGGGTCTGTAAAAGATACAGGTCTGAACAGAGACTAGCTTTTAGCTTGTAAGCAATATTGTTTGAGAGACTGCGTGCAATAGTGTGTGTCACGAGGCAGAGATATCGCGACAGAATAGTATGAGTACTGTGGTTGTGGCGCGAGATTCCACAACCTGGGGTTTCCTTCCTGACGGTAGTTGGGGTGCCCTTGGTGTCAACATTTGGTATGGGTGCAAGGCAGGAGATGTAGGTGCAATGTCAAATGGTTGTAGAGTCAGTAACCAGGCCAGTTGTAGAATACAGACAAGTCTGTCTTTGCTAAAGTACAGAATCGGAGTTGTAGTATATTCAACAGTATCAAAATACAGTTCCAAACAATTTACAGTGATAGCAATGCATGGCTAAAGGCAATGATGGGGGTTGAAGTACTCCTTTACTGTTATCATTCCAAAGTATCTCTTTCTTTCTTTCTGCAGAATCTAAGGATGGCAAAAAGGTTCTTGCAAACTGTATGAACCCAGCTGAGCGGTACAGGATTAAGACGGCTGGCCAGGACCATGTCAAAGTGTGGAAGGGTACATTAGTAATGTCCCTCTCTCTGCAGTAAAGTCTCAGCCTTAAACAGCAAATACCTTACTGACTCCAGTGCTTGGCCTTGCAGATTCTGGACTGTCTTGTCCTTCCTATTCTCTCTCGAGTACTGTAAAGTAAATATCTCATAGATAGTGAGTCTCTGGGACTAGTTCTCCAAAGAAGTAAGCACATGTAGTTTCTCACTGTACCTCAGCTAACACTAGACTCATATTAAACTAGGAGTGGACCTAAGTCCATCTCATAGCTTTCTACAAGGGCAGAGTCAAGATTGTTAACCCTGATTTATCTACAGTATATCCAGGTACAATCCAATGCATCAAATGATATCACATACTAAGAAACAATTTTGAAAGTACTCTGGGGTACTGCACACCCCCCATTTTTTCAATTCATTGTACAGTGGATGGATCTGGTTACTGCAGCATTCACATGAAAAGGAGCATAGTAGGAGGACCTATGTATTTCCAGTACCGACTTCCAGTGCAGTGGTGCAGCATGTCTGACCCCTACTGATGATGATATGAATATCAAAATACTGGAGAACTCCTTCAAAAGCTGTACAAATAAAAGATCCACAACTTTCTTAGTATTTCAAGTCCTCAGTTTCAAGACCTCTGCTTGTTGTCATTAAATAGAAACATTCTTGTTTACCTCTAGGGGTCAAAAACTTGTACAGCTGGTTTGTTAGAATTTTATCCAGTATAGACAATTCTCTGTGAGCTTAACCCACCAGCAGCAGATGTTACAAAGGCCAGTCTTAGTATAAAGTATCTGTCACAAAATGTACAAATGTATTAAGAGGCACAGGCCTCTTAATAGAATTGGTGCTTTGAATGATAGTTTGTGTACCAGAAATTCACCAGCTATGAGCTTGAACTGCAATTTACACCAGTTTCTTGTAAAACTATATTGAATCTAATGATCTTTTCTCACCACTTGTGAAATGTGTCAAAAACTGTTAAAGTCATAATTTATAGCACAATGATGACATCCCATTATTGCCAACTGTGAAAATTTTAAAGG
Organism: Rhinella marina; assembly: GCA_900303285.1. Lineage (NCBI taxonomy): Eukaryota > Metazoa > Chordata > Amphibia > Anura > Bufonidae > Rhinella > Rhinella marina. The sequence continues at coordinate 143,501 of ONZH01010837.1, read as the reverse complement.
AGTTGTCCCACAAAAAATATTCTACATTTTTCAAACCAGCACCTGGATCTGAATACTTGTAATTGCATGTAATTAAAAACGTAGTACAGCCTCTGAGTTATTCACTGAAATCTCTCTGTATAGCGCCACCTGCTGTTTGCTCTTTTTCTAATTTCTCTGTCCAGCTCACTGAGATGGAAGCACATGTTCAGTTCCATCATTCAACTGCCTCCGGCTGCAGCAGAATGGATACACCTCGTGAGAAAGCGCATACCCCTTTAAATGTGCCCCAATGTCTTTGTGTCTGGAGTCCGTACTCTTTACCTCACAGAGGATTGTCTAGGACCCATCCTCAAGATAGGTCATCAATACCTGATCGGCAGGGGAACCAGGAGTCCGACCCCCACAATCAGATACTGATGTCTTGCCCTGGAAGTAGGCCATTAATATGAGTCCAGGGGCATAACTATAATTTATAGGGCACCATAGGAAAATAAGATGGAGCCCCACCACCAACGGTAAATAAAATAATTAAAATCGCAGCATAAGTAGCAATAATTAAAAGTATGTATAATAGCACCATATATCACAAAACTGCCATATTGTTATTCCCCACAAAAAGGTACAATGTTCTTGCATGTGATTGGGTCCTCCCAACCCAGGCTGGGTGTGACGTTTTATTTTGGGCACATGGTCTTCCCAGAGGTAAAATACGTATTACAGATTTTTCTATGACTGTCCACTAGTCCAGAATATCTGACACCTCTATCCAATAGTTTGGAGTATCTAATAATCTGGCACCTGGCTGTTCCTATTGATGCCAGATTAAAGGAATTTTCTTGCTTATTACATTCTGTATTATTATCCCCTCCCCCGCCTTCTCCGCTGCTACTTGCATCCCCTCCCTGCAGATAATAAAACACTTCTTTATCTGGTTTTCTCAGGTCTGTTTCCTGCTCATCAGCTGTTCCTGAATCATAACTCAAGTCTGGTACATGAACTGACATGAGAAAAGCAAGCAGCAATGGCTGACCTTTGACTACGGTGAGAGTGCTGATCCTCCCATGCCTCCTCCTGTCTGTCTCACTCCCTGACGTTTCCTGCTCAGCAGGGCAAGACCAGGATTTCACCTCTTCTCTCAGTCTGCTGCTCGGATAATAAAAGGTCTTGAATCCCTCAGCCATTTCTTATATCAGATTTTGGGAAAGCTGGGTGAGAAGAACCTATGTGGTCCAGCTCTTCTCTGAGTCCTGGATGGAAAACTTGTGAATTATGTCAAATCAGGAGGTGAATCCCAGCATACTAGATTTCTCATCAGCAGTCTAGGAAAGCTGGGACAACTTATGCTTTTACTGGTTGTCACCCAGGAAACAGATGTCAAACCATGGACTGTCATAATGATACAGCATGCAGTATGGGGTCCCTATGTGATTGATGGATTTCCCTTTTAAAGATTGGATCATAGATTGGATCCAATCTAGCATGGAGAGGGTTTTACCAGGATTTTGATATTGATGGCCCATCTCACCAGTCAGATGTTTCCTTGTAGCTCTAGCACCAGAAGTCAGTGCTGGAAATACACAGCTCTACTCATCATGTAGGGGACAGAGCTGGTTACCATTGAAGTGAATGGGAGCAGCGCTGCAGTTACTAGCTCTGTCCACTACACAATGGGTGGAGCTGTGTAGTTCCAGCATCACAGCTACTGTAGAACAACTGATTGGCAGGGGGTGAGACCCCCGAACACTCCCTGAGGATAGACCATCAATAACAAAAGCCTTGGCAACCCCATTAAATATGCCTCCTAGTGATTTCAATGGGGATCCATGAGCGCAAAATATATTGTTTGATTTTTTATTTTTTTTTTAGGTTGAGAAATTAAAGGGTTATTCCCATCTTGGACAATGGGAGCATATCGCTAGGATATGCCCCCATTGTCCTATAGGTTCGAGTCCCACCTCTGCGGCCCAGCTCCCATTCATTTGTATAGAGCCGACGTAAATAGCCGAGCCAGCACTCGGCTATTTTCGGCAGCCCCATACAAATAAATGGAGGGCGCCCGCGTGTGCGCGGTGCGCCCTCCTTTACTTTCGGGGCCCTGTTCTCTATATAGGTGCGGGTCCCAGCATCATGCCATATGTGGTCGCACAATAACCAACTGAAATTCCCATTGAAATAAATGGGGAGCAGAAAAAGCACCGTCAAACCACGTAAAAAAACACATGTATTATGAAATCCACATTCCAAATCAGTGTGGAAGATGAGGCAATTTTGGAGGCAGGTTAAACGGCTGAAAAAAAACCTGCCACCTATTCTTGCACACGTCACCCCAAGGCCAGTAAATGCAGTGGTCACTTGACCATGGATGAAAAGTCACTTCCAGTCCAGCAGGGACTAGAAATGGTGGGACACAAGCCACAGGGCTGGTCCCACCACCCTGCTGACAAGCATGAGAGGACATGCATAGTAGTTGCTGGTGTGTAGAAAGACAAGCTATAACCAAAGCAGGGAAAAAGAGAATCCTTATCCAGGAAGACACCAACCCTGTGAGATAACAAGCTGCCAGAAAAGCAACTGAACAAAGAGCCAACCTCTGAGGGAGAGAAGAACAAGCTTCAAGACCATTTAAAGGGACAGTGCGTGAACAAGAAAGCTAGTGAAGGTAATGCACGTTTATGGCTGTAGACTTCACTGCACCTGGTTTGGATTATATTGCTTCAGGTGCCCGCAAAACTACTGAGACAGACTGGTCATCCTTTATAGCACTGCACCCTGAAGAGAAAAATAGCACCCCTTTGGTCAACTGAAAAGATTGCACTGTGTAGCCAAAGAGGGACTCAGTGGTGGTGGTGGTGGGGGGGTTTGGTGGGGGGGTCACCACCTCGTCCACCACTATACACAGCCTTTGGGAAAAAGCCTATCTTGTCAAATACCTAAATATATTTGCATCTATCACCATCAGTATTTGAGTACAACCCAGCCAGCCTGGTCATTGCCTCCCTCATCCATTGCCTCTCTGTCCTCCTGTTTACTCCCTACTATCCATCCATCATCAAGGACATCCCAGCCACCACCAGGCAGGAGTCTCCCAACTACAGGGTGTGCCCCAAGGGGATGGCCCCGTGGGTGCTGGAGGGAAAACTGTCACCGTGAGAACCACTACCACCATCAATACCCTACCACCACTCCTGGCCTCTATCCTGCTCCCTTCCCAGGCCTGTTGCAGTCCCATGTCAACATTTATGGCATATTGCTAGGTATTCTTTCTTCAGAATGAGGCCTCTGAAGTGATGCACGCGCGGCGTCCTCTGCATTCACTGCTCTGGTATTTCTTGTTCAATAGTTTTTATTGGGTTTTTTTTTCTTTTTTTTTTAAATACAGTGCAAAATTTTCTTAATAGAAAAGAAAAGAAACAGGGGAAAGAGTACAAATTGTATAGTAATACAATAGAAACACAGTTCTACAAATAGTACATTCGGGTTATGCAAAGTTAAAATATTTGCTAGATGGTATATGTTTTGAACTATTAGTAGGGAGTAAACAGATGACTGGCAGCCATCCAAGCTTATAGCCAGCCATACGCCTCCTCCAACATGTATAAATATATTCATACTCTGTATTCAGAGGAGAGAGAGACAACGTCTCATGGGTGTAACATAGTAAACCAAAGTGAAATGTAAACATAAAAGAAAAAAGAAAAAAAAAAAAAACTAAAACTACAGGTGCTCTTTTGTCTCGACATTATTGAATTGAGAGATATAAAGGGATCAGTAGAAGGGCAACTCTATGTATATAAATTAAGCACTTACAAATACTGAATTTTCCCAGATATTTCTATAAGTAGCCAAGTGATCAGGCTTGGCTATGTTCTGAACTCCCATAGCAGCGAACAAAGAGGGGACGTGCCTGGGTAGCTGCTCTCCGTTCACTTGGGGGCCCCATTCTGAAGATAGAATGGGTTCAGGAGGTGGGACAGCACCTTTCTGACATTTATAGCATATCCTAGGGATATACCACAAATGTTGAGATGAGACAACCCCTTTAACAATTGATCGAGGGCTGGACAAACCCTATAAGCAATTTGTATATTCTCTAGGAAAAGTAGTTGTAATGGCGTTCAAACACTACTATAACCACAGTGATGTGTATAACCCTGTGCACCATACTTCCCCGCTGACATGGCTGCAATATGTGGCTTTTATGTTGTCCCCAGGCTCTTGGCAGCTGCAGATATCATATTGCTGTTTTATGTAAATAGCTTAATCATTGCATAATGGAAGCTCTGCAGCTTTCCAATATACATCTCATACAGTGAGCCATGTCCTCTGCAGATACTGAACCAGCAGGTGAGGACAAGAAGATATAGTACATGTCTGATACAGTAGGGCAAGTTACACCTGTGATGGCCACCATGACACAGAGCCTCTGATGGAGTCCATGACATGCCTTCATTGCCCATAGCAACCAATCACAGTGCAGCTGTCATTTCCTATCCTGCTCTTGAAAAATGAAAGCTGCACTGTGATTGGTTGCTATGGACAACAGAGGTACTTTTCCTTCTGGACAGTTTTCAATAAAAATTCCCAAATGTTTCTCATGTTATCTGTACAGATACAGATGTCTGATAAGAAGGCCTTAAGGTCCTTTATTATCCCACAAAGACTTAGCCCTAACCTTGAAGCATACATCCCCCTTTAAAGGCTATGGACACATTTGGAGGCATTTTTTTTTATTATTGCATTGTACTCATGTTGAGATAAAAATCCTTTTTTTCGATTGGGCCCCTTTCTCTGTACAGTCTTGAGATTCTCTAGTAACTGCTCTGTATTTTTTGCTGTGTTCTGTCAATTATCTCTCATATCTGACCTCCTAAACACTCATTATAGCTGTTCTTATCTAATTGGTAAGAATGTGGCTTAAATAAATTTTTATGTCCCCCAAAGGTGTATATAGCCTTTAAAGGGGTTGTCTCATCTCAGACAATGCGGTCATACCGCTAGGATATCACCCCATTGTCTTATAGTCGTGGGTCCAACCGCTGGGACCACCACCCATATCGGGAACGGAGCTCCGCAAAGTGGTGGCTGGAGGACTCTGGTCCGGCCACCACCAAGCGCTCTCCCCATAGAAGTGAATAGGAGCGTACTGCGCATAACAGGCCACTGCTCCTATCAATTTCTATGGGCCTGACGAAAATAGGCGAGGCAGCCCTTGGCTATTTTTGGCGGCCCCATGGAAAATGAATGGAAGGCGGCTTCACATGTGCAGTGCACTCTCCACCACTTTCAGGGCTCCAGCGGCAGGATTTGCACCTATCAGACAATGGGGGCATATCCTAGCAATATGCCGCATTGTCTGAGATGAGAATAACCCCTTAAGCACCATAGAACAATAGTAATATACGGTTGTGTAAACTATGTAAATCCATCACAATATTTATTTTTTACATTTTTTTGCATTATATCTCAGAGCTGCATTCATAATTCTGCTGATTCCAGAACTAAACTCCCCTGGTATTCCCTGCTTGTTCAGTGACTGCACACTGGAAGTGTCGTCTCCAGATATTGTACGGTAACCTGATGTAAGGACTGTCCCTAGCATTATAGGATTTCAGTGAAGCTGTTAGTGACGTGTCTGGCAACAAGCCTGCTGATGGTTTGCAGTAACAACCAACTAAATTGTCACGCCAGCTGAAGATGTTACTCGGCCTCTCATGTAGATATTACTTGGCTTCTTCTTATGTTCTTATGTATATTTAAGATAATGTATATAAAGTGTAAAATGTACCAGTGGTAGACATGAGCTCCTGAGTCCTGAGCTATATTCATCTACCGTACCCAAGTGTTGTGGTGAGGGGTTAATAGACACATCCTGTGTTTGGCGGGGGCTCCACAAAGCAAATTACAAAGCTGCAACTGCAAATTATTTCAGGCTCTAAATAAAGCAAGAACACAGAATAAGAGATGTCAGGAATCCTGTGGATCCTCCTTACAAGGAACTCTTCACACTGCGCATCTGCTGAGCCCCAAGACATCTCCTTACAGCCAGGAACCAAAACCTCCCTGCACTGCCCCTCTCTCAACATGAGGGGCTAGATTAGAGACCACTGCTGGGGTACTGGCTTCATGAGAAGGTTCCTCCACCTTACGATATCTTAAAGGGAACCTGTCATCTCCGAAACACCCCCTCAACTAGAGTAAGTGTTGTATAGTGTAAGTGATGCTGAATCCGAATATGTAAGTTTTATCTTCATACTCACTTCCATTCAGACGCTGTGCTCCCACAAACCTGCAGTAAAATGCACTCAGTGGACTCCAGTGATCACTCACATAATGGAGAGGACTCAAAGAAGAGTCATCTCAATGCATTTTACTGCAGGTTTGTGGGAGCACAGCGTCAGAATGGAAGTGAGTATGAAGATAAAACGTACATATTCGGATTCAGCATCACTTACACTATACAACACTTACTCTAGTTCAGGGGGTGTTTCGGAGATGACAGGTTCCCTTTAACTCCCAACTTTTAAAAAAGCCCAAAGAGGGACAGTAGCAGTGGCATGTTGTCACGTTTTCAGGGGTATGTAGCCCTGAATTCCACCCCACCTCTGACCCTGCCTACTTGCACGGCCCGTCCTAGGCAACAGCATAAAACAAGTCGACGTTCCCTAACCTAGGTACGTGCTGGGGCGTACAGGGAGAGGAACAATGGGGACAGAACTCACACAATATACGAAGATCGCCGAGCCGCGGTCAAACCGGGAAGTCACGTCAAACACTAGAGGATCAAACAAAGCAGAGTCAAACACACAAGCTGAGGTCAAAGCCGAGAGATAACGAGGTACAGAAGGAGGAGACGGGGACGAGGTCAAATATTCAAGTCGAAGTTGAAGCACAATGTCACAGCAGTTTAAATCGCAAGTTCAGGTATAAAGACCAATCACAGGCAACCTGTGGCCAGCAGGCTGCCTGTTTAAATAGGCCCAGCAGATGGGGCACGTGACGTGGCCAGCGTCACGTGACCCACATCAGAAACCTCAATACACCTGACCTCCGACTCGTGGGCGTCGGTGCTCAGCTCCACTGCTGCTTGTAGTCCTGGGGATGGAAGCTTGTCAAGTGTGCGTCGCCGGGTCCTCCCCTCCCCTGGGTTGCTAGGGAAACAAGGACGCCGGCTCCCCGTTACACATGTGTAGCGCGCTATGGCAATTTTTCTAAATACTAGGCTACGCCTCTAACCACCCAATGCCTATCTGTATATTCCCAATTTCAACCAGTACCCTTAGGGGCCGTTCAGACAGCCATAATACAGCGGATCCGCAATACCACGGATGCCGAGCGGTGTGTGTCCCGCAATTTGCAGAACACACATCGCTGGCACCCCATACAAGATGCCTATTCTTGTCCGCTGTTGTGGACAAGAATAGGACATGTTCTATATTTTCTCACGGAGCCGTGGCTCAGCAAGATTGCAAGCCGCCCATTGAAGTGCATGGGGCCACATCTACTCCGCAAAATTGCGGAATAGATGCGGACCCATTCACACGGTCGGGTGAATGGGCCCTTATTGTCCCCACTCAGTAGTTATTCCTCCTTATTGCCTCCACACAGTAGGTATTTCCCCTAGTCGCCCCCACAGAGTAGGTATGTCTCCTTTGTGCCCCCACATAGTAGTTATGCCCACATTATACCCTCACACAGTAGTTATGTCCATATTGTACCTTCACACAGTAGTTATGCTCACATTGTACCCCACACAGTTGTTATGCACCTCTTAAAGTAGTACCGCCCCTGTACTGTTAATAAAAATAAAAAAAATCAATAATATGTGCAGTACCCCAGAAGGACTACTGCAAAGTGTTAATTGCTAGTAACATAACTGAGTTAATACCATGTTTGTAATGTTTACAGTTATTATGTTTATGTTCTTAAGGGCACTGTATGGACAACCTATCGATTAACATCTCTGCACACTGTGTTAGGTTGCCAGGTGATTGACCTGGTCCGTCCCCTGGCTAATTAGTCATTGTAGAGTGTGAGTCTAGCTGAGGACCTACATGTGCAAGCTCCTGAGTACCTCTGTCTATGAGTCTGCTACCACCAAGGAAGCAAATTCACTACAAAAGTACCCCTGAAAGAAGGAAAATAGAATGTCTAGTACCCACAAGGTCGTGCAATGGATACAGACAGCAAGGTATTGTGCACATCTATGGTAGAAAGACTTTACTGCTGTAAGAGGGAATATTGCTAAAGCATCCTCCATACTTTGAGAAGGACCCGCCATTCATATAATTTCTTCCCTCATTATTTTAGACAGGACTTCGTGCAGGACTTTTTTTCATCCAAAATAACGCATCTCAGATGGAAAATGAATAAAACTGATTCAAAATGTACTGAGCATAACAGATACCTAAAACACAGGATTCATTTTTTTGTTTATTTTTCTGTTGTTCTGACAGAACGGAAAATTTAATTGTTATTTAAACCTGGCCTAAAGAGTAATACATGCAGGACTTATTCTATCCTCAAAAATATATGATCTCTGAAGTGACACAAACTGATCATCAACTGATGCTCAAAAAAAAATAAAGGATCAGATATTTTTAGTGTAAACGTATGCAAACTGAGCACAAATGATGCTCAAAATAATGGATCCATTTTTTAAAATAATTTTTCTATTCTGATAGATCAGAATAATGGAAAGGTAAACCCAGATGTGAAAGAGCCAGTCTTCCTTTTGCAGGTGAGTTATAGAAGAGCAGATGCTGCCACCTAGTGGTAAACCAGGAAAATAACATACCATGTAACCCAAAGATTCACATTAGATTAACGCTGTGTACCTTGGCGATTTTCTCCCCTGATCTTTTTTTTTTTTTTTTTTTAATTGTGGAGGGAAAAAAAACATAGCTTATAAAATATTATTCATTTGGTTTAAGGTTCAAGTGGCTCATTGTGGCTCTTTTTCTCCATTAATCTGAATTGATCTGAATACATGCATCTTTCAAAACCGTAACTTATTTTTCCTTTGTGTTTTGACTATAATTTTTTGAACCTTTTTTTTTTTTTCCAAATCATTGGGGCTTTATTATTTTTTTATTTCGTTTTGTTTTATTTTTATACCTAGGAAATGTTAAAAAAAAGAAAATAATCTGTTTTCCCACATTTTTAATTTTTTAATAGCACTATATATATATATATATATATATATATATATATATATACACACAGTACAGACCAAAAGTTTGGACAGACCTTCTCATTCAAAGAGTTTTCTGTATTTTCATGACTATGAAAATTGTAAATTCACACTGAAGGCATCAAAACTATGAATTAACACATGTGAAATTATATACTTAACAAAAAAGTGTGAAACAACTGAAAATATGTCTTATATTGTAGGTTCTTCAAAGTAGCCACCTTTTGCCTTGATTACTGCTTTGCACACTCTTTGCATTTTCTTGATGAGCTTCAAGAGGTAGTCACCTGAAATGGTTTTCACTTCATAGGTGTACCCTGTCAGGTTTAATAAGTGGGATTTCTTGCCTTATAAATGGGGTTGGGACCATGAGTTGTGTTGGGCAGAAGTCAGGTGGATACACAGCTGATAGTCCTACTGAATAGACTGTTAGAATTTGTATTATGGCAAGAAAAAAGCAGCTAAGTAAAGAAAAACGAGTGGCCATCATTACTTTAAGAAATGAAGGTCAGTCAGTCCAAAAAATTGGGAAAACTTTGAAAGTGTCCCCAAGTGCAGTCGCAAAAAACATCAAGCGCTACAAAGAAACTGGCTCACATGAGGACCACCCCAGTAAAGGAAGACCAAGAGTCACCTCTGCTGCGGAGGATAAGTTCATCTGAGTCACTAGCCTCAGAAATGGCAGGTTAACAGCAGCTCAGATTAGAGACCAGGTCAATGCCACACAGAGTTCTAGCAGCAGACACATCTCTACAAGAAGGAGAGTGATGGGACCTGAGTCACCAGACCTGAACCCAATTGAGATGGTTTGGGGTGAGCTGGACTGCAGAGTGAAGGCAAAAGGGCCAACAAGTGCTAAGCATCTCTGGGAACTCCTTCAAGACTGTTGGAATACCATTTCAGGTGACTACCTCTTGAAGCTCATCAAGAGAATGCCAAGAATGTGCAAAGCAGTAATCAAAGCAAAAGGTGGCTACTTTGAAGAACCTACAATATAAGACATATTTTCAGTTGTTTCACACTTTTTTGTTAAGTATATAATTCCACATGTGTTAATTCATAGTTTTGATGCCTTCAGTGTGAATCTACAATTTTCATAGTCATGAAAATACAGAAAACTCTTTGAATGAGAAGGTGTGTCCAAACTTTTGGTCTGTACTGTATGTATATATATATATATTTTATTTATTATGTCCCCTTTCTGTAACAGAAGCTGTGTGGTGGCATTTTTTAATTTTTATATTATAAAGATATTAAAATTATATATATTTTAAGAGCATCAAAAAACTTTGGGGGGACATAATAAAACATTTTTGTATTGCTCCTGCATAATTAGCTTGCAAGGATTGTTACTAAACATCTAGTCAGGGGCGGACATACTGCCTATGCAGCAGGTTCAGCTGCATAGGGGCCCAGAGAGGGAAGGGGGCCCTTTCCAGGGGGATGTTGTTGTGCCCTGGTTAGGACTTACTGTGAAACTGCTGCCCCTTCTGGCTGTACTCTAAAGCTGAAGGACCTTCGATGACATCACAGTCATGTGATCTTTTCAACACTGAAGTGGTGATAGGACCTATGATGAGGTCAGCATCATGTGACCATTGCAGAGGAAGGCAGAGCTGGAGACCTGTGGAATGAAGGTGAGTGCCAGAGAAATGCTGTGGTTCTCCCCATTATACCTCCTCCCTGCTTAGTGGAGGGGCGAAGGGGGGGAGAGTTTTTAGTTACATGGGACTGTATGTTATAGAAGATTGAGGGGAGATGACTGGTGCTATTCACATGGGATTGGATATTATAGAGGACTGGAGTGGTAAGGAGTGATGTTTACATAAGACTATGTGTTGGAGGGAGCTGAAGGAGTGGATTTAAGTTATTAACAATGGGACTGTATCATATAGAAGACTGGTGGGAGAGGATTGGTGGTATTTACATGGGACTACAACATGGTATAGAGGACTGGTGGGAGAGGATTGGTGGTATTTACATGGGACTACATGGTATAGTAGATTGGTGGGAGAGGATTGGTGTTATTTACATGGGACTGCATGGTATAGAAGACAGGTGGGAGAGGATTTGTGTTATTTACATTAGACTGCATGGTATAGAAGACTGGAGGGATAGGAGTGATGCTATTTACATGGGACTACATGGTATAGTAGACTGGTGGGAGAGGATTGGTGTTATTTACATGGGACTGCATGGTATAGAAGACTGGTGGGAGAGGATTGGTGTTATTTACATGGGACTGCATGGTATAAAAGACTGGTGGGAGGGGTATGGTGTTATTTACATGGGGCTGCATGGTATAGAAGACTGGAGGGATAGGAGTGATGCTATTTACATGGGACTGTATTGTATAGAAGACTATAAGTAATAGAGGTTATTTACATGAGACTGTATCATATAGGAAACTGGTGGGAGAGGACTGGTGTTATTTACATGGGACTGCATGGTATAGAAGACTGGAGGGAGAGGACAGGCATAATTTATGGGGGCACTATAGAGAATATTATAACTCTAGGGGGTACAGCAGCAGGCATTATAATTACAGGGGGCACTACAGGGAACATTATAAAAACTGTGGACAGTGGTGGCGGCATTACTACTGAAAGCTCCATAGGAGTGCCTTATAGATTGACATTATTTCTATTAGGGGTCCTAGGCCTTAAATAGTGTAAATGATGCTGAATCTGAATATGAAAGTTTTATCTTCATACTCACTTCCATTCTGACGCTGTGCTCCCACAAACTTGCAGTAAAATGCACTCACTGGACTCTTCTTTGAGTCCTCTCCATTATGTGAGTGAGCACTGGAGTCCAGCGAGTGGATTTTACTGCAGGTTTGTGGGAGCAACAGCATCAGAATGCAATTGAGTATGAAGATAAAACTTACATATTTGGATTCAGCTTCACTTACACTATACAACGCTTACTCTAGTTCAGGGGGTGTTTCGGAGATGACAGGTTCCCTTTAAGGCACTGAGGGCACTGTAGGGAGCCTGTAGGGAACCTTATTACCACTGGGGGTACTATGGGGGGACTTCCGCCTAGCAGTGAGCCCAGTGATGTCACCAGCACTAATCGACAGGCTTTAGCGCTGCCCTAGCCTGTAAAGCCGCCCATCATTCCCGGTGATGTCTCCCCTTAGCAGTGTAAAAATGTAAACAAAACAGCCCTTGAAATGTTAGAGGGGCTGAGTAGGGGTTATGTCCGAGGAAAGGAGAGGGGGGCCCAGGTACATTCCTTGCACAGGGGCCCTCTGTTCTCTGTGTCCGCCCCTGCATCTAGTTATATGCTGACCACCCTGACGTTTATAGTCCATGGGCAGTCGGCAAGCGGTTAAAGCTGCCCATACACAAACAATAATATACCATACATCATAGTTGCCAACTGTCCTAAATTTGCAGGGACTGTCCCTAATTGTCAGAGACAGTCCTGACAAATGTGGGCTGTCCAGGCCAAAAATGGATGGGGTGCAAACCCTACTCATAAGTGGGCATTCCTGGGTGGGTTTAGCAGTGTTTCTGGGAGTGGGGCTTAGATGCCCTTCATTTTACTAACTAAAATGCAGGTAAGTATGCATACACATATAGTACACGTATGTTGTGTTTTCAATAGGGAGAGCACAACATACTGTTCCTGGATAACTCTGATGGTGGCTTATCTACTGCAGGAACAAAAGATCAGGCATGTTAAAGTCCAACATGCTTGATCCTTCTTTACCCAACATCTGCCATCAGACTCCTCCACACACAATATATTATAGATAATAGGCTGATCCTGATTTCACTTAAAGGGGATGTGTCACAAAACATATTTTATATTTTTCAAACCAGCACCTGGATCTGAATACTTTTGTAATTGCATGTAATTAAAAATTTAGCATAGCAGAGCCTAAATAGTATCACATGTGCATCATAGTCTTATAAACGTAGCCCACCATATGTAGCTTTACACTTGTGATTAGCCAATATGGCTACCATTACAGCTCACCATGCTGTCCAGGATGTGGCAGTAAGGACTGTATCACTACACCACAAGGCGCATTTATTATACAAAGGTGTAGGAAGACGAGGTGAAATCTCTTGTGTAGCCATATTGGTACGATTGACAGATTTATATTCAACCTCAAGGCTCCCTGTAGCCACTCCCGCCCTGTCTGGAGCTGGCATGTGAGTGATGCTATCAGGAGTATGGAGAGATGTCGGTCGCATTCACAATACTCATTACTGACAGTAATCAGGGCAGATAATCACCGACTACACTGATCCTGTAATTACAGCATGCTCGGCATAAAATGGGGCTGTAATTAGTCTCAGGGCGGTGCCCAAAGGTGACTGAGGATGATGGCGAAGAGGGGAAATGTAAACCAATAACACCTTATATGTAGCAGCAGAAGGGCGGTGATAATGTATGTCCATTGCAGAAGAAAAAATAATACATGTATGCTGAGTCTGGTTTCAACTTACGATGGGTCAGAAAAGACCATTGTATGTTGAAAATATTGTATCCTGAGGCCATTGTATCTCGAGGGATCAGTGTATAACCTTGTAAGGTGGTGCTCCGATGGGGAGCTTTCCATAAAGTATATCCTTGATCTGTGAGACGCCCCTGAAGTAACTGCTAATGTCATGGTATCTATCGTGTGCATACTACATACACTGTTGCTTTACATTTTCATTTGGGGTACTGTGCCTTTAACAGTTGTGTATGGCTTCAACATATTAGGTTGAAAATGTGCTGCATGATGCAGTACTGTACCGTTTGCATGTAATTCAACGTCTGTTGTAGTACTCACTCATGACACTAGATGGCAGTGTGTCATTATATGTAATATAATGTGCTGCAGAGGAAAGGAAGTCGTTATGTAGCTGAAGCCACATGGTGTGAAAGGTTGTGCATAGCTCTGGGTAAGGTGCACACCTTGGTGTGGACGCAGATCAGATGTCAGGACATGTGCATCTGAGGAGAGAGCTGTGAAAAGACTAGTGGAGGCTGAAGGGCTGCTGAGAGAGCAAAAGAGGCATTGAGGCTCCAGTGAGCTGGATGAAGAAGGTGCTGAGTTGCGAACCAGAAATAGCTGACAAGTGTATTAAGAGTGACACAGAGACAGCTGACCAGAGACATGAGAGACATGTTGGCACATTGTGAGGTGAGTAGTGGGTCACATTGTATATTTGTGTACAATGAGCCTGTGGGGTGTGTGATAGCACCTGACACTTTAGGCCCCTTCACCAGTATAGAGGCAGTGATCATGGGTGTTCGGCAAGTAGTTATGGACCAATTCAACATACTTACAACATTTATGTCTGTAAATTCGGAGCATTTAAAGGGAACCTGTCACCTCCTAGACCGAAATTAAACTGTTAGCAGTACCTTATAGTACGTTGTAGTGTGATGCAGATAGATATCTTCATAGGGGCAAGCGATGCATCTAAGTATGTAAAATCCATCTTTTATTCCACCAGCGCGCGCTTTCCTGAGTCACTCCTGAAGTCAAGGGGGCAGTGGCCTAGCTTCTTCAAGTCAAGCTAGCCACTCCCCTCTTGTAAGTGAGTGACACCTCCGGCAGTTCACATCAGCGGCGCTTTCCTCATTACTGCGCATGCGCGCATCGGCAAGCGCGCGATCCCGGCTCCGGCTGTTCACATCGCCGGCGCTTTCCCTTTACTGCGCATGCGCGCATCGGCAAGCGAACGCGCTTGACGATGCGTGCATGCGCAGTAATGAGGAAAGCGCCGCTGATGTGAAACTGCCGGAGCCGGGATCGCGCACTTGCCGATGCGCGCATGCGCAGTAATGAGGAAAGCGCCGCTGATGTGAACTGCCGGAGGTGTCACTCACTTACAAGAGGGGAGTGGCTAGCTTGACTTGAAGAAGCTAGGCCACTGCCCCCTTGACTTCAGGAGTGACTCAGGAAAGCGCGCGCTGGTGGAATAAAAGATGGATTTTACATACTTAGATGCATCGCTTGCCCCTATGAAGATATCTATCTGCATCACACCGCAACGTACTATAAGGTACTGCTAACAGTTTAATTTCGGTCTAGGAGGTGACAGGTTCCCTTTAAGCCCTAACCCAGACCTTCCCTCTCCTGAACGTTGTTTCCATAAACTCCACCCATTTTCGAGTTGAGACAACCCACATTTGCCAGAATTGTCTCCGAAAATTCAGGACAATTTTAGCAAATTCAGAGCTGTTGGCAGCTATGCTTCTAGTATGAGCTGGGTACCCGAGTCACAATGGTGTGAGAAAGTTCTCTGTTACCATAGGTGATCAGTTTGGTGGATGGAAACTAAGACACCGCTCCCTGCAAGTGTGTAGGTAGATGCTGAAGCGTGGCAGGAGGAAACCAAGAGTGACGTCAGGAGGTCCTTACCGAGTATAGAATGTAGCATTTACCATGGAAGAATGCTGATGAGCCAAGACGCCCAGTGAGGAGGATATACGGTTGGAGTTCGACATGCTGAGAGAAGTATTAACCTTGAGATCTGATAAGACAGTTATGGACCAAAACTTACACCACAGATGGACATGTTGTGAACTGTTTTAAATGATTGTGCCGGTTGGAGTGAGCACTTACTGTGGGAGTAAAGACCCTTATGGTTGTAACAAGTGGTTTCCGGACCTCTTTGTAACTTGGGTAGGCCGGGAGCCAGATACCTTGGATTTAGCTGGTGGCCCAGCCAGCCCGCTAAGCCCTGCACCTTCCTGGGGTGAGTGCACTGTGACCTGAGACTGTCCTCTTCCAAGGGCGACTGCTAGGAACACAACGCATACCAAGGATAAAAACATACAGGGGTATATTTATTAAAACGGGTGTAATGGAAAACTGACTTAGTTGCCCATAGCAACCAAACAGATTCCACCTTTCATTTTCCATGGGAGCTTTGAGAAATGAAATGTGAACTCTAATTGGTTGCTATGGGTAACTAAGCCAGTTTTCCTTTTCAGGACATAGAGCCAAGATTTGCAGCCCCCATCCTGCGGTCAGCTGTTTTCTGCCTGGAGCTCCACACTGTGTAGGATTACAGCTCCTGCATTCTAGCAGGAGCAGGTTGGGTCCACCCAAAGAGAAGACAGAAGCAGTTTATCAGCGCTTCGGCCTTCTCCTCCGATGGGTGAGCAGTGCACCTATGCAATCTGAACCCGGCGATCACGTGATCGCCAGGTGTCTTGGGAGCAGAGGAGTGCAGAGCTGCAGGGTCAGTAGAAGGCCACCACAGGAGGCTGGTTTCCCCAGTACCCAATGGACTAAACTGCAGACAGGATTTTAGAAGACATTATTGATTTTAATCGTTTTTTTTTCCTTTTAGTTTTTCCTTACTTTGTTTTTCAAATCGGTGGGATAAGTCATTGTGGACTATTGTCTCACATGTTTCATATTCTTTAATTAATTTAGCTCTTGCCCCGCTTCCAAATTTAAGAAGCAACAGTATTCACACCACCTTCTTACAGCTAAAATGCGACACAGGAGGTGCGTTTTTTGGGTTTGGCATACATTACCCGGATTTAATGATAATTCTTCAATGAAGGATTGATGTTTTTTTTTATCTGGAGGCTAGAATGAACTTTTCTTGTCAGTTTACGTGTGTTGGAGTGTTTTTCCATGCCCCAGACCCATGTTTTGGAGCTGGCCGTGACTATTTATTTGCAGTATTATAGTTAGTTATATTCCTGTACATAGGGGGCAGTATTATAGTAGTTATATTCTTGTACATAGGAGGCAGTATTATAGTAGTTATATCTTGTACATATGAGGTAATATTATAGTAGTTATATTCTTGTACATAGGAGGCAGTATTATAGTAGTTATATTCTTGTACATAGGAGCAGTATTATAGTGGTTATATTCTTGTACATAGGAGCAGTATTATAGTAGTTATATTCTTGTACATAGGAGCAGTATTATAGTAGTTCTTATACATAGGAGCATTACTATAGTAGTTATATTCTTGTACATAGGAGCAGTATTATAGTAGTTATATCATTGTACATAGGAGGCAGTATTATAGTAGTTATATTCTTGTACATGGGAGGCAGTTTTATAATAGTTATATTCTTGTACATGGGAGGCAGTATTATAGTAGTTATATTCTTGTACATAGGAGCAGTATTATAGTAAGTTATATTCTTGTACATAGGAGCAGTATTATAATAGTTATATTCTTGTACATAGGAGCAGTATTATAGTAGTTATATTTGTACATAGGAGGCAGTATTATAGTAGTTATATTCTCTTGTACATAGGAAGCAGTATTATAGTAGTTATATTCTTGTACATAGGAGGCAGTATTATAGTAGTTATATTCTTGTGCATAGGAGCAGTATTATAATAGTTATATTATTGTATACATAGGAGCAGTATATAGTAGTTATATTCTTGTACATAGGAGCAGTATTATAGTAGTTATATTCTTGTACATAGGAGCAGTATTATAATAGTATATATCTTAGTATATAGGAGCAGTATTATAGTAGTTATATTCCTGTACATAGGAGGCAGTATTATATAGTAGTTATATTCTTGTACATAGGAGCAGTATTATAGTAGTTATATTTCTTGTACATAGGGCAGTATATTATAGTAGTTATATTATTGTACATAGGGGCAGTATTATAGTAGTTATATTATATGTATATAGGAGCAGTATTATAGTAGTTATATTCCTGTACATAGGAGGCAGTATTATAGTAGTTATATTCTTGTACATAGGGGCAGTATTATAGTAAGTTATATTCTTGTACATAGGGGCAGTATTATAGTAGTTATATTCTTGATACATAGGAGCAGTATTATAGTAGTTATATTCTTGTACATTAGGAGGCAGTATTATATGTATGTATATTCTTGTACATAGGGGCAGTATTATAGTAGTTATATTTCTTGTACATAGGAGCAGTTTTATAGTAGTTATATTCTTGTACATAGGAGGCAGTATTATAGTAGTTATATTCTTGTACATAGGAGCAGTATTATAGTTAGTTATATTCTTGTACATAGGGCAGTATTATAGTAGTTATATTCTTGTACATAGGGTGCAGTATTATAGTAGTTATATTCTTGTACATAGGAGGCAGTATATATAGTAGTTATATTCTTGTACATAGGAGCAGTATTTATAGTAGTTATAGTTCTTGTACATAGGAGCAGTTTATAGTAGTTATATTTCTTGTAGTTATATTCTTGTATATAGGAGGCAGTATTATAGTAGTTATATTCTGTACATAGGAGCAGTATTATAAGCAGTTATATTCTTGTATATAGGGAGCAGTATTATAGCAGTTATATTCTTGTATATAGGGAGGCAGTATTATAGTAGTTATATTCTTGTATATAGGAGGCAGTATTATAGTAGTTATATTCTTGTACATAGAGACAGTATTATAGTAGTTTTTATTCTTGTATATAGGAGGCAGTATATAGTAGTTATATTCTGTACATAGGAGGGCAGTATTTAAGTAGTTATATTTTGTACATAGGAGGCAGTATTATAGTAGTTATATTCTTGTATATAGGAGGCAGTATTATAGTAGTTATATTCTTGTACATAGGAGGCAGTATTATAGTAGTTATATTCTTGTATATAGGAGGCAGTATTATAGTAGTTTTATTCTTGTATATAGGAGGCAGTGTTTATGTATTATTTTGATACAATTTACGGGCAGTTTTGTAATAGTAATGTTTCTTGTCTAGAAATGTGACAGTGTGGTATTCAGAGCAGTTCTCGCCTCTACTCCTCCACTCCTTTAGGGCAAGGATAAACATCAACTCAACTTGCGAGACCCGATCCTTGCTGCGGGCAGATCACACAGCCAGTATTATGTGACTTTACTTTTGACTGTTGCAGGTTGTATAACTGTTAATTGCATTTAAATAGAAATAAATGTCTTGTGCTCTGTTCACACTTGTATTATGTATTTTATTGTGTTGATGATTTACACTAATGTTTTGTTGGCAATCTGTAATGGACTCTACATCATGGAGGTCGTGGAGTGGTCCCTGAAAGGGCTCCCTCAGGCCCACATCTCCTTCTCCTTTCATTCTCCAGCTTTGATGTGATAATCATTGTCACTGATTCATATCCTGTTATGTGCAGATTTTACAATGTTTATTAATCCTCCTGGTAATAAAGATAATGATACACTGTACATGACGCACTGGTGACAATCTGCTTTGGATATACCACAGGATTCAGCGTAATTGTCCTTAAAATGATGACAATGTGTTAAATAAATGGTGCATATAAGCAGCTGTCCAGAGTTGGTTCCTAGTTTTCTAGTGAACAGAGTATTCTGTACATCATATGCAACTTGTGGCACTACAACTCCCAGCATGGATATATCTCCTAATAATTGTACTGCAAAAGAATAAAAACATTTCTAACATACTTTGTGTTTCATTTCACCATAATTTTCAAAACATCTTGCTATTTTTGAATGGAATCATTAACCCTTCCTGCACCACACCGTACATGCATGGTGCCGCCAGCTGGTCTTTACGTCAGTGATGACAAAGCCGAGAAGATGTGCCAGTGCATTAACTTGTGGCTACCAGCTGTCATTGGAGATAACTCTGATGCTGGCAATTTAACCCTTTAGATGCTGTGATCAATCCTGACCTTGACATCTATAAACCCCCACCACCACCACCCCCAAGATGCAATTTCAGGGTGCCAAGGGGTTGCTACGGCATCTGAGGAGCCTAACAATAGCCCTCAGGCATGCCATGTATAAGTGCCTATTAGGCCCTGCCTTTAGCAGGACTGAACAGGCATTATGTTAGTTTTTATAGTAACTGACATAATACAGTGAAATGCAGAGGTATTTCAGTGCAGGGGCGTTGCTAGGGTAGCAAAAGATCCAGGGCCCAAGCCCCAATGCATATGGCCCAATTCTCTAAGTTGACGCTCTTTCGCACACCTCATTGTACTGTATTTGCTATACAGGAGAACATATCTCACATCCAGGGCCTCCCAGGTGATGTCTCCTCTGATGCAGATCTTCTCTGTCATCATCTTCTCCATTTGGTCCGGACAACTTCTCTCAGCCGCTCCTTGTCTCTGCAGAATGTGACACACGGACATCTTAGCTTGCTCACTTTTGTTTCATCCCCCAACCTGGAGTCCTCCTGCTGCTCGCTGTGCTCCCCAATACCACCAAATACTGTCCTGAAGAAATATAAGTGCCCCCCATAGTGCTCCTCAAAGTCCCACCAATAGTAATTCCCTTCTAGAATGCCCTCATTAGTAATACTGCCCCCTACAGTGCCCCCAACAGTGATAACGCTCCCTAACAGTGCCTCCATCAGTAGAAGAGCCTCCAGTATTAATAATACCCTCACAGAGCCACCAGTAGAAATTATGCCCCCTATTGTTTCCCCAGTGGTAATAAAGCTCTCTATAGACCCCTCAGTAGTAATAAGGCCCCCCATAGTGCACATAGTAGAAATAAGGCGGATTTGAAAGTCCACCCTATAGAGCCCCCAGTAGTAATAAGAACACCTAATGTCCCCTGGATTTAAAATGCCCCTGGAGTCCTCCCTGCAGTGCCGCCAGTATTTATATTGCCCCCTACTGTTAAAATGCTCCGCATGAAGTGCCCCCCGTAGTTATATTCCTCCGTGTAGTGTCCTCAGAAATTATAATTCCTCAGCCCCTCCACCATACAGTCCCATGTAAATAATACTATTTCCCTCCCTTTTCTGTCCCATATAAATGACATCACACCATCTCTCCAGCCCCATCCAAAATACAGTCCCATGTACATAATATCAACATGCCCTAGCCACCTCCATCATACAGTCCCATGTAAATAACATCCCTCCCTTCAGTCCCTCCAACACACAGTCCTATGTAAAAAAAAAAAAAACATCACCATGCCCTGGCCACCTCCAACATTCAGTCCCATTTAAATAACATCACCCCCTCCCACTCCAACATACAGTCTCATGCAAATAACACCCCTTCCTTTAGCCCTAATAACTACAACTCCCAGCATTGCTCTGACTCTCACTCACTCATGCTGCAGACCTCACCACAGCTTCATCCCCAAGTTAACTTCACTCCTGAACGCCATCCACTCCTCCACTGGTCACATGACAATGACATCATCAAAGGTCCTTCTCAACAACAGCCTATTGCACTGGTCACATGGACTGTGATGTCATCACAGGTCCTTGAGCTT
This sequence comes from Rhinella marina, assembly GCA_900303285.1. NCBI lineage: Eukaryota > Metazoa > Chordata > Amphibia > Anura > Bufonidae > Rhinella > Rhinella marina. Next base: position 122,146 of record ONZH01010837.1, on the reverse strand, counting down.
TTCCAGTGCATTAGATTCAATTGTATTGTCGTCCTGAGGCCGGCAATACAGTTACCGTATATCTAACAGGCAGGCAGGACATTCAGCGCCTGGAAGAAAACATCAGGGGCCCAGGCCCCGAATGTTTTAGCCTAACAACGCCCCTGTTTCAGTATATTATATAGGTGATCAGATGATGGGACATAGAAAAAGAAATTAAAAAGATTGTTCTTGGAAAAGTAACAAAACCAAAACATTGCCTGTTTGCTTGTAAATATGGTGCAATATAAAAGAAAAAATCAACATAATTGGTGTCATCGTATCTATAATGACCCATACAATAAAATTAGCAAATTTTTTTTTATCATGTATGATAAGCAGCGTAAAAAATAAATAACTCCCAAAACTGCTGTTTGCTACTTCCACCTCCGAAAAAAATGGAATAAAAGGTGATCAAAAAGCCATATGTAGTATACTCCAAGATGGCACCAATGAAAACTACCACTCATCCTTCAAAAAACAAGCCCTCATACAGCTCCATTGACAGAACAATAAAAATGTTATACATCTTTGAATGCAGCCACACAAAAAAAGAAAGCCTTGGAAGTTAAAGTGGCTCTGGAAAAAAAACTTAAAGAAAGCAGGCCCAACATAAGTGGTCGGAGTCAGGAATACCATATTGAGGCACAATATACTGCCCCAAAACAGCCAAATACCACATAGCACTGCAATATACTGCCCTAGCAGAACTGAATAAGACAGTGCATCACAAAATAACCCCCCAGGAGAAAACTATATATGTCCCCAGACTCTGCCCCTCTGTGGTGGCCAGCACCAGCTGCCACGTTCCATCCTCCTACTCCAGTTACCTCATGATGGCAATACAGTTAATTTCAGGAGGCAACAGGGCAACTTTGGCCACTGGGCAAATACATAAGTACTTCACGCCCTAGCATTAATTAACTGTAGGACCATTCTAATGACTAGTGGCCAAGAGGAGGACTCAGACAGCTCTCTGGGCATTGGCCCAATGGGCAGTTCAGTTTCGCTGTAGTTTCTATGTCCAGTCTACTCCTGTGCAAAAGTAGAACAACTTTAAAAAACAATATAAATTTGGTATTAGTACTGACTGTGGAATATAGTTGTCACTTATACCGCATGATGAAGGCCATAAAAACAAAACTGAAATCACAATGGCAGAATTGCAGTGTTTGTTTTTTTTGTTTTTTTTTATTCCATTACTCCAAATACATTTTCTTTAAAGAGGACCTCTCCCCACTCCTGACATGCCTGTTTTAATAGCTTCATGCATTCCCCATGTAATAACAAGTCTGGAACATCTAACACTAGAAGTTATGAATGAATTGCTATTTGCCTTCAGTAAGGGTACAGAGGGGAGGTAACCAGTTGGGGGTGTGTACCTGCACAGTCTGAACATGACTGCACTGATTGGATAGAGTCAGTCTGTGCAGGTACACACCCACAACTGGTCACCTCCCCTCTGTTCCTTTATTGAAGGCAAATCGCAATTCATTCATAACTTCTAGTGCAAATAATAAAGGGATGGCACAACATAGAGACATAAGAATAGATGCTCCAGAATTGTTAGTACATGGGGAATACATGGAGCTATTAAAACAGGCAAGTCCGGAGTGGTGAAAGGTCCTCTTTAAAGTTATACAATACATTATATGGGCCCCAAACTGATTATTAACTGAGTATTAAAAATATAACTCTTCCTGCAAAAAAAAACAGGCCTCATACAGGAAAACAAAACAGGGCTTTTGAAAAATGAAGATGAAAAAATGAAGAAAAAAAAATGCTGCACCCTTAACAAGTTATATGGTATCTGAAAAAACATCCTGAGCTAAAACTTCCCACAGAGGATGATTTGTTACAACTGTATAGTCTAATAAGTTATCTAAAAATGTAATCACCTCAAGATCTTAACCTGAGACTGGTGGTTATTACATTAGAAAGTTATTGTTTTTTGTTGTTGTTTTTTTTTTTGGTAGAGCTGTAGTTGTATGTGCTCTAATTTGGTCCAAATTACTGCACATAGACAGGCTTCCTTATGCTTTCTCATTGTGGAGAACAGTATTTGATAGAAAACGTTAATCCCCATTAATACCATTAATAAAATGGGTAATTATTGCAATTTATTTAGTTACACACCTTTGATGCTCGTCTTTCACAAATATTACTATCATGCATGGGCGTAACTATACTCATAGCAGTTGTTATGGAGCCCAGAGGTTGAGGGGGCCCAATCATGTGCTACAGCAGGGATGCCCCACCTGTGGACCTCCAGCTACTGTAAAACTACAGCTCCCACCATGCTCTGCTGCAGGCTGATAGCTGTAGGCTGTCCAGGCATTCTGGGAGTTTTAGTTTTGTAACAGCTGGAGGGCCGCAGGTGGGGCATCCCTGTGCTAGAGCATTGTCCCATTATCCAACTCCGGAGAAGAAAAGATGAAGAGCGGCACTCACCATTGTAGTCAAATTTGACTACAATGGTGAGTGCCGCTCTTCATCTTTTCTTCTCCGGAGTTGGATTCATTCAGACTGTCGCTGACTAGTTCGGAGCTGAGCACCACCTAGGTCATTTGATTACTCCCTGGTTTATTTTGATAAGATGTCCGCACTTATGCAACTGAACGGATTTGTAGTGCCATCCCATATTCTCTTCTCCCTGTGGTGCATTGTACCATTATGTTGGGAATATGGCAGCTTTTTGCCATAATGTAGGTTTTCTGATATATTATGCTATTATACTTACCTATAATATGTGAGTGAGACAGTGACTGTGAGTTTGAGGCAGCCCATCTGAAGCTATGATGCAGTGTGGTCTGGCGAGAACTTCCAATTCTCATGAGATCACGCTGCAACATGATTCCCTGTGACGGAAATCACCTAACGGAGAAATTTCACCGGCAAAGAAGAGGAGTGATGAGCCAAACCTTTGAGCTAGTTACTCTGGGTTAACATATTTGGTACCCAATCATAACAGCAAGTATGCCATGTTCACTGAAGTTTCTATGTATGTGCAGTACCGCAGCAGGGGGTATTTACAAATGTTATATATTGTTATTTCACGCTATGTACTGTATACCCAGTATAGCAAAGTATAGTTGGCACACCAAGGGTTACGGTATCAATCCTGGCTCAGCCCTGTACAGGAGGTTGGGTGGGGATTTAAGATCTGGCCCTAGCTCAGTTAGTCAGTCTTAGGGCCCTTTCACACGTGCAGGAGACTCGGACGTCTCCGGCATTGTGTGCAGTGTACTGATCTGCCGGCAACGGGGGTTACATAGCATTATACTGAGTTATGATGCTATGTAACCCTTACAGTTCTGGAATGTGTTGGATAATGCTGACACTGTTATCCAACACATTCCAGAACTGTAAGGCCCCATTCACACGACCATATGAATGGGGCCGTATCTATCCGCAAAATTGCGGGAATAGATGCCGCCCCATTCACCTCTATGGTGCCAGGAGCCGCGGCACAGAGCTAGCTTTGTGCCCTGACTCTTTTGAAGCATGTCCTATACTTGTCCGTGCGCACGGACAAGTATAGGCATTTTCAATGGGGCCGCACGGCGTGTGTTCCGAGTGCTGCGGAACACACGCCGGGCGACCCCCCGGATTTTTGCGGGGCCGGCAGTTCAGTACACGGCATACGATGTGGGAGACGTCCAAGTCTCCCGCTCGTGTGAAAGGGGCCTTAGGGTAGAGTTCAGTGAGAGTAAGCTGTACCTTATGCCCAGAAAACTCCAGAGACTAACAGATCTCTGTGTGAATTACAGCAAGATTAAGAGAAGTAAAAAATGGGAGAACTTAGAATCTGCATGGTCATGTATTAGAATCAGCAAAGTAACCTGCTACTTAAGCTATTCAGACTTTGCTCCAGTGAGGGACACTGTTAAGACACTCTTCACATTTGGACAAGTCTTGGCCAGACGTGCCTTCAAAATCCTTTATCCAGCAGTGGACGTTACAGCCATTATTACCAAGGTACTGTTGGCAGCTATAGGGTCTGTACAAAGAGGGTCATAACTCACATCCTAAATCCATGCACTGCTATCTGGGAGAGAATTGCACTGTCTACAGTTGAAACTGTCTGCTATAATTAGATGTATTACAACTCCCATTTTGCACTTGGGTAAATAGACATTTATTCTTTTACCTCTGGCCTGGTTTTTATGACCATTGCCTCCACATGCCCTGCCTTGCACCCATACAGACATTTAACATCACGTGCACCCCAACCACCACCAGACAGGAGCCCCAGAACTAGACTGTGCCCCCAGGGAAGGAAGGGTTCTCCCTCCTTTCACTTCTTTGCTCTAGGGAGCAACTGTGAGAGGACTGCCACTGTGATTAACTGTTACAGCCAGAGCCACTACCACTCCCATCCTCTGCTCTGGCTTCTCAGGGGCCCAGTGCATATGTCAATTCTTGGTTTGGTGACAGATCCTCTTTAAACACCTTAAATACCTGAGAGGGTGACATCCTGGGAAATTTCTTGGTGCCCCTCAGCAGAGAAGTCTGCATTCATCAATCCGGGCGTCTCCAGCATCCAGACAATAGATGTGCAGCCAAAGGTTTACAGGTTCCCCACTGACCCGTCTCCACAGGAGGTCATCAGGAGGGCCCCAACATGGGATGTAGACATCCAGTACACATAACAATGGAAAAGACGACACCCTTCTAAAACCAAACAGAAATATGCAAACATGGCAAAATTATAAATACTAAATCATGGACCCAACTAAACTGAACATAATGCACAATCACAATTTCCCTCTTTGCTTCAATTTCTCGGTGAAGATCTCTCCTTACTGTCAGTGAATGGAATCATTCTTACTTACATCCTGTACACGAACAATTTGTGATTATATCCAGTATAGATACTACTAGTGTATTAAAGGGTTTGTCTCATCTTGCCGTTACTTAGGCAAGGTGAGACACAGTCTCAACCACCAGCCAGCAGGGAAACCGCAGAGCGCTTCGGCATTCGCTGTTTCAGAAGCTCCCATTGCGGTGCCTGAGAAGTACAGAAACAGCGTAGCACAGCAGTTCTTGCTACGCTACGCTGTTTCCATATGCAGAATATAGAACATTATTATTATATGCACTTATATAGCGCTACGATATTCCGCAGCACCTTACAGACATTAGCATCCAGCTGTCCCCAATGGGGCTCACAATCTAAGTTCCCTGTCAGTATGTCTTTGGAGTGTGGGGAGGAAACCCCAGAAAACATGGGAAGAACATATAAACTCCATGCAGATGTTGTCCTTGGTCAGATTCGAAACCATGATCCCAGTGCTGCAAGGCACGAGCGCTAACCACTGAGCCACCCTGCTGCGATTCTCATGCAACACAGAAATGATGCGTGAAAAACAGCGCTTATTTACACAGACCCATTGAAATGAATGGGTCAGGATTCAGTGCGGGTTCTATGCATTCACGTCACACATTGTACCTACACGGAAAAGTCGCTCATGTGAAAGGAGCCTAATGCCTGAGAATCGCCGGATGTTCTATATTCTGTATTTTTCACACATTCGAATGCAATGCATTTTTCACTGATGGTTTCTAGGAGAGGTATGTAAATCTTCAGGTATTTTTCACACGCATGAAAAACGCATCAAAACTGATTGCACCCGAGCGGAAAAAACCAAAACACTAAACGCAATCGCAGACAAATCTGACTGAACTTGCGTGTAACACCATCAGTTTTTTTTCCATAACAGATCCTGACACAATCCGTATCGTTCGTGTGAAAGGGGCCTAAGACCTAAGTGATATGGATCTGTTCAGGAAAAAAACTGATGGTTTTGCACACAAGTTCAGTCAGATTTTTCTGTGATTGTGTTCAGTGTTTCAGTTTTTACTGTCCGGATTTTATCTGTATAGCATGTGTTTTTCATGCTTGTGAAGAAAAACTGAAGAATAACAAACTACATCTCCAAGCAACCATCAGTGAAAAACTTATTGCACTCGGATGCCTTCCGTTAGTCACACAAGCCCCATTCACTTCTATGGAACCATGCGTGCGTGAAAAACGCACAATATAGAATATGATGATGCGCAAAATGAATGGGTCAGGATTCAGTCCGGATGCTGTGTGTTCACTACAAGCATTGCATCCGGATGGAAAAGTCGCTCGTGTGAAAGAGCCCTAACCGGTTCTCGAGGTGCGAGATATCTGTAAGCCCACAATAAACACAGGCAGCAACTGAAGAACCGCTCATCATAAATCACTGCCTGTCATGTCCGCATCACACCCGCCAGTGCTTTCAGAATGAGTCATGTGATGTGTATCTGGATTGTAAAGGACCTTTATGCCAGATGGGCCAGTGCCGGAGTGGGCCGCCCGGGCATCACTAGGCCAGGACATGTTTTACCAATGTTTTACCCTGAAAGTAGTGTCCTAACGAAAATATAAAACATTATTATATTAAAACTATAGAGAAAAATATAATTGTATTTCTGTCCTCACTACTATTAACTCTCATGGTGCATTATCACAGTAGGGGGCAGTATTATGAGGGCACTCTAGAAGAGAGTATGGGGGGAATATCTGTATGGTACTCGGGTGATTGGGGAGTACAGTGGGCGCAGTATTGCAGATAGCAGCAGGATGACAGGGGTGGAATGATGGAAACGTGAGAAATCTAAGATGTCTGTGTGGTAAACTCTGCGGCTGAAAGATGTCATCATGGTGGTCTGTTCCCAATGGAGAAGATGAGAAAAGAGAACGTCAACATCAGAGGATACATCACTGGATGTAAGTGGTATGTGCTGTATTCTCCTGTATTTTTGGCAATGCAGAATTTAATGTCCATACAAACATGCCATTAGCACTGAGGTGGGGCGCACACAGACATATTTTGCATTCACCACACAGCATGTGGGCCTGTGTGTTTGAAAATGCCACGGCTGAATTTCCGACCCTGTATGCTGGTTTAGAGGAAATATTGGGGCACATTTACTAAGGGACTTGCGACTGTTTTAGGAGTAAAATAGTCGCAAATCCCCTTTTCTAAGTGGCTGTGCGACAACACTTAGTTGCACAGCTGGCTTTACGGCGTGTCCGTCAATTGGGCCTGATGGGGGCGGGGGCGGTGTCAGGGGCTGGGATTCCAGCTCCGGCAAATTTACTAACATTTACTCCTGGAAACGGGTGTAAATGTTAGCAGAAACCTACGCCAACTAGGTGATGGGATAGTTTTTACTCCAGAAGCAAGGACTGCCATAGATGCACCTAATTTATGCCCCCTCTGTAGTAACTATAATGCTATATCTCTCCCTAGCGTGGCCAGCATACATACATTTAAAAAAAAAAAATATATATATATATATAATATCTTTATGGTCCTGTTATTGGGGTCATTGGGGAGCACATTGGGCACAGTATTGCGGGTAGCAGCAGGATGACGGGGAGGGTGAATAATGGAAAAGTGAGAAATCTAAGATGTCTGTGTGGTACTCTGCAAAGATGAGACGTGTCTCAAAGATGTCATCATGGTGGTCTGTTCCTAATGGAGAAGATGAGAAAAGAGAACGTCTGCATCAGAGTATACATCACTGGACGTAAGAGGTATGTGCTGTATTCTCCTGTATATATACTTATCTGTGTTCCACTCTCCGCCGCCATCTACTTTGCCCCTGCTCTCCCGCATCCCAGCACAGGTGGTCGCGATCACATTACGTACCCTCCTGTACCGGGTCTTGTGCAAGACATAATGACATTGCGAACGTCATGATGTCATCCAGTGAAACCCTGTGCGGGAGGTCAAGGTGATGTAATTACGATCTCCTGCACCTTTCTATTTCCTCATAGGCATCAGGCCCAGTGGCCTGAGGCCTATGAGGCTGAACTGTGGGGATGGGAGCCACAGACTCCCATGCCCCGCCATAAACTGACACCCCCCTCAGAGACAGCCCTAGGTGACCCTAAATATTTTCTGGGAAGATGCCTGAGGGGCATATATACCCCAGCAGTTTTGCATACCTCCCAACTTTTGAAAATTGCAAAGAGGGACAATATGTGCGGTGCGCATCACGGCAATTTTTCTTACTAGGCCACACCTCTAACTCCGCCCAAAGCATGATTACTAGAGCCCCTGCGGCAATTTTTTTCTTGCGTTTCATTGTCCATATAAATATTAGCACATATATCATCAGATTATAGATATTTTAAGGTCTAAATTGCACCAAATAATGAAGTTCTGGTCTAATTTATAGGTAGAAACCATACAGATAGTTTAGTAAGGACCAATTTAGTAAATGTATTAATGCACATTTATGCATTAATTCTCCAGGTCAAAAAGAGGGACATTTAAGGATAAAAGAGGGACAGGGGGACTTGGGTCAAAAAGAGGGACTGTCCCGCCAAAAGAGGGACACTTGGGAGGTATGGTTTTGTTTGGTAGCAGCAATGACAACACATGACCAAAGTACTTAAATTGTTAAAATATTATTTTTCTTGTGCACTGTGTATCCCAGATGGTTGTTTATAGTATAGGCAGCAACTATTTAACTGGCAGCTTTTTAGGGCAGTTGCCAGGGTGATGAGCTAGCTCCCTCCCCCTGGTTAGGAGTCTTTGCTGAACAGGTCTAGAGTGAGGACATGTGTGTGAGCTGCTGACAACTAGGCCTGATCCAGGGAACCTTTATCCTTGAGACTGAAAGCTGCCTGAAAAAACAAGGGGGTTGAGAGATAACCCCTGAGAGAAAGATATACTTTGTCGTGAATTAAGAATTTTTTGGGGAGTTTTTTGCATTTTCTTCCTGCTGTTTTTTCCATCTCTTTCTTCATAGGAAAGAAATGTCATCCACAGATTTGATTTTTAAAAAGCCACTAAAAAAAAACACAAGAAACCTGAATTGTTGACTTTAAGCAAACACTGCTGGGCAGGTGGAAGGCCGCTGAGTGCGCCATATGAGACACCGCTGCCGGTATAACGCGGTCATACACACAGTGACTCATCCAGGAGCTGTGCAGCTATTTGTATATCTGTGTGTGAACATGGTATGAATATTGCAAATATTTGAATTATGTACTGATATATTGTCACATACAACACACTCCTTTCCTTAAACACTCTGTGCTACTGGAGACCCTACTCCTTCCAGTATCTGACTGCTTTTAAACAGGCTGATCGACTATATGCAAGTCATTATCCTATTACCTTCCAATGATTTTGGGAGGGGTGGACAAGTCCCCCGCTTATACTTTTAACATTATGTCGACAGCATGTATCTTCAAAATGGTAGAAGTTCAGGGATAAATGATGATTTATGCGGATGCACAAAAATTATGTTTGCATGTTTTTCGGCTGATCGCTGAAGACGCTGCACAGTGAAAGTGATAGCAACAAAATGCAAGTCGCAACGCAACTGCATTTGCTTTCACCATGTTGTGATGAGGCGTAATGTAAGTGCAATCTTCAGTCGCGTGGCAGATGTCGTGGCCAAGATCTCCGGACAATGATCAGGAACAACTGCGCTTTATCACATGACCTTTTACATGATCAGTGTATGTCTCTCCTGAAATAATCTGTGCTGCTATCAGCAAGGCACTCTGCTCTATAATGTATCCATGAAGCAGTTTTACTTCAACACTGCCTCATACTATCCCATACCCAATGAAATTGATGTGTACGCCACAGGTAGTGCATAATACTGATCTATACACACACAATACACTAAGGTGTTCACTCATGCCTCACCATTCTGCCTTATGTCACCCAATACCTGATAATACTGACCCACACCCTGCAATACTACATCATATTGCAGGGGTGGGGAACCTTTTCGCTGCCGAGAGCCATTTCGTTCACAGGCTGTACAAAATTCTCAACTTAAAAATTTGACTGCTATATTTGGTCAAACATATAATTGACTTAGTAAGTTACATAAATTGTGGTTCAATTAAAAATAATCTGGAGCGCTGTATTTTTGCAGCACAAAATGGTGCCTGCGCTATATATTACACATAGTACAGGCACCATTTTGACCACACACAGTCTAATTTTTAAGTTAAGAATGTTATGTATTTAGTTCTTTATTTGGCATTAATGGCAGCCAAGCTAAATCCAGATGGGTCCAGAGAGGGGTTCACCCAGCTTTCACTCTCCCTGCCATTGTCTCTGCCTCTTGCTTCACAACTGTCCCTGCCTTTGTCCTTTTCTCAGCCTCAGATCTGCACCCACCCCATCAGCCCCCTATGAGATCTCCCACTCTACATCAGCCCCAGATCAGACTCCTATCAGTCCCTCCCTAGCGTCGGATCAGAGCCCCAGCCTCAGATCAAATCCCCCAGACTCAGATCAGACTTCAAATCAGACCCCTCAGCCTCAGGTCAGACTCCCAAGCCTCAGATCAGACCCCCCAGCCTCAGATCAGACCCCCAGCCTCAGATCAAATCTCCCAGCTCAGATCAGAACCCCCCCAGCCTCAGATCAGACTCCCATCAGACCCCTCATTCTCAGATCAGACCCCCCAGCTTCAGACAAGACCCTCCCCCAGCCTCAGATCAGACCCCCCAGCTTCAGATCAGACCCGCCCCCCAGCCTCAGATCAGACCCTCCCCACCCTCCATTAGCCTCAGATCAGCCCCTATCAGACCCCTGGCATCAGACCTCAGATCAGACGTTTAAAAAAAATAAATAAACTTACCTCTCCAGCTTCGGACAGTGCTGCCACTCGGCAGATTCACTTACCCTCCCTGGTCTTCTTCTCACCGCAGTTTACTGTGAGCTGACAGCGCACAGTGCCAGGTAATAGCGCGCGTCTATGTGCACTACGTCCTGACGTTGTATGTGTCAGAACACACAGCGGGGCTGCAAGAAGACCAGGGAAAGTAAGGACAGCCAGTGCAGTGCTGTTCTCATCTTCCTGTGCCTCACCATTATGGAAGTGGTCATTAGCATTTTCATTATGTGTTCTGGCAGGGGGCCAGGGGCCACATGTGATGATCACGCAGGCCACATATGGCCCGGAGTCTCCCCACCCCTGTCATATTGCCTGTGTCTCACCACACTGCACTATACACTACAGTACTCAACCATAATTGTACTGCTTCATACTACAACATACCTCACCATACTGCCTCATACAGACCCATCCATCACCGTACTGTCCTGTACGCTACTCATATTTCCCCATACCCATCCAAACACTACACCACACTGCTGCCTCTTACTGTCCCATACCCCTCCATACTCTACACCATAGTGCTGCTATATATTGCCCTATACCCAACCATGCACTACACTACACTGCTTCCTCTTATTTCCCCATACCCATCCAAACACTACACCACAGTGCTGCCTCATATTGCCCCATACCCCACCATGCAGTACACTACACCACAGTGCTGCCTCATATTGCCCCATACCCCTTCATACTCTACACTACACCACAGTGCTGCCTCATATTGCCCCATACCCCACCATGCAGTACACTACACCACAGTGCTGTCTCATATTGCCCCATACCCCACATGCAGTACACTACACCACAGTGCTGTCTCATATTGCCCCATACCCCACCATGCAGTACACTACACCACAGTGCTGCCTCATATTGCCCCATACCCCACCATGCAGTACACTACACCACAGTGCTGTCTCATATTGCCCCATACCCACCATGCAGTACACTACACCACAGTGCTGCCTCATATTGCCCCATACCCCCACCATACACTACACCACAGTGCTGCCTCATATTGCCCATACCCTCCATACTCTACACTACACCACAGTGCTGCCTCATATTGCCCCATACCCACCATGCAGTACCACACTACACCACAGTGCTGCCTCATATTGCCCCATACCCCACCATGCAGTACACTACACACCACAGTGCTGCCTCATATTGCCCCATACCCCACCATGCAGTACACTACACCACAGTGCTGTCTCATATTGCCCCATACCCCACCATGCATACATACACCACAGTGCTGCTCCCATTACCCCTACACACTCTACACTACACCACAGTGCTGCCTCATATTGCCCCATACCCCACCATGCAGTACACTACACCACAGTGCTGCCTCATATTGCCCCATACCCCACCATGCAGTACACTACACCACAGTGCTGTCTCATATTGCCCCATACCCCACCATGCAGTACACTACACCACAGTGCTGCCTCATATTGCCCCATACCCCTCCATACTCTACACTACACCACAGTGCTGCCTCATATTGCCCCATACCCTCCATACTCTGCACTACACCACAGTACTGCCTCATATTTCCCCCTACCTCTCCATACACTACACTATAGTGCTGCTTAATATTGCCCCATACCCCTCCATACTCTACACTACACCACAGTGCTGCTTAATATTGCCCCATACCCCTCCATACTCTACACTACACCACAGTGCTGCCTCATATTGCCCCATACCCCTCCATACTCTACACTACACCACAATGCTGCTATATATTGCCCCATACCCTCCACACTCTACACTACACCACAGTGCTGCCTCATATTGCTCCATACTCTGCACTACACCACAGTACTGCCTCATATTTCCCCCTACCCCTCCATACACTACACTATAGTGCTGCTTAATATTGCCCCATACCCCTCCATACTCTGCACTACACCACAGTACTGCCTCATATTTCTCCCTACCCCTCCATACACTACACTATAGTGCTGCTTAATATTGCCCCATACCCCTCCATACTCTGTACGACAGTGCTACCTCATATTTCCCCATATCCTACCATACACTACACTACAGTGCTGCCTCAAATTACCCCATATGTGACAAACCGCACCTGCAGCCCCGCCCTGCGTGTGCTTACGTGGGGGATCACACGGTACGGTTCAGTCTTTTACTACAAATACGTGACGTTCCACTCCCCCTCGGGTGTGTAAGGTTACGTATGGCATGGTTTTTTCATAGACACTTCCTGTCCACGCCGGCCCAGGCAGGCACAGAAAGGGAGAGAGGGTAGCCAACGCAATCCCTGAGTGGCGCTACGCTTGCTCATAATTCCTGACCAGCTGAGAGACCCATTTCGCTATCACCAGCGAAACCGGGTTTATCAGCCCAGTAGTACTGCCACCAGCTCTCGTTTGATATAACTCGGGTGAGCAGCCAACCCTAGGTAGCGTATAACAATATTACCGAGAACACGGACGTGGGGATTCGTGATCGAGATGGGGTCTGACATAGAGGTCTGGTTTGAGATGGGGTGGTCTCATTTAGGGTTTTATATGGGGGTCTGATCTGAAAGGAAGGGGGTATTTTTTGTGCTGGCGCACTATTTGTGTGGTACCAGTATTTTCAGGGGGACTGTTTCTGCAGAATAGTATTGGGGAGCACAGTGGACACAGTATTGTGTGTGGCAGGATGAGGTGTTGAGAAGGTGAGAGGATGATGGAAAAGTAAGAAAGTAAGATTTCTGTTTGTTAAACTCTGCAGAGATGAGGCACGGTTGAAATAAGTCATCATGGCGCTTTGGTCTGAATGGAGTAGAGGAAAAGAACATCTACATCAGAGGAGACGAGGTACATATGTGGCGCTGTATTACTCTGTATGTTCTCTAAAGTACGTCTTTAAAGGCTTTTTTTTTTTTTTTGTATGAGCGCTGCCTGGTGGGGGGATGGGGGGGGGGCGACCAAGCAAAACTCTTGCACCAGGGCCCCTGAGACTTTAGCTACGCCCCTGGTAGTATATGGTAGTATATAATATCTTACAGTAGTGTCTCTTACTGCAGTTCACCTCTGTTGTGAACTGGCCCTTATAGTGTACTGAGGGCTCATTCAGACGGCCGTATGAGTTGGCATCCGTTCTGCAATTTTGCGTAATGGTTGCGGACCCATTCATTTTAATGGGGTCCGGATCTTTAGGTCCGTTAAGCGGTGACATATTGCTAGAATCTGCAACAAATGTCAGATAAATTTGGGTCCCACCTCTGGGACCTACTCCTTTCTCTGGAATGAGGGCCCCAAAGTGAAAAAGAGTGCAATGCCAGCCCCCAGCTAGTTTTCAGAACTCCCATAGCAATGAACAGAAGGGGGTCACGCATGCCTGACTGCTCTCTGTTCAATTTGGGGGCCCCGTTCTGGAGATAGGAGTGAGTCCCAGAGGCGGGACAAGCCAGCCACTTGACCCCTTCAGCCACCATGATGCACTGGTATGTCACAGTGGCTGAGGTAATGTATAGAGCGGGCTTCTGCAGTGAGCCCCCTCTATATGTGGTGGGTGCCGGCTGTATAATACAGCAGACAGGGTCGGATTGGCCCACCAGAGCACCCTCTGGTGGGCCCAAGCTCAGATAATAATGGATCCCTAATAAAACTGGGCCCTTAAGGTCACAGAGAGTGGGCCCTCAGAACGATTTTCTCTGGTGGGCCCAAAGGACTTCTGTCTGACACTGACAGCAGGCACCCGGCCACAATGATGTGGAATGGCGATCACACTGAACCCCGTCATTTATCCCCTCAGATGCCGGGTTCAACACCAATCGCAGCATTTGTGACGTAAGGGAGAGGGATCCGGCTCCCTTTGCCTTCCAATCAGAACCAGCAGTGAAATCGCGAGGCTCCAATCGTCACCATGGCAATCTGGGCGCTTTTGAAGCTTCCCAGGCCTGTCTCGGTAAGCTCCCTGCTAAGCTGTGCACGAAGCATAGCTCAGCAGGGAGTGTGTCAAAATTCCAATCACCCTAAAAGAATCTCTATTAGGCTAGGACTACACAGCAGTGTTATTGTACAGTGGGGACTTACTACAATTACTACAATCCTACACATACAACATGCTGCTGAGTATCCTAGCAGTCAGACATGTCACTCAGGGCAGCAGATTGTTGTTATTGCAGGTAAACAGAGGGCCAGAAGAGAACCAGGGAAATGAGGAAATATAATGTTTTTGCCTAAAACTTGCTTAACTTAGTTATATATTTCTGCCCATAAGATTTACAGTGCTATATCCTTTTTTTTTCATAACTCGGACAACCCCTTTAAAAGGCCCTTTTACATTCACATACCTCCCAACTTTTGAAATGAAGGAAGAGGGAAACTATGTGCGCCGCGGCAAAATTTTTCCACACTAGGCAACGCCTCTAACTCTGTCCAAAACATAACTAAACACCTAATCCCACCTAGTCCTCTAAAAGCCCTCATATAACAATTATTCCCGCTTTATGCCACCACACAGTAGTTATGCCCACATTGTGCCCCTTCACAGTAGGTATGACTAGATATGTGCTCCTCACAGTAGCGATACCCAGATATGTGCCCCCTCAGTGTAGTTATGCCCAGTTATGTGCCTGCTCACACTAATATACCCAAGTTGTGCCCCCTCACAGTAGTTATGCCTAGATATGTGCCCCTAGACAATAATATGCCCATCTGTGCCCCCTGACAGTAAGATGCCCAGCTGTGCCCCCTCACAGTAGTTATGCCCAGATATGTGCCTCCAGACAGTAATATGCCCTGCTGTGCCCCCTGACAGTAATATGCCCAGCTGTGCCCTCTGACAGTAATATGCCCAGCTGTGCTCCTGATAGTAATATGCCGTGCCCCTTCAAAGGCAGTAAAAAAAAAAAAAATAATAATAATAATAAACTCCACACACGTACTTTATTCCCCAGAAGCAGCAGTCCACACACGTCCCGTCTGGCCCTGCCCACTGTCCCGCCCCCTTCCCCGACCTGCAGTGTGGAGCGCAGACAGGGGGGGAAGAATGATGGAGCAGAGAGCCGACCGCTCTCTGCTTCATCATTACAGGCAACGGTCTCTGCTTCCTATGGAAGCAGGAACAGCTGCCAGAAAGCAGGACATAGCTCCCCCGTACGGGGGACAGCAGGACAGCCACTGCAATCCAGGACTGTTCTGCCGGATCCAGGACGGTTGGGAGGTATGCATTCATTGGCCATCATTACCCCATGTAGGCATGTCCACATCAGCTCCTGCTTGTTTGCTGAAAGCATCCAGATGTTGTAATTAGGCTCGAGCGAATCGAGCTTCAGATTACCCAAAGTTGCACGAGACGTCAGTGAATTAATTCAGTATTCATTTCTACATCTTTAGAAACATTTGAAATTACAAATCAGAAGTCTGGTTTGGTAACAGCTGGTACCAAACCCGACTTCGGATTGCTATTTTATAATGTTTTAAAAGACGCAGAAGTGATTACCAAAGTGATTACCAAATTCAAAGTCTTGCACAACTTCGGCTGAAACGAATTTTGCCTTCATGGAGGCAATACATTTTAATGCTGTATAGAGACAGCATTAAAACCAAAGGGTTTAAAAAAATTGACTCCGGTTCTCTGATCCAAAGCTCGATTCGCTCAACACTAGTTAGAATCATCCTTTTTCAGCAGCACATTGCCCCTGTAAACTGTATGTGAGCAAATAATCGCAGAGTATCAGTTGCAATGTTACGGAGCAATGCTCTGCACAGTATTAGTTATGGAAGAACAGTGAGCAGTACCAGAGTGGTGGGGAGCAGGTAAGTATGAATCTTTCAGGAGGTGATGCAGGCTAAGGGTCTTCCCTAAAAGATAATATTACCGGAAACCAATTTAAGCCACCATTAAAAGGGTTGCCTTATCTCAGACAATGGGGCATATCACTAGGATATGCCCCCATTGTCTGACAGGTGTGGGTCCCACCGCTGGGACCTGCACCTATATCGAGAACAGAACCCTGAAAGTGGTGGAGGACACACTGCGGATGTGCAGCCGCCCTCCATTGATTTTCTATGGGGCCACCAAAAATAGCCGAAAGCTGGCTCGGCGATTTCCATCGGGCCCATAGAAGCGAATGGAAGCGGTGGCCGGTCATACGCAGTACACTTCTATTCACTTCTATGGGGAGAGCACTTGGTCCTCCAGCCACCACCCTGCAGGGCTCCGTTCTCGATATAGACAATGGGAGTATATCCTGGCGATATGCCCCCCATCGTCTTAGATGAGACAACCCCTTTAAATCTGTAAAAGCTATGTTCTGCCATATCGTACCTTTGGGAAAAAAATACATTAGAGTCTATGGCAATGGGTGCAGCACTTGAAAATTGCGTAAGTGATGGTCTCAAGGAACTCCTTGGTTACTGGTTCTTAGAACATTGCAAACAACTCGGTCTTGGTATATGGCTGGCAGCCTACTTTTAGTAGTTTTCTTTGACCCTCTCAACTGGGACTCTATGCTTAAGTTAGCTGGGTCATAATAACTCTAGTAACTCTTTAACTTCTGGAAGGTCAGGGGTACTGGCTGGTTCCAGTAAGGCTGGTGAACTGGTAGTCGGCGCAATGAAACATATCAGTGACTGTAGAAACCATTGTAATTGCTCCAGGATGGGAGCTTGTTCTGCCTCTTACTCAGGAACTGGTGATTGTGACAACCTGGGTGTCTTGTCCACTTCCCTTAGCTGATTTTGAACAGATTCCTAGTAGACATTTCTTAAGCCTGTTGCGGTGCACAACTTGGTTCCCCTTATCTCCTCAGTAAATCTCAATGACTTCAGGAAATGGCATCACAATAATGACATAGGGTTCACGTTCCCACTGACTGACTAATTTGGTGGTTGAGTGATTATTTTTCAGCCAAACTTAGTCTCCTATTTTTAATGGCTCAGCCTTAGTATTTTGGTCAGTCCTGTCTTTTATTTTTGGTCAACTATTTCCCTGATATCGTCCAGGTGTCTTTGATATTCTTTAACCCATTACCCATTTGGGGTAGTGGATTCTCAGTGTCTGCTACTGCCACGTCAAAAGCTGAAGCAGGCAGTTTTCCCTGACATCTAAACAACACGTATTACGTGGTATACCTAAAGGGGCAACGAGTGGTGGTGGTGTTGTATAGGTATACCAACTATGGAAGTAGTAAAGGCCAATCACTTCTTTTGTGGGGTGGTTTGTCTTTCAGCATGTTGATCAAGGACTGATTCATTTTCTCACATAGGCCATTACCTTGGGGGTGATAGGCAGTTGTTCTTAATTTTTGGCAGCTATCCAAGGTACAAAGTTCTTGGAGCAATTGGGATTCAAATGCTTAACCTTGATCTCTGAGGATTTTGTCTGGACACCTGTATGGTAGTAAGAAGCTTTTTCAAAATGCTGTTACAGTGGTCTTTGCTGTTAAGTCTCTGATGGGTACTGCAATCATAAACATGGTATGGTGCTCAACGATGGTCATTGCATAAACGTACCCAGCCCTGCTAGGTTCAAGTTTGACATGATCAATGGCCACAATTTCAAGAGGTCATTTGCTCACAATTGGATGAAGAGGGGCTCTTTGGTCATGTTTTTTTCCCCTTGCTCACAACACATTGGGCACTTATGGCACCAACTTACTATACCTTGTCTTCTTCCTATCCAGTAGAAATCGTGTCTGATAGTAGCTTTTGAGTGCCGAAATGTCCTGATCAGTTGTGGTACATTTCTATTGCCATTTTTGTGTCTCTGCAGGGTATCACCACTTGATGTAAACGCTCATCGGTGATAGGATCAAGAGCCTTTCTGGATGAAGAGTTGTTTTCTTTGTAGCCATAAGTAGAACTATTCTGGATCAGCTCTACACCCTTCTGATTCTTTCTAGAATTTTTACACTTGTGAAGTAGTTTTGTAATTTGGAGTTGGAACAAGGGACCTTTTTCTATCGGTGGTTCTGTTGTTGAGAGTCAATGGCTCTTGGAGTTTTTGTTTTGGTGTGATTAGTATCTTGCTGGGAGTAGAATGATTATTAAATCTTACCAGTAGTCATCTAAAGAAGTAGGATCTTAGTTCGTAGGCAATCTGGACAGAGCATCGGAATTTTAGATTTGCTGTCACAGTAATTACTTGATTGTGAAGTCAAAGATGGCAACCCTGGAAGCCCAGGCTCCTAGTCGAGCAGTGTTCAAATGAGCAGGTGGATTATCTGTGTAGACTATAAAAGGTCCCAAGTATTTGACTTGAGGCTTGAGCAGATGTCACTTGGAAGGTTTTATCTTCAGCTCATGTTTGATAAGGGTCTGGAACACTTTGACTAGATGTTGTAGGTGTTCTAGGAGTAGAAAATCATGTTGTCTGGATCAAGAGGACTGGCTCCACGTTTTTGTGTCTAAGGAATCTCTCCATCAGTCTCTAGAAGTTACTAGGTGTGTCTCAGAGTCCAAATGGCATGTACAGTAATTAAACACGAGCAGATGGGAGTAGGGAAGGCAGTCTTTTCTCTGCCTTCTGGTGCTATAGATACTTGCAAATAGCTGCTGGTTAAGTCGAGTGCTGAGAAGTAGGCAGCAGACCTGAGGGCTGTTAGGGCTGATTCTTCTATGCATGGCAAGGGATACGCAGCTTTGTGCGTCATAATGTTGATCTTTCTGTAGTCCACACAGAAGCTAATAAATCCGTTCTTTTTGACAAGGACTATGGGGGTAGCCCATGGGCTGTGACTGTCTTGGATGACAATTGTGTCTTTCATTCCTTGGATCATTTAATTCACTGGCTGATACAATGCAGGTGGTATTGGCCTATGTCTCTCTTTGATTGGAGGGTGTCTGCCAGTTAATATAGTATGTTGTATCCATCGAATGTTTGGCTTGATGATGTTGTTTTGCCACATTAAAGGGGTATTCCGGTTAAGTAACTTAATTTTTGAAAAACTGCATTAAGTCTGCAAACTGTGACCCAACCAGAACCCATACCTATACATAACCAGAGTTTCATTTTACCTTGCAATCCATTTGTTTATCTCCTGTGTGAGCCTGCAGCTCCCTGAGAGTATCATGGCTTCTGATCTTCCCTTACAAAACTACAATCCCCACAATCCCTAGCTGAGAGTGTTGATGCTTATTGAATGGTTGCCTGATATTCCAGCCCAGAAATCCCCCTTCTACTGACCCCCTCTAATCACCAGCACACTGACACTCCCTTTGTTTCACAAGACATTTAGCTAGAGAATTGATAGCACCACACTGAGCATGCTCGACCTAGCAAAGGCTCAGAACTACAGGTCAATGCCATGGTAACTTATGAGGAAACACAGTGGGTAGCAGAGGAAGAAAAGTACTTTATAACTACTGAACGGTAAATATGTGAAATATACATTATATTAGGTAATTATTGATCATGAATTAGTCTAAAACATAAGTTATATTTATGGTACCCCTTTAAGTATACCGTTAATTTGCTGAAGTAGTTAACTTAGAGTTAGAAGTTAGAAGTAGAAGTAGTTAGCTTTAGAGTTTTGCCCGCCACAGCTTATTTGAAGTCTCTGCCACAGCACTTGGTGTTTTACTAGACTGTTGAACGATGGTGGTAGGTGATTTGATGATATCTTGAAATTGACCTGAAGAAGCTGGGCACCTGGATAGTGTTTCTTGAGTTCTACCTGCTGGTCACTCAGGTTGACAAGGCAAATGGGTACTCTCCCGTGGGAGACTGTGACTTGACATCTCGCTGCAAGGATGAAAGGGCGATCCTCTAAATGCATACCATCCACTAAGGCCTGACACTCTTGGCCTTGTATAACTACACAGGCATGGCACCATAGCAAAGTCTCTGTGCTTGGTTGCAGCACTATAGGTTGCACATGTTTGATGCGGGGATGATATATGTCTCCTTTCTGGTTTGCAAATTTTTGTTTGGCAGATAGCACTCTGATTGTCTGCTGGATTGTTTTTTGGGTTGACCGAAGTGCTGTAGGTAGATATTTTCATGGCACTTCAAGCACTCTCTGTAGCAGTTCCAAAGGACATTTATTCTGAGTACAAATGGAAGGTTATCGTCGTCATGTACTTGCACTACTATGACTACTTGTTGTGGGAGTCTGGTCTCTCCTATCTCCAGAATAGGTTTCCAAAACCCATGCACTAACCCTTACTTAACCCGGGGCACTCCTTGATGTTTGGGCTCCTGTCTGATGGTAGTCAGGGTGCCCGTTTTGTTGAAAGGTTGCATGGATGCAAGGCAGGGCGAGTAGAGTGCAATGGCCAGCATATGATGCAGGAGTCAGTAACCAGGCCAGATGTAGCACTATAACATCCTTCTTTACTGAAAAGCAGAAAGGGAGTTATAATTCATCCAACAATTGCAAAACATAGTTCCAACTGTACACAGTGCAATTCTTCCCAGATAATGATGTATGTATTGAAGCAAAAATGGGAGTTATGATCCTATTGGCTCTCTATCTGTCTCAAGTCTCTTCCTGCAGAATCTTTGGCGGACAATAGTACTCTTGCAATGGGGGCTGTAATGTCCACTGAGGGATGCAGAGGTTTAGAGATATGACTGTCCAGGTCATGTCCAGAACAGTGTCCCTCACTGCAGTAAAGTCTTAACAGCTTTAGTAGCAGGTTACCTTACTGACTCCTATGCTTGGCCATGCAGACTCTAGGTTCTGTAGTTCTCTACTTTGTCTTTCTCCTTCTCTCTTTTTGTAGATCATACACAGATCGATCAGTCTCTGTAGCTTTTTGAGCCTAAGAAGGGGGTAGCACAAGGCACAGCTTCCTCTCTCTCTCTGAACTCCAGTCTAGACTGACTCTGAGGTTAAGGGTGGGGCCAGCCCACACCTAACCTCATACAAGGGCTCAGCCAGGACTGTCAACCCCTGCTGTGCCATCCATACATAATTATGCCGGATACAATACATAACATGACAGTACTTAAAAGTATATTACATGAAAAAACATTTTCAGATACGCCCTGCTCTGGGGTACTGCAGATGTCAAAAGCATCATTACTGCACTGCAAAGACTATATTCATGCTGCATTTTCTATTAGATTTCTGTGATCTGATCCCATTTCAGTCTCTCTCTAAAAGGAGAAGCACTCTGTAAACCTACTGCCCAACCATCTGGACAAAAGGCCCTGCCACTTATAAAGATCAATGGACTCTGTGGCCAGACGAAAAGGAGATTCCCACATATGTAATATTGCTGAGTGCCCTTAGGGCACATGCAGAGGTGATGGTGCCACAAAATTCATTAATGCATTGCAAAAATTAGTGTTTACATGTGTTTTCTGCTGTTTTGATGCCAGTTCTGAGCAATATGATACAAATCCATGCTGGCCAGTGAATAAATGAAGGGTTGTACGGGAAGTTTCATTTCATTCCGGCCTGCCCCATCTTTGTTCCCTTGATCCTGGTGCATTGTGGGTTATGCCCATTGTCTGAGGCCTTGATGGCTGTGATTGCAGGATAATAATGATGTTGCTGGATGTGCAGACGTTCCCATGCTGTGCAGTGCAGGGAGGCCGCTGTCTGCTCCGTATGATAATGATCAGGATTAGCTGGAGATGATCTATCATCATATGAGCCGCTGGGCCTGTTCTCTGATATATTACCTGCGCCCGCAGCATCACTCACATCGTGGCTATCCAGTATGGATTCACTAAGGTCAAAGCTACAAGGTGACTGAAATTCGCGCTCATAATGTGACTTCCATTGTTTCCTATCACAAAAGCAAAAAGGCATGTACTTACAGTGCATTCGGAACATCTTCAGACCCTTTCACTTTTTTCACATTTTGTTATGTTGTGGCCTTGTGGTAAAAGCAAAACATTTCAGGTTTTCCCTCATCAATCTGTACCTAGTACCCCATAATGCTAATTTATAAAAAAATATATATATATATCACATGGACATAAGTATTCAGACTGCCTGCTATGACACTTAAGATTTTTGATCATCTTTGAGATGTTTCTAAACCTTGATTGAAATCCACCTGAGGTAAATTCAGTTGACTGGACATAATTTAGAAAGACACAACCGTGTATATATAAGGTCTCACAGCTGACAATACATATCAGGGAAAAACCAAGCCATGAGGAGGAAAGAACTGCCTGTAGAGCTCAGAGACAGGATTGTGTGCAGGCACAGATCTGGAGAAAGGGACAAAATGTCTGCTGCACTGAAAGTTCCCAAGAGCACAGCGGTCTCCATAATTCTTACATGGAAGAAGTTGGAAGAAGAAGGACTTTTCCTAGAGCTGGCCACCCCACCAAACTAAGTAATCAGGGGTAGAAGAGCCTTGGTAAGACAAGTGACCAAAAATCCAGTGGTCACTCTGGCTGAGCTCCACATATACTGTGTGCAGATAGGAGAAACTTCCAGAATGTGAACCATCACTGCAGCAATCTACCAATCTGGGCTTTATGACAGAGTGGCCAAAAAGACGCTTCTCCTCAGTAAAAAAACACATTAAAGTTTGCAAAAAAAAAATCACCTAAAAGATTCTGTCTGAGAAACAAGATTCTTTGGTCTGATGAAAACAAGATTAACCTTTTTACCTCAATTCCACTTGCCATGTCTTGTGGAAACCAGGCACTACTCATCACCTGCCCATACTACCCCTACAGTGAAGCATGGTGGTGGCATGCTTTGTGGGTGTTTTTTAGCAAATGGCACAGAGAGACTGGTCTGGGTTGAGGGAAAGCTAAATGGAGCAAAGTACACAGATATTCTTAATTAAAACCTGATGTAGAATGCTCTAGACCTCAGAGTGGGCTGAAGGTTCACCTTCCAACAAGACAATGACCCTAAGCACACAGCAAAGACAACACAGGAGCGGCCTAGGGACAACTCTCTGAATGTCCTTGAGTGGCCCAGTCAGAACCCTGACTTGAACCCAATGGAACATCTCTGGCGAGACCCGAAAATGGCTGTCCACCGAAAGTCCCTATCCAACCTGACAGAGATTGAGAGGATCTGCAGAGAAGAATGGGAGAAAATCCCCAAATCCAGGTGTGCAAACTTTGTGGCATCATCTCCAAGAAGACTGGAGGCTGTAATCACTGCCAAAGGTGCTTCTTCTATGTCCTATGTAAAGAGTCTGAATACTTATGTCGGTGCAGGATTTTAGTTTTTAATTTTCAGTAAATTAAGATTTCTACGGTAACCTTCTGTTCACACTTTCTCATTATGGGATACTGAGTGCAGAACAATGGGGAAAACTTGATTTTTTTTTTTTTTTACTTTAGCCCAAGGCAAAAACATAACAAAATGTGAAAAAAGTGAAAGGGTCTGAAGACTTTCAGAATGCATTGTATGCGTGAAATGGTATAGAAGCCAGGAATCATGGCAGGGTAGATGCAGACTTAGAGTGTCCTCATATACAGTGAGCTTTCGGAGCACCCCAATAATGACTGCTAATGACAGCTAGACTGCTCTGATTCTGACACCCAGATTGTCCTCAGTGACTGCTTATATGACAACTTCATGACAGCCAAAGTTCCCCCACAGCACCCTATAATGACTGCTAATGTGCTAACAGTCAGTGACATTATTACAGAATGCCCACATACTAATAGCCAAAGTGTCCCCAAAACAGCGTTTTATAATTACAGCCAGAGTGCCCACATAGTAACAGAATGCCAATATATTAACAGGTAACGTGACCATATAATGAGCAAGTGTCGCTATCATAACAGTCATAATGGCCTATAATGTCCTGTACTACCAGAAAATACTTACCTTAGGTACTTGGTCCTCTTCCTCCTAAACTGCTGCCCCCCTCCAGGAATTGACATGGCAGTGGTTCTCTCCCCATAAACAGTACAAGAGTACCCCATAATCAGTACCAGAGTATGCCCATAAACAGTACACAGTTCCACCATAAACAGTACCAGAGTACCCCATAAACAGTACCAAAATACCCCATAAATAGTTCCAGAGTACCTCATAAACAGTGCCAGAGTACCACCATAAATAGTACCCAGAGTACCCCTTAAACAGTACCAGAATACCCCCATAAACAGTACCAGAGTACCCCATAAACAATACCAGAATACCCCCATAAACAATACCAGAGTACCACCATAAATAGTACCAGAGTATCCCATAAACGGTACCAGAGTACCCCCATAAACAGTACCAGAGTACCCCATAAAGACTACCAGAGTACCCCATATAGAGTACCCCCATAACCAATACCAGAGTACCGCCATAAAGAGTACCAGAGTACTCTAATAAACAGTACCAAAGTACCATCATAAATAGTATGAGCCTCAATTGCAGTTCAGCCAACCACCATTGCAAAGCAAGAGGTCTTGTGGCACCACATTCGTCGAGGAGGGAAAGGGCACAGCCCTGGTGCCCTGGCATGGGCACGTTTATGTGTGGCTGTGTGACCCACCTGGGAGAAGTGTAGCAGGCACATATATGTAAACCCAATTTCTGACAAGATAGTTTGGGTGTGTGACAGTGAGGAGCGCACAGCCTGAGGGTGACGGCTTCAGGAGAATCCGGGACCTGTATGGAGAAACCTGCTGGAGAAAACATGAAGTAGAGACTGACGGAGTGACATGAATTGTCTATTCTGCAAACCATCACCACCGAACCCCATTCAGAACTGTGCCTCTCTGTCAGAGAAGAACTCTGACTCTCCTGTCTGGTTTGCCAACACGTTGATTGCATCGTCTCTGGTGTCCTGTCTCCATCCATGACAGTGTGAGGGATCAAGACCCACCGCCATATTGCATATCACTTTCTCAACAGTACCGGAATAAAGTGACAGTCATCAGTAACCCATGCTGAGCCAGCTTCTGATGTCACTTTTGCAAAAATGGCTGCCACAACAGAATCCAAAAAATGTTATCTCATGAACCATGAATAAAGTGGTCATCTGCTTTCAGCGATAAATAAAAAGTCCATCACTGTTCATCTTATAGAGCCAGCGGTGCTGCTGCAGTTCTCCCCATTACGCTTTGCTTACTGGTGGCATGGTTGATGTCATGTCAACAACACGTGATCACTGCAGCCAATCAGTGCCCTCAAAGGTACAGTGCTGAGGCCAGTGACTGGCTGCAGTGGTCACATGTTGTAGACATGATGTTAGCGCTGTCGTTGAGCTCAGCGGGTGAACAGGATCGGCCCCGCTGGACCTATTACCTGAGCAGTGATGCATTTCTTTTATTGTAACCTATTTCCAAACAGTTCTTGCTCAAACTAGACTACTTCTTTAAAAACTAAGTGACAGAGAGTACTGCAAGCGGAGCCGGCAGTGCAGTGGTTACTTGGGTTTTAGTTAACTTCTGGCCAAAATGCTAGAATTCGTCAACCAGTTCCTCGCCACCTCCGTTCAAGTCTCCGCCGCATGTTTACAGCATCGTGTGAACAATGACCACAGCGATATCAGGCCGGCTGGCCATAAATAGTCTCGCCGCTCATGTGGGGTGTCATACCTGTGGGCGACACATCGTCCGATGGACAGAGATGTGGTGACGAAACGGAGAAGTATCAGGAAATGTAATATTTTAACATTTTGGGCAGAATGAGTTGGCAGTGGAAGGGTTAGTGCTGAAATCTGATCAGGCAGTCCAGGAGTTAATTTTGCAGTCAGAGCTGGCAGTCCAGGGGTTAATGCTGCAGTCAGAGCTGGCAGTCCAGAGTTTAATGCGATCAGATATGGCAGTCCAGTGGTTAATGATGCAATCAGAGTTGACAGTCTAGGGGTTAATGCTGCGAGGTGAGAGTGGCAGTCCAAGGGTTAATGCTATAGACAGAACTGACAGTTCAGGGGTTAATGCTGCAGTTAGAGATGGCAGTCCAGGGGTTAATGCTGCAATGTGAGCTGGCACTCCAGGAGTTACGTCTGCAATGTGAGCTGGCAGTCCAGGGGTTAATGCTGCAGCCAGAACTGGCAGTCCAGGGGTTAAGTCTGCAATTAGAGCTGGCAGTACAGGGGTTAATGCTGCAGTCAGAGTTGGCACTCCTGGGGTAAAGTCTGCAATAACTGCTGGCAGTCCAGGAGTTAATGCTGCAATCAGAGCTGGCACTCCAGGGGTTAATGCTGCAAGGTGAGAGTGGCAGTCAGAGCCGGGAGGTGGCAGTTTTGCAGTGACATCCCTGCCCACCAATGGCAATGAAGCCCTGAGCACCAATGAGAGGCCTCGCCCGGCCTGAGGGGCGTGGTTTGTGGGAGGGGCGTGGTTTGTGGGAGGGGTGGGCAGGGGAAGCACAATCAGCTGGCAGCAGCAGGCAGGAGCAGGAGCAGTGAGTGTGCAGAGGGCAGTGTACAGGGCATTTTCTGCTGCCCCCCTCCACCCAGCAGCCGGGCACCCCCTCTCCCCTGTACGTCCCCCTCCCTGCTACAGGATCAGCTGCCCCTGGCACTCACACTGACAGCAGAGCTCCCTCCCTACACAGCCCCCTCCTCATCCTGCACCCTGCCCCCCTCCAGCTTCTCTTCCTTGGAAAAGTTTGGGGTAAGTCTGGTTGTTTTGCTTGTCTCAGGCTGGGGAGGGGGGTCGTCTGGGGGGGGCAGCTCCCCTCCTCCTGGGATTTGGGAGGGGGTTTAAGCAGGGGAAGTGGATGAGTCAGTGCTGTGTGCAGCTATGTACTGTGACTTGCATCTCTTTGCTGGGCCTTGACCTAAAGGCTTGCAATCTAATGTTCTGATCACCCCTCCCTCCACCTCTATCACTGAGATCCTAAATGGTGAACTATGTTTGTACCCCTGCCATGGGACAAGTGACAGGTCAGTGATGGCAGCCCTCCCATATATACAGTATGTATAGGAGAGCTTACCTCACTATATACAGCCACAAGGTGTGGCAGTGCCAGGGAATGGCCAGGCTGGAGGGCATTAGGCGCAGCCACCTACAGGTGCTCTGTAATACATAGAGCCTGAAGTGCCAGGAGGGCTCAAAGAAACTGGCACCGCCATATGGCATTCCCCTATACTGTAGGTAACAGTACATGGTGCCAGTAGGTTACACATTTCTGCCCTTCTACAGGTAGGTGACCCCACAGCTATCACATACACAGGGCCTTCATGTATTGAGTCAGCTTTAGGGCCTACCTATGTGGCCCTGCCCTCCCCACAGATTGTAAATTCATATTACTCCGGCTTTATGGCGACTTTGCCCGTGCGCTGGCGCCGAGTGCACCCACATAGGTCTGAGCTACAGGAAGGCACCCCAAGATCTGTCATTGAAGGTGACTACGACACCCGACTTATTCTGCTGTCATTCGTATTTCCCATCAGCGGGCTGTACTTTGCGCCTCGATTCATCATTATTATGTTCAAGACCCCTGCTTGCTGTCAGTGAATAGAAACCGGATGGAGGATGAGGCTGAAGATCCATCCTGTTCATGTGTTGCTCATACCATGGCAGCTTTGTGAGCAGAACTGTGTTGGAATACTTTTTCCGTTCACTGACAGCAAGCACGGATCTTGAAAATGGCGAGGTGTTTAGGCTTCTTTTCACATTGCGTTAGGAGAATTTCCCGAATGAAACCATAGGCAGCCATGATTTAAAAAAAAAAATCCCATGTGGATGCCTCTATTCCATGCAGTAACCAATCAGAGACCCCCACAGATACCCACCTGACAGGGGCCCAATTTCTTGGTATAATGGGGACCCATGGGTACGTTTGCTGTATGCCGCAGGAGCTTTTCGGGGGCGTATGATGAACGTACACTGCAGATACAGTGTGAAAATACCCTGTGGGGGGGAGGGGGTGGCCTGCAGACTTGGGGTCATTTTTGAAAATGAGTGGGCGAGCCCTTTTTGGTGTGATGTCACAGCTGTACTGAGTGCCCTGAGCCAGTCAGATGTCTCCTCCCTGTTTACATCATGGGAGAGGAGGACTCCAGGAGGCACATACTGCAGCTGCATCCCCCTCCACGCCCCCGCCTGTCTTATACAGTTTTACACTAGATGGAATTTTTGAGGGAACTGATAAGGCTCAATTTCCCCAATGACATATTTTGCACAAGTTCATGTAGGCGCAAGTACTGCTGATTTCTGCAAATATACGGCTAACCCCTGTAAATATGAGCCCTGCTGATCATGTGGATAAGCATAAAACTTAGCGCAACCCCTTTAAGACGTTTTTAGCCTCTGGGTGTTAACAAGACTGGCAGCAACCAGAGGTTTTGACTATGAGGATTTGCAAAAGAAACATTTCAGAAAAGTTGCAGGGCTTTTTATGTGATTAATCTGTATTTGCATAAAACCATACAAAAAAATGGGTTTTCCAGCAGTACAATATTGATGGGCTATCCTCAGGATAGGTAATCGGTATCTGATCGGTGGGGGTCCGACTCCTGACACCCCTGCAGATCAGCTGTTGGAACAGGCCCGCGAGTGCAGAGGCCTCCTCACAGCAAACCTGGCACAGCGCCATACATTGTATAGTGGCTGTGCTTGGTATAGCAGGACATGCACTTTCACCTGAATGGGAATGAGGAGCACCTAGGCCATGCCACTGATAAATGTGATGACACGGTAGCACTCACAGGAGCACCGTGTCTTCAAACAGCTGATCGGCGAGGGTCCTGAGTATGAGACCCCCACTGATCAGATACTAATGACTTATCCAGAGGGCCAGACTGGGAGTGAAATTCAGCCCTGATGTAGATGTTCTCTTTCCTCATCTTCTCCATTGGGAGCAGACCGCCATGATGACATCTTTCAGCCACAAGTTTACCACAGAGACATCTTAGATTTCTCACTTTTCCATCACCCCGCCCCCTCCTGGTGCCCCAACAGAACTACATACTGCTGCTACCCAAAATGCTGTGCCCACAAACACTATACTGAAGAAACAATACCACACAGATAGCGCCCCCCCCCCATACAAATGGTGCTCCCAAAAGTACCACAAATTATAATTCTCTCCCAGAGTGCCCTCATTACTAATATTGCCCCCAACAGTGATAATGCTCCCTGAGAGTGCCTATTAGTAGTAGTGCCCCTCATATTGTGCCCATTAAATAATCATTCCCCCACAGTGCCCCCAGTGGTGACGAGGCCCCTAAAGCGGCCCCCAGTGGTGACGAGGCCCCCTAAAGCGGCCCCAGTGGTGACGGCCCCTAAGCCCCCTAAGCGGCCCCCAGTGGTGACGAGGCCCCCTAAAGCGGCCCCCAGTGGTGACGAGGCCCCCTAAAGCGGCCCCCAGTGGTGACGAGGCCCCCTAAAGCGGCCCCCAGTGGTGACGAGGCCCCCTAAAGCGGCCCCCAGTGGTGACGAGGCCCCCTAAATCGCAGCAGTCCTCTTCTGGCCAATGGCCTCACTTCCCCACATCCCACTGCAATAACGTCATAGCAATCACCAGAGACCCGGCGCAGACCCTCACAATGATGTCATCACGTCACAACTGCCTGTGTTGACCCATAGTCTTGAGGCCTAGTGACCTGTAATCTATGAGAGTGAACGGTGGGGCCGGGAACCATTGGTACCTGTGCCTCGCTGCACTATTCAACTGGATCGCCATTCTAAGGACAGCAAAACATCCAGGAACCAAGCCCAGCCAAGCCTAGCGACGCCCAGGGTGGCCCACTGCAGCCATCGATATTTTACTTATAGAAACCCCCTTTAACTATTAATGTGTGTGGATTTTGACGGTCCCTCCACGGTAGTCGTCCTCTCTGATGACTTACAATATTCTTAATGACAGGGGACATTAACCTGTATGTCATTGTATGCGCCGCCTGTGCTCTCCTTCTCAGTGATTATGTCACGTGTGCATGTAGCGCGTAAACACCCACTGCTTACTGGCAGTGAATGGGTTAATGCAGCATCTGGTGACAGGTAGAGATTTCAGCGGCTCGCACCATTTAACCCTACTTGCACCTCACAGACTTTAAAGGGGTTGTCCAGTGGGATAAACTTTTTTTTTTTAATAAAATTGGGGTAAAAGCAAAAAAAAGTTACTTACCTAACTGATCCCGCACCGCCATTCTGACACTTAGCAGGTCCCTGATTGACTCCACTCACACAGCGATTGGCTAAGCAAGCATCTCCTCCCACTTCCTGGGCCCCAGAAGCACAGACCAGTGGGGACCCGGTAAGTCGGACTGGGAGTGTCAGGGATTGGTTTTAAGTTATAAAATAAGCTCATTTTGAAAAATGTTTTTGTGACGGTTAACCCCTTTGAGAGAATGGCTCTAAGAAACAGCGCCACTCTTGCTCACTGGCTATGTCTGGTATTGCGGCTCAGAATGCCAGGTGCAGCTCATGGTGCTTCTTCTTTCTATGACTGTCTTCACCATTTCCTGGATGGTTTTCGTTATCTGCAGGCTTCAGCTGAG
Organism: Rhinella marina; assembly: GCA_900303285.1. NCBI lineage: Eukaryota > Metazoa > Chordata > Amphibia > Anura > Bufonidae > Rhinella > Rhinella marina. Next base: position 91,142 of record ONZH01010837.1, on the reverse strand, counting down.
TAACGCGGTGACTCACAGGATCAGCAGCTGAGGTTTGCTTTGCTATATATAGAGGTTTTCTTTTCATAGAAGTTTATATATATATATATATATATATAAAGCTCAGGTGTTAAGCGCAGTCGTAGTGGGGAGCGATGGTGCGCCATTTTTGAGGGACCCTGTACTGGACAGTATAGCTTGTATACGATGCAGTGCACCCCCATACCAGTCTGGACAGTGCCCCCTGTAGCTTTCATGCGTTAGTTTTATCACACATGACTGTTGTCTCCTTGCTGCTGGATTCCAGTTTTGTTCGTCGCCATTGTCAAAAGCTCTTCTAGCTGTCAGTGAACAGAACTATTCTTGTTTACAGCCTCACAAATTTATTTTTTGCCATTTGCATTCCGTTTTTTTTTTTTTTTTTCTTTCATTTTAATGGGTCCACAAAGAAAAAATTGAATGACTCCATGTGACTCTTGACATGTCCTTCCGCAAAAAAATAGAACATGTCCTATTCTTGTCCGTTTTGCAGACAGGCATTTTTACAATGGATCCGCCAAAAAATGGATGCTAATAAGGATGCCATCCGTTTTTTTGTATTTGTTTTTTTTTTTTGCGGACTGCAAAATACATCGGAGCGTGTGCATAAGCCCTCAGGAGGAGTACTCCTGACACACCATTACCGCTACGTGTGTAGCTATTGTGGCAAACTCCCCACTGCGAGATGTTTTAGGGCGGTATGGGCAGCCTGGGAACTTAAAGTGGCCCTGGAGAAAATACAAAAAGAGGCCTTGTAGTCGGGTCCAAATTGATGGAAGGCAGGGCCAGCAATTCCATATTGTGGCACATTATACCGTCCCAACAGAGCCAAATACCACAGTCCATCAAAAAGTACTGCCAACAGCACAAAATACATCCCCAAAAACTTCCACTGGCCGGCCGTGAGGAGGACTCGGGCAGCCCACTGGGCATTGGCTCACCGGGAAATTTCCCTGTGAGGTCTTTGGCCAATCCGCCCCTGGGTATGGGTTTACAGCCTCGAAATGGCAACACAAGATCTCCAACCGTGCACTATGTGAACAAGGTCCTAGAGTAGAAGGAGCTTCTATCGGGGGAATCGGATGAGCCCTCTTCTTGCAGTCTGGAATCAGGTGGGTAGACCATGCCATTTACATGTAGTGCACTTTTTTTTTTTTTTTTTTACTAAAGGGGTTGTCTCGCGAAAAATATTCTACACTTTTCAAATCAGCACCTGGATCTAAATACTTTTGTAATTGCATGTAATTAAACATTTTGTATAGCCACTAAGTTATTCAGTAAAATATCTGTATAGTACCACTTCTTTGACCGCCCTATTAAGAAGGCCGCACATGCTCAGTTTCATCTTTCAACTGCCCCCTGGGCTGTGATAGGGAGAGCTGAGACACGCCCCCTGGGCTGTGATAGGGAGAGCTGAGACACGCCCCCTGGGCTGTGATAGGGAGAGCTGAGACACGCCCCCTGGGCTGCAGCAGAAAAGACACTCCCCTTGATATAAATCTAGCAGAGCAATGAACGTGGAGATCTCTGGATCCATGTGAGGTACAGGGCTGGTTCTAGCTTTGTTAGAAAGAGATTGTCATGTACTATATGATGTCTGATTTTCATGTTTTGCATTATTCATTGGATAACCCCTTTAAAGTGGTAACACCTATGTAAGGTAAGCTATAGGTCTGCATTCCTAGTAGCCAAAAAAGCACAAAAAAAGTGTACCTTTTGGCTAATAGAAGTGCTGAAAGAATAAAGCATTAATCAGGAGCAGCTCCCGCCTCTGATGACACAGGTGACTGGCTGCTGTGTCAGTTTCTTCAGGGAGAGGTGGGGGGAAATGTTCTTCTCATGAATACACCTGCCTTGTACACATTTTTTCACCTGTGAGAAATGTAAATCATACATCGACATACGTCCAGCTTGTACGATAAATGACCCTTGGGAGATTTTCTCGCTAATAGTTTGAATAAAAGGAACAGCGACGTGTTAACAGTGAAGTGTGTGTCACCACGCTGCGCAGTGCTATAGTGCACAGTTTATCATATGACTTGATATGAGATATTAATGGCCGACTCCCTTTTGTCTGGCTCCCCCTTAGTAAATATAATACAAGGAGCCTGGAAATGATGTAACGTGGTAACTAATCACCAGCGAGGCGGTCGTCCTGTACAGTATAGCGTGATGCGGACTAGAGGGTTCCTGGACGCAGTGAAAACACTGCGGGCAATAACCATCATGCTATCATATAGGGGGGGATGTATTGCTCCAGAGCAGGGGTGTACTAAGAACTCATAGCGCACCATAGCAAAAATGTGTATGGGCAATTCTCCCACCCCAGTGCCCTGAGCTTCCCCTAGGAAAAGGCAATGGATTAATGTCAGGAAGAGAAGAAGTGGCTACGTAAGACCATTTGCATGCTCTGCCTCCATGGCCAGTGCTCCAGAGCTGTGAGAATTTGCTTTTTGTCCAAACTTATAAAAACAGGACTGCTTTTTTTCCCAACAACAGCGCCACGCCTGTCCGCAGGTTGTGTGTGGTACTGCAGCGGATTTCCATTTGCTTCACTGGAAGCAGCCTGTAGACCGTTCTGGCACGGTTTCCATAAAAGCGACTCTCTCTAAGATGGCTAAAATGCTTAAAGGGGTTGTTCAACAAAGAATATTCTACAGTTTTCAAGCCAGCACGCGGATCGGAAATATCTTTGTAATTGCATGTCATTAAAAATGTATTCAATTAAATCTATCTGTATAGCGCCACCTGCTGTTTGCTCTTTTTCTAATTTCTCTGTCCTGCTTACTGAGTTGGAAGCACATGCTCAGTTCCATCCTTCAACTGCCACCTGCTGCAGTAGAATGGACACGTCCCCTCAGAAAGGACACACCCTCTAAGCTGACCACTTGAAATAAATCTAGCAGAGCAATGAATGGGGAGATCTCTGGATCCATGTGAGGTACAGGGCTGGTTCTAGCTTTGGTAGAAAGAGGTCTTCATGTACTATATGATGTCTGATCTTCATTTTTTACATTAGTCATGGGATAACCCCTTTAATGATTTGGGTTCGAGGCTGGATTTGCCCAATATACAGGTACTCCGATACTCCGATTCTCTTTTTACTTGGCCGCCCCTGACTCGCCTATAGGAGATGAATCCTCTGTGACTGCGTGAGAGGATGGTATATAATTATCCTGACACACGACAGTGTAATGTGCATCATTAGCTTTAGTCACTCGTAGGGTTAATCTAAAAGGCCCACACCTTTCACTGCCAGCCAGCTTGGGATAACGTCATTCATTTAATATGAGGGATCCTCAGAGCCTCCTCCCGGCTTGTGCAGTGATCGGACTGCCCCCCCCCCCCCCAAAAAAAAAAAAAAAAACTCCTGTTATGCCCTGTATGGAGAGAGGCATCTATTGAGGTGCAACTCACTGCAGTCATGCCATCCTCTGATTGTTAGCTGTGGGGGCAAATCGGGCATTTTATAGCGGTTTTCATATTTTAAAGGGATAGTACAGAATTAGAAAAACATGGCTGCTTTTTCCCCAGGAACAGACACTTGTCTACAGGATGTGTGAGATATCACAGCTAAACTGCAATACCAGACACAACCCATGGACAAGTGTGGCACTGTTTCTGGAAGAAAGCAGATGTATTTTGTAGTCCTTTAAAGGACTAAGATAACATTTGTCTCATGATAACAAGTACCACGGATTGGAGGGTTGGCGGTGCGGTATGCATAACGTCTACAAATGAGTTCCCCTAGTCCACAGGCCTTGTCATGGTTGTGTCTTTTATAGCCGTGGTTTCCATCCTGTAAAAAGAACTATAAAACTTTAAAACTACACCTCCAATCAAGAGTCTGTTGGGCATGCTGAGAGTTGTAGTTTCGCAGCAGGGTCACAGGTTGAAACGCGCTGGTTTCTCAGGCTGTGAAATGATGTATTAGTTTTCATGTTGTAGCTTGTGACGTGGTTTGGGACACGTGTAGATCTCTACGGCCGGCTCTTCAAAGCGGTTGTCTGGTTCAGGAAACCGAGTCTCAAATGTCCAATTAGGGACCTCTAGAGATTCCCATTTTCAGAATCCCTTTATTTTTTATTTTTTGCGCGTCAGTTCCGTTTTCTTTGAGGCCCTTATGCGGAACAATTCAATGGGGCTTCAAAAAAACGGAATTGACTCTGTGTGCATTCCTTATCCATATGTCTGCCTGGCCGTTCCGCAAAAAAATAAAATGTCCTATTGTCCGCATTATGGACAAGGATAGGACTGTTTTATTAGGGGCCAGCCGTTCCATTCTGCAAAATTCAGAATGCACACAGCAGGTATCCATGTTTTGGGGGTCTGCAATTTGCGGAACGCAAAACACCCAACGGTCGTGTGCATGAGCCCTTGGGCTGGATTCAGACATCCATGTTAGGCCTCATGCACATGACTGTGTCCGTTTCGTGGTCCCCATTTTTTTTTTTGCGGACCCAGTAACTTCAACGGGTCTGTGTTCCACCTTTTTTACATTTTTGCAGAACCGACACATAGATTCGGATAGCACATGGATGATACAACATGTCCTATACTTGGCCACAAAATACGGACCACGGACCCGTAGAAATCAATTGGCCTGCAAAAAATGTAGATGCAACAGGGACGGTAATTATATTTTTCAGATTCGCAATTTACTCGCGTGTGTCACAGCCCGACAATAGGCTTAGCAAGAGTGGAGAGGGGCTCAAAAAAAAAAAACAACCCCCATGTCTTGGTCTGGGAAGATCCTGTCTCTGCATAGAGGTAACTGAGCCGCAGCATCTGTGGCAGAAGTCCAAGGCTGACTCGGATTCCTGCGCCAGATTTGCATTGAGGAGCTGTCGCCTTTCCTGACATGACAGTTTTAGTAACTACTTGCGTTCCGCATGTACCAACCGTTCTGAAGCATCTATACTTCTGGCTCTATGATGTGCAATTCCACAGTCTAATGCTCGCAGAACTGATAGGATGGTGTCAATGTGCAGAGAGACATCCGCCGTTGGTAACACTCATCTGGACCTTCATAGCAAACTGCTAGCAATTCATTTGTAACGTCTAGCAGGAATAATAGAGCAACGGCACAACATGGAGTCGTTATAATAGATGCTTCAGAATTATTATATGGAAATGTGTCAAGAAAGGGGACAGGGTCTGCACATGGATTAGCCCCATTTAATATCACTTGTCAATGCAGATTTCAAATCCGCAGCTGAATGAACGGCAACGACGGTGCGTAAATTCCACAGAGCTATCGGCACAGAACACATGCTGAAATCCATGTGAAATTACCACCGTGTGAACATGCCCTTACACGCACAGCCCGTTGAGTTCAGTAAGAAAGGTGCAGTACTTCATTTCACCTGTGGTGGTGCTGTAGAAAAATGTAACAGTTGCTGCCAACCTTCTTCACAGATAACAGCTGATCACGGGGGTCCCAGCAGCAGGACACTGCCGTCAGCTTTATATTACGAGACTTAAATCAAAATTCAACAACCACTAGTAAAATAAAAAAATTCTTAGCAATGAATCCGGACGTTATTACAATCTCCAGAAAATCGTTAGCAGGACAAGCGCTCCTAGGTGATCGCCTGATGGACCTTTTAGCGGTTGAGCCCATACTTGCTGATCTGTAAGGTGGTGTTTCACGCATTAACTTCAGACCCGTGGAATCCTGTGAGCTGGGGAGCTGACGCTAAGAAAGGGTTAATATCCGATCATGGAGTTGGGGAAGCTCTGAGCCTTTGTCTTATCTGGAAGAGCCGGCACAGAATGGCATCCCTGCCCACCCGTCTCCTGAGCTAAGGCATGCCCAGGCGTCAGGCCAGCGTCTGCAGGATTACGCCTAAGATATGAATACATGTGGGTCCTTATTGAGAAAACTAGTACGTTCTTGATCAAGGAATTAAATGTTCCTGATTTGTGCTGACTTCTACACTTGGTTTCCAGGCTGTCTAGGTATCTGTCTCTTCCTTCAGATGTCTTTGTCTTTCCTCTGTTACTTGCGGTCGAAGATGGGCCTGGATATGGACCTCTCCTGCACTCTTTGTGCGTCCGTCTTCGTCTCTGCTTGAAGCTCTCATGCAGAACATCCGTCTATTCAGATGGTTTCAGGCAGGGCGTAGCTATAGGGGATGCAGTTGAGGTGGCCATACGTATTTGTCGGCTGACTGATATCTCTCCCACCTATACACATGTTCGCTCTGTTCTGCCAATCATGCACGTGTTCTGAACATAGAGAAGGGAATAAGTCTCTAGCGGCTTATCTTCCATAGAAGAAAAGGATTAGGCATTGGATTTCATCTTCTGTCAGAGGAGAGTCAGCCACCCCTCCCCATAAACACTAGATGGTTGATTGTCCCACCCAAATTGGTGGGTTTGACTGACATTAAAGGGATTGACCCATCTTGGCCATGAAAATAACCCCAGCAAGCTCCTGTCAGGGGTGGACATCCGATCGAACTGCATTCCGCTGTTTACATAGCTCCCATAGTTGGCGCTAACTGTGGTTGTTCCCATCTCTGCCAAGATGGGACTACCCAGTTAATGTAATATGTATGGTCATTTTTGCACATAGGCCCTAATGCTTGGCGGCCAAAAGTCCCTGAGACTCTTAGCCAATATATTTTGATCAAAACACATCTGTGCCCATCTACCCACCGTCACGGTGGTCTCAGGTCAGGCAGGTCCTACGCTAAACCTAACTATGCCGTTGGGCATCTATATCTAGGAGCGTGGACGCTGCACATACAGGTGTTGCTCCTAGTGACCTCTATGTACATACAGCAACCAATGAGAGGAGGAGCAAACACACCTATATGTACCACACAATCAAGGCGCTCAATTTGATAGGAAGAGCAAAAGTGCACAAGAATGCTACTCAAGATAGACTGAGTGCATTCACACCTGAAGGTGCCACTCCCTCAAGTACATGTTATAAACTAAGCAAAACTCACAGAGACAAAAGGATAAAAAGCATCCTGCATGATGTGATAATAATGATTGCGGATGTCAGTGGCTACATATATCAAAATAAATCACATAAAAAGAATATTAGTGCACAAAAATAGATGCAAACAATATATACTGTATAAACTAAGACCTCATTCTGATATGATAAAATCTGAGACTCTTAGCCAATATATTTTGATCAAAACACATCTGTGCCCACCTACCCAGCATCACGGTGGTCTCAGGTCAGGCAGGTCCTACGCTAATAGAATAGAATATGTGCACTAATATTCTTTTTCTGTGATTTATTTTGATATATGTAGCCACTGACATCCGCAATCATTATTATCACATCATGCAGGATGTTTTTTATCCTTTTGTTTCTGTGAGTTTGGCCCAAAGTCCCTGCAGTCATATAGGAAATGACACCGTGCATTGGGGCCCAGGAGCTTCAAGTTAAACCTCTGATTTGAAAAACATTCTCAAATAAGTTGGTCACTCCTTAAGAGCTACAAGCCTTCAGTCCAACATGTATGTTGGGCTCTCCTGCCGAACTACAAGTCTTGCCTCCTTGCATGGGGTTCTACTGATGGACTTCCAGTCTTTGTACATCGACTATACAGTAGAGCTTATGGTCGTCCATCTCTATGTTGGATTTTTCAGTAGAACTCCTGGACTTCCCTCTATTTTTAGGACTATTTAGTAGAACGCCTACTATTCCATCCCTGAGTTGGTCTATTCAGAAGAGCTTCCAGTCTTTTGTTGTCTTTTCAGAAGATCTGATGATCTTCCATCTCTGTGTAGGTCGGTTAAGAAGATCTGATGAACTTCCATATCTTTGTAGGTCTATTAAGATGATCTGATCTTCCATATCTGTGTAGGTCTATTAAGATGATCTGATGATCTTCCATCTCCGTGTAGGTCAGTTCAGATGATCTGATGATCTTCCATCTCTGTGTAGGTCTGTTCAGAAGATCTGCTTGTCTTCCATCTCTGTATTGAACTATTCAGTAGAGCTTCTGGTCTTCCATCTCTATGTTGAACTATTCAGTAGAGCTTCTAGTTGTATCCCTTCTTTTTGGACAGTTTTAGTAGAGCTCTTAGGGCTCCATCTCAAGGTCAGTCTGTTTGACAAAGCTTTCGCCCTTCCATCTCTGTGGTGGATGGACCATTAGCCAGAACTTCTAACCCTATGTTGGACTATTCAGTAGAGTTTCTATTCTTCCATCTCTGGTGGTCAATACTGCTTTCAGCCTCCTTTCTTTATGTAAGATGGTTCATTAGTGCTTCCATTCTTCACACGGAGCTCCTTCTGAAGATATTTTTATATTCTATAGTAGAAGTTCAGTTGTCCTCACAAAGCACCATGGTCCCAATTTAGCAAAAATGGCAAGTGGTCTGTTATTAACTTTTTAAGACTGTCGTCCCTAGATGGTGTGAATATGGTTGTAGGAAATTGTGTCTCGGTGTGCACCTGCTGTGATGTGAATTTAGCTTTATGCCCATGACAGCACAATCCCTGATATATATATATAGGAGTTCCTGAGCTGTATTTACATGTATATAACTGGGGGCTTTCATGTGATGTGTCACATGGTTGGGGGGGTTGGCTAGGTCTTCTGACTTTTACAAGAATCATTATATATAGCAGATGCCGTCCATTGCCAAACATACTTCTGCTCATTGAACCAGGCAGGTATAAGCTAAGCACTGATTTGTGGACAATGACAAAACCTACAGATATTGATGCTGTCACTGTGGCAGCCATTATATTTCACTTAGCCAATGCTGTATGTGTTACAGGGACCAATAGGCTTTCATGACCAGGTTTGTCTAAACCTACAACACGATGATCAACACCCCAATTGCTGCCATTTCAATGTGGGCTTCCTGATCAATATCTTGTTGATTTATCTTGAGAGTCTTGTTCATAAGCCAGTCAGTTTGTGTTATAGCAGGGGGTGTGGAACTAACTGATCTGAGTTTGGGCTAATTCTAAGGGTGTTATCTTGGTAATCCCCCTCGTATTTAAACTTTAACCCCTATACAGGGATCTAGACTTCACTGCGGGGGAACCACCAGGCAGCTACCTCTTGAAGTAGTCTCTGTGTTATTAGCAGCTGAACCACTGGGGTCAGAGACACCAGAGCAGACCACCAAAGGGTCAGGCAAAATCGTAGTTAAGAACAGGCCAAGGATAGGGCAGGCAGGGTATCTGCTATATGGTAGAGGGTCCAAGGCCTGGTCAGGCAGTGAAGTGTCAATACGGAGGTTAGGTCAGGCTGCAGAGGGTCAGAGTCCAGTAAACAGGCAGAGGTTGGTACACAGGCAGACAAACTGATAAAGCACACCGTCGCAGGAACTAGCAAGCTAAGGAACCTATTGCTCAGGCACCCTGCCACAGGGGAAGGTGCGTTAGAACCCCAGGGTGGCCAGCCAACTTTTCCTGTTCTACAAAGCAGCACCATTCATGCTCGGACTCTGTTCTGCTGATTTTTGTTTAATTATCTTGTGCCGTTGCAGCCAATCATTGGCCTCAATGTTCTCATTCTGTACACTGCTGAGGCCAGTGATTGGCTCCAGTGGTCACGGGGGTAGATGGGCACATCATTGCGTTAGCAATGTAAATAAAGTCTAGTGGAGACCACAGAAAGGTGGTGCTGGAGCAGTGGGGGATTTAACTGGTCCATATTGCTTATTTTTTATTTAGCATAAATCCTTCTGTTAGTCACTTTGTACTAGTCATTTTAGTCTAGAGTTACATCTGTGGCGGAGGTGCTGTTAGGGGCCTACATCACAGATCCTGGGGGAAAAAAAGCAGAACAAAATGCTGCTGCATGCAGAATGGCAGAAACCATAACCAAAATCTGACGAACCCCATTGAAGTCAAAGGGGTCTGTTAGACACAGTTGGTGTCCAGCGTTTGCTGATCTGATGGTTTTGTTTTTTGTTGCTACACAGTACTGAAACAGACAAATGGAAAAAGCACTGCACATGTGCCTTACTTATCTTGTACTGATGCTGAGTTACATCCTGTATTATACTGTAGAGCTGCACTCTCTATTCTGCTGGTGCAGTCACTGTGTACATACATTACATTACTTATCCTGTACTGACCCTGAGTTACATCCTGTATTATACTCTAGAGCTGCACTCACTATTCTGCTGGTGGAGTCACTGTGTACATACATTACATTACTTATCCTGAGTTACATCCTGTATTATACTTCAGAGCTGCACTCACTATCCTGCTGATGGAGTCACTGTGTACATACATTACTTATCCTGTACTGGTCCTGAGTTACATCCTGTATTATACTCCAGAGCTGCACTCACTATTCTGCTGGTGGAGTCACTGTGTACATACATTACATTACTTATCCTGTACTGATGCTGAGTTAAATCCTGTATTATACCCAAGAGCTGCACTCACTATTCTGCTGGTGCAGTCACTATGTACATACATTACATCACTTATACTGTACTGATCCTGAGTTACATCCTGTATTATACTTCAGAGCTGCACTCACTATTCTGCTGGTGGAGTCACTGTGTACATACATTACATTACTTATCCTGTACTGATTCTGAGCTTTGTATAAAGCCACTGCGAACCCTATGCACTAAAACACGATTTTTACATATAAATATTTAATTCCATGCAAGTCTTTGTTTATCTTTTGAGTTTCTTGCCCGAAGAGCTTGCACTTCCTCAATGTTTCAGCCTAAGTGAACCTATAGACTTGTCTTTTTCATGTCTGCTGTGAGTGCCATTGTGCAGAGAGGCTCCCTGGTGACACTTCCTATGTAATGAGTAACACCCGCAGAGTCCCTGGGCGTGTCGCCGTCTCTTTTTATATATGAAGCTATTTCTGCTTCTTGTCTGTGGTTATCTCACGAGCTAGGAATTCTCTATCAGGCCTGCTGCAGAGCGTCTCCTCCTGTGCAGCCTGCAGATGATAATGATGAGGCTGCCGGCCTCCTGCATACATGCCGAATATTCTTCATTCCTGCCTGCAAATTCCTAATCGCCTATGTGAAGGCCTGGAGAAATCCCTGGTAATCCATCCCTACCCCCAGATGTATTTGTTAGGTGTGCTGCACGGGCCCTGGGTGATGTGTTGCTGGTGGACGCAGCATGACAGACCCTGCTCACGCCCCCAGAAATAGTATCCGGGTGCAAGCTGCCGAGCACCGTATGGTAACTCAACTCCACTAGTGCCTGGCAATGTTAGGGTTAAGTGGTAATCCTTTCACTGCCACAAAATGCTGAGCAAATGTGCTGACCCCAGGCCTTGTCCTTGCCTGACCGTGCGTCACCCCCCTGCCTGACACATCTCTCTCCATTTTCTGCCGCCACGTCTAACACTCACAGACAAATTTCCCTTCCAGGTTGGCGCTCTGATTTTTAGGTCGATGTCTATACGTTGTCTGTTTATATATTGCTCATTATCTTCTGTTTCCCTTCATCTTTTTGCAGCAATCGGATTGGGATTACGGAAGCGTCGGTACCAGGCGGGGTTCCTCTCCGGGATGCTGTGGGGTATCGCTCCCGTCCTGCGCGCCGCTCCAAGCTGTAGATGCCAGTATGATCGCACTCACCAGCTAGATGTGCCAGGTTGGAGTATTGGCTGCCTTAGAGGAGGGGTCATCCTGCCAGGGGCAGCACAGAAACACACAGGGGTAAGAACCTGGAGGCCAAACGCAGCCAAAAATGTAAAAAAATAAATAAATAAGTTTTCCAGATTTGTTGCCATCACCAGACAGTTGGAGTCATTTTTAGGTATTTTTGTTTCCGAGAATTTTTAAAGATTTGGTTCATGTGTCCCCTTTCTGAATCACCAGAGACGTCTTCAAGACCACAGCAGTTGAGACGTAATTTTCACACGATGATCTGGCACCCGAGGTTTTGTGTGCCAACTGTGGTCCAGTGATGTATAAGACTGGAGGATACAATGTATCAAATTAAAATGTTGCAATTTTTAAAGAATTATTTACCCACGAAAATGTTCTGGTTTGAGACCGGCACCTGAATCTGCCTGTACAGTGCCACCTGCTGTTTGCTCTTTTCCTCACTGAGGTGGTCGCACATGCTCAGTTCCATCTTTTAATTGAAACCAGCTGGATCTTCTGTTAGAAGCTGTGACAGTTACAGGGAGAAAGCTGCTTCATAAAGTACCGTCCCCTCCCCCACTTCCCTGAGATGTGATGGGGAGAGAGCTGCAGCAGAAAGGACACATCCTCTGAGCTGTAATAGTTAGCTGCATCGGAAAGGACAGTCCCGTTGAGCTGTAATAGGGAGAGAGCTACAGAACAAATGACAGGGCCCCTGAGCTGTGACAGGCAGAAAGTTGCAGAAGAAAGGACATGGCCTGTGAGCTGTGATGGCGCGAGACCTGCAGTAGAAAGGACACAGCCTCTGAGCTGTGATAGGGAGGGAGATAAAGGCAGAAAGGACACGGCCACTAAGCTGTGAAAGGGAGGGAGAGGAAGCACAAAGAACAAACCCCCCTGAGCTGTAATAGGGAGAGAACTGCAGCAGAAAGGACATGTCCCCTGAGCTGTGATGGTGAGGGAGCTGCAGCAGAAAGGACATGCCCCCTGAGCTGCCAGCTTAATATAAATCAAGCTGAGCAATGAACATGTGAGGTTCTAGCTTTGTTAGAAATGTATTGTCATGTACTATATGATGTCTGATTTACATTTTTTACATTAATCATTGGATAACCCCTTTTATTATTATTTGGTGTGCGTTTACTTTGTGCTACTTTAGCACTAGGTGTTGAAAGCACTCACACTAGGCTTGTTTTCTGCAGCTCACTTGTCAGCTTTGCCATATAGATTGGGGCAGAATAAGAAGATTCACTTCATTAGAGGGAGAGCTAGTTAAAGGGAATCTGTCATCAGGAAATTCACTGATTAAAACATTCACAATGCCTTGTAGGGCCAGCTCAGCAGAATGTAATGATACATTTCACTTAGTGATCCATTACCTAATTCTGGATAAAAAATACCTTTAATCCATATACAAATGTGCACTGAGGGCGGGCCCAAGTCACTCTGTGCACCATTGCTCCTTCCGCTTCCTCTGCTAGTCACTCTCTTTTGATTGACGGGGCCATGCAGGGACATGACCCTGTCAATCAAGATGAAAAAAGAGGGGCTGGCAGAGGAAGCAGGAAGAGCAAGGGTGCACAGATTGGCTTGGGCCCGCCCTCAGAGCACTTAAAGTACTTTTTTATCCAAAATGAACCAACGGATCGCTAAGTGAAAGGTATCATTACCTTCAGCTGAGCTCGTCCTACAAGACATGGTGCCAGGTTTATCTGTGAATTTCCTGGTGACACGCTCCCTTTGATGACAGCTCTGTTAGAGGTCCACATAAGGCAGGATACTGAAGGTGGCCATAGACATCAAATGAGTGTAAGCCAGTGTGTATGGGGAGGTGACCCAAGCCTCTTTCAGTGGCAGGGTCGGACATATTGGATTTCACCATGCCTGGTCTGTACGTGCTCAGAGGAGTTAAACTGCCACCAGAGGTGTGTCTGAGCAGCTTTTTCCCACATGCATGCTTGGCTTTCAGTTGACAGCTATGTAAAATGTATGAGCAGTCTAATATGTATGCCCCCAGATAAGGCTGGGTGTGCACCTCCCAGGTGTCAAGAGGGAGGATCTGTGCTCCGTTACTTACGTCAGTTGGCTCCCATTCATTTCAGCTGCCATAAAGCGCACTGTTACTGCACTATGGGTGTTTCCAATATGGCCGCCCCATGGAAGTGTGAAAAAAACCTGAGATACGGTGTTACCAATGTTTTCCCCACATCACACTTGTTTCTGTCTTTTGTCAGATGCAGAACCGTCTGGAGTCACCGGGGTTTGTGTAAGTCGCTGGAGGAAAGCTCTTCACTGGCCCCATCTATACACGTAAGGCTCCACAGGGGGTTGCCCATTTCCACAGTCTATCCAACTCTTCGGAGGCTCCATTGTGCTGGACCCATGAGGCATATCCAGATGGACCCAGCACCCAAGGAGGAGGAGGACGGTGGAGAAAACAGCCATTCAACATCTGCGGACTTAACCTCTCCAGGCCAGGCTGGGGTTCTCAATGCTGTCCAGGATTGCAGGGTGCTGGTGGAATACCCTGAGAACGAGCACAAACTCCAAAAGGTCTATCACGTGTCCATAACATCTGATGGCCCTGGGCCTAAAGCCATTTGCCGACAAGCCTTGAAGAGGGGACCACCAGAGCAGCTTCCTGAGCCACCTAGGAGCCCGAGGAGAGCCTTCTGGGGTCACAGTAAGAATGAGGGTCCATCTGGGAATTACCAGTCTGATGCGGACTATCTGAGCTGCTCGTTGGCTGATGAGGATGATGATGAGGATCTAGACACTTTCGAGGATGGGTTGCTTACAGAAGAAATCCCTATGTGCAGTTCTGCTCAGCATTTCTCCCATAGCGGATTGAGAGTCATTGAACACAGAGCTGAGGCGTTCCCTCCCAAGGAACCTCAAGGCAGGCGACTGACCACACAGCCTCTCCCTAAAAACGCTTGCAGAAAGACCGACTCCCCTTCTCCTCCACCTTGCACCACTTTGCACAACAGGAGCCCAAAAGAGACACAGCTAGGGAACTCCGAAGGGTTGTCCACTTCCTCTGAAACCAATGGGTCAAATGTCTACGTTGAACCTAGGACTTACGAGGAGTCCACCAGCAACCAGCACATACTTGATAATGTTTTGCACAACATTGCACATCCAGAGACGTTGACCGAAAACTTGGAGGCAGGTAGCCTGGGTGGCAGTCACAGCAGTGCCAATGGTGACTCTGTCGGGGTTCTGTCATCTGAAGAGCCATCAAAGGAAACCTCACTTCCTTGTATGCAAGATCAAAAGCCTCAGACTGCAGATGGAGAAGACCCCAGCTCATTAGCGAGGACTCCTCCTGGGCTTGCCCGCCTCTGCTCCCCAGGAAGTGGTAACACGGCAGTCAAGAGGAAGCTCCTTCCTTCCACCGAGATGGATGAATCCTGTTCCGAAGACGAAGGACTTGGCAAAAGATGGAGAGGAAGTGAGAGCTGTCAGACACTCCATGGATCCTGCAGAAGCACAGATTCCAAGGCCGCACCTTTTTGGAACCATCTTTTGCCAACGGCCAGGAACTCGCAGAAGGTAAGATCGCCATCTGCCGTACTTGGGTGCCATACGCTATCTTACAAAACTAAGGCCCTTGTCTGTTGGGTGATCTCATCTTTCATGCAGCACCTAAAACCATAATCTGAGGGCAGAACATCGCCCTGTGTAAACCGGTGTGTGCTGTCCTCGAACTATCAATCCTTTTGGGGATGAATGATCATAGTAGCAATAGTTTATCGCTAGAGATGAGCGAACGTGCTCATAACGAGCACTGTACCGCTCGGCTCCCCTGCGCTCGCATGGGCGCAGGCAGCCGCTTCCGTCCTCCTCACCCGACGGAAGCGGCTGCCTGCGCCCATGCGAGCACAGGGGAGCCGAGCGGTACAGTGCTCGTTACGAGCACGTTCGCTCATCTCTATTTATCGCCATACAGAGGGAAAATTGCCGCAGCTCAATGAGCAAGCAATCACAGGGACGGACCGATTTGTTCCTGATCACTGATCTGTGCATTGCCCATGTAAATAGGTTCTTACAGGCTCACATCTCGTCAGTGTAAATCCATGATCTCCTGCAATTTGGTGGTCGCTCAGATTTAGAAAAAAATGGCCGTTTTTTTTTTTTTTTTTCCCCCCAAAACAGCGCCACCTATCCACAGTGTGTGTGTGTGGTATCGCAAGATCAGCCTCATTCACATCAATCTGCAATCCCAGACACAACCCATGGACAGGGGGGGTTCTGTTTATGGAACCAATGAGCCATGTTTTTCTAATTCTGGGCAGGAGTTTTCTGGGCGTAGAATATTGATGACTAGTCCTTAGGACAGGTCATCACTATCTGATGGGGGTCCGACTCCCGGCACCTCCCCCCCGCGACCAGCTGCTTGAAGAGGCCTTCTCATAGTTTACCAAACCCACTGCTGTATAGTGGCAGTGCTTGGTATTGCAGCCCAGGTCCTTTTATTTGAATGGGACTGAGTTGCGCTTAGGCCACATGACCGATGAACGTAACGGTAATGTAAGTCGGCACTCCGATATCCTTGTGGTGCGCGCGTCCTATATATAGCCACATTATAACTTCATGTGACGCGTTTCGGCTATTGCAGCCTAATGGCTGAAATGCGTCACATGAAGTTATAATGTGGCAGAAAATATAGAATCCTACTTCAAGCAAGTGAGTGCCGTTTTGTTCCTTCTACAACCAATGAACTTGACGTCACTCTCCTGAGGACAGTCCCCAGTCCTGAGGATAGGTCCTCAATATTGAACTCCCAGAAAACTGCCTACCACTGAAAATAAACCCGTTGAGTGCTCCACTTTGGGTTATTATACTTGTTAAGTCTACATTGAATTTTATGAAATTTTGCAAATGCTTTGCTCTTATTTTGTTGTAAAAACCATGTCTTATTCTCTAGTCACATCCAAAGCTGCGCTCATTGTGCTGGTGTCCTGTAAGGCCCCTAATGGCCCATGGAACATGCCCGTCTGTTATTTGTTGCTGAAAGGCTTTACACTAGAGATGAGCGAGCATGCTCGAGTGCCATTTTCGCGTATTTGTGTACGCATTTTAAAATTGGTACGCTAATCATACGCATATTTTAATCTGTGCACAAATGCGTATGCATAGCGTACAAATTGTTAAAATGCGTACGCATTAGTGTACAGATTAAAATATGCGTATGATTAGCGTACCGATTTTAAAATGCATACGCAAATATGCGAAAATGGCACTCGAGCATGCTCGCTCATCTCTACTTTACACCCATACAAAAGGCCATAATGCTTCTCAGGTGCCAGGCTGTAGTTTGATCTTGAAGGGGGTGTTCAGGATTTTGATATACACCCCCACCCCCACCCCCTGATGATCAGCTGTTACCTTGTAGTTCCGGTGATGGAAGTTGGCCCCAGAACTCTACAGCTCCATCCATTGAAGTGAATGGGAGCAGCTCTGTAGTTACCAGTTCTGTCCACTACACAATGGATGGCACTGTGTAGTTCCAGCTCTGACTTCCGGAGCTACAAAGTTACAGCTGATCGGCGGGGGGTGTGGGGAGTCAGACCCGCACTGATCGGATATTGATAGGTCATCAGTATCAAAATCTTGTACAACCCCTTTTAAAAAGCCAGCATTCACAAGTTAATGGAAGCATTAACACTCTGGGCAAAACTGATATATTTGTCATGTCTAGTAGAAGGCCTGAGGGGGTGGAGCATGACACAAAGATTCAAACTATGCCAAAAACAGCATCCCTTTGTCATGCTCCGCCTCCTCAGAACACAGTGTATTTCGTTTTCCCATAGAGTTCTGAAGACTAATCACCCCGTTTTTTAGTCGTGATGGGCGGGACTCTGACAATTTTGGGAGGAATAAGTAATTTTGTGTCTCTATGCACATTAAAATGGGGAGTTATAGCCATACTTTTAAGAAATCACAATTGGGACATTTAAAAAGCATCGATCAGCAGGACTTACCTCATTAAACTAGGCATGCTCCCTGGCAGGGTTCATCCTGCTGATGTAAAATGATGCCTGCCTTGTCAAAATTGGTTGTGGCGTTCCCAAGAAAAAATACTTATTCTTAAAGGAGTTATCCAACCCCTGTAATGAACACCCCCCCCCCCCCAATGCCCAGGCCCCTCTCCCGGCACCCACGGCGCTTCTGATCCCTGTACAGCCACCACTGCATCTTCCCGTCACAAGGATCAATACATTTGGCGCAGGTGCTGGGGAGTGGGGTAAGTATAACCTATATGAGGTACTGGGGGGTCGTTATAGGGGTTGGATAACCCCATTAATGAAAATGAGGGTGTCACTGCACTGAAGGGGCGTGACCAGCACTGGAAAGCTGAGGAGCACGCCCCCTGGTGCACTGAAGCTCCTATTTACATAATGACTATTAGTCTTTTTTTTTTTTCTCGGGAGCGCCACAAACGATTTTGACAACCCTTTCAGAAGGATCAACCCAATCAGGTAGTATGCCTAGCTTAATACAGTTGATCTTAATAATAGGTTCTCCTTAAGCCCTGGCCTGTTTACGTCCCCCCTACCCCAAAACACCAACTTTGGATCCCGAATTTGCAGGATTGCCCTGTCAAAATGAGGACTGTGGGCAAAATATTTTGGGGACAGGACCCCTGTATAGTCACTGTATAGTTTACCTAAGGACTGATCATTTTAATAAAAACCATGGGCCTTAGAACTGACCTTTTGCTCATAGCCACCAATCACAGTGCGTCTTTAATTTTTCCTGAGATCCGGAAGAAATCAAAGGTGAGCTCTTATTGGTTCTTCTGTAAGCCAGGTTTGATTAATGAGACCTTTTGTGTGGAGTTCCCCCTTTAAAGGGGTTGTGCCACAAAAACATATTCTACCTTTTTCAAACCAGCACCTGGATCTGAATACTTTTGTAATTGCATGTCATTAAAAATTTCGCATAGCCATTGAGTTATTCAATAAAATGCATTTCTATGGCGCCACCTGCTGTTTGTCCTTTTCCACCTCACTGAGGTGGTCGCACGTGCTCAGTTTAAACTTTCAACTGCAACCAGTGTTAGAAGCTGTGGCGGTTACAAGGAAAGAACTGCAGCAGACAGGACACGCCCCCAGCCTAAACTAAATCTAGCAGAACAATTGGAGAAATGAATGTGGAGATCTCTGGATCCATGTGAGGTACAGGGCTGGTTCTAGCTTTGTTAGAAAGAGATTGTCGTGTACTATAGGATGTGTCTTTATCACGTTTTACATCAATCGTGGCACAACCCCTTTAAAGCTGATGCTGGATTTGCGGTAAGATTTCTAAAGGAGTCCGTGATGATGAAAGCGCGGGCGTCTGTGAGAGCAATATATTGTGAATCGCACGCAGAACGCTCCTTGCGTCTTGTGCAACGTAACTGGAAAGAATAAGCGTGAACAGACTACACAACCCAACAGACACTTGTGTAACAGGAAGCATGGCGGGGGAGGGGTGAATACAGGGGAAAGATGATTAATTGAGGTAAAGGAACATTTTTCATTCTAATAAGACTTTCAATTTTACCTGGTAAATTAAGGCGGCTGAAAACAAAGGCCCCAGTTATAAACACTTAAAGGAGACCTAACACTTGTAGGATGGACTGCAATCTCAAAGCTCATGTCCCTTTAAAGTCAAAAATGCCCCCCCCCCAGTCAGTAAATATAAGTCCCTGAGTGGTCCTCTCCTGTCAATTTTAAAGTCACCTTGTCACCAGAAAATTAAAAGTTAGAGGGGCTGTCACTTCTCCAGACATGTCTGTTTTAGGAACTACCCATGTAATAACAATTCTGGAGCATCTATTCTTGTGTTCTTATGACTGTATGTTGTGCCAGTGCTCTATTATTCCTTCTAGAAGTTATCAATGAATTGTCTGCAGTCTGTGACTGGTCAAGCTGGGTGTTACGAGTTTGGGGGGGTTGTCCCCACACAGTTGGACACTATCGAATCAATGCTGCCAGTGTCAGACTGTGCAGGGACACACGCCCATCTGGTAACACCCAGCTGGACCTTTATTGCAAACTGCTAGTAATTCATTCATAACTTCCAGCAGGAATAATAAAGGAATGGCATAACATAGAGTCATGAGAACAGATGCTCCAGAATTATTACATGATGAATGTAAGTAGTTACTAAAACAGACGTGTCAGGAGAGGGGACGGGTCCTCTTTAAACCAGGCACCATGTCTTGTAGGACTAGCTCAGCTGAATGCAATGATACCTTTCATTTAGTGATCTGTTGTGTCATTCTGGAGAAAAAATACTTTTAATTCATTTGCAAATGAGCAGTTAAGTGCACCGAGGGCGGGCCTAAGCCACTCTCTGCACCCTTGCTTTTCCTGCTTCTTCTGCCAGCCTCTCCCTCTACATCTTGACTAACAGGGCCAGGTTCCTGCATGGTCATCTTACCATGCCCTGTCAGTCAAGAAGAAGAGGAAGGAAGGAAATGGAAGCAGGAGGAGCAAGGGTGCACAGTGTGGCGTGGTCCTGCCTTTGTTGCACTTAACTGCTCATTTGCATATGAATTAAAAATTTATTTTTTTCTCCAGACTGAAGCAATGGATTGCTAAGTGAAAGGTATCAATACATTCAGTTGAGCTAGTGCTACAAGGCATTGTTCCTGGTTTATCAGTGAGTTTCCTGGAGACAGATTCCCTATGACCTCCCCGTCATTACAGCTGATTCTTAGAAGGCAGAGTAAATAATAAATACCCTGTTACAGCTTCTACATAGGTGGTCACCCAGCTCTCCTAGACCCCAGAATAACAAATTGGCCTAGCTCAGTATCATAGAAGTAGTTATATTCTTGTACATAGGAGGCAGTATTATAGTAGTTATATTCTTGTACATAGGAGGCAGTATTATAGTAGTTATATTCTTGTACATAGGAGGCAGTATTATAGTAGTTATATTCTTGTACATAGGAGCAGTATTATAGCAGTTATATTCTTGTACATAGGAGCAGTATTATAGTAGTTATATTCCTGTACATAGGAGGCAGTATTATAGTAGTTATATTCTTATACATAGGAGCAGTATTATAGTAGTTATATTCTTGTACATAGGAGCAGTATTATAGCAGTTATATTCTTGTACATAGGAGCAGTATTATAGCAGTTATATTCTTGTACATAGGAGCAGTATTATAGTAGTTATATTCTTGTACATAGGAGCAGTATTATAGTAGTTATATTCTTATACATAGGAGCAGTATTATAGTAGTTATATTCTTATACATAGGAGCAGTATTATAGTAGTTATATTCTTGTACATAGAAGGCAGTATCATAGTAGTTATATTCTTGAACATAGGAGCAGTATTATAGTAGTTATATTCTTGTACATAGGGGGCAGTATTATAGTAGTTATATTCTTGTACATAGGAGGCAGTATTATAGTAGTTATATTCCTGTACATAGGAGCAGTATTATAGTAGTTATATTATTGTACATAGGAGCAGTATTATAGTAGTTATATTCTTGTACATAGGAGCAGTAATTATAGTAGTTATATTCTTGTACATAGGAGGCAGTATTATAGTAGTTATATTCCTGTACATAGGAGCAGTATTATAGTAGTTATATTCTTGTACATAGGAGCAGTATTATAGTAGTTATATTCTTGTACATAGGAGCATTACTATAGTAGTTATATTCTTGTACATAGGAGCAGTATTATAGTGGTTATATTCTTGTACATGGGAGGCAGTATTATAGTAGTTATATTCTTGTACATAGGAGCAGTATCATAGTAGTTATATTCTTGTACATAGGAGCAGTATTATAGTAGTTATATTCTTGTACATAGGAGCAGTATTATAGTAGTTATATTCTTGTACATAGGAGCAGTATTATAGTGGTTATATTCTTGTACATGGGAGGCAGTATTATAGTAGTTATATTCTTGTACATCGGAGCAGTATTATAGTAGTTATATTCTTGTACACAGGAGGCAGTATTATAGTAGTTATATTCTTGTACACAGGAGGCAGTATTATAGTAGTTATATTCTTGTACATAGGAGGCAGTATTATAGCAGTTATATTCTTGTACACAGGAGCAGTATTATAGTAGTTATATTCTTGTACACAGGAGCAGTATTATAGTCGTTATATTCTTGTACACAGGAGGCAGTATTATAGTCGTTATATTCTTGTACACAGGGGCAGTATTATAGTAGTTATGTTCTTGTACATAGGGGCAGTATTATAGTAGTTATATTCTTGTACATAGGGGCAGTATTATAGTAGTTATATTCTAGTACATAGGAGCAGTATTATAGTAGTTATATTCTTGTACATAGGGGCAGTATTATAGTAGTTTATTATTGTACATATATAAAATATTATAGTAGTTCTTGTACATGGGGGCAGTAATACAGTAGTTTTGTCTAGGGGTATCTCTTTTCAGTGTGTATATTGAGCATGCTGTCTTTTTCGTGTCACCTTTTTCCTCTTTTGTACGGTCTCTTTCCTATGCCTGGTCTCTAGAAGTTGCTTAGCATGGCACTGTCTGTATCACATGTGTCCTCCTCATCACCATCACACGGGCTGGATCCAGTATCACACATCTCTGTTACACAGTGTTCTCTCCCGGGGTCAGGCCCTGCTGGGTGTATAATCCTATCTAATTTTTGTCCTCCTCTTTATGTCTGCTCTCATTATAGTAATGAATTATTTCCCTTTTAGGGGAAAGTCTCTGGACTGTGCTCCCCAAAGTCTAGCCCCCATCCCAGGCCGTCTCTGCGCAGAATGACATCTGGTTGTAGTTTTCTCGTGGCTTTTGGCTGAACTGCTGTTCCTGACTTGAGCAGGACATTGGGCGTCTCAGTCGTCTCATGGTGTCAGCTTTCAGGTTATGGTTTTAAGATTTTCATCACAGATTTATATGTAACCTCGTGTCCTCCTCCTGTCACCTCCTTACGTATTAGTGGCCTATCTTGCTGGAGTGACTATACTGAGACAGGAGGCACCATGCGCCTCCATGACTTTTTACTTTTCACGTATTCCGGAGGGGCTGGATTAGCGCTGTTTATTTGTGACCATCTGAAAATAACATACATATCCCCCCCCCCCCCCCCGAAATTTCAATTGAGAATTTTAATGGAAAAAAAAAATCTATAATTCCAAGAAATTCATGAGTATTTGGCACATGTTAAAATTAATGTCCCATGTGCACCCTCATATTATAGATGGTGTATGTATGGGCCGGCGGGCTTTCCTAGCCTCTCCTCATTGTGCATGCACACCTGGAATATTCCCCCCTCCCCCCACGTGTGACAGGTGTGTGACATGCAGGTAGGGAGCAGAATACAGAACACCCTGCAGTGAGGGTCACAGGAGTGGCACAGGGGCAGGATACATTTGGGACATGGCACAGAGCTCACTGAGGTCGCTGGGACCCCGGTATGTGGCCCTGTCTAGAAGGAATCTGCGGAGACTGCCTGTGGGAGAGGCTGGAAGAAGAACGTGGAGTAATGGACCTGGTCATGATAGACTCCTGGGATGACCCTATATGTGTATGTATATACTATATGTGACGTAACTATGGAAATACAGTCCGAATGATCGGATCCATCATAGATACAGGTGAGAAGAAGTCTGGGATCCTGTGCGACCACTGATGAAAGAAAGGGCTGTAGAGAGAGGTCTGACACCAATATTATAAGGTCCATTCTTATCGATGACTGTATACTGTGATTGTTGTAGAAGGGCCTGGTTGCCTTTCTTGAAAAATATAATATCACCGGCTATTGGACTAGATTTCTGGACATGGGATGTTGATCCAGAGATTTATTATGATTGTTAGATTTGCAGTCGAGAAGGAGTTTTTCTCCTTTAAAGGCATTGTCCAGCTTTTTAATTTAATTTTTTTTTATTTTATTTATTTATTTTTACCTGTGGGGAGAACATACTCGCCCTGCTCCTCACCACTCCATTCCAGTTCCCTTCTGTGGGTTTCCAATCCCCGCCTGTACTTAAAGAAGAACTCCCGCTAAAATTTTTATTCTCTGACCTGTTAGAAAGGTGCATGATATGATATGTAGTGAATGTCATTTTCTTATCAGAGGCTGAAATTGAGAGTTTCCCCTCTCTTCTTATTGTAGCTGGGTCATGTGACCAACTTCCTGACCTCCAACTGACCCAGGACAGGAAGCCAGTTACTGCTCTATTCATTCCTATGAAACTGAGGCTCCCATAGGAAAACATAGAGAATTAGACTTCCTGTCCACACATAAGGTGCTGTGTGAGTTGGTGGGTCTAATTCCTAGTTACATGACACAGATAAGAAACTTCAGGATGATATAACTCGAAAATTCAGCTACTGGTAAGAAAATGACATTCATTACAGATTACATCATGTACATTTCTAGCAGGACATGGAATAAAAATTTTTGCGGGAGTTCTTCTTTAAAGGGTTTGTCTCATGATAAACAATGGGGGCATATCACTAGGATATGCCCCCATTGTCTTACAAGTGCGGGTCCACTTCTATGGTGAGCCGGCTTGGTGGTGGCCGGACCGGTGTCCTAAAATATTTTACACCCCCCCCCCCATAGCGAACGCAGCTTTGGATGTGACTGGAGTATAATATATGGTATAAACGGAGATGACTATAGTTTTGAATTTATAAAGTCTTTCACTGTCCGATGTCTAGTTATGCAGGCCAATGAATGAGAACTTCCTGGAGGAGTCCAGGGACTGTAAGCGGATTTGGTTTATAAACTCTCTCCTCTTGTGACATCATTTATTATAATGGATAACGCGCTGGTGACATCACTGAGGCAGTCCCTCGGCCGATCGGAGACTGGTGCATAGCATTTCCATTCCCCCCATCACCGCCCTCTCTTATGGTTCTCCTTTCGTTCCATCAGAGCCCAGCGGACTGTACGAGTCGGAGGACGAAGCGAGCTCTGCGCCTGAAATCGTAAGTTGCTCACCTCCTAGTCTCTCTGTTGTCTCCTCCTCAATGGTGGCTTTTTAGATTGTCAGCTCTTGGGCTGTTTAATTTTGACTACATTGAGATTTTTTTTTTTCTTTTTTACCTTTTAGTCGTACTTTACGCAGTCTTAGGAAAGGACAAGCAGGGAGGAGCTGCACTGGAAACTGGGCAAAATCTTGTATCAGTCGATCACTTCTTGGAAACTTTGAGGTACTGTTCTCTGTGACCTCCCATATCACCGTGCTGCCCCCGTCACACACAGCTGCACCCTCGCACAAGAGTGGACAGGCCACTACCACCAGAAGACCAGCACAATCCTCTCCTGAGATGCTCTGTGCTGCTGGTTACCCACCTCCTTACATTATGTTACTGTCGCAAGGTCAACACACTTCTCCTGAAATGCTCTGTGCTGCTGTGGTTAAACTTTTACTTCCAGAGAAGTGAACAGAGACTGGTGGGGGACCAGGGAAGAAGTGGCGGGTGGTCGGGAAGGTGACTGTGGTTAATGCGGCTTCAATTTTCATCCAGGAGTCCATTCTGAGGGGAAGGTTCGCTCCATGCGGTCAGATCGAAGGTTTCACAGCAGAAATTGGCGCCAGCGGTTCGTACTGTCCTGAGCACGTCACTCTTCCAGTTGAAGTCACTTACTTCCACATTTCTGAGCACAGCGCCCCCTCGCCCTTCCTGGTAAGGATGGTACATTTCATGGTTTGCCATTATGTGTGCAGCACCTATGGACTAGCTTTAGAAGTAGCAGACATCAGTGATGACCCCGCCTCAATGGACTCCCACCATCCAACACCAAATACATTGTTTGCATTGGTTATATTGTCTGTAAATGTGATTTCTGTCTATTTTCCTCAGGGAGTGATTGATCTTGAAGCCGTTGGCAGGAAGGGATACAGTGTCCCCAGCACAGGAACCATACAAGTGGTAAGCATTGGAATGAGCATTGCAGTTCGGGATAAGGCATGCACTCAGCTTAGTTAAAGAGGTTATCCCATACTGTAAATGTCCACCAAAATGTCCAGGTACCTCATACAGAACATACTTACCTGGCCCCCGATGCCTGCGTCCCTCTGAATCCCTGCATGGGCGCTGTTGCATCTCCCCATGCAGACCACAACATCTGGCGACGGGAGGTGCAGCCAATAGCAGGCTGCGATGGTGATTTGCTCCCCGTCACCGGTGATGTAAGGGAGCAGGTCACCGTTGCGGCCTGCTATTGGCTGCACCTCCCCATCGCCGGATGTTGTGATCTACACAATGGAGAGATGCAAAGGCTGCCGTGCAGGGATCTAGAGGGACGCAGGCATCGGAGACCAGGTAAGTATGTTCTGTATGAGGGACCCGGGCATTTCAGGGGGTGTTTACAGGGCTGGATAACCTCTTTAAAATGTCATGAAAATGCAGTCTATTCATTCACTAGTGACCGGTGACATCACCATGAATGCAAGTGGTCTGTTCACTATTGGCCAGTCGCATCATTGAGCATTCAGCCCAGTCATTCACTAGTTAAAGGGATTCTCCAGGAGTTAAGAAAATTAAAATTACTGAAAATACTTAAATGTTACTTTATTATAAGTATATTCCCAAATACCTTTCATTAAATAAAATGGCCGCCGTCCTATTAGTGCACACAAAACCTGTCCTAATCACACAGGGGGACAAGTTACTTCAGAGCACCGAGCTAAAAAGCTGCCTCATCCTCCTCTCTGCTCTGCTTGTCAGGGATTATGATCATGAATACAGCTGATAGGAACTTCAGCTGAATCTCTGTAGGAATGGAGTTCATGAAGAGACATGAAGTACAGAGAGGACGGACAGGACAGACTGTGGTAATGTATGAAGTCTCCATTACCACAGCCCCACAAGGGGCTGCTGCTTATTATCTACATCCCCACCTCCTCTCTGTACTTCATGTCTCCTCATGAACTCCATTCCTACAGAGATTCAGCTGAAGATCATATTAAACTGTATTCAGGATCATAATCCCTGACAAGCAGAGCAGAGAGGAGGATGAGGCAGCTCTTTACCTCAGTTTTGTGAAGTAACTTTCCTCCTGTGTGATTAGGACAGGTTTTGTGTGTACTAATAGGACGGCGGCCATTTTATTTCTCCTGATGATTGCGCTCTAGATAAAACAAGCCATTCTCAGTAATGAAAGGTACTTGGGAATATATTTATAATAAAGTAATATTTAAAGGGGTTTTCTAGATTTTCTTACTGATGACCTATTTTCAGGATAGGTCATCAGTATCTGATCGGTGGGAGTCTGACATTCAGGACCCCCACCAATCAGCTGTTTTGAGAAATCATTTTCCTAGGTCAAGCAACGACACGTTAATCAGTCACGTGGCCTAGGAAGTGAATGGGGCTGAGCTGCGATACCAAGCACAGTCGCTAAACAATGTACGGCTCTATGCTTTGTAAGTTGCGAGAAGGCAGCGGTGCTCACAGGAACACCGGTGCCTTCTCAAAACAGCTTATCTGCAGGGGTCCGGGTCATCATACCCCCACCCATCAGATACTGATGACCTATCCAGAGAATAGGTCATCAGTAAAAATCACGGAAAACCCTTTTAAGTATTTTCATTTGCTTAATTCCCGGAGAACCCCTTTAATGGTGACCACACTAAGAATGCATTTTATTTATTCAATAAATAGTGTTGAGCAGTGACATCACAGACAATGCAGTCTATTCATTCAGTTGAGAGCAGTGACATCACAGACAATTGAGTCTATTCATTCAGTTGAGAGCAGTGACATCACAGATAATGCAGTCTAATCATTCAGTGGAGAGCAGTGACATCACAGATAATGCAGTCTTTTCATTCAGTGGAGAGCAGTGACATCACAGACATTGCAGTCTATTCATTCAGTGGAGACCAGTGACATCACAGACAATGCAGTCTATTCATTCAGTGGAGAGCAGTGACATCACACATAATGCAGTCTAATCATTCAGTGGAGAGCAGTGACATCACAGACATTGCAGTCTATTCAGTGGAGACCAGTGACATCACAGATAATGCAGTCTATTCAGTGGAGAGCAGTGACATCACAGACATTGCAGTCTATTCAGTGGAGACCAGTGACATCACAGATAATGCAGTCTAATCATTCAGTGGAGACCAGTGACATCACAGACAGTGCAGTCTAGTTATTCAGTGGAGACCAGTGACATCACGGACAATGCAGTCTATACATTCAGTGGAGAACAGTGACATCACAGACAATGCAGTCTATACATTCAGTGGAGAACAGTGACATCACTGACAATGCAGTCTATCCATTTACTAGTGACCGGTGACATCGCTGAGCAGGCAGCCTAGCCACTCAATAGAGAGCGCTGACATCTGTAAGAATGAAGTCTACCCATTTATTATAATCTAGTGAAATCACTAAGAATACAACCTATGCATTGAACAGAGAGTGGTGACATCACTAAGGCCTCTTTCACACGGACGAGATTTCGGCGCGGGTGCAATGCGTGATGCGAACGCATTGCACCCGCACTGAATCCTGAATAATTCATTTCAATGGGTCTTTTCACATGAGCGATGTTTTTCACCCATCAGTTCGCCGTTGCGTGAAAATCACAGCATGTTCTATATTCTGCGTTTTTCACGCAGCCCTGGCCCCACTGAAGCGAATGGGTGTGCGTGAGGGCGGATGCAATTCGTGATTCACTGATGGTTGCTAAGAGATGTTTGTAAACATTCAGTTTTTTATCACGCGCGTGAAAAATGCATCAAAATGCATTGCACCCGCCCGGAAAAAACTGAACGAATGTACGCAATCGCAGTCAAAACTGACTGCGATTGCGTGCGGATTTTCCGGAACGCACCCTGAACCCATCTGGACTGAATCCGTGACGCCCGTGTGAAAGGGGCCTAAGAATACAGTCTATCCAATTAAACAGAGAGCAGTGATGTCACTGAGAATGCAGTCTACCCGTTTACTAGAGGCCGGTGACGTCACTGAGAATGCATCCTGTCCATACTTGAGATCACTTGAGAATGCAGCCTATATATTCACTGGAGACTGATGACATCAGTGACAATGCAGCCTATCCATTCAACAGAAGTGGTTGACAACCAATCGCTGTGTGAATATGTTATACATTGCATGCAGGCAGATCTGTAGGCAGATGCTATATATTAGCAGCCTCTATCGTCTTTAGCCAGCCTGCAGTTTCCATTTTCACCACTTGGTGTCAGCAGTATACCTATGTAATTCAGCCTCCATGTAGTTACAGTAAGACGAGCACACAATGAACAGATTGGCCTCTCTAATGAGAATTTTACATTTTTCACTTTTTTTTTTTTTTAGTGAACATTGAGGCAATCTTATTATTTATATTGTTTTTTACTTCCAGATTAACCCCATCTTTCCCACTGCTTTATGGCACATGAAAAGCAAATGGGTTGTCTTGTTAAACAGGCTTAATCCTTACTGATTATATTGATTTCCTATTGATCAGTGATCCTTCCCATTTACGAAATGCTGAAATATCACGTGATCATTGTGGCCGGGCACAGTAGCGTGGACAAAATGTAACCACGGCAGGTTTTGATTGGCCAGATCTGTTATGTAGTGTCCCAAGCACTAGCTGGGATCAGTGGCGCAGGCTCAATAAGGATCTGTTGATGTTTCATGACCAATTTGATGACCGTCTGCCTTTGTAACCCTTCCCACATGTCCAGGAAAATTCTCTTTGGGTGAAAATCGCAAGAATAAATAGTGCCTTACTATTCTCGTGGCTTCCGCATAAAAATAAGTGACAGATTAGTACCATTCAGATGTCCC
This sequence comes from Rhinella marina, assembly GCA_900303285.1. NCBI lineage: Eukaryota > Metazoa > Chordata > Amphibia > Anura > Bufonidae > Rhinella > Rhinella marina. The sequence goes on along the minus strand of ONZH01010837.1, from coordinate 61,780 downwards.
AGAGATCAGGGGGTCCCCTGTTCTCAACAAGCGATTGACTGGGGAAAAAACTAAATCAGAGGTGGACATAGCGCCTGTGCAGCAGGTTCTTCTACTGCACTACAGCCCTTCCCCCATGGAGCCCCTGTAAAGCTGAGAGGGGCTTAGCAGGCCATCAGGGGGTGTGGCTTACTCATGCAATGGGGGAGGGGCTTAATGGGGCAGTTGGGTGGTGGGATGGGGTGGAGCATTGCTGTCAAACAGGGCGGCACTTAATGCTGTGCAATGGGTGCCTCCAGACACAACTTTGCTTGGAGCTCCAGAAATGCCAAATCCATCCCTGATCCAGTTGTATGAGGCTCATTCATGTGCGGTTCCATGGCCCAAATCTGAATGTCGGCATTGGATTATGGAACTTTAATATATCAAATTTGCAATAGGCGGCATGTGTGAACATACCCTAAGGTAAAGATAGGTGATAAATGTGGGGTCACTGGGTGTCTGACCCCAGCAATCCTTAGAACGGGGTCCCTGATGTGGTAGTGCCCATGTCAGACCACCCCTCCATATTCACTTCTGTGGGGCTGATGGAGTGATGTTTGAGTGAAAGGACCAGTGGACTGATATATTACTACCGCCCCTTTCACAAAGGGAACTTGAGGACCTCCTATCGTTGGATTGCTGTGATTTTTGGAGCCCCTCTTCACACTTGTGCCGTCATTAGAATGTATATTCTGAATGTTCCTCGTTTGAACTCTTTTTGCAGACCTTATTTAACCCCAACAAGACCGTGGTGAAGATGTTCCTCGTCACCTACGACTTTAAGGACATGCCCGTCAACCATGTGACTTTCCTGCGTCACCGGATCTTCCTGGTGCCAGTGCAAGAGAATGATGGAGAAAACGAAGGGCAACACAGTGCCTCCGGAGGAGCTGCTGCTAAGGAGAAAGCCAAGAGGATCCTGTGCTACCTCATGCATCTGAGGTACAGGCAAACAGCCCTGTTTCATCTGTCATACTGTTTGTCACCCAGCTTTCCTAGAGTCCAGAATGGCAGCCATGTAAAGTTATTCTGTAACATGTCCCTGGCTCCTATACTACTTGACGTTCACGATCTTGGTAAAGCTGGGTGATATCCACCCATTATAGTTTCCTGTTGCTGCTGCTTCAAATTACATCTCTTGATCACCCTTTAAAAGCTGGGTGACTGAGTATCTATATCTGTCCTTTCAGTATTAGTCGAATGACTTGTACAAGGAATCTCCTGCATTAAACACTGTTGACTCGTGCTTTAGTTAGCATCATCTGTTTACCATAACCAACATGAGTTCATGGACTCCATGGAGGTAAGATTTTTATGACGTTTGCATGACTGAAGCTAATAGGTGTGAATGATCTGCCTCGGGAGAGGTGTTAGAACAGCACTGTAAGTGTAATTAATGCCAGAGATTCCTGGTACAAGTCATTCTAAATGAGAAAGCCAGTTAGATAACTAGTAAAACGATGTGAAGAGAAAATGCAACAAGTCCAGTTGCCCTGACTTATTATTACTGATATACCATGACCTGAATGAATGAGAGCCTTCACAGACCTCTATCTTTTCAGGTTTCAGCGCTCAAAGTCTGGGAAGATATACCTCAACGAAGACATCCGCTTATTGTTCTCCCGAAAATCCATCGAGATGGACACTGGCATCCCTTATGAACTGAAATCCTTCACGAAGCCCCCAAGAACCCCAAATACTCCCCAAGGCTATAAGGACTGAGCCCAGGGAAGAGGCATGAGGCTCTGATACACCCTCACCTCACCCCCTGAAGATTACGCACACCTTTATTTATTAAATGCACTCCCCGATTTAAAAAAAAAAAGTCCCCACCCTTACCCCCTGTCCCTTCCACCCATCTTCCATCTGGGTCCCACCAAAAATTTTACAGATGGAATTCAATGTCTGGATAATTTTATTTTTATATAGTTTAATTCAAGGTAAAAATGGTAAATTATAATTAGAGGCGACGCACACATTATTCTCACTCCACACCGCCCGTTAATGAATCCGAACGTGATGTCAGTTTTTACGCCTATGTCTGCAGAGCTGTTGAGGAGCTGAAGGTCACATGATTTGACAGCTACGAATTTACTGGGGGGGGGATTTGGAGCCGTCCCAATATCTGTGAGAAAACCCTATCCTAAGACTGACCTCATCAGTGTTTAGTAATGGGGGTAGCTATGAACCATTACCTTACTCGGCGGCCATCTTGAATTCAATTTCGATTTATTTTAATTTTTTACGCTGCCGTTGTCTCAGATGCAAAATGGATCCGACATTCTTCAGAGGTTACCTAAAAGTATAAAAAAAAAAAAAATCTTTTAATCCGGAATCCAGATTATTTTGAAATACTCCTAATTATCGGAGATACTGAAACAAGTACAATTTTAATTTGGAGAACCGCCATCTGAATTAAAAAAAGAGTCCTCCGTTCCCCCCACGACCCCCCCCCCCCCCCCGTCGAATGATATTCTGGTTAAGCAGGCAGGGTTATAGGAAATGTTTGACTATGGGATGCTGGATTAAAGGAATTTCCGACGCTGATTGCCTTAGATGAGGACGTCTATAGTATGCCCTGACTCCACTAAACAGCCCCAGAAAAAGAGGTGTGGGGGACGAGAGTGCCACCCTCTGATTCCTGATGGTAATTCCACGTTTTTTTCACGGCTGATACCATCACATGACATTTTGTCATGTCGTAATCATCAGGTGCTATCTTGGGAAGAGACCCAGGAGGACAGGGTTAGTTAATTATGCTTATGTTTTGTTGGAGCAGCTGTCGTGTAGGACAGGAAGCCACGCCAGGTCAACTCGGTGGCATAGATAGGGGACATTGCCTGGGGCATGGGTGGTGCCAGGAAACCACTCTGTCTTAGGGCGCATTCACACGACCACGCCATGTTTTGCAGTCCGCAAATTGCACGGGCAGCCCATTATAGAAATGCCTATTCTTGTGATTGCGGACAAGAACAGGACATGCTCTATATTTTTTGCGGGGCCACGGAACAGAACAACGGATGCGGACAGCACACGGCCCCATTGAAATGAATAGGTCCGCACCCGTTCCAAAAATTTTTTTTTTTAAATTAGAAACAGGAAGGTCCCCTTTATCTGAGTAATCGGTGATGGGGTTTATTTCCTGTGACCTCCTGATGACTTCCTGGTGGCCATTATGTGAAGTGGCAGGGCATTATGTTAATTATTCTTGCCAAAAGTCCCAGTTTCAGAGGGACTGTCTCACGGGGGGTATTTTTTGGGGTGGTGTTTCTAGCAGAAGTCTTCCCGACATGTCTGTTGTCATAACTATTTGCATTTCCCCGTGTAATAACAATTTCAGAGCATCTATTCCTATGACTCTACGTTGTGCCAGTGCTCTGTTATTCCTTCTAGACAATTATGAATTGCCAGCAGTCTGCCAAAAAAGGTCCATATGGGTGTTACCAGTTGGGGGGTGTCCCTGCATAATCTAATATTGTAAGTACTGACTGAATAGTGTCAGATTGTGCAGCGGCACATCCTAACCTGGTGACGCCCATCTGAACTTTAAGGCCTCTTTCACACGAGCGTCACGGATTAGGTCCGGATGCGTTCAGGGTGCGTTCAGGAAAACTCGCACCATTTTGCAAGCAAGTTCAGTCAGTTTTGTCTGCGATTGCGTTCAGTTATTCAGTTTTTTCCGCGCGGGTGCGATGCGTTTTGATGCGTTTTTCACGCGCGTGATAAAAAACTGAAGGTTTACAAACAACATCTCTTAGCAACCATCAGTGAAAAACGCATTGCACCCGCACTTGCTTCAGGATGCAATGCGTTTTTCACTGAAGCCCCATTCACTTCTATGGAGCCAGGGCTGCGTGAAAAACGCAGAATATAGAACATGCTGCGTTTTTCACGCAACGCAGAACTGATGCGTGAAAAAAAACGCTCATGTACACAGACCCATAGAAATGAATGGGTCAGGATTCACTGCGGATGCTATGCGTTCAAGTCACGCATTGCACCCGCGCGGAAAACTCGCCCGTGTGAAAGGGGCCTAAAGGGTTTCTGTCACCAGTTTTTTCGGTATGAATCAGGCTGACCTTAGAGATGTGCTAATGTCACCTGATTCCAAATATATATCTGTTTTATTTACTGGTGCTCCCATTTTTATATAAAATGAACTTTTATTTTATGCTAATGAGGCCTCTAGGTGCAAGGGGCGTTACCTCTGCTCCTAGAGGCTCTGTTGATTGACAGGACCAGGCAGAAAAGAAACACTCCATTCACCATAGCTTGCAAGGACCTTCAATGATGTCATGACCATGTGATCGGTCACATGGTTTAGGAGACAGGCTGTTTGTGTGATCCTAACCATGTGACTGATCACATGGTCATGACATCATTGAAGGTCCTTGCAAGCTATGGTGAATGGAGTGTTTCTTCTCTGCCTGGTCCTGTCAATCAACAGAGCCCCTAGGAGCAGGGGTAACGCCCCTTGTACCTAGAGGCCTCATTAGCATAAAAGTTCATTTTATATAAAAATGGGGGCACCAGTAAATAAAACAGATATATATTTGGAATCAGGTGACATTAGCACATCTCTAATGTCAGCCTGATTCATACCGAAAAAACTGGTGACAGAAACCCTTTAAGACTGCTGACAATTCATTCATACACTTCTAGAAGGAATAACCGATCACTAACACAACATAGAATAATAAGAAAAAATGCTCCACAATGGTTATTACATGGGGAATGCAAGTAATTACTAAAACAGACAGGAGAAGTGATAGTTCCTCTTTAAAGTTCCCAGAGATAGGATACACATGTTGGTTTATGTTTTAATATTTTGCCCGAATATAGGGGGCGTTCCCATACCCCATGGTGCAGCATCAAAGATTCCCATGGACAGTAAAAAGTCTGTAAAGGTTTTTATTTTTTAAATAATATAGTCTTCCCGGTGACTTTGAAACCAGAAGCAACTTCTGGATATTTGGGCAATGTTTCCAAGTCAAATTGAATTATATAATACCGTCATAAATCTCCCTGTATAGTTGCTTAGGATGGCTCATTAATGGCGTCTGTTCTGTGGGCATACATGTCCGGCTCCTCCCCACGCGCAGTCACTGCCTCCATACAGATTAAGGTGCCTCAAAAAACTTTTTCATCCGTGAATACAGATAGGAAAACAGGGATGTACTTGAGGGATGTACAGTATACGAGCGTAAGCAATAAGGATTTGAATTTTAGGCAATTATCTTAATATATATTTTTTATTTTTTTGGTTGCTAGTGTTTTAGGGCCAAGAGCAAAGGATTCTGGCAGGTAGACTTAAAAGGGCTGTCCAGGATCGGAGTCCATGGGACAGAGCTGCAATATCCCACACAACCCATGAACAGGTGTTTGGAGAAAAGCAGCTATGTTTTTCTAATCTTTTGCAATCCTTTAAAAAAAAAATTAATAAAAAAAAAACTTAAACTTTTTTAAACAGCATCCGTTACAGTTCTTTCAGTCATCCAGATTTTCCAAGCTCCAGAACATCAAATCTGCTTAAGGCCTCATGTATGTACATGACCATTGGGGCCACCATGTTGTGGGCCGCAAGAAGCAAGGCGCAAAACATGGGCACCGGCCGTGTACACTTTGCATCACAATGTGGAACCTTTGACTTCAATGGGCCCACAATCTGTAAGATGCGGTGAAAGACAAGGAACTGTTCTATCTTTTGCGGAGCAGAGGCACGGACCTGGTAGCCCATGGAAAAGCATGGAAAACCTTCCCATGGGCTTTTGGGCCTGTACCTCCTGACTGTAAAAGATAGAACATGTCCTTATCTTTCGCCAGACATGGCTGGTGTCCGTGGCTTGCGGTTACACGGGAGCAACAGCAGCACGATCGTATGCGTAAGACCTTATGGAGTAAAGCATCCGCGTGACGCATATGGCTACCTAACTAGGAACGGTTGTTCACGAGCCTTTGAAAGCTGAGTGACCACCCATGTGGCGGCCATATTGATTGTCACACAGATTTCCTGTGAACAGGTAGGACTGACAAAACTGCTCAATTGACGAACTACTTGAGAGAAAGTTTACAAGAGGTTTTTTTTTTCCTTAATAGTACATTTTTTGTTTTTAAAGGGGAATTGCACCTAAATCATCATCTAACATGTTCTGTTCTGAAAAAGAAAATCCCGACATGCAGGAGATATCTGTGACTGAACTCAATGGCGCTCTATTACGAGCACTTTAGTGGAGATTTTGATGAAAATCCCCATGGTTAGAGGAAAAATTCTCCTCACATAGGGAGGAGCCATTTTGTTTCCTATGTCTGTATTCATCGATATGCCACATTCTAGAAATGGTCGCCTCATACATTTGACCTCCGTTTTATTTTTTGGAGCAGTTAATGACTGGCGGTGTTGCCCATAGCAACCAATCTAATTATGCCTCATAATGACTGTTGGCTATCAGAGTGGCAAGCAGATTTGTTGCTATGGGCAACACCTCCAGTGCTGTGATTGACCCCAGCTGATTTGGCCACCTACCGTCGGCAGGAGCCCACTTTAAAAGTTCGACTCAAATGCGTCACAATTGTTTGTTATTTTAAAGGCGTTTCCGTGCATATTTAATGTGTTTTATGTGTAGAAAATGGATAGTTTCTTGGTAGAGAGCAGTTACATTTTCACACTGCATCACAAAAGGGGTTAAACATATGTGCCAAATGTCACCCATGTATACCCTGACCCTTGCTGTCTTCATCCCTTGAGAATAAACTGGCAATATACAAGACCCATGGACGACTCGTTTTTTATTTCTTGTTACGTGTATTATTTTTGGGCATTTCATGACGTGAGGCGTGTCATTATTGCACATGATTATAAGAAAGCACGAGTCAGCCATGGCACTCCCGCTGGGCCTCTGACCATTGTGTCTGGAGCTGAGACTTACTACCACCATCAGAGCGACCTGGGCCACATGCTAGTTTTATTTTGTAGTGGCCCGTATGCGGAAATATTCACTTCAATGGGGCTGCCAAAAACGGAAATGACTCGGTGTGTGTTCTGTGTCCATATGTCTACATGTCTGTTCCATAAAAAATAAAACAGCCTATTAATGTCAACATTATGGATCAGCCTTTCTGTTCTGCAAAATGCAGAACACACACGGCCGTTGTGTGTTTTACGGATCCGCAATTTGCAGTCATGTGCATGCGCCCTTAGGGTATGTTCACACTCTGGATTCTGAAAACCCTCCTGCAAAATTCAGTATACAATCCACGCGTGCAGTTTTTGATGTTTTTTTTTTCTTTTAAGTTTTTTTTTTTTTTTTTTTAACCAGTGGGGCCTCAGTACAAAACCTCATTCAGCTTGTGTTTTTTTTGGCACAGATCCGCACCAAAAAAACGCAGAGAAAACGTGCCATAGGATGCATATGTAGCTCCTTTTTTATGCTTCCTATTCATTTCAACGGGAGAGTCAGCGCAGATTCCACTCCAAGATAGGGCATTCTGCTTCTTTTTTTCCACGCAGAAAAAAAAAGTGCTGTTTCCCATTGAAATGAATGGGAGCCTGTTCTGAGGCATTTTGGGGGCTGATTTTGAGGCAAAAATACTCCAAAATCAGCAGTAAAAATCTTAGTGTGAACTGGCCCTTACAATGCCAACATAATTATGGTATACAGTTTCCATAGCACTAGGATGAAAAAATACAGCCATATGCATGATGACTTACGCTTAGGTCCCATTTACGCGACTGTACTGTAGTGAAATTACCAGCTCCGTCCACTACACAATAGATAGTGCTGTGTGGTTCTGGTGCCTACTTATGGCACTATTGCTACTGTGAGACAGCTGATTGGCAGGAGTGTGGGGTGTCAGACACCCTCGATCAGCTATTGATGCCCCATCCTGAGGATAGGCCATCAATATGAAAATACTGGACAATCCCTTTATGGAGTTTTTAGCCCAAATTGCTATCTTTTTATTTAAAAAGGTTGTCTCCTCACACAAACTGAGGCACATCACAAGGATATGCTACCAATGTCTGATTGGCGAGGGGCTGACTGCTGTGGCCCCTATCATTAGAATGAAGTAGCACGTGGTACAGTGCTACATCAGTCCTGCCCAGCAGTGACTGATACAATGGCCGTCCAAGTGCTAATTAGTGACTAGCGCTGTTTCCAAAGCAATCAGCGGGGCTCCAGAGGGCGGACGCCCGTCAAAAAGTGTTTTATGGTATATAATAAGGGGACATGCACACGGCTGTTGCCTGTATTGCGTCCTGCAAACAGGGGGTCTGCAATATACAAGCACCGACCATGTGCACACCATATTACAGATGTGGACCCATTCACTTGAATGGGTCTGCAATTCGGGAGATAATGTACAGAGACACAGACTAGAAGCACTACAGAGTGCTTCCGTGGATTTTCGGTCCATGCCTCCGCACCGCAAAAAAAAGTAGTGCATGTGGTGTGGACCCCATTCAAATGAATGGGTCCTGCATCCTCCTCATACGGCAGCCCTACAGTTGGTGCCTGTGAATTGCGGACTGCAGCATGGGCCCGGCCGGCACACGTCCGTGTGCATGAGTTCTAAGAAAGAATTTTACAGAAGAGGAGTGGTGGTACAAATTTCCAGATTTGTTATTCAGGGGTCTGGGAATGGTATGGCTGGGTGAACACTACTCCACCGCCATAGTTGTCACCTAATTTCCTAGAAATAGGTATAACTAAGAGAAAAATAAAATTTGTAGGGCAATAATTTCAAAGGGCTTTCTCATGGGACACATAATTCTATTGGAAAAATGTGCATTTTATTGTTTCACAATTTTTTTGATCAAAATGTCATAAAGTAGTTGCAAACACTTATTATTTTATTCCCAAGTCCATAAGTCTCTCAGTAAACTCTGTCTGAGACGAGAACTTTTTTAAGAAGTTTATTTGCTTAAGAAAATCTGGGAAAAACAACAAAAAATATAAAAAAAAAAGTTTCCCTTTGCCACACCCAATATGGCGACAGCCAGCTGAGCGGTGTCCTCGGCTCGTCTGGCGTTGACCTTCCCAGTATGGCGCACGCTTGCCATCTATGTCGTCATCACGGTGCGTTACACCGTTTGGCGTTTGACATGCCTCTTGAGCGTGACGTCATCTGGCGGCGCCGGAGGAGAGATTGCACATTGGTTGCAGCAGAGTTGCAGGAAGCGGTACTAGAGGGGACATGCTGAGGGCAGTGAGTCGGGTTGGGGGCGCCCTGCTACGGGTAAGGACGGGACGGTGGGTGAGGGTTATGATGAGAAATAATGACCTGTTTCATTATGTTTCTGTGTGACCTATGACCCTGCCCTCTACATATAGACATGTACATGGTGTGTATAGGGCAGGTTGTACATATATACATGTAGCTATGGAATGCCTGCCCTGCAGAACCCTGTTCACATGCTGCGTCACCAGCTGCCCAAGTGTCTTATTTATTTTTTTAATTTTTCCCCTCCATTGACCTTAATAGTGAATAGGGGTCAGCAGATCCTTACATGTGATGGGTGTGGGTCCTCCATTGTGCCCATGAGATAGAATTACCTGTAATATTGTGCCCACTAAATGGTGTGCCTACTATAGGTCAATCACATAGCAGCGTATAGCGAATGATCCCCGCTACAGCTGTGCCCGTATAAGTATGCCGTCCAGACCGGTGCCAATACCAGAGCGTGCTGATCAGTGGGTTGTGCCACAAATAACACCCCCTGATCTCAGTGGTCCAACCCCCAGCGATCACAAGAACGGGGTTTGCAAGTGCCGCTGAGAATGCAGCATTGGTCGCACATGCATCCTTGGCTCCATTGACTTCTATGGGACTGCTACAAGCACTGTATTCGGCAGTCCCATAGAAATGAATGGATCTGAGGGCTGCGCACAACACCTCTCATTTTGGCAGCACTTGCGGACCATCGTTCTCATGATCATTGGATCGAACCCGCAGCAATCAAACACTTACCCCCTGTCCTGTGTATAGGGGGTGTGAGAGACTATAGATGTGTCTCCCTTTTCCTGGGCCAGCCTCTGCCATATGATAGCCTGTGCCATTCATCTGAATGCGGTTGTTTTGGCAGCCGACACATGGATTTTTGCCGGCCCCTTTCAGGTGATTGAAACTTTTTTTTCACTTGCAGAAATTTGGGAAACTAAATGTGCTGAGGGTGAGGTCCCCCTTATTCTGTTCATCATTTGCAGTTTTAAGTTCTGCTCCAAGAGGCAGCAGTGATCACCGACTCCAGTGTAGCATTACAATCTGAGGTAGTCTATACTTCATCTACCATGCCACCCCCATACTTTACACTGCAGTGCTGCTTTTCAGATTAGGTGCTGTACAAAAGACAAGCTCGTGGGAGGTCAGTATGCGGAGAGCTGATTTGCATTGCTGCAAATAATGTATGCAAATTAGCCTCTAGGAGCAACGGGGGCGTTGCCGTTACACCTAGAGGCTCAGCTCTCTCTGCAACTGCCGCACCCATGATGATGTTTACACTGCCTGGTCCTGTCAAAGTACAGAGGGCGCAGCAGTTGTAGAGAGAGCAGAGCCTCTAGGTGTAATGGCAACGCCCCCATTGCTCCTAGAGACTCATTTGCATATAATAAAACCTCATTTTTCTCAGCAATGTGGACACATATGAACATGGGACCAACACAGATGTCTTCAGCTGCCAAGTGCACATGTAACAGGTCAGCCAGTGTCATAGGTACAAAACTGCTGACAGGTGCCCTTCAATGTATATGTAATGACAGATGTGCAGATCTTTATCTGAGAGTAAAGACTCTCAATCCTGTAGCAGTCATCCTCATCTCCTCTCTTTTCTTCTCTCTGTAGGGCTCCCAAGTAAATGGTCCTAAAGCCTGGAACTTTGAGGTGCGGCGATGTGCATCCTCGGGCCTTCCCATGAACACAGTCGTCTTGTTTGTTCCCCAGCAGGAGGCCTGGGTGGTGGAGCGTATGGGCAGGTTCCACCGCATCCTGGAGCCGGTGAGTGCTGGACGCTCTCTACAGTATCTGTGCCCAGGAGGCTCCGGCTCATGGACATCCTTGTGGGTTTTTTGTTAAAAAAAAGCAACCGCACGAACTGTAGATTATTCATAGTTTCTGTATGCCATACACATTCCTTCTATATGTATTATACTTCATTTTTCATTCCTTCCATATGCCATACACTTCATTCATCATACCTTATAAATGCCATACCATCATTCCTCATTACCGCTATATACCATACACTTCATTCCTCATTACCGCTATATACCATACACTTCATTCCTCATTACCGCTATATACCATACACTTCATTCCTCATTACCGCTATATGTCATACACTTCATTCCTCATTACCGCTATATACCATACACTTCATTCCTCATTACCGCTATATACCATACACTTCATTCCTCATTACCGCTATATAGCTATATACCATCACTTCATTCTCATTACCGCTATATACCATACACTTCATTCCTCATTAACGCTATATACCATACACTTCATTCCTCATTACCGCTATATACCCATACACTTCATTCCTCATTACCGCTATACCACGCTATCATTCCTTCATTACCATAATACACTTCATTCCTCATTACTATATGTCATACACTTCATTCCTATACCGCTATATACCATACACTTCATTCCTCATTACCGCTATATACCATACACTTCATTTCCTCATTACGCTATATACCATACACTTCATTCCTCATTACCGCTATATCCATACACTTCATTCCTCATTACCGCTATCATACCCGCTATATACCATTACACTTCATTCCTCATTACCGCTATATACCATACACTTCATTCCTCATTACCGCTATATACCATCACTTCATTCCTCATTACCGCTATTATACCATACACTTCATTCCTCATTACCGCTATATACCATACACTTCATTCCTCGTTACCGCTATATACCATACATCATTCCTCGTTCATTACCCATACACTTCATTCCCATTATTCCTTATACCGTTACACTATATACCACACTTCATTCCTCATTATTGCTATATACCGTACACTTCATTCCTCATTATTGCTATATACCGTTCACTTCATTCCTCATTATTGCTATATACCGTACACTTCATTCCTCATTACCGCTATATACCATACACTTCATTCCTCATTACCGCTATATACCATACACTTCATTCCTCATTCCTGCTATATACCATACACTTCATTCTTCATTACCGCTATTTTCATATACTTCATCATACCGCTATATACCATACACTTCATTCCTCATTACCGCTATATACCATACACTTCATTCCTCATTACCGCTATATACCATACACTTCATTCCTCATTACCGCTATATACCATACACTTCATTCCTCATTACCGCTATATACCATACACTTCATTCCTCATTACCGCTATATACCATACACTTCATTCCTCATTACCGCTATATACCATACACTTCATTCCTCATTACCGCTATATACCATACACTTCATTCCTCATTACCGCTATATACCATACACTTCATTCCTCATTACCGCTATATACCATACACTTCATTTCCTCATTATTGCTATATACCATACACTTCATTCCTCATTACCGCTATATACCATACACTTCATTCCTCATTACCGCTATATACCAAAGACTTCATTCCTCATTAACGCTATATACCATTACACTTCATTCCTCATTACCGCTATATACCATACACTTCATTCCTCATTACCGCATACTGTACCATACACTTCATTCCTCATTACCGCTATATACCATACACTTCATTCCTCATTACCTATACACCATACGCTTATTCCTCATTACCGCTATATGCCATACGCTTCATTCCTCATTACCGCTATATACCATACACTTCATTCCTCATTTACCGCTTATATACCCATACACTTCATTCCTCATTACCGCTATATTACCATACACTTCATTCCTCATTACCGCTATATACCATACACTTCATTCCTCATTACCGCTATATACCCATACACTTCATTCCTCATTACGCTATATACAAAGACTTCATTCCTCATTACCGCTATATATCATACACTTCATTCCTCATTACCGCTATACACCATACACTTCATTCCTCATTACCGCTATACACCATACGCTTCATTCCTCATTACCGCTAATGCCATACGCTTCATTCCTCATACGCTATACCCATTACCTTCATTCCTCATACGGCTATACACCATTACACTTCATTCCTCATTACGCTAATACCATACACTTCATTCCTCATTACCGCTATATGCCATACGCTTCATTCCTCATTACTGCTATACACCATACACTTCATTCCTCATTACGGCTATATGCCATACACTTCATTCCTCATTACCGCTATATGTCATACACTTCATTCCTCATTACCGCTATACACCATACGCTTCATTCCTCATTACCGCTATATGCCATACACTTCATTCCTTTTCCTGCTATATACCATACATGAACATCTTGCCTATACAGTGTGTGCACCTTCCCTGACCACGGTCAGTGCTGCCATGTATTACCCACATTCTCACACTATTTTTTGTGTAACAATACAAAGATATATGGATATATAGTTGCACAACATGTAATAAGCAATAGGAGTAAAAGTAAATCTGGATATATGTGGCGCTATGCCGACTAAAGATAAAAAAGGAAGTCCTTAGTTACACATATTTGCAAATGCGTGATCATGCCCACTCACCAAACTTCACGGTAACTTCCTGTGGAGTGGGTCCCTACACTCATCTATGCCTCTGTTCAGACTAAATCCAAGTCTCCATTATTCAGGGCGTGTGGAACCAGCTAAATAGGAATCCTATCAGGAAGTCCTGGGTGAATGGGCGTCGCTAGGTCCAAAAGGGTTTGCGGGGCCCATTATATAACAATAGAAAATTCGGACCAGCGACCAGGACCTCGCTGGTCCGAATTTTCTATTGTTATTTTTTGTGTAACATCATTGACTCTCAGACAATAAAAAGGTTTATATTTTGGGCCATCTGTTTGTGCCCCGACCCACTTGAGTCTCCCCAACCATGTAGTAGGTGTACCTTACCCCGCTCCCTCCTGACGTGACCCATACACCGGGGTAGTACCGGTCTCATGTATAACACTTGTCTCTGTTGCAGGGTCTGAACATTCTCATCCCATTTCTGGATCGCATTCGATACGTGCAGAGCCTGAAGGAGATTGTGATCAACGTTCCTGAGCAGTCCGCTGTCAGCCTGGGTGAGTGTCCCCTGCCACGTCTGATACCTGCAGACCTCTACATGTTATTCTATGGGAGGTGTCAGGACCTGCTTTCTCTAGATTATTGGATTTATGTTTTTAATGCCATAATAGGCGAGGAAATGTCACTAACAACCTCCTCTCTCTCCACAGACAATGTCACCTTACAGATAGATGGAGTCCTCTACCTGCGTGTCATGGACCCCTATAAGGTATGTCTCCCCCGCTCCCCTTCCTGTGGTTTGGAGAAAGCGACAACTGTAAGACTGAAATTCTAAAATAAAATATTTGACAGTTTTCCAGTCCACTTTCAGTTTCACCATTTTAAGGATCTCTGCTTGGTGTCAGTGAATAGGTATACGGTTTACATCCTGAGCCCAGGAGTGGTGCAGGTCCAACTGCTGGAACCCCCACCGATCCTGAGAATGAAGGGGGTGCAGCGCTGACCCCCTATCACTGTTTTTACCTGTACATCGGCCCGGTGGCCACCCACTGTGCAGAGAACTGCAGCACCGCTCCATTAGAGTGACATTGCATGCGCAGCAGAGTGGTTGTCAGCGCTGCTGTACAGAGAAAGCATAGAATGGGAACCGGCACTACACCGCCGCTGTAGCCTCTTCATTCTCAGGACCCAGAGGTTTGACCCCCACCAGTCATAAATCTTTACACTATGCCATCACTTTATGAGACTGGAATTTTTCCCTTACATGTTTGGCCCAGTGTGGGGGGTTGCCATTCTTGCACAACCCCCTTAAAGGGGTTATCCAAGGCTGTAAATGCCCCCCCATATGCCAGGCCTCTCACAATGATTCTACTTACCTGGCTCCCCACATGGCCGCCGTGCACGCTTCTCCCCGTGTGCGGTTGAAAACATTCGGTGTCGGGGGCAGCCTATGGCAAGCGGTGATGGGGCGAGCCTCCCTAGCATTGCGGGTGACACTAGGTAGGCTCGTCCCCATCTCAGCCTGTCATTGGCTGCTCCCACCCTAACACTGAATGTTTTCATCCGTGCACGGGGAGAAGCAGCGGCTGCCGTGTGGGGCCCAGGAGCGGCACAGGGAGCGAGGTAAGTAGAATCAGTGTGAGTGGCCCTGGCATATGGGGGGGGGGGAAGCATTTCCAGCCTTGGATAACCCCCTTTAAGGCTTCCATCATATGAACATATTTGATGCCCATGTGCAGTCCGTTTTGACAGTGGACAGCAGACAGACACATAGTCCACATGGGGCTATTCACACATCTGTGTTTTTTTTTTTTTTTTTTTTGTGTCTGTTCCAAGAAGCTCTCCGCATGCCCTATTCTGGTCCATTTTTGCAGACCAGAATCGCCCATTAAAGCCTGTGAAAGCGTGAAATGACAGCCCAAGAACATTTCTTCGTTGTCCGTTTCTATGCGGTGTGAGAGGGAAAACTGGATGACAAAAGGATACAACACAGACTTTCATAGGAATGCCAAACGATCGTTGTTTGCGGGTGCCAGTCCAACATGCTTGTGTGAATAAGGCCTCGTGTAAACCGGCCATAGCAACACCATGTCCTGACATCCATTCTGTTTCCTGCCTTTGTCCAGGCCAGTTACGGTGTGGAAGATCCAGAATACGCGGTCACTCAGTTGGCGCAGACCACCATGCGTTCTGAACTTGGCAAACTGACATTAGACAAGGTCTTCAGGGTAAGTTTACGTTTTGTCACTAATATGTTATGACTAATTGCCGTGACGCAAGAGGGGCAGGACGCTGCTGTGGCCAGTCATAGGCTGCAGCTGCATCAAAATGGATGTAGATCGGGGGGGCGGTACTTAAGTGCAGCATAAAGGAGATGGAAACCCAGCAGAGGAGAAGAGTTAAGTATATTTCCATCCACAGGTCCACCACTGGGGGGGGGTCTGCGAAAAGACCACCAGGTGATAAACATGTAAAAAGTAGAAAGAAAGTGACAAAAAGTGCAGGAAGTGACAAAAGGCACGCTCCAGAGGACTCCATACTAGCTATATTCTGACAGATTCTGTAGCTTTTTCACCATTGATAACATATTTTACACATCTGGATGATTATTTGGATGTATGACTTCGCCGTAAAATGTGATAAAAAATGTGATTATTTAGCCTAAAATATATGTTCTTGTGCAAAAAAAACAAAAAAAAAAACCTTACACCTAGGTGTGAGCTGAAGTATTCACTGAACAGGTCATTCAGTGTGATTTTGAGTAATATAAAAAAAATAAAAATAAAGGAAAAAAAATCTCACTGATGGTTTTTTTTTTTTCCTTCTATATCCACCCGCAAAATTGTATAAACGACCCCGTAATTACTATGTCCACCCAAACAGAGCTGAAAGTTAAAAAAAATCTCCCAAATAAAATAAGGCCTTATGCAACCTCCTCAATGAATGACAAAGTCAAAAAGTTATGGCTGATGAAATGCAGAGAGGTGAAAGCAATATTTAGTGATTTATTAAAGAGTTCATGCAGTGTCATGATATTAATGACCCATCCTCTGGATAGGTTATTAGTTTGCTGGGGGCGATCGGCTGTTTGAAGGGGCTATGACACTTGTACAAGAGCTGCGTCCTCTTCATTATTTACCGTTGCACCATCTAGATTGTGGCGGTGGTGCAGTGTAATTACACCTTCCTCTCCCATTCAAGTGAATGGGACGACCAGCTGTAATCAGAGCCTCTTCAAACAGCTGGTTGTTGAAGGTGTTAGTAGTGAAGCCCCCACCGATCTGATACTGATGACCTATCCTGAGGATTGGTCATTGATGTCATGACACTGCACATCCCCTTTAAGGCCCCTTTTAGACGAGCAAGTTCCACGCATCAGACTTGCAGGGTGAGTATGCAGCAGATCCCATCCTGACCTCCCAGCACTGCCGGGGTTGGTTTATGATGCTATGTAACCCTTACAGTTCTGGAATGTATTGGTTAACACTGACAACATTATGTCAGTGTTATACAATACAGTCCAGACCTCCTAAGGGTTACATAGCATCATAAATCAGTATAATGCTATGCAACCCCGGCAGTGCTGGGAGGTCAGGACGGGAGCTACCGCATACTTGCCCTGTGAGTCCGATGCGTGGAACTCACTCGTCTGAAAAGGGCCTTAAAGGGGTTGTCTCATGATGGACAATGGGTGCATATTGCTAGGATATGCCCCTATTGTCTTATAGGTGCGGGTCCCAACGCTGGGACCCGCGCCTATATCCAGAACAGAGCCCGCAAGATGGTGGCTGGAGAACTCCGGTCCGGCCACCACCAAGCCGGCTCCCCATAGAAGTGAATGGGAGCGCACAGCGCTTGCGCGGCCCCCGCTCCCATTCATTTCTATGGAGCCGATGGAAATAGCCAAGCCAGCGCTCGGCTATTTTCTCCGGCCCCATAGAAAATGAATGGAGGGCGGCTGAGCGTGCGCCCTCCTTCACTTTCGGGGCTCCATTCTGGATATAGGTGCAGGTCCCAGAGGTGGAACCTGCACCTATAAGACAATGGGGGCATATCCTAGCGATATGCCCCCATTGTCCATCATGAGACAATCCCTTTAAGGCACAGACAGGCCTGGTCATGGGGAAGCAGACTTTTTGTGCAAAAATGTCTTGATATCCATCTGTAGCTTTCTTCTTTTCTGTCATCAATGTCCTCAACATCAGATTTTTTTCTGACTATATCAGGAGAGAGAGTCCCTGAACTCCAGCATTGTGGATGCTATAAACCAGGCTTCTGATTACTGGGGGATCAAGTGTCTGCGGTATGAAATTAAAGACATCCACGTACCTCCCAAAGTCCGAGAGGCCATGCAGATGCAGGTGGGTCTTCATTGCTTGTCTTGTAAGATTTGTATATTACACCTGTGCACCTAACACCTAACTTGTTGCACCCAGCCTCTGTCACGCATAGAATAAAATGGCATCACTGTACGATTAGTGGAAATCCGACCTTTGGGACCACCACCGTACATGAGGAGGAACGAGCCACAGCTGTAAACACTGCAGGGAATAGCATCCGGCCCCATGGCCCTGAATGAAGCTGTCCTGCAGGTGGCGGAGGCTGCATCACTTAAAGCATTGCTCTGGCCCCTTCATTCTCAGGATCGGGGGGTGGGGTCCCTGAAATTGGATTCCCACCTATTATAGTGATTACATATCCTAGCGTTATTAGGTAAATATACTCCTTTACTTACATACTTTCTTTCAGTTTCTCCCTGTATTTCTAAACCTCTGCTTGCTGTCAGTGAATGCCACATTCATGTTTACATTCAAAACCTAATATTTTCTCACAGCTTAGAGTTTGCTACAACCAGTCCCCCGTGAGACAAACGCTCAGAATTCCAGGCTCATACATTTCAACTGCCCTGACACATTGTAGCAAACTATCAGCAGAGGATAAACTTCGTGTTTAGGTCACAGAGGATTGTCTATAGACGGCGTAATTGGAGCAGATCCTCAGCTGTGAGAAGCGTTGTGTCTGTACAGTTTGAGGTTGGGGGGTCACACGTGACCGAATAGCTGCAGGTTTGCCGTCCCAGACTTTCGTGCAGCAGATCCGTAACGTTGTCCTTTTAAGAAATCTCTTCCGCGCGCTGTGTATGAAAACCGCCGCGTAAATTGACTTGCGGTGCGGATTTGAAATCTGCGGTATGATATTTTATGCTACGTTTTTCCCGAGCGGATTTCATCCTTTGCCGTGAGGATGGTGAAGTCCGCTGACTTTTCTGTGGCAAAAACTGTGTGTAGCACATGCAGTTTTTTTTTGCGGCTGAATACAAAAACCGCAGCAGTCTTTTCTGGCATGTGTGGACGTACCCTCAAACCTCATGTGAACAGTAAGGCTCCATTCACACGTCCTGTTTTTCTTTCCTGATTTGATCCTGATCTGGATCCATTCATTTCAATGGGTCCTGAAAAAATCAGGATCAAATCAGGAAAGAAAAACAGGACGTGTGAATGGAGCCTAAATGTTCCCATTCAGGGTCCATTCACACGTCCGAGTGTGTTTTGCGGTCCGCAAATTGCGGATCCGCAAAACACGTACACCGGCCATGTGCGTTCCGCATTTGCGGACCGCACATGGCTGGCTCTATTATAGAGATGCTTTTTCTTGTCCTTGGCTCCGGACAAGAATAGGACATGTTCTATATTTTTGCGGGGCCGCGGACCGGAAGTGCGGATGCGGACGGCACACTGTGTGCCGTCCGCATCTATTGCGGCCCCATTGAAAATGAATGGGTCCGCACCCGTTCCGCTATTTTGCGGAACGGATGCAGGCACATTCTGCGGATGTGTGAATGGACCCTTACTGACAGCAGGCAGAGATCTGCAAAGTGGGGAGGAATGGAGACATTAAGGGGCACATTTATCACCGGTTTTTAGGCGTAGTATTAGACAGGTGTATTTGATTCGGCTGTCCGTCTTTTGCCTTGTATTTATTAAAAGTTGCGCTTCCATTGAATTAGACTGGGCGTATTGTAGTCTGACCTCTGGTCGTTCTTTTTCCGTTAGGCTACTTTCACACCAGCGTTTTTGCTGGATCCGTCATAGATCAGCAAAAACGCTTCCGTCACGATAACGGATCCGTTTGTATTATCTTGAAAATAGCCATGGCGGATCTGTCATGAACACTATTGAAAGTCAATGGGGGACAGATCCATTTTCTATTGTTTCCGAGAAAAGGGATCCGTCTCCATTGACCTTCATTGTGAGTCATGACTTGCTCCGCACCACATGCTGCTTGCAGCGTTATTCTGTCCGCGATGGAGACGAAACCAAATAGAACGGAATACATTCCGATTCACCCCGTTTCGTTCAGTTTTGTCCCAATTGACGATGAATGGGGACAATACAGAAGCGTTTTCCCGCCGCTATTGAAATCCTATGACGGATCTGAATAGCGGAAAGGGAAACGCTTGTGTGAAAGTAGCCTTAGACAGGTGAATATTCACTTGGACTGCTCTAATTTATTTGCACATGAAAAATAGTCTCATCTGTCTGGAGAAAATTTGCACTTCTCCCTGAATGTGCTACTTTTAATGCAAAAAAGTAGCATTTTACAATGCTACTCAAAATAACTCAAACTAAAAAATAACTAAAAAAATTATTCAAAAATAAGCCAGTCCTGGAATGGAGTAAAAATTAGACTGTTTTTGCATCAAATTCTTGCGTAAAAAAGGCACCTTTGTGAATAGATCGGAAAGAAGTTGCAAAAATTAGACAACTCCTGAATTAGTCTAAAACTTCAAAATAGTCGAACAAGGCGCAAAAGCTTCCAAAAGCAATTTTAGTAGTAAGTGTGACTAATAAAATCAGCGGGTCTAAAATAGCATTTCTATGACTAAAAACAGGCGCAAACGCTATATTAAAAGTGTGTTAGAAAGTTAACAAGCAGTGAGCCGCATTCCGGAGAACGAGCCTTAGATGATGTCGCTGCGCCTGTTTCTCTGATCCTCCTCCTGTCATACTGTGCCGTCTTGGGCGAGGCTGGAATTATTTGGAGAATGCACACTTCCTACTTTCCACCAGTACTGGGGGTTTTGCTGAATGCAGAGTGATGAACCGTGACTTTGAGATATCTGTCGAAAATTCCAGAAGCCAAGGCTGAGCATGCCTCGCATTCTTCCTCTCACCGTCTAGCTCATAGTCTTTTAAGAAAACAGATTGATCCTGTTGATGGCGGGATCCTTTGTGTATTCATGGGTTGACAAGTAGAGAGAGTAGACCATGCCCATCTGGGGTTTTTCAGAGATCCTAAAAAATGTCACCAGAGGTAGATAATGGCATAAAATAACTAAATAATCACCACTTATAGGACATCTGTCAGCAGATTTGTACCTATGACACTGGCTGACTGTTACATGTGCACTTGGCAGCTGAAGGTCTCTGTGTTGGTCCTATGGTCATATTTGCCCACATTGCTGAGAAAAGTGATGTTTTAACGTATGCAAATGAGCCTCTAGGAGCAACGGGGGTGTTGCCATTACACCTAGAGGTTTTGATTTCCTACCAGTACAAGGCTCATTCAAGGTAAATGGGGTTGTGTTGCTGCTGTCAATGTAGGAGCCACATCTCTTTACTTGTGCTCCAGACCCTTTGTTCTGTTAATCGGCCAGGATCTCAATCGGACCCCCACTAATCAGGGAGGGCATATCCTGGCGATATATCATAACCTCTAATGGTAGCAAACCATTTTGCATGATAAAATCCTGTGCACCTGCAGCCACCACTAGGGGGAGCTCAGTTTACTGCATACATTTATACTTTGTACTCTGTAATAAAACTGGATGTTTCATGCTCCCCCTAGTGGATGCCGAGGGGTATTTGCAACTCTGTATCATAAATATGGAGCTACAACCATTAAGTTGTGTGAAGATAAGTGTCCATATCGGAGCGCTTTGTCTGATAGTGAACACAGTCTGGTTGTCTCCTCAGGTGGAGGCCGAGCGGCGGAAGAGGGCGATGGTGCTGGAATCTGAAGGGACCAGAGAATCTGCTATCAATGTGGCTGAGGGGGAAAAACAGTCCCAGATCTTGGCCTCCGAGGCAGAGCGAGCGGAACAGATCAACCAAGCTGCAGGTAGGTTGCTGAGGGGAAATAGTTACCCACCATAGCACATTGGGATCCCGAGGCCTGGGAGGAGAACTACTTCCCAGCGCATGAGCAGATTTTGTTGTCTCATTGATCTTAACTATTTGCTGAGATCTCATTGGTTGACATTAAAATCCCAGAGCCTGGGACTGATCACATGGTCATGACATCATTGAAGGTCCTTGCAAGCTATGGTGAATGGAGTGTTTCTTCTCTGCCTGGTCCTGTCAATCAACAGAGCCTCTAGGAGCAGGGTTAATGCCCCTTGCACCTAGAGGCCTTATTAGCATAAAATAAAAGTTCATTTTATATAAAAATGGGGGCACCAGTAAATAAAACAGATATATATTTGGAATCAGGTGACATTAGCACATCTCTAAGGTCAGCCTGATTCATACCGAAAAAACTGGTGACAGAAACCCTTTAATGCTGAGGAACTGAAACCAAAAATAGGTTAATTGTTGAAGTTCTGCAACTTCCTAACCTTCAGTTAAATATATCTGAACGTGGCTGACGTGTTACAAGCTGTTATTGTTGGGGTTCTGAGCGGGGAAACCGTTCAGTTGCTAGAAGTTGTGATCTGTAGTGCTGTTCATCGTAACCAGCTCCAGGAAATTCTAATCCTCGTCATTACACAGGAAGATTGATCTACGTAACTCAGAGATGATAAAATACTTAAAGGGGTTATCTTCCAGGATAGGTGATAAATGTATGATTACAGGGGGCTCTGATTGCTGGGACCTCCAACTATCCCGTGGACACGGATCCTTGAGTCCCCAGATTGAAGTAGTAGTGCTCATGTTGGTCCAGCTCTCTAGTCATATCTACAGGACTGGCTGAATGCTTGGCAGAGCACCATGCTGGGAGGAGGGTCTCTGCTCATGGCACTGCACCAATAATCTTTTACTTTTAACAAAATTTTATTCCCTCAGGTGAAGCAAATGCAATCCTAGCCAAGGCTAAAGCCCGGGGCGAGGCGATCCGTCTGGTGGCAGATGCTCTCGCCCAGCAGGTAATGTCTCCAGCGCTCTCTAATAGATTTTGTACTTCTCAGAATGCATTTATCAGATGCTTTTCATACTTGGCCCTTGCACATGGCTGTGTCAGTTTTGCTGTCTGCAAACCACGGATCCACAAAATATGGATGAGGTCCGTATGCTTTGCATGTTTTATTTTTTTTGTGTGGACCCACTGACTTCAATGGGTCTTTAGTCTGCATTTTGTGGACATATCTTGTGCTTTCTGAATCCGTATGCCTGTTCTGCAAAGAGTTAGACCATGTCCTGTATATGGCCACAAAATACAGACCACTGACCCATTGAAGTCAACAGGTCTACAAAAAATGTGGATGTAACGCGGACTATATCACGCAATTTACAGACTGCAAAATACATTTGGTCGTGTGCATGAGGCCTTCAGACGGGACGACCAGCTTTTCTTAGAGGAGAGTCTGGCTCCTTTTGTCAGTAGGGCCACATGCTAGCTGTGTAGAGCCAGAATAGGCCATAAATGTTGACTCTGGGACCTGTTCCTATCTAAAAATCTGACGTTCCTGGACCTCCTGGCCCTGTAACTATCTGCCCCCATAATAGCATGTGACCGCCAGAGGTACACCATCGTCATCAGTCAGTGGGCAACACACAGATGGCAATTACCTGTTTGGCCAACCTGTGCAACCTCCATATTCCAGTCATGGTTTTTTTTTTATCCTTTGTGGTTTTGTTACCCATGATTAGTTCACAGCCATGGTGCGAATTTATAGCCTGCACCCATGTAACCACACACAACTACACATCCCATTCATCAGGATACAGCAGCCAGTTCCCATCATCTTATCTAGGGTAGGCACCTGGGCAGGTACAAACTTCCTTTGACTCAACAGCGCCACCTAGAGATACAACCTAGAGATACAAAGTGGTATTCGATACAGACACAAACATACAGGGAAACCTCTCCAGAAGACCATCTCTCAGGGCAGTTTTGGGTGATCTTCTCAGAGGTTTCACTTTTAATCATCCCATTGACTAGCAGTAAAGTTATCCTCTCTGGCCTGTGACGGCTGATAACAGGGAGCAAAGGTCACACAACAAATGAAGTGAAGATAGACTTTGGGTTACAGGGGTTGTCCGGTTTCATGACATTGATGACTTTTCCTCAGGATAGGTCATCAGTAACAGATCAGTGGTCCAACAACCGGCACCCCTGACACCTTGCCCATCAGACAGCTGATCGATGGGGGTTTCGGAATCTGCTCCTGAGGACAGGTCATCTTCTGACATGTCTAGTCAGTCCCCCGCCATTGGCTGAAATAAAGGAGGAGAGGCACGAGCAACGTGTCTTTTTATGATCCGCTTTGCTCGGCTCTACTTGGAGACGTCTACGGACCCATAGAAAGTCTGAGTTGGTCTCTGAGTTGATCTGAGCTGAGCACTTCTGCCTTTTTGTTTCAGTGATCAGGGAGGTCTAAGCAGCCGGACCCCCATGTCACTATAAGTTTTCTGAAACTACTGAAACACACTCACACTCTTTTTGGATATTCCGATTTCAGAACCTCAGGACCTTATTTCAGCCCTCATCATAAATTAGCCGAATGTTATGACAGCATAGGGAGGGAAGACCAGCGTAAAGTGCCAGTCTTAGTAAATGACCCTCACTGTGTGCAAAAAAAAAATTCCCAAGAAAATGCATGGTGGCTGAAAAAATCCAAGTGGTTATTTTGGGGTGTTTGCAAGGCAAGAAAATGGCAATGTAAGATTTTGTGTGCGTAAGGACCCTTACACGGACAACTCATGGATTATAATGAGAACTGTGTAATTCCTTACTTTGCACGGTGCTGGTTTGCTGCCAAGGGGCCCTAGGAATTAATGAAACGAGACTGTCTAATGTGCACAACACTTTCATTTTCTAAAGGAGAGTAAGTCATTAAAGGGGTATTCCGGCTGGTAAACGTTATCTCCTATCCAAAGGATAGGGGATAAGTATTAGATCAGTGGGGCTCCTATCGTTGAGGGACCAAGTGGTAGGACCCCAACTGATCTAATACTTATCCCCTATCCTGTGGATAGGAGATAATGTTTACCAACCGGAATATCCCTTTAACCCCCTAACTGTTTTGCCAGAGTGGAGCTCCAGCAGTGGGAAAAGTAGCTAACTGGAGGGGGAGGGCTGCTTTAGATGTTGCTACCTCCTGAGTGGTAGCAGCTAGAAACATGCAACTGATCTTGTTTGAAAGCAGACATTCCAAGCTTTCAGACAATACCAAAATGACAGCAATATGTTCAGGACAGAGAAAGATATCACTGATACAAATCGGGATGCTGTGAATGAAGCTGAAAATGAAAGTAAAAACACTCACAATTATTCCCACCTTGATTTCTAACAGTGATTTCTGTTTCTTGGACTTGTATTAAAGCCTGGACTGTCAGCTTTCAGACAAGACCAATTGCATGCTGCTACCATTGAGGAGATATCACCATCTAAAGCAGCCCTCCCCCTCCAGTTAGCTACTTTTCACACTGCCCGAGCTGGACTCGGGCAGAACATTTAGGTGGTTAAAGGAGCTGAACCCGGACATATCCCCGTTTTCGTCCAGGCAGGCCCTCTGACATGAGCATTACATGCTCAGATGCTCTACCCTGCACTGTATCGCGCAGGGCAAGGGCTTGTTTGTTTACATACTTAGGCCCCATTCACACGACCGTATATATTTGCGGGTCCGCAAAAATACGGACCCGCAATAATACGGGGGGCCGCCCGGCGTGTGTTCCGCACCGCCCAGAAAACACGCCGGGCGGCCCCATTCAAAATGCCTATACTTGTCCGCACGCACGGACAAGTATAGGACATGCTTTATATTTTTTGCGGGAGAACTTCCATGATATACGGGATGCAGAATGCACACGGTGTGCATGCCGCATTTTTTTTCTCCTATGGAAAAATGAATGGGTCCGTATGTTCCGCATCTTATCCGCAAAATTGCGGATAAGATGCGGAAATGAACATACGGTCGTGTGAATGGGGCCTTACTCTACTAGGCGGAGTCTTCCACCCAGCAGTTTTTCCGGTGACATCACCAGCACTAATAGGCGGGCTTTAGCTCTGCCCTAGCCGTTTTACAGGCCTCATTAGTGCCGGTGACGTCACCAGGCTTACTGCTAGACTTAAAGGGGTTATCCCACGAATAATGTAAAAAATGAAAATCAGACATCATATAGTCCATGACAACCTCTTTTTAACAAAGCTAGAACCAGCCCTGTACCTCACATGGATCCAGAGATCTCCCCATTCATTGCACTGCTAGATTTATATCAAGCTGACAGATCAGGGGAGTGTCTTTTCTGCTGCAGCGCTGGGGGGGCGTGTCTCAGCTCTCCCTATCACAGCTCAGGAGACAGTTAAAAGTTGAAACTGAGCATGTGCGGCCTTCTCAGTGAGCAGGTCAAAGAAATTAGAAATTAAGTGGGACTATACAGATACATTTTATTAAATAACTCAGTAGCTATACAGAATTTTTAATTACATGCAATTACAAAAGTATTCAGATCCAGGTTCTGGTTTGAAAACTTTAGAATATTTTTCGTGGGACAACCCCTTTAAGCCTCCGTTTAGCTTACCCATGGAGAGCCCGGTACGTAGAGCATTGAAATGTCAGAGGGGCTGAGTGGGGGAAGAAGGGGATATGTTCGGGTTCAGCTCTGAACCCGGACAACCCCTTTAAGTCTGCCTGTGTATCCAGTATCATACGACTTTTTTCATGAACCTCAATCATTATTTTGGTTTTTATCACCTATGTGGATAGTAATTTTACCGTGTGTGGTTTTTTTTTTTTTTTTTTACTTTTTTTTTTTAGCACGGCGAAGGTGCAGCGTCCCTCTCCATTGCTGAACAGTACGTGACCGCCTTCTCTAAATTGGCTAAGGACTCTAACACCATACTGCTCCCCGCAAACACCGGAGACATCACCAGCATGGTGACCCAGGTCTGTATACTGCTACAGCAGTCTCCAACCTGCAGCTCCCCACCTGTTGCAAAACTTCAACTCCCAGCATGCACTGAAAAGGCAGGCTCGAAGTTGTAGTTAAGCAACAGTTTAGAAGCCGCTGATGTACAAGATCTCCTTCCATCACCAGGTAACTTCTCTGTCCTTTCATACACAGGCCATGGGAATTTACAGCACACTAAGCAAAAACCTACAGCAAGCCAGTCCCTCAGTAAAGCTGTCAGGAGACGACAAACTGACAGAGGAAGTGAAGCAGAGGTCCTGATGGAAGGTCCTGCCGTGCCGCACACCCGTGTCACCGCCCAATATTAGGAGATTTTGTATTTTAAGTATGATATGTCACATAATATATGATTTCAGACAAAGATTGATTCCATCATTTATTTGTTATCGTGTTTGGGACTGTGACGACCTGTGCTGCACATAGGGGGTCTCTCCATTTTTCCCAGGTTGTTTCATAACGTAAATCTGTATTGGGTGATAACTGCAAATCTTATGTCATGCTCTATTGTCACTGAGAGACCTGTAGACCACTTATTGTCCCTTGAAGACGCCCTGTGGCTTACCTTACAGTCGTCCATTTGTCCCCTGAATGATCAGGCATGTTGGATATCAAGCAGGCAGTTTTCCTGCAGAATAAAAGTGCTTTTTCTGGACATGTAATACACACACAGTGCACACAGGTATGTCTGGGATGTGACAGAATAAAGACACACAGTGCACAAAATGTCTGGGTGACATGTAATACACACACAGTGCACATGTCATGTGACATGTAATACAGACACAACACAGTGCACATGTAATGACACACAGGTACACAGTGTCAGCTGGGTATGGGATGTGACATGTAATACAGACACACAGTGCACACAGGTATGTCTGGGATGTGACATGTAATACAGACACACAGTGCACACAGGTATGTCTGGGATGTGACATGTAATACACACACACAGTGCACACAGGTATGTCTGGGATGTGACATGTAATACAGACACACAGTGCACACAGGTATGTCTGGGATGTGACATGTAATACACACACAGTGCACACAGGTATGTCTGGGATGTGACATGTAATACAGACACACAGTGCACACAGGTATGTCTGGGATGTGACATGGAAATACACACACACAGTGCACACACAGGTATGTCTGGGATGTGACATGTAATACACACACACACAGTGCACACAGGGTATGTCTGGGATGTGACATGTAATACAGACACACAGTGCACACAGGTATGTCTGGGATGTGACATGTAATACAGACACACAGTGCACACAGGTATGTCTGGGATGTGACATGTAATACATACACACACAGTGCACACAGGTATGTCTGGGATGTGACATGTAATACAGACACACAGTGCACACAGGTATGTCTGGGATGTGTGACATGTAATACAGACACACAGTGCACACAGGTATGTCTGGGATGTGACATGTAATACACACACACAGTGCACACAGGTATGTCTGGGATGTGACATGTAATACAGACACACAGTGCACACAGGTATGTCTGGGATGTGACATGTAATACACACAGTGCACACAGGTATGTCTGGGATGTGACATGTAATACAGACACACAGTGCACACAGGTATGTCTGGGATGTGACATGTAAACAGACACACAGTGCACACAGGTATGTCTGGGATGTGACATGTAATACACACACAGTGCACACAGGTATGTTCTGGGATGTGACATGTAATACACACACACAGTGGCACACAGGTATGTCTGGGATGTGACATGTAATACAGACACACAGTGCAACAGGTATGTCTGGGACGTGACATGTAATACAGGACACACAGTGCACACAGGTATGTCTGGGATGTGACATGTAATAAAGACACACAGTGCACACAGGTATGTCTGGGATGTGACATGTAATAAAGACACACAGTGCACACAGGTATGTCTGGGATGTGACATGTAATAAAGACACACAGTGCACACAGGTATGTCTGGGATGTGACATGTAATACAGACACACAGTGCACACAGGTATGTCTGGGATGTGACATGTAATACACACACACAGTGCACACAGGTATGTCTGGGATGTGTCTGCAATCTTCTGTGGGGCACTGCTTTTAGTTATAAAGGTGAAAATGAGGTGACAGACTCCCTTTAAGTAAGCAGAGCCGGTGAACGGTGCATGATCTAGAACACAAAAAACTAAATTGCTGTTTTTTTGGGTTTTTTTGTTTCCCTCATAAAAGTTATATGTACCCCAAAATGAAGTCATTGAAAAATACAACTTGTCCCACAAAAAAACCTTCCTACAGCATAGTGGGAAAAGATATTTAACGATGTATACTTTGGGATATTTATGGACGTGAATATGCCATAGGTGCAGGTCCCACCATTGGTACCTGCACCTGACTTGAGAAAGGGGGGTTCCAGACCCTTGTCTTGTGATTGAGGTGAATGGAGAAATGGCCGCTCATGCACAGCCCTTGTTCAATTTATGGGAGCTCTGAAAATAGTAAACATGCTTGGCTATATTCACGACTCGCATAGAGGTGAATTGTAAGAGACGCACATACAGGCCCACCTTTCCTATGAGCTGGCATAGATTTGTTCTGATTTACGCCACTTTTTGGCATATATTCGAATAAATCTGTTGGATCATGGGAGACCCCTCACCTCTGAGGCCCTCACACTTTTTGACATGTGGCAATAGCAGCGTACAATTGGAAAAAGTTGCAAAGTCTTTTACAAAACCAACATACACCAAAATTTGTGACTTTTTTTTTTTTTTTTTTTATATAGTGGGCAAGTTGCACAATAAATCCCTCCTCGATGTGCTGGGACATATTGGAAAATTTGGTTAGAGATGTATGGAGATTGTGGATGGCCTTGTATGTCACTAAATGTTATGGTCAATGGGGGGGAGCACTTTACAGATTGGTAGATGGGGGTCACGGAGAAGGATGTTGCAGTAGTCTATGCTGGAGATGATGAGGGCATGCACTAGATTTTTTTGTATGGTAACCTAGGAGAACAGGAACCTGCATTCGCTTGTACTGGTTCTGAAACACCATGTTCAATTACCATAAGTGAAGCTCTTCTGCCAGAACAGGGAACGGCTACAAAAGAGGGTCTTTCACTTTAAGGCTCCTAGACAGTCCTTTGATTTCAATGGGAACTGTGTAATGCTTTACTTCTCCTGTGGTAGGGAAATTTAACACTTTGTGTATTAGGACACCCAGTGTCTGCCACTAGGGATGAGCGAGGTTGCGGTTTGCAAGTTCGGGTTTTGGGTGAATTCCGTCATCACGGAATATAATGGAATTCTATGACGGAATGCAACACGGAAGACTTTAAGAGGCATTCCATTTTGCCCCTGCAGCCTGACATGCCGTAGTTTTAATCCGGCCGCCTCTCGACACATTTGCCATACTGCAGCCGGAACTGCAGTATAGTGAATGGGGCTGGAGCGTAGTTCCAGCCGCACATGTGCACTAGCGGCAGCACGGATCCGGCAGGCTCTACAGCTTGCCGGACACCTGTGCCGCTAGTGTGAAAGTAGCCTAAGACGAGCGATTTTTCACATCCAAGTGTAGAATGGGAAGCACACGGACACATTAAGCTCAGTGGGCCGACTCGCCATTGATCTGTGCAGAGATGAGCACAGCAGGCACTGGTTTGGTCCAATTTTCAAAGTAGACTCGTCTATTCAAGTTAATGGGTCAGTGAAAAAAAATCTGACGTGATGCACATCCATAGTCGTTATTTTTAAATTGTACAAAGTGCTTGGCGGACATTCACCATTGTAATATAGACGAAAGACAAGCAACAGAGCAGTCTGTCTGCAGGTGCGGGAGGTAGGTGCCATGTGAGTCACTTATACACTGGCTGACAAAAAAAAAAAAAAAAGCACCCCAATAGAAATGTCAGATTGCTGCAAAACTAAGTAAGCAGATATGTAAATGATTACAGGTGTGGGTCTTGCCACAAGAGGGTGTGAGGCCCCTTTCACAGGAGCGAGTTTTCCGTGCGGGTGCAATGCGTGACTGAATCCTGGCCCATTCATTTCAATGGGTCTGTGTACATGAGTGTTTTTTTTTTTTTCACGCATCACTTATCGCAGCATGTTCTATATTCTGCGTTTTTCACGCAACCCTGGCCCCATAGAAGTGAATGGGGCTTCAATGAAAAACGCATTGTATCCTGAAGGAAGTGCAGATACAATGCGTTTATCACTGATGGTTGCTTAGAGATGTTGTTTGTAAACCTTCAGTTTTTTTTATCACGCGCGTGAAAAACGCATCAAAACGCATTGCACCCGCGTGGAAAAAAACTGTCTGCAATCTTCTGTGGGGCACTGCTCTTAGTTACATAGGTGAAAATGAGGTGACAGACTCCCATTAAATGCCCCTCACCATGGAAGTCTGGGGCGCCCTCTGCTGGACACAATTGACCTCTTCCCTTTAAGCAAATGTTATACTAAGCAGTTGCAGTGACCGAGTCTTTTTAAAGGGTAAATCTGGTCATAATGACCTTGGACTGGGGACTTCCACTGGTTTCCAGGCAGCGTGTGTTCTGCATTATATGTGTATTAGGAGGAAAAGCTGCAAATTTTGGCACAGGTCCAATTTTAAACTACTAGAACCTTCAACTTCCTACAGCAGCTCCTCTTCTCTCTCACCCCATAGTACTGTACTGTTAGTGGATGTCACAATGACTAAGGCTAGCTTCAGACGAGCGAGTGTCACGCTCCAGACTCGCAGCGCAGCTCCCGGCCTAAACTCCCAGCACGGCCGGGGTTGCATAGCACTATATTTATTTATGATGCTATGTAACCCTTAGAGGTCTGGGATGTATTGGATAACACTGAAATATTGCTGTCAGTGTTATCCAATACATTCCAGAACTGTAATGCCCCTTTCACACGAGCGGGAGACTCGCATGTCTCCCGCAACGCATCTACAGGGCTGGACTCGGCACTGACAGGGATCGCATAGCATTATATGCGATCCCAGTCAGTGCCGGAGTCCAGCCCTGTAGATGCGTTGTGGGAGACATGCGAATCTCCCGCTCGTGTGAAAGGGGCATAAGGGTTACATAGCATCATAAATCAATATAATGCAATGCGACCCAGCCATGCTGGGAGTTTAGGCCAGGAGCTGCGCTCCGAGGCCAGAGCGTGACACTCGCTTAAGGCTAGTTTCAGACACATATATTCATTCCAGAAAAGGTGTTCCATGTGTAAGCAGTATTTCCCGGCCTGAACGTTGCTCGTGTGAAGTGAACTGACCGCAATATAATGATTTATGATGCTGTGCATTCCAGTCCACTTAACTGATATCGCATAAGGCCAAGAAACAACGCTGACACGCTGCAGCCGTCCGGTAATGTATGCGGTTATGTCACTGCTACAGTATGCACATGCAAGCCGGGGCAATTATGTGACCATACCCGTGCTGTGCCGGTTGTAGACACACTGGAGACAGCGCAGAGGACCAGGCAAGTATGAATCCCCTTTAAGTGGGGGGAGTATCAGATGTTTCAATATGTTATCACATTTTCTAGACTCTGGGGACAACCGGTTTAATTAATTTTTTCACACCAGCAAAGATAAGATCAGTCTACCATTGCCATTAACTTGCTGAAAATGAGTCTGTACAGGAGAATGGTAGCCCTCAAGATCTACTAGGTAAATACCCTCCTAGCAGTAATTAGGGGCTGAAGAACTACAAATCCCAGCACACCCTTCCATGCAATTGCCACAACAGTGAGTAAAGAGAAACCGCTGGGAGCGCCACGTGACTGCACTTACACCTGTAAAGAAACTACAGCTGAGCATGCGTCGTCAGACTTGTCAGCGTCGGCTTGCAATACTGCCGCCCGACGGTAGATGTCGCTAGTCGGTGCTTCGCTGTATCGAGTCTTTTCTATGGTCAGATAGGTCATCTCTCTATGGCTTCTTACCTGTGGTCCCCGTTGTAATTGTGTTCTCCTCTCTATGGTCGCGTTGCCCTGGTGACGTTGTTCTGCTCTTCCGGGTCCTCCTGACCTCAGAATCAATGTGAGGACAGCAAGCAGCTGCAGCTCCCAGGTGACTCCAGTGCCTTATTAATTCTGGTTGTTATTATTAACTAGCATTGTGTATGGCAGGTTTCTGCTGTTAGCGTTTACAGTATTACTGTATGCTGCACATGTGTCACCTCCTCTAACACGCGCACCTCTGTACACAGCTGGGAAGAACTAAGATGAGGGGTTTATTTCTTATTCCAGCGCATACTGCATCCTGTGTATGCAGAGTAATAGAGGGAGTGGAGTGTGAATATATATATATATATATATATATATATATATATATATATAAACTATTGTGTCCTCCATCACATCAGTAATACTGATCTATTTCCCCAGGAGGGGTGTGGAAATTGTACTATAGATCTCCACTAATGATGGTCACTGTGTGTACGGTGCCCTGGATAATTAGGACTCTACATCACTTAAAGGAGTTGTCCATGCATACTTCCCACTGACACGACATTGAGCAGGAAGAGGTGAAGCTGCACGCCGTGCGGTCAGGTTGGCGAGGCAGCCCTCTGACATCCAGCGATGATCCATGTATCCTATTCTAATTAATGAGACCGGTGCGCGATACTCGCTAGGCATTGGATGGTTGGCAACACAACCTCCTGGGATGCACCCATTGTCACATCTGGCACAACCTCCTTCCATCTGACACAATGTCGATTATTAATATTGCCTTCATTTTAGTGTAAAAAGTCACCAGTTGCTGATACTGTACAATGGATTTGGTGCATTTTGTACCACAATTTTGCAATCACGCCAGGGGCGGACTGGCCATAGACCCTACAGGAAAATTTCCCTCGAGCCTTCCCCATGGCCACCAGCCTGGTACATAAAGATCTGATGCTCTCAGCAATAATTAATGTAGGAGCATCAGATACTTTTGCACCTGGCCAGCGGCCACCGGTGTCCTCATGAATTCAACTGTATTTCCTTCCTCAGGGCGGTGATACGGTTTTATACATTGGCGTGGGCGGAAGTATTTTGTGCTGCACTGTGGTATTTGGTTCTGCGGGGATGTTTTGTTCTGCACTGCAGTATTGCAGACCCCGCCTACATGTGTTGGCCCCACCTTCTGTTAATTTGGACCTACATCATGGGGCCACTTTAAGTTCCCAGTCCGCCCCTGAACCCCCCCCCCTCTTTTATAGACGCTTTTTTTAACGAGTGGCATAAAAAGTGTCTAAAACACATCGTAAATGTGGACATGGCATGGTCACCGTATTGTTATTTTTAATTCCTGTGCCTCCAAACATTCTGCACAATTTTCGGGAGACCCGATGGAGCCTGTTTTAGTCCGTGGGGTCCTTTGGGTGCCGTTCACATCCGGCGTGCAGCTGATCCAGTGCATCCAATACAATAGGAACATTAGGGCTGATGTGAACAGCGCCGAAATCTCCCCCATCGTCCACATAATAGATTAGACCAGGGGTAGGCAACCTCCGGCACTCCAGCTGTTGTGAAACTACAACTCCCAGCATGCACACTTGCTCTGCTCTCCTCAGAACTCTCATAGAAATAAATGGAGCATGCTGGGAGTTGTAGTTTCACAACAGCTGGAGTGCCGAAGGACGGCTTAACCCCTGGAAGACCAGGCTAACGTCTGATTCTCGCCGTTCCCTGGGGACAGGAGGTGACTGGAGAACAGTGGAGGCAGATAAGATGTGTGACCTTCTACAGGAGCTCAATAACAAGTGTGGGAAGGGCCGGGGTTCTTATCATATAGGCAGCAGGTGTAGAAACTGCACGACTGGCCGTCTCCTAGCTGATTCCATACAGTGACACGAATAATTCCGTCATACCCCAGAAGTGATATAAGCATACAGGACCATGGGAGCAGCACAATTCTCCTACTTACCTGGCAGCAGACTACAGGCTTATGATCATCTGCAGTCTACTGACAGGTAATAGGCTGAAGTCTCTGCCTTGGAGATCAGAGGATATTAAAGGGGTCGTCCAGGCATTCTCTCTTACCTGATCTGCATTCTGGGCATCGCAGCTTCTGAGGCAGCCGTCTGACCCCCAGCGAATATCATGCATGAGTCCCATCAATTACAATAGGACCCCTGCATTTATAGCTGTATGCTGGACAACCCCTTTAAAAATTCCCCCATCATCCCTACATGATATTCCTGTATTACTCTGCTGAAGACAGGTGTTCGGATCTTAGCATTATCTTAAAGGGGTTCTCCAGGAATTAAGAAAATGAAAATACGTAACTATTACTTCATTATAAATATATTCTCAAATACCTTTCATTAGTTATAATGGCTCATTTTCTCTGGGGAAAAATCATCAGGAGAAATAAAATGGCCGCCGCCCTATCAGTACACGCAAAACCTGTCCTAATCACACAGGAGGACAAGTTACTTCACAACACTGAGGTAAAGAGCTGCCTCATCCTCCTCTCTGCTCTGCTCGTCAGGGATTATGATCCTGAATACAGCTGATAAGATCTTCAGCTGAATCTCTGTAGGACTGGAGTTCATGAGGGGACATGAAGTATAGAGAGGAGGTGGCTGTGTCCTGCTGTGTGATTAGGACAGGTTCTGTGTGTAGTAATAGGACGGCGGCCATTTTATTTCCCCTGATGATTGCTCTGTAGGCATAACGAGCCATTATAACTAATGAAAGGTATTAGGGAATATATTTATAGTAAAGTAATATGTACTTATTTTTATTTTCTTAATTCCTGGAGAACCCCTTTAAGGAATTGCTATAAGTGCTGTCTCGACATTCTGCAAGCTGGCTATGAGGTGGCCTTATGCAGTGTACAAATCTGTATTTGCTGTGATTCAGAAGATTATTCACGATATAAAAGTAACATTGTCCTTAGCTTTATGGTGCATGAATAGAACGTGATAATCGCAGTTAGGACTGACACATACGCAGGCAGAGCAGTAGGAGAGAGTGAGTAGTGAGGAATGCAACAACGACGATGGATATGCCATTTATAGTCTGTAAAGCTGCATGACAACCCTTGTGGACGTCATAATAATAGCAGTCGTGGTTGTCAGCCAGCATCTTTTACTGATGATACGTCTCTTGTTCAGATCCCGCAGGATGAAGAGGGCTCCGCTGCTTCTCTTCCTGGCCTGGCTCTCCGTCTCCTTCTATTCCGGTATTTGGCTTTTCATGAGCGGATTTCTTCTCATGAGAATTGAGCTCAACAACCAGAGCCGCTGTTCTGAGCCCCCGTCTCCTGCCCCTCACCTCCAGGACGCCCCCTGCTGGTTCCCGCAGAGGTTTCAGAAGGCCGTGATAGTCATTATCGATGCTCTCAAATATGATTTTGCCAAATACAACCCGGCAAACGACAACCCGAAACCTTACGAGAACAAGCTAGGCGTGATCCACCAGCTCACCACATCACAGCCACAACATGCCAAGGCTGTACCCTTTCCGGGCCGACCCTCCGACCACCACCATGCAGAGGATCAAAGGCTTCACCACTGGTTCCCTGCCAACCTTCGTGGATGTGGGCAGCAACTTTGCCAGTTATGCCATCCAGGAGGACAACTTGATCTATCAGATGGTACAAAACGGTGCGTGTCGTCACAGTAGAATATTGTGGTCTGGGCCGTAGACCGTATATTACTTATATTCTGTCCTCAAGAGCTCCACATCCTTGATTCCCTGGAGCAGGGATGTCCAACCTGCTGTTACATAACTACAACTCCCAGCATGCCCAGACTGCCTACAGCAGGGAATGGTGGGAGTTGTGCTCCCAGGCCCCTTTGCTCATATCTTCTTACACGGCTTTCTGTCCCTTTTAAAAAGCTTGTACATGATTAGAAAAAACACGTCTTCCTTTTTTAAGAAACAGCGCCACACTCGTCTCTGGGTTGTGTCTGGTATTGCAGCTCAGCTCCATTATAGTGAATAGGGCTGACCGGCAATACTACACACAACCTATGGCTCCGATTCTAGATAAAAAGCTGCCATGTTTTTCTTATCGTACTACAATTTACTATGGAATTACCTGCTATCTCCTGTATAATCGTGTACTGGTCTGTATGACAGGCAAGAGAGTGGTGTTCATGGGGGATGACACCTGGGACGGACTGTTCCCCAAGAAGTTCTACAAGTCTTACTTCTTCCCATCCTTCAATGTGAAGGACCTCCATACTGTGGACGACGGGATCCTGCAGCATCTGTACCCAACCGGTGAGTGACATTATCCATGTATATGAGCTCTTGGGCGCGGACTAGGTTTCATTATTTGTGGTCAGATGGCTGAACAGTAGATTATTTTACTAGTATCATGTCCGTATTGTCGTCGGTAGACCTGGACTGGAGAAAATGGTTAACCCCTCAAGGACCACAACCATTTGTTCATCCGTTTCTTTTCATTCCACCAGTCATTTTTAAATTTTTTTGGGAAGATGTAGCCAAATAAAGCTTCTTTTACACCAGCTGGATCCGTCATTGATTAACAAAAACGCTTCTGTCACGATAATACAACCGTCTGCATCCGTTATGAATGGATCCGGTTGTATTATCTTTAACCCCTTCCCCTCATGTGATGTACTATCACGTCACATGTCGGGTCTTTAAAAACGGCGCTCGCTCCCTAGTGGAGTGGGCACCGTAGCAATGAGGTGCCTGCTGTTTCCTTCAGCAGACACCAGCGGCTAATGTCAGCGACCAGCGGTAACGCCGATTGTGGACATTTAACCCCTCAGATGCTGAGGTTAAAATACCCATGACGGATCCGTCATGAACACCATTGAAAGTCAAAGGCGGACAGATCTGTTTTCTATTGTGTCAGAGATGACTGATCTGTCCCCATTGACTTACATTGTGTGTCAGGACGGATGCATTTTGCTCCGCATCACATTGCAGACAGAAAAACGCTGCTTGTCCGCGATGGGAGCGCAACGAAACGGAATGGAATGCGTTTTGGTGCACTTCGTTTCGTTCAGTTCAGTTTTGTCCCCATTGACAATCAATGGGGACAAAACGGAAGCGTTTTCCCCCCGCTACTGAGATCCTATCACGGATTTCAATAGCGGAAAGGGAAAGTGGAAGTAGCCTAAGGCTTTGTTTTCTGTAAGACAAGTTGTACTTTATAGGAACCATCTTTGATACATGCGCGTTGGCATTGAAAAACACGACCAATCGCGCTTGTGATATCACAGTACCATCTCATCTCTGATACTAGCGCCTAGCATGCAAAGTGTCCACGGCACACAAGACACAATAATACAACACCTGTACTGCAGTAAAAGTGCATAAAGGACATAAGTAACACAAAGTGTAAATTGTATAATATAAATAAATTCATGAGGAACAAATCATCTGCATCCGTATGTCCATTCCACAAAAGGATAGAATGTGTCCTATACTTGTCCACAAAATGTGGACTGTGGAACCATTGAAGTCAATTGGTCCACAAAAAATTTAGATGCATTTTGCAGATCTGGTTGTGTGCATGAGGCCTAAGGCATAGACGCCCTGCATCCTCCTCTTTATCTCTGTTCTCCACTCTGGCTAATATTTGGAGGCCCAATCCCATTCGTTCAGAAAGCTCTAAAAGAGTCTGATTTTTCTTAACAGTGGACGGAGAGGACTGGGATGTGGTCATCGCCCATTTTCTTGGTGTTGATCATTGTGGGCACAAACATGGTCCAGACCACCCGGAGACTGCCAAGAAACTGATGCAGATGAATCAAGTCATCACGTGAGTGTAAAATAGTTTCTTTTTATGCTTTTTGTTGGTGACGTTCACCAGCCCCTGAGCCTGGGTCTGTCACAGGTAACAAACATTGTAGATGTTCTGCTTCTATATAAAGACAATGCCTTCTGTATCCACAGCTCACTTGTAGAACATCTGGATGATAAGACCCTGCTGGTGGTGGCAGGAGACCACGGAATGACAGACACCGGAGATCATGGAGGAGACAGTGAGAAGGAAGTGACGGCGGCGCTCTTCTTGTACAGCAAGGCTCCGCTGTTTGCTGACCGGCTGCAGACGGTATTGCTTTAGGGCAGTGTTGTGACTCTCCAGCCGTTGCAAGACAAAAAAATAGAAATCGCTAGATCTGTCATTTGATGGACACCAATGCCACCTGGTGGACTCCATTGATGAGAATCATCAGAGGTCCCTGAGATCAGCACTTGCAGCATTTTAGCTGGCTGCGTAGACCAGGAATGGTCAACCTGTGGCTCTCCAGCTGATGCAAAACTACAACTTCCAGCATGCCCAGTCTGCCTACGGCTATCATCCTACAGCAGGGCATGGTGGGAGTTGTAGTTTTACAACAGCTGGAGAGCCGCAGGTTGGCCAGCCCTGGCGTAGACTGTTAGTCTGTGTAGAATGTGTCTGCAGGCTGTGGTGTGTTACAAGGACGGAAGATTTGGGTGTTGGCTATTGGTATTGGCCTCATCAACGGTCATTACCTGATGAGATTTGTTCTTTGTGTTTTAGGACCCTGCTGCTGTTCCTCAAGTGAACCTGGTCCCGAGCCTGTCACTGCTCCTAGGTCTCCCCATCCCATACAGTAACCTGGGAGCTATCATTGATGACCTTTTCGGGTGGCCCTGAAGATAAATTATCAGCTCTGCTATCAAAGACAAGTGCTTACCACCTCAATGCCCAGCAGGTACCATTTCTCTTGTCAAGCACTACTGTTTGTACAATGATAGTATGTACACTCCATAACTAGGACTGGGTCCAAAATAGAGGATAAATACAAAGCAACAATTATCAAAAACTGTATTGAAACTGCACTGTGTGAGTAAAGCCTTTTACACAGCCGATTCGGTTTATGCTGGGGTTGTTTACTCAAGATGCTGCGGAGATGCTCACAGCTTAGCTTCATTGAATGGAGCTAAACCGCCAGTTCAGGCAGAGGAACAGCCTGCCGGAGTTTACCAGATCTGACATAGCTGGACCCCATTGATGACACCCTGTATAATGTTCTTCACAAAGTTCGGCATTACCTCATATTAAACTAAACAATATATTTATAAAAAAAACATTTCTTAAGTTATGAAAACGTTTGACCTGATTCATCATATCTGACCTGAATCTGCACCTTCAAATCGAGTAAGATTAGTACAAATACGTAAATCAGCTTAAAAAATCTTCAACTGTAGACCAAAGTAATGTATCTTAGGCCCCTTCAAGTGAGTTAGACTACTTTCACATATGCGTTTTGGTTTAAGGTTTTAAGCCCTGGCAAACGATCTGAAAACCTGTCCAAAACGGTTCAGCTTCCATTACACATCTGGATGCATCCATTCTGTTCCATGTGAAATCGAAACTGAACAAACTGGATCTGTCACTAAATACATTGAAAGTCATTGGGTGATGGATGCAGTTTTTTTTAGGGTCGTAAAAAAACGGATCCGTCACCATTGACTTACATTGATCCGGTTTGTTCCGTTTCGATAGCTTTCAGCAGTTTTGTGTCCGGTCACAAAACAGAATGTTGATGGAACGGAGGGAATCCTGATGCATCCTGAACAGAGCTCTTTCCATTCAGAAAGCATGGGGACAAAACAGAACCGTGCGGGCCCAGTCTTCTCCAAACCAGAATGCCAAAACGCACATGTGAAAGTAACTTTGTAGCATCAAACATGCTGCATTGACGAGATCAGCGCCGTGTTAAGTCCGTTAGGAGTCCCTGTGTTCTGGTTACCAGTGGGACTCGGACCCTTATGAACCACAAGTTGTTGACCTGTCCTAGGATCATGAATATAACATACCATGGCAACCAATATAATGCTGACTTGTAATGCAAAAAATTGAGAAAAGAACTGGATTGCACATCCATACACTATGCTTTGATCTCATCCCCTGCTTACTGAGCAGAAGACAGCGCTACTTGGCGCATGTGTACCGCCTTACTGAGGCATTAGTGTACATTTTGATCAAAAGGCACAAGCCCACTCACCACGCCAAGGTTGCCCCTTTGAGTGGGACCTACTCTAAATTTGGAGAGGCGCTGCACGGCGACTACTGACACTGTGGCGCTGATCCGTCAGGCGACGGGACCCAGCAGCCACACAGCACCACTGCTGCCTGACGATGTCTAACCCAGCACTGGGCCCCCCCAGACCACCAGCACAGTGACAATGGCCACAGCACCGCACCATGTGAACAGTTGTTAAAGCTCACCTTATCCAAAGCTCTCAGGAACTCCAACTGAGAGCATGGTAGGTTCATTTAAACCCTCATGCAGAATTTTTTTGTAATGGTGACTTGTAATATCCATCTGACATGTCTTAGGTCACTATATCTGAGTTTTCCTACCGTTTTCTCTCTAACAGGTGGCTCGCTACTTGGACTCCTATTCCCGGGCCGCTGGTGACCTGCCTGCTGAGAAGCTGAGGGCTCTGGCCGATCTGTTCTCCTCACTGACCGCAGAATTTGAGCAGCTTATGTCACAGCGGGAGCAGCAGTCTGAGGAAGAGCTGGAAGCTCATCTGAAGAAGATTATAGAAGGGCTCCAGAGCTACCTGAACCAAGCCCGGGCTGTGTGCATGGAGTCCTGGGCTCGCTTCCACCCTTTGCACATGATCATGGGCTGCATCATGCTGCTCACCTCCTGTTTCCTGTGTTACATAGTTGGGGAGGCTGGATCAGGCCTAACTTTGCCTTACAAGCACCTGCTGGGATATCCCTTTCTCTGTACTGTGTTGGTCACAGCCGTGCTGGGCCTGGCAGTATGGACGTCTGCGGTGGAGCTCGACCTAGTAACTCTCTGTGCTGCAGCCACCGTTGTCTCACAGATCAGTTTCTACTTCAACTTTCGGACACAGAAGTGTTCACCGATGAGATGGCGTCCCCGTCCCGTGTACGTTTTACTATCCGGACCCTGTGTTGTCCTCTTATTTCGCTGCTGTTCTTTGTTTTCAGACAGCTATGTGGTCGCAGAGGGGAAAGTGACCCCATTCCTTCTCCTGTCTCTGCTTACGGTGACTGTGGTCAAACTACATTGGGATGGTAAACTGATGCTCCCTACATTTACCCCTCTAGGAAGTGAGTCCTTGAAACCGTCCCTGGCCCCAGCTTACAGGAAGGATGGCACTCGGCTTATGTGGCTACTGGCCGCACTGGGAATTTGCCTTCGTCTTTCTGGACTCTTCCATAATTGCCGGGAAGAGACTCCAGATTGTCAGCCCTCCTCCCTCCTGTCTCCTCTCTCTAGCGTTCGGGACCCCGAGCTGAAGAACTTCTTTTACGTTTGCTGCGTCGTGTGTCTTGGGTTCATCGTGTTCCTCATCAGGAAGTGGCTGCAGCATTATGGAAACCTCAACAGCACCTCTCCGCTGGTGCTCTACTTCCGCTGGGGCTTCCCTCTTATTGTTTTAGGAGTCTCTTGCTATTGGGCCCTCGGATCGGGTACAGAAGATAGTTTTGCAAAGCTGAAGGAGCTCACTCACCTCGCTCTTGTGTCCTGTCCCAGAGCTATCTATACATTGGCCGGACTGGGCCTCCTGTTGGTCCTGTGGAACCCGATTACTGTCTTTATGAAGAGCCGGGTCTCTGAGGTGGACAGCACGGTGACTACTTACCGTGGAGCACCCAGTTCGGCGGCTGAACTACAACATGTCATCCCACAGATCTACAGGACAATGCAGCGCACGCTGAAGAGTCGTCTTCAACATGGAGTCGAGGGAGGGGACAGGAAGAAGGGAGCAGCGGTCGAGGCCTATGGTCTGGGCAGCGTGTACTCTGCCGCAATGGTCATCACTCTTTCTATTCTTACCTTGGTTCTGATATTGCTGCACAGTGAGAGGTTGACCCCGGCCTTCCTGCTGCTCTTACTAGAGGCCTTCATCATCCTGCACATCCATGGACACATCGCCAACCTTTACAGTGATGGTGTTGGTAAGTAATCGTACATGGATTTGTGACATGGTGTGAACAGAGCCTGAAATAAGGATGTTTAGATTGGAATGGGTTCATC
The DNA here is from genome assembly GCA_900303285.1 of Rhinella marina. NCBI lineage: Eukaryota > Metazoa > Chordata > Amphibia > Anura > Bufonidae > Rhinella > Rhinella marina. Next base: position 18,938 of record ONZH01010837.1, on the reverse strand, counting down.
AAAGGGGTTTTCCAAGACTTTTATATTGATCGTGGGTGGTCATCCAGGACCCCTGACAATCAACAGTTTGACCAATGCTCACAGCAGCAACGCAGCCTTCACTCAGCTTACCAAGTACAGCATGGCAGTTGTGTTTGGTATCGCAACTCGGCCCTGTTCACTTTGATGGGACTGAGCTGCGCCTAGGCCATGTGACTGATGATCTTGATGGCCTAGGCTAAGCTGAGAGAAGACTGTGGTTCTACTGTGAGTGCCGGTGCCTTCTCAAACAGCTGATCCGTGGCGGTCCTGCGTGTCAACGCCCCCCCCCCGAATCAGATACTGATGACCTATCCAGAGGATAAGTCATCAGTATTAAAATCTCAAAAAAAACCTTTTAATTCACCCATGGAACCTGACAGTAACTTAAAGGGGTTATCCCATCTCAGACAGAGGGGGCATATCGCTAGGATATGCCCCCATTGTCTTATAGGTGCGGGTCCCACCTCTGGGACCCGCACCTATATCAAGAACGGAGCCCCAAAAGAGAAGGAAGGCCAGCCGCCCTCCATTCATTTCTATGGGGCCGCCAAAAATAGCCGAGTGCTGGCTCGGCTATTTCCGTCGGCTCCATAGAAATGAATGGGAGCGGTGGCCACGCTTGCACGGTGCACTCCCATTCATTTATATGAGCGCAGCAGGGAGTTGTGTCTGGTGGTGGCCGGACCCCAGGAAACCCGGGTCCTCCAGGCACAGTGCTCCCCGCTTTGTTCTCGATATAGGTGCGGGACCAGCACCTATAAAACAATGGGGGCATATCCTAGCGATATGCCCCCATTGTCTGAGATGGGAATACCCCTTTAATAATTGATGCTGAGGTCTGCGAGATGGGATACCCAAGACTGCCGAGGTAAAGGGTCTGTGTTTGTCCTGTCCTTTTTAGCTGTGAGTTCCTGGGTCCTTTGGAAAATATCTGTCTTGTTCCATGTCTCAATGATCATACAGAATACTGGGGCTGCGTTTATTGAATATTTCAATGACTGGAATTTTTGAAACTGTTTTTACATTTTTTTGCAGAATTATTTAGTGTCCCCTGGTACGCAGTACTGGCCTGGTCTCTGGCCGCCTCTAAGAACTTCTACTCCACCGGTCACCAACCGGTCTTTCCAGCCATCCACTGGAATTCGGCTTTTGTAGGATTTCAAGATGGTCACACAAATAACATCATCCCAGCCCTGATGGTCGCCGCCAACACCTTCTCTGCCAACATCTTGTTCTCAGGTAACGGCATTGTAGCACACATTGGATTTCAGGTACCTCCAGCTTTGGAAGGATGCGTCTGAGAACGTTATGGAGATGGCTGATTGATGTTTTAACTGAGTTCCCTTTTTCTCTTCTGAGGAAGCCGGATCCTGTCTACTGCTGCTCTGGCCATTTCCTGTGTGAAGCCCCCACTGCCCGAAAGAAGAAAGGAAAGAAGGCGAGCAAAGAGGGAGAGGCTGAAGACGATGATATGCCCATGATGGAGATGAGGCTCCGGGAGGAACCAGAGAGGTTCTCTGTAGCTCTGCTGCAGCTTGGGACCAAGTATCTCTTCATTCAGGGAGTGCAGGTATATAGTTTAATATCTGGCTGTACATATTAGAGCCGACCTTCAATCTACCTGACTGAAGTTCTGTTCACATCACCGTTATTTAATCAGTCAGTCAATCCTGTGAATCCATAATGCACATTTGGCATCCGTTTGAGCCATTTCCATCTGAAAAATGAATGAAAAGGATGCCAAATTTGCATAACGGATGCACAGGATCCATTTTTATTACAGTTTTTCTGTTATTCTGACTGATCAGAAGAACAGAAAAATAATGGTGATAATAGTGAACTCTCCCTTATTTATAGTTGCAGTACACCTCAAAATCCCAAAAATGTATACCTGGGCCCTGCATGCACCCTGTATCTCTGCACACCCAGTGCCATATTATATGTATAAGGCCCCATTCACACGACTATATATTTACGGGCCCGCATTACTGCAGCGCTCGGAACACACGCCGGGCGGCCCCATTGAAAATGCCTATACTTGTCCGTGCGCACGGACAAGTATAGGACATGCTTCAAAAGAGCCGCTCCGTGCCGCGGCTCCCGGCCCCATAGAGGTGAATGGGGCCGCATCTTTTCCCACATTTTTGCAGATAGATACGGCCCCATTCATACGGTCGTGTGAATGGGGCCTAAATGACATAAATGTAGGTGAATCCCCACATATAGGGGACTTACACAAACAGAATTCTTGGCGTTAAAGGGGTTTTCCCATCTTAACATTTGTGGAATATCCTAGCAATATGCCACAAATGTAAGATAGGTGCGGGTCCCAGAATAGGGCGCCTGAAGTGAAGGAGAGCAGCCATCCTCCATTCACCACTATGAGAGTTCCAAGAATACCCATGCCCTGATCGTCTCATAACCATGAATGGAGAGGTGTCTGCGCTTGTGCGGCTCCTCTCCCTTCACCTCGGGGGCCCTGTTTTGGAGATAAGAGCAGGTCCCAGAGGTGCGGCCTGCACTACCTGACATCTGTGGTGTATTCTTTGGAAATGCCACAAATGTTGACATGGGAAAACACCTTTTAAAGGGGTTGTCTAACCTCAGCAAATGGCATTTATCATGTAGCTCATTTCCCCCTGTTGCCCTGCAAACTCATGCTCAGAGTACTGCAGCCTGTATTCTGCCCGTGGTGCAGCATATACTCTGTGTACAGGTTCTGATGGTGGAGCTGGCAGGGAATATTTTCTTCGCTCTCCAGCATCTCTGCTCTTTTGTCAGAATGCTCCTACCTGTGATAGGAGAGAGATTATTAGGGAAACATCCCAGAATTTGCATATCATCTCCAGATAATGGAATATTTCCCACTTATTTCTTCTGTCTTATGTGACTTTCCAGTTGCTGTCCTGCGTCTGTGCTGCCATGATACTCCGTCGCCATCTCATGGTCTGGAAAGTATTTGCACCAAAGTAAGTCCAATATACTTACATTTATTTATGGTTTCTTGGTGACATATAACAACAAACGAAGATACCCGCTGCGCCCCCATTGGTGTCTGCTTTCTGGTCTCTCTTCACACTCCGTTCAGCCAATGGTCGGAGCAGTGACGCACGTCAGCCAGTGATGGGCTGTGATTTCCTGTGTGTGAAGACAGACCAAAAAGTGGAGACCAGCAGGGAGTTGGGAAAGTTTGGAAGGGGAGTGATGAGGATCAGTGAGGCAAGTATCACTTTAGACCAGGGGTGCACAATCTTTTTTGGTCTGGGGGCCACATTGTCACATCGTTCTATTTCAAGGGGCCGCAAATTTAAAAAAAAATGTTGATCAGCGCTCATCGGCTTATTACACAAGCCAGTGCAAAGTGACTGGGGAGGAATGATCGCTACCGCAGTCATTCCACCTTTATTTAGTTCTATTGATTACACAGGGAGATGGGCTGCAGATAATCGTACATCTTTCATCCTGATAAAATGTGCAAATCAGCCGCCAAACGAGCGATTCCTTGTTTATCGACTGATCAGCTGCTGATTATACTGGCCAGATCTAAGACTTGAGCCTTCCCATAAACACTTGTTCCCAGTAATTGTCCCGAATATCATGCTGCAGCATGGAAACAAAGAGTTAGGCCCCATTCACATGACCGTATGTATTCCGTGTCCGTATAAAAACGGAACGAAGACATAAGGAATGACTTTTAATGGGGCTACGGACGTGTTTTGCGGCCAAGTATACGACATGTTTCATGTTTTTTGCGTGAGAACTTCCGTAATATACGGATGCAGAATGCACACGGTGTGCATTCCGCATTTTTTTTCTCCTATGGAAAAATGAATGGGTCCGTATGGTTCTACATCTTATCCGCAAAAATGCGGATAAGATACGGAAATGAACATACGGTCGTGTGAATGGGGCCTTATACTTACCTGCTCCCCACCACTCCGGTCCTTCGCACTACCCACACTGTTTACACCTGGTCGTGCATGGACATGGTCATACACCACTCCAGCCAATGACTGGCTGCAGCGGTGATGTGGACTGCCAGATGTAAACAGTGCAAGGATCAGAAGGTGGAGGCAGTGGGGGCTGCGCAGAGGAACAGAGAGGCAGGGAGCATGGAATTGTGAATCTTCTATTTCGATTTTTAACTTGTTAAAAATAATTTTTACCAGAAAAGTGGTGACATTTCCTTCCATCCTGCCTCCTATTCATAAATCAGTGCCTTCCTTCACTGCAGTGGACAGCGCTCATTGGTTATTATTCTGCCCCCAGTTACAGGCCCCATGCAGTAACCAGTAAGCACTTTACCTTGCTGGTGGGAAAGACGCTTAGGGGTTGTTCACATATCAGTTATTTGATCAGTTATTTCCATCAGTTATTGTGAGCCAAAACCAGGAGTGGTCACTAAACAGAGATCAGATATAATGAAAAGATCTGCACCTGTTCTGTGTTTTTGCCCCGCACCTGGTTTTGGCTGACAATAACTGATGGAAATAACTGATCAAATAACTGATATGTGAACAACCCCTTATTGGTTAACGCTTGAAAGGCCTTAATGACCAGACACTTTTTTGTGATTTAGCGCACACATTGGTTAAAAAGAATGTAACTATCTTATTTGTTGGACAACCAAAATAATTTTTGCAACAATTTTTATTTATGGGAAACTGTTCAAAACGGTTTGAAAAAGTTTTTTTTTTTTTTTTCAAACTATAGCTCCTTATTCTTTAAATATGCAAACTGACACCAAAATAAATTATTCTAATTAGTTCCCTATTTTGTGTGGGCTGTTTTGTTATATAATATGTATAGTTTCACATTAATAAGGCGGTAATGGTTGTGGTTGGTGTGTTTTTTCTTTTATGTATTTTTTTTTTTAATCTTTTTTAAACTTCATTTTTAATATATTTCTGCTACATAATATGTCCCCCAAGAGGTCATAAAAAGACCTTGGGGGACACCGTCACTTTTTTAAATTTTACACTTTTTCCTTTTTTTTTAATTTTTTTTTTAAAAATTTATTATATTTTTTTTTTTTTTATAACTGGTTTATTACTTTTTAAAAAATATATTTTTGCCACATCATATGTCCCACAAGAGGCCATAAAAGGAAAGTTGGAGGACAATGAACAGTTTTTTCTTTTTATTTTACATGTATTTTATTAGTTTTTAATTTTTTTTTTAATTTTCTATTATTTTTTTAAATATATTTTTGCCGCATAATATGTCCCCCAATGGGTCATAAAAAGACTGTTGCAGGACAGTGAACACTCTTTTATTTAGCACTTTTTTTTTTATTTAATTTTTAAATTTTTTTTATAATTTTCTATTTTTTGCCACATAATTTTTTATTTCGTTTTCACTTTTTTTTTTTAACTTATTTATTTTATATATATTTTTACCACATAATTTATCCCCAAGAGGTCACTAAAAGACCTTTTGGAGACATAAAGAGACTTTTTTTGTACCATTTCCACCTTAACTGGAGCATCCAAAGGAGCCCCAGTTACAGGGGAAACCTGCCTACTAGGAAGAGTGGGGGCTTTGCACAGGTCAGAGTGGATCAGGGTCTACTGACCCTGCAGCTCTGCGCTCCTCTGCCCCCGAGACACCCGGCGATCACGTGATCGCAGGGTCCACACTGCAGAGAGCTCCTTGAGGAGAAGGCTGAAGCGCTGCTAAACTGCTTCTGCCTTCTCCTCGCTCCCCCGCTGTCACTAACATCCAGGGCCCGTCCTGCTCCTGCTACAGTGCGGGAGCAGGAGATGTCATTCATCTCTGTGCGGCGCTTTGGGCTTAAACACAGCTGATGATAGGATCAGCTATGTTTCTGCCCAGCACGATGGGGGCCGCAAATCATGGCTCTGGGGGCCGCAGGTTGTGCACCCCTGCTTTAGACCCTTTAAAAACATAAGCCCTTTTGAAGAATTTACATTTTCCTGTGGGACCTGCTCAGACCTTACTCAGTGTTCTGGAGCTGGGTAATGGCCTGCAATGTATTTAAGGACTGTGGGGGCACTTTAAAGTTCTTTCGCCAAGTTTGCAAGTTCTCTGGGGTTCCCATAAATCCTGAGAGGGCCGATCTGATGGAGTGGCAGGTTGGGCAGTCACCTTGTCGCTTTATTCATTCTCTGTGTGACTGCTGGAGATGGGCAAGTTCATCTATTTTCTGGCACTCCCATAGACAATGAATGGAGCGTCAAAGGGCATGCTCAACCTCCTGTACCATCAGATCGGGGGAACTGGACCTCTAAGGGTCGGTGGGGGTCCTAGCAGTTGGAACCCCAATGATCTGTTATCCCCTATTCTGTGGGGATCAGTGGGGTCCCATTGGTCAGACCCCAAAATCATTTAGTTTTCCTTATCTTGTGGATAGAGGATAACTTGCAGACTTGGCACAACCTCTTTAACTACTGTGACATCACGAGTGGGAGATATAAACCATTGTGCTGCAGCATGGGGGCACTGAAAGTACTCTAGGGCACTGTGTAAATGCTGTGGGCACAGTAATTGCTGTAAGTGTGTTGTGGGGATACTTACCTGTGCAGCGGGCACTATAAGCACTATGGTGGTTTTAGGCTACTTTCACACTAGCGTTTCTATTTTCCGGTATTGAGATCCGTCATAGGGTGTCAATACCGGAAAAAAACGCTTCCGTTTTGTCCCCATTCATTGTCAATGGGGACAAAGCCTAACTGAACAGAACGGCGTGCTCCAGAATACATTCCTTTCCGTTTGGTTGCTTTCCCATACTGGCGGTTTTCTTTTCGTCATGGAATGTGGAGCAAGACGGATCCACAATGCAAGTCAATGGGGACAGATCCATTTTCTATTGTGTCAGATAGTGTCAGAGTTAAACGGATCTGTCCCCATTGACTTGCTTTGTCCCCATTGACAAGGAATGGGGACAAAACAGAAGCGTTTTTTCCTGTATTGAGACCCTATGACTGATCTCAATACCTCAATGGGGACAGGTCCGTTTAACTCTGACACAATAGAAAAAGGATCCATCCCCCATTGACTTTCAGTGGAGTTCATGATGGATCTGTCTTGGCTATGTTAAAGATAATACAAACGGATCCGTTCAGAACGGATACAGACGGTTGTATTATCAGTAACGGAAGCGTTTTTGCCGAACCCTGCAAAACGCTAGTGTGAAAGTAGCCTTACAATTACTATCAGGGCACCATGAATATTCGTTTTGGAGAATATACAGCACTGTTCTATACAACTTAGAACACCAGCCACAGCTGGAAAGCAGCAGAACTTTGAATGCAGCCCTGGCTGTAACTAGAGTATGCCTGGTCAATTAGTTAAAGGCTATGTACACCTTTTGGGGCAATTAATTATGATTGCGTTTTACTAATTTTGGGCTAAAAATCATTTTTTCAATCGATCTTTATTAAAAATATTCAGCTGTTCTGTCGCAAAGGGTTAACTGTCTAGCTGTGAGAGTACTTTCACTTTGTGCTAGTCATCTAATAACCCTTCTTGCTAAATTACTAAAACATCATAAACCCTTATTTAAACCACATTCTTATCGGTAATATAAGAATTGAGCTATAATAATTGGTTCGGAGGTCAGAAAATAAGGAGTCATCAGCTGAGGCAGAACAGAGTGAAGACACACAGAATGCTATAGGAGAATCTCAAGGCTGTACAGAGAAAAGGGTTCAACATTTTAAAAAAAGACCAATTGTAAAAAAGGATTTTAGCTCAAAATGAGTACAATGCAATAATAAAAAATAAAAACGCCCCCAAAGGTGTCCATAGCCTTTAAGTCAAAGTTCTCAGTGTTGATGTTGGATAACTGTGTCTATGTCTCTGCTTCTCCTAGGTTCTTGTTTGAAGGTTTGGGCTTTGCAGTCAGCAGCCTCTTCCTCCTCTTAGGGACGGCACTGGTTTTACGAGTTGACTTTGCGGTCAGTAACTGGTTCAAGAACCTCATTATCCAGCAGAACAGGTAGCGCTGGAGAACGTGGACTTGTCCTCAAACTAGCAGAGACTCGGAATTCACTCAGTGCCTCGAGAATGGTTGTACCCACATCGGCTTCTTCTGCACCCAGCATTTATTTCACCATCTAGAAGACATGTTGTATTAACATCTGGGTGTTTTGCTCGTGGGCACAGGGGGCGCCTCGTCTGTGGTGACCACTCCATGCCGTGTAACTTTACGGTACAACCAATGGGACGCAACCTAGAAAGGATTTACTGTGCCAAGCTGTATGAACTGAATTGTGTTTGTGTGGGTAAGAGGGCTTTTTATTTTGGACTCGTATTTACCAATTGCTGAGAGAAGAAATTGCCAAGGATTACAGAATTTTTCTGGATTAAAAAGATCCTGGGTCACATTTGTCATCTTTGTTTTTTTGCGTTGCGACAGATATTGACCCTGTAGATGATATGTTGGGATTATATCCCCCTACAGGGTACAGTAGACCTTATTTAGCCATCAGCCCTGAATCATCTTTTTTGGCTGAGCTGTGTTATTGCAGTGGAAAAAGGGAGATCAGCGGCTAACCAACTGCTCTGGTGCCGCTTATTGTCTATACAACATGGCTGGTAAAAATCCTAGCTTTTGGATTGATTTGATGGCACACCATCGGTGGAGGTCTGGTGAACATCTAATGTCTATAGGCTGCTATACTGTGTGTCCTGTATTATGGCCACCGCTAGCTACATAACACACATTTCTCACCAGGATCAACCTATTATGCCCTTTCACACGAGCGGGAGACTCGCATGTCTCCCGCAACGCATCTACAGGGCTGGACTCCGGCACTGACAGGGATCGCAGAGCATTATATGCAATCCCTGTCAGTGCCGAGTCCAGCCCTGTAGATGCGTTGCGGGAGACATGCGAGTCTCCCACTCGTGTGAAAGGGGCATTAAAGGAACATTCACACACGACTGTAGTTATGGATCCGCATCCGTCCTGCAAAAAGATTAGAGCATGTCCCATTCTTATCCACAATTGCTGACAAGAATAAGCATTTCTATCATAGGGCTGGCCATGTGTGTTCTGCAAAATGCACACTGCCGGTATCTGTGTTTTACAGATCTGCAATTTGTTGAGTGAATATGCCTTAAACCAGGAATACTACCTGGTAGGGCTCATCATCCCGATTAAAACAATACCTTTCTTTTGCCTTTATGCTAAACAGCTACAGAGATATCTGTGTTTTTATTCATATGCCAATGAGTATATTGGAGCACCAGGAGGTGGGGCTGAGTCCTTGGAGCACTACTTTGTAACACCCCCTGTGCTCTGCACACTCCCCCCTCCCCTTGATTGACAGGGCTAGACACCAGCATGCTGATGGCAGAGTTGTGTCCTAGCATCTATATATCATATACACTATGTACTGTAGCTTCACACTGAGATCTGCTTAGAAAGCTAATGTATATATTACTGCTTTATTCACAGGCACAATATATGATCATACAGACATGTCATACAGTAATGTGTGTCAGCTTATAAGCATAGAAAAAAAACACACATCTCTATGTGGTAGTCCCATAGTGTTTAGTTTGGTTTTGCATGTAGAGATCTCAGGTTTGAATCTTGGGAGAAACTTCTAAGTTTTTTTTTCTTCCACATTTTATCACACATTATCATATTAAGAATAATGTTTTTAAGCTTAAAAAATATAAAGAAACCAGCAATATTTATTACAATCATATATTGTGCCTGTGAATAAACCAGTAATTTTTTTTAGGTTTCTAAGCCAACAAAAATCTTCTCAATATGGTAAGGCCTTTTATTGTCATTATATGATTATATATTATTTACAGGTTAAATAAAAGAGAGAGAAAAATAACAGAAAAAAACCTTTATGTGAGTCTCTCCTGGGACTTGAATTTAGGATTTCTATATACAAAACCAAACACTTATCACTAAGCTACAGAATTACCCCATGCTTTATTAAATGAATTTATCTCAGTGTTGTGAAGCTATAGTACATAGAGTATATGTGTCACGAGGGGAAGGGGGGAAAGTGAGCCCTGACTGTAACCCCAACCACTGTCCCTGCCTACTTACAGTATAAGCCCTAGATGGCAGAACCGTAACTGGTCGACAGGCCCTGACCTGAGTAAGTGCAGGGGCAAGGAAAGGGGAAACAAAGGGAATAACAAACACAGACAGAACAAACACAATACAGAGTAGTCAACTAGCCAAGGGGTCGTATCAGGAGGTCACGTCAATACCAGGGGAAAAGCAAAGGCGAAGTCCAAGTCCACAAGCCGAAGTCTGAATCCACTGAAAACCAATAACTTGCAACAAAAACACCAGCACTGTACAGGAAAAACAAATAACAGGCAACTACACTAGGCAGTTGCCATCTTTAAATAGCCCACCCAGGATCATGTGATGTGGCCAGCATCACATGACCTGAGGCGGAGCATTGCTGCCAAAACAGTATGCAAAGTAGCCATGTGGTGTGATCAGCACCACATGGCTAAAAACTCAACAGGTAATTAACTAATGAAGTGCTGGCTGACCAGACCAGCACTTCAATTCCCTACTGCTCGTCTCTAGGGGGGCGGGGAGGACGCAAGGAGCACGCCAGGTCCTCCCCGCAGGTTGCTATGGAGACGAGGACGCATATCGTGTCCTCGCTCCATGTTACCAGCGGAAGTCCGGCGGCGCAGCACTGGGGAAGCGCGCTGCCGGCTTCCCATCACAGTACCCCCCCCCCCCCTTCATGAGGGGCCACCGGACCCTTAACCACGGGAGCCGGTTTCTCAGGATGCACTCGATGGAAATTCCTGATGAGAGTATCAGCATGCATCCTGGTCAACGGTACCCAAGATCTGTCCTCCGGACCGAATCCTCTCCAGTGTACGAGATACTGGAAGGAATTCCGAACCTTTCTTACATCAATAATACTAGCAACCTCATGTTCCTCTTGTCCTGCCACCTGTACTGGAGGCGGAGGTTGATTCTCTGGACAAACGGGAACAACATAACCCTTTAACAATGATTTGTGAAATACATTGTGGATGCGAAAAGATTCAGGTAGACACAGTTTAAAAGACACAGGATTAATCACCTTGGTGATCTCGTACGGACCAATGAACCGAGGCGCAAACTTATAAGAAGGTACTTTCATTTTCAGGTTCTTCGTCGAAAGCCACACTTTGTCCCCCACCTTGAAATCAACACCATTCGAGCGCTTCCTATCTGCCTTAACCTTTTGGGTCTCTTGGGCTTTTTTCAGGTTCGTTTGAACTGTGCACAGTTCTTGAGCAAAAGAGTTGACCTCTGGAACAACAGATGTAGACAAGGAAAAAGAACCAAAACGCGGATGGAAACCCATATTACAGAAGAACGGCGATATCCCAGAGGATGTATTAACCCTGTTATTTATGGCAAATTCGGCGAGAGACAAATATCTAGACCATTGATGTTGGTTGTCCGCAACATAACATCTAAGAAATTATTCAACAGATTGATTAAGGCGCTCAGTCTGACCATTAGTCTCTGGATGGAAGGCCGACGAAAAAGACAAGGAAATATCAATCTTATGACAAAAGGCCTTCCAAAACCTGGAGACAAATTGCACACCCCTGTCTGATACAATGTTTTCCGGTATACCATGAATTCTTACAATGTGATCAATAAACAGAGAGGCCAAAACTTTTGCAGTAGGTAATTTACACAATGAGATGAGATGACACATTTTACTGAACCTGTCCACTACCACCCAAATCACAGTTTTACTATCAGAACACGGCAGGTCAGTGATAAAATCCATAGACAAGTGGGACCATGGTCTATCAGGAATGGGTAATGGATGTAGCTCACCCATAGGACGCGTCTTAGGATTCTTGGACCTGGCGCATGTGCTACAGGAAGTTACAAAGGCCTGAACATCCCTAGAAATAGAAGGCCACCAAAATTCCCTAGAAATTAACTCTTTAGTGGCATTAATACCTGGATGTCCACATAACACGGAGTTGTGACACTCACCCAGCAGCCGCAAACGAGCCGGCACAAATAACTTATCTGTGGGAGTGTCAGGCGGAGCCAGATGTTGTCCCGCCGAAATTTCAGAAGTCAAGTCAGCTGTGGCGGCTGCCACAATGATGTCAGCAGGCAGGATGGGTTCAGGCGGGCCCTCAGGAAGTTGACAAGCATGGAAGCTTCTTGACAGGGCATCCGCCTTAATGTTCTTACTTCCGGGCCTGAAGGTAACACAAAAATCAAAATGAGTAAAAAACAAAGCCCACCTTGCGTGTCTAGGATTTAACCGCTTAGCTGACTCCAGAAACATCAGATTTTTGTGATCCGTGAGGACCATGACACGGTGCAATGCCCCCTCCAAGAAATGACGCCATTCCTCAAAAGCCCATTTAATAGCTAATAATTCCCTGTTGCCGATATCATAATTCTTTTCGGCAGGCGAGAATTTGCGTGAAAAAAAAGCGCATGGCTTGAGATTAGTTAAAGTGGAGGATCCCTGAGACAGAACAGCTCCAACGCCATCCTCAGAAGCATCAACCTCCACTATAAAGGGCTTAGTTTGGTCGGGTTGGATCAAAACAGGAGCATTAATAAAAGATCTTTTAAGAGATTCAAACGCCTTTATGGCTGCCGGGGACCAATTGGCCAGATCTGCTCCCTTACGAGTCAGATCCGTAATAGGCTTGGCCATAACCGAGAAATTTTTAATAAATTTACGGTAAAAGTTAGCAAATCCTAGAAAGCGCTGGAGCGCCTTTAGGGAGGTAGGTCGTACCCAATCTAGGATGGCTTGTACCTTTGCTGGGTCCATTTTAAAAGAAAAAGGGGTGAGGATATAACCTAGAAAGGCTACCTCCTGGACACCAAAAGTACACTTTTCCCCTTTAACAAATAATTGATTTTTGCGTAGCACCTCCAGCACCTGTCTAGTGTGAGAGACATGTGACTCCCAATCAGCCGAAAAAATGAGAATATCATCAATATAGACAATCATAAACCTCCCCAAAAACGGTCTGAAAATATCATTGACAAAATTTTGAAAAACAGCCGGTGCATTACTCAACCCGAAAGGCATCACTTGGTACTTATAGTGACCCTCTGGGGTATTGAAGGCAGTCTTCCACTCATCCCCCTCCCTGATCCTAATCAAATTATAGGCCCCTTTTAAGTCCAGTTTAGAGAACCAGCAGGCTCCTTGGACCTGGTTCAATAAATCTGGAATAAGGGGCAGGGGTACCTGTTTTTTACTGAAATTTTGTTCAGTTCCCTGTAATCAATACATGGCCTTAACCCTCCATCCTTTTTACTGACAAAGAAAAACCCCGCCCCCATTGGTGATACTGAAGGCCTGATATGACCCTTAGCCAGACTTTCAGTAAGGTACTCCTTCATGGCCTGACATTCTGGGGCCAAAAGATTATAAATACGGCCCTTGGGATACTTAGACCCTTCAACGATCTCAATGGAACAATCATAAGGCCGATGGGGAGGAAGGAAGTCAGTCTCAGACATAGTAAACACATCTAAAAAGTCTCTGATATACTCTGGAAGGACAAGAGACTCGACAGTGGTTCCAGCTTGCAGTATAGACTTACAGCACTGGTTACACTTAGACCCCCATTTTTCCAATTCACCTGATGACCAATTGATTACCAGATTGTGGTCCTGTAACCAAGGCAAACCCAGGACAAGATCAGCAGGTAAATTCTTTAATACTAGGAATGAACAAATTTCAGAATGAGAGACCCCTACAGTAAGGGTAACATCAGGAGTACAAAATTCTACCCTCCCGTTACCCAGAGGTGTGGAATCAAGAGCAATAATTTGTATAACACCCTTCAACGGAATTGTAGGAATCCCTACAGCCTGAGCAAAATCAAAGTCAATAAAATTAGAAGCAGATCCGGAATCCACAAATGCTTCACCTGAACCCTTACACAAATTATGCGAAATCGTAATAGGTAACAAAAATTTCTTTCTTACCACCCTGGGTGAAACCTTATTCCTCGGAAGAGACTTCTTTGAGGCTGGAAGTCTTGGACACTGCTGGAGCCAGTGATCCATTTCTCCACAGTAGAAACAAGCTCCCTTGAGGCGCCTCTGGTCCCTCATAGTTAGCCCTAGTTGCATAGGCTTTTCCAGGACTTCAGCAGGAGGTCTCTGAGTGGGAACATCAGGCGAAACGACCACTTGAGGAGCAGTCCGACGTTCTCTCTGTCTCTCTCTGAATCGTCGGTCGAGTCTAATAGCTAGAGTCATAGTCGCGTCTAGGGTGTCTGGGGAGGGGTAACTAACAAGTAAGTCTTTTAAGTGGTTCGGACCAGTCCCCACCTTAAATTGACCTCCTCAATGCAGGATCGTTCCACTCAGAAGGACACACACCATTTACGGAACTCCGCACAGTAATCTCGACACGCACGGTTACCCTGGGCGAAGAGATCTAAGTTGATTTTCGGCAACTGTGGCCACGTCAGTCTCCTCATACAAGAGCCCTAAAGGCCTGAAAAAAAATGCCTCCACAGAAGAAAGACATGGAGAGTCAGATGGTAATGAAAAAGGCCCACTCCTGAGGATCCCCTTGCAGTAAGGATATGATTATACCGACCCTTTGCTGCTCCGAACCTGAGGAATGAGGGTGCAAACGGAAATAAAGCTTGCAGCTCTCCTTAAAGGCCTGAAAAGTCTTTCGGTCTCCCAAAAACCGATCAGGTAACTTAACATGGGGTTCAATATTGGGGTTAGGCATGGAGTGAACGGCTGCGGGTACAGACTACAGCTGCTCCTGATGTTGGAGTCTCTCAGCTAGATCCTGGATCATCTGAGCCATGTTACTCATTTGATCCATGAGGACTCTAAACGGCTCCATGAAGGTAGGCCTGTTATTCTGTCACGAGGGGAAGGGGGGAAAGTGAGCCCTGACTGTAACCCAACCACTGTCCCTGCCTACTTACAGTATAAGCCCTAGATGCAGAACCGTAACTGGTCGACAGGCCCTGACCTGAGTAAGTGCAGGGGCAAGGAAAGGGGAAACAAAGGGAATAACAAACACAGACAGAACAAACACAATACAGAGTAGTCAACTAGCCAAGGGGTCGTATCAAGAGGTCACGTCAATACCAGGGGAAAAGCAAAGGCGAAGTCCAAGTCCACAAGCCGAAGTCTGAATCTACTGAAATCCAATAACTTGCAACAAAAACACCAGCACTGTACAGGAAAAACAAATAACAGGCAACTACACTAGGCAGTTGCCATCTTTAACCCCTTCAACCCCGGGCCTGTTTTCACCTTCCTGACCGGGCCATTTTTTGCAAATCTGACATGTGTCACTTTATGTGGTAATAACTTTGGAACGCTTTTACTTATCTAGGCCATTCTGAGATTGTTTTCTTGTGACACATCGTACTTCATGACAGTCATAAATTTGAGTCAATATATTTCACCCTTATTTATGAAAAAATCCCAAATTTACCAAAAATTTGGAAAAATTTCCAAATTTCCAAATTTCAATTTCTCTACTTTCAAAATACACAGTAATACCTCCAAAAATAGTTATTATTTTACATTCCCCTTATGTCTACTTTATGTTGGCATCATTTTGTAAATGTAATTTTACTTTTTTAGGACGTTAGAGGCTTTAGAAGTTAGAAGCCATTTTTCAAAATTTTCACCAAATTTTCCAAAACCATTTTTTTAAAACACCAATTCAGATATAAAGTGATTTTGAGGGGCTTACATAATGAAACCCCCATAAATGACCCCATTTTAGAAACTACACCCCTCAAGTTATAAAAAACTGCTGTTACAAACTTTGTTAACCCTTCAGGTGTTCCACAAGAATTAAAGGAAAATGGAGGTGAAATTTCAAAATTTCACTTTTTGGTAGATTATTCATGTTAATATTTTTTTCTTGCAATACAGCAAGGGTTAACAGCAAACTAAACCTCAATACTCATTACTCTGATTCTGCAGTTTACAGAAATATCCCATATGTAGTGGTAAACGTCTCTATGGGTTTGTGGCAGTGGTCAGAAGGAAAGCAGCGCCATACGGATTTTGGAGGCAGATTTTGCTAGAATAGTTTTTAGGCACCATTTTGTAATTGAGAGACCCTGACGTACCCCTTCAGTGGAAACCCTGAAAAAGTGACCCCATTTTGGAAACTACACCCTTCAAAGAATATATTAAGGGGGGTTCTGGCCACTTTGACCCCCTAAGCGTTTTACGGAATTTGGAAACACCAGGCTGTGAAAATGAAAAGTTTTCATTTCTTCCAATAAATGTTGCTTTAGCCCCAATTTTTCATTTTCACAAGGGGTAACAGGAAAAAGCACCCCATAATTTGTTACCCATTTTCTCCTGAATACGGCAACACCCCATATGTGGTGGCAAACTGCTGTGGGGGCACATGGCAGGACTCAAAACAGAAGGAGCGCCATATGGATTTTGCAGAACAGATTTTGATGGATTGGTTTGCGGGTGCCGTTGATTTTTAACTTTTTGAGTTATTGTCTTATGTGGGGGCTCATTTTTTGCGGGACGAGATGACGGTTTGATTGGTACCATTTTGGGGTACATAAGACTTTTGGATCGCTTTGTATTACAGTTTTTGTGAGTCAAGGTGAAAAAAATAGCAGTTTTGGCATGGTTTTTTTTTTAAAAAAATTTTTTACAACATTCACCTGGGGGGCTATCTCATGAAATATTTTTATAGAGCAGGTTGTTACGGACGCGACGATACCCAATATGTCTAACTTTTTTATTTTTGGAAAAGTTTTACACATTAGATGCATTTTAGAACAGAATAAAATCTTTTTTTTTGTGTTGCCATTTTCAAAAGAGCCATATTTTTTCAGTTTTCAGGCGATTGTCTCAGGTAGGGTACCGTTTTTGCAGGACAAGATGACGGTTTGATTGGTACCATTTTGGGGTAAATACACCTTTTTGATCGCCTGCTATTACACTTTTTGTGAGGCAAGAGGGAAAAAAATGGTTGTTTTGGCATAGTTTTTTTTTTTTTTTTGCAGCATTCACCCGGGGGGCCATCTCATGTAATATTTTTATAGAGCAGGTTGTTATGGACACGATGATACCCAATATGTCTAACTTTTTAATTTTGGATAGTTTTACACATTAGATTTATTTTTTGACAGAATAAAATCTTTATTTTGTGTTGCCACTTTCAAAGAGCCATATTTTTTTCAGTTTTCAGGCGATTGTCTCAGGTAGGGTATCGTTTTTGCAGGACAAGATAACGCGTTTGAATTGGTACCATTTTGGGGTAAATACGCCTTTTGATCGCCTGCTATTATACTTTTTGTGAGACAAAAAGGAAAAAAATGTCTGTTTTGGCTTAGTTTTTTTAAAAAAATTTTTACAGCATTCGCCTGGAGGGCCATCTCATGCAATATTTTTATAGAGCAGGTTGTTACGGACGCGGCAATACCCAATATGTCTAACTTTTTTTATTTTGGATAGTTTACACATTAGATTTATTTTTTGAACAGAATAAAATCTTTATTTTGTGTTGCCCTTTTCAAAGAGCCATATTTTTTCAGTTTTCAGGCGATTGTCTCAGGTAGGGTATCGTTTTTGCAGGACAAGATGACGGTTTGATTGGTACCATTTTGGGGTAAATACGCCTTTTTGATCGCCTGCTATTACACTTTTTGTGAGACAAAAAGGAAAAAAATGTCTGTTTTGGCTTAGTTTTTTTAAAATTTTTTTACAGCATTCGCCTGGGGGGCCATCTCATGCAATATTTTTATAGAGCAGGTTGTTACGGACGTGGCGATACCCAATATGTCTAACTTTTTTATTTTTGGATAGTTTTACACATTAGATTTATTTTTTACAAAATAAAATACTTTTGTGTTTTCTGAGAGCCATATTTTTTTTTATTTTTCAGGGCGATTGTCTTAGGTAGGATCTCATTTTTTGCGGGACAAGATGACGGTTTGATTGGGTACCATTTTGGGGTACATACGCTTTTTTGATCACCTGCTATTACACTTTTTGTAAGGCAAGGTGACCCAAAAATGTCTGTTTTGGCACAGTTTTTTTTTTTTTTTTTTACTGCGTGCACCTGACGGGGTGGATCATGTGCTATTTTTATAGAGCCGGTCGATACGGACGCGGCGATACCTAATATGTCTATTTTTTTTTTTTTCACTATTTTTTACAATTTTTTTTATATTATTTTGTAAAAATGACGTTTTTTGGGGGGGGAAACTTGAAACTTTTTTTTTTGTAAAACTTTATTTTTTTCACTTTTTTTAACTTTCTTATTTTACACTTTTTTTTCACTTTTGGGGGTCTGATCCCCTTACAATGCATTACAATACTTCTGTATTGTAAATGCATTGGCTGGAAGTGTATTACTCAATGTAATACACTTCCAGCACACTGCCTGTGAGATCCAGGGGGGCTGGATCTCACAGGCTTCCGTAGATAGCAGCCGGATGCCTAAGGAAGGCATTCGCTGCTATCTCAGCCATCGGGTTCCCGTCACAGCAGCGCGGGGACCCGATGGCAACCCCTTCCCACCGCATGGCCGCAGCGCTGACCGCGCACATGAAGGGTTAATGCACCGGCATCGGTGTTTTCACCGATGCTGGTGCATACATCAGGGGTCCGGCTACTGGGCACAGCCGGACCCCCGCCGCTAATCGGGCGGGCGCAGCTCCTGCACCCGCCCGATCAGCGCGCCGTAGCACTACGGCGCTGGTCGGGGAAGTCACTTCCCGCAGCGCCGTACATGTACGGCACTGGTCGGGAAGGGGTTAAATAGCCCACCCAGGATCATGTGATGTGGCCAGCATCACATGACCTGAGGCGGAGCATTGCTGCCAAAACAGTATGCAAAGTAGCCCATGTGGTGTGATCAGCACCACATGGCTAAAAACTCAACAGCTAATTAACTAATGAAGTGCTGGCTGACCAGACCAGCACTTCA